>OZ030023.1:54170274-55370274 GCA_964023405.1 Apodemus agrarius | reverse complement strand
GATGCATGACATTTGTTTTTAATTCCCAGTAACAAATAATTAAATTAATAAGAAAAAAGAAAATTATACACATATAACTCATGCAAACTCAGTGTAACTTAGTATTCTTTGAAATTCTTGTTTGGTTTTGTATTGCAAACATTGCAGACTAAGTTCTGTCATATATTGCTAAAGACATAAACTGTAAAACCAAAACTAGAACAGTCCTAGAATAAAAAGATCTCAGTAAATGTCTGTGATTTTACTTTAGGTATCTTGTGAATCAAATGCCAAGAGCACAGTTGTCAGAGTAAATATCTAAATGCCAATTTAGATTTCACCTTATTTGTTGAGCAAAGCAATTGTAGCACCACATTTTCTGCACAACATTGGGCACATTGACACATTTCATCCTGGATTAGAGACCCATGAGGTCACAACCCTCTCTGGAGGGACAATTGACAGTCTATTCTTCTCAGGGACTGTAGTATCATTTCCTTGAGTTGGGTAGTAATGTACTGCAGTAAACAGCTTCCGCTGAACCTTGACAAGAAATTCTTAATTGAACTCAGTGAGACATACAGAAGAAAACACCAGAAAAGTAGAAGGGAAGTTTGTACAGAAGACTTCAATATGTGAGGAAAGCATGAGAATATTTGCAAATCACATATCTGTTAAAGAACTTCTGGATACATTAAAACATCAAAATATGATATGAATAATTTTGTACAGGGACTAAATGAAAAATTTTCACACAGTTCACCAAAGAACCTATGTACATGGCAAATAAGAATGCTGTTAGTCCTTTGAGAAGTTCCCATTAGAATCCAGTGGGTCATTTGAGAAATACACATTGGGAAGCTATGATGTACTTCTCTATCCCTTCATGATGTTCACTGACAACTTGTGATGGTCATGTGAACACGAGAATGCATACATCTGAAACTTACACCTTCCTAGGGGAGGGATAGAAAATTGTAATATTCTTTGGATAATCTTTGAGTAGGAGTTACTTAGCAACCACTGTGGTAATGTGCTCTGAAATCACATAACTTTATTATTTTATATACAGACTATTATTGTGTCAAGATAGATCACAAATGACATGGTAGGTTGATAGATTGCACATAGATTAATTAGAGGTAGATCAATAATAGGCAGATACATGATAGAAACATACATCTATGAGAGGAATAATCTGCATCAGGAAACAGGTGCACCAATATGATTATTTCATTTGAAAATACGTATATCCAATGAATGTCTTTAGAGATTGAAACTAAACTCATTTTCATATTAATAATCCTGTAAATTATGTGTTTGTTAAATTTAGATATATGCTTCCTTTTGACCCTGGAAATTTAAAAGAAATTTGCTACTTTGCTTAAACAAAATTTTTGCCAGCATTTTTCTTAAGGATGGGGGAGGAGTAGTTGCGGTTAGAATTTTAGTGAATATCAGCTGTGTAGAAATTCAGTGTAAAAATAAATATATTCTTTATGTTCAGATGAACTGGTATTTTTTAGAACTTCTGAAATCAATACTCTTGAAAAATCATACAGTACCCTGAGGGGTTTCTCAGAGTCATAAATAATATTGAAATAGCACTAGTAGTTTGTACAGGTATATTGTGCAGTTTATACTGTTTCACAGTAATTTCATAGTCAAGAACTGACAATGTTTAGAAAGCAAAGGAGAAAAAAATCCGTGTTCTGTTTTTTCTCTTCTTCTAATTGTTGAGATTATAATAAAAATTCATAATTTAGCCCATACCTTTACTAACCTACAAAATGTTCCATATAATCCTCCTTGGTCTCTTTCAAATGTATGGCATCTACACTTTTTGCATTAATTCTCTCTCTCTCTCTCTCTCTCTCTCTCTCTCTCTCACACACACACACACACACACACACACAAACACACACACACACAGAGAGAGAGAGAGAGAGAGAGAGAGAGAGAGAGAGAGAGAGAACAGAACAGGACAGGTGGGAGAGACAAGTAGATATTTTGGTATTGGCTTACCAAGTGATACTTTTCCATAGAGTATATATTTCTTGATCTCAGTCAGCATTTCATAGTTGCCTGTTATTGGCTGTGTTTAATTGGGTGGTTGTTATTGTTGCCTAAGGTCAGATTAAGCCCTCTTTAACATGTTAGGTTTAAACTCAATCTTGAGTAAAGAACACACTACATGTCAGAATCTTTTTCTCTTGAGTGTGACATTTCATAAGCCTTCTCAATGGCATTCTCTAAGAATTTTGTGAACTCCAATCTCATTTCTGAGTAAGTGCTGAAAACTGGGATATTTAGTAATATAACTATTACAATCTACGTGAGAAAGATTGTTCATCCCAGGATAATTATATTGGATGGGAGATAAGTTAGGCTGACCTCTCTTTCTGTGATGGATGGTTATCAGGAAAGCTGTCATTTCTTAAACCGTCCCTCACGGTAGCCATTCATTCTGTTGTCCCACTCCAATGTTTTCATCATCTTTCTATTTTTATAGGGTAGATGTTTTTTTATTCAAGTGGATAATATGCCCAAAATCCTTAGGAGATTTAATAGTAATTGATTTTTTAATCCAGACTGAAATTATAAACTTAATTCAATTACCAATAAGATTAGGAGAAATGAAAGATGAAGCTGTTAAGCATATTAATAAGACAGAGCTATTTATAATTCGGGGTCTTCATTATTTGTCTTCTTTTCTAAGTGTATTCTCTTTCATACACAAGTGTATACAAAGAAAAAGAGAACAATGCAAAAAGAGTCATTAATTTGACGGTTAAAAAGGTGCCTCAGTGGGCACACACACGCACACACACACACACAGACACTCACACACACACACACACACACACATACAGACACACACAAAGAGAGAGAGGGGATGGAGGGAGAGATGAGGAAGGGAGGGAGGATATAGAGAAGGAGGGAGAGAGAAGGATAGACAGAAAGAGACAGAGCTCATGTGTCACAAACACAATAATCACAAATGTTTTTCTCACCTTTATTAGTTGTTTGAGAATTTAATAAGATGTATTTTAATAATCCATTTCCTGATTTCTCCTCTCTCTCTGCTCCACTATACCCCATTCTCTCTCTCCCTCACCTTATCCTCCCTGCCCCCGCTATGTCTCAATGAGTTTTTTTTTTTTTTTTAAATCAGGGTCAGCTTTGATTCTGAGACACAGAAGTTTTGCAGTGGGCACTGTTTCGCTTTGATAGTAATGAAATCATCACATCCCTAGAAAAGGCAAGGAGGTTTCTTGGTGGCACTGGGGTCCATTGTGAAGACTTCTTTGACATTTAACATCACTTAAGACATGGAGTCAAACTTATTTCTTAATCTAGAGAATCTAGAAAGACAGCCTCATATGTACAGGTTTCAAGTCCATCACAGAATTATTTCAATCTCAGTCCAGTAATGAAAGATTCAGCTCACTGTGCTCATTTTTTAAAAAAAAAAAAATATGTGTATGCAGTGTTTACCTGCCTATAAGTCTATGTACCATGTGCATGCTGGTGCCCAGAAAAGCCATAAGAGGGTGCCAGATTCCAAATGGCTGTAAGGTACAATATAGATGCTGGGAATGGAACGTGGGCTCTCTGAAAAAGTGGTTAGTGTCCCTATTCACAGAGCTATCCCACATGATCATATTTTTTTAGTTATTTTTATTTTCTATATTCTATGTTTACATTTCAAAGGCTTTCCCCTTTCCCAGTTCCCACCCACCATAGTTCCCATAGTTCTTCTCCCCCCCAACTATTCCCCAATCATTCCCCCTCCCCCCTCGGTTTCTTTACTAAACTGGATGCAATCTTTACATGCCCAGGGTCCTCTCCTTTCTTCTTCTTGGGAATCATTTGACTTTCTATTTGTGTCTTGAGTATTAAGTGCTTCTGGGCTCATTAATATCCACTTATCAGTGATTGCATTTCATGTGCATTCTTTTGTGATTGGGTTAGCTCACTCAGGATGATATTTTCCAGGTCTAACCATTTACCTACAAATTGCATGAATTCATTATTTTTAATTGCTGAGTAGTATTCCATTGTATAAATATACCACATTTTCTGTATCCATTCCTCCTTTGAGGGATATTTGGGCTCCTTCCAATTTCTGGCTATTATAGACAAGGCTGCTATAAACATAGTGGAGCATGTGTCTTTATTGCATGCAGGGGAATCCTCTGGGTATATGCCCAGGAGTGGTATGCCAGGGACCTCTGGAAGTGCCATGCCCAATTTTCTGAGGATCCGCCAAACTGATTTCCAGAGTGGTTTTACCATTTTGCAATCCCACCAACAGTGGAGGAGTGTTCCTCTTTCTCCACATCTTCGCCAGCACTTGTTGTCTCTTGAGTTTTTAATCTTAGCCATTCTGACTGGTGTGAGGTGGAATCTCAGGGTTGTTTTGATTTGCATTTCCCTGATGACTAATGATGTTGAACATCTTTTAAGGTGTTTCTCGGCCATTCGAATTTCTTCTGGTGAAAATTCTTTGTTTAGCTCTGTGCCCCATTTTTTGATAGGGTTATTTGGTTCTTTGGGGTCTAACTTCTTGAGTTCTTTGTATATATTGGATATTAGCCCTCTGTCGGATGTGGGGTTGGTGAAGATCTTTTCCCACTTTGTTGGTTGCCGTTTTGTCCTTCGGACAGTGTCCTTTGCTTTGCAGAAACTTTGTAATTTTATGAGGTCCCATTTGTCGATTCTTGATCTTAGTGCGTACGCTATTGGTGTTCTGTTCAGGAACTTTTCCCCTGTGCCCAAGTCCTCCAGGGTCTTCCCAAGTTTCTTTTCTAATAGTTTCAGTGTGTCTGGTTTTATGTGGAGGTCCTTGATCCACTTGGAGTTGATCTTAGAGCAAAGAGATAAGAGTGGGTCAATTCGCATTCTTCTGCATGTTGACCTCCAGTTGAACCAGCACCATTTGTTGAAAAGGCTATCTTTATTCCATCGGATGGTTGTGGCTCCTTTATCAAAGATCAAGTGACCATAAATCTGTGGGTTAATTTCTGGGTCTTCAATCCTGTTCCATTGATCTGTTTGCCTGTTGCTATACCAATACCATGCAGTTTTTAACACAATTGCTCTGTAGTACTGCTTGAGGTCAGGGATATTGATTCCCCCAGAAGTCCTTTTATTGTTGAGAATAGTTTTACCTATCCTGGGTTTTTTGTTGCTCCAGATGAATTTGAGAATTGCTCTTTCTAGATCTATGAAGAATTGAGTTGGGATTTTGATGGGGATTGCATTGAATCTGTATATTGCTTTTGGCAAGATGGCCATTTTTACTATATTGATCCTGCCAATCCAGGAGCAAGAAATATTTTTCCATCTTCTGAGGTCTTCTTCAATTTCTTTCTTCAAGGACTTGAAGTTCCTGTTGTACAGATCTTTCGCTTGTTTGGTTAGAGTTACGCCAAGATACATTATGTTGTTTGTGGCTATTGTGAAGGGTGTTATTTCCCTAATTTCTTTCTCAGCCTGCTTGTCCTTTGAGTACAAGAAGGCCACTGACTTGCTTGAGTTAATTTTATAACCTGCCACTTTGCTGAAGTTGTTTATCAGCTGTAGAAGTTCTCTGGTGGAGTTTTTTGGGTCGCTTAGGTAAACTATCATATCGTCTGCAAATAATGATAGTTTCACTTCTTCCTTTCCAATTTGTATCCCTTTGACTTCCTTATGTTGTCTAATTGCTCTTGCTAGAACTTCAAGTACTATATTGAAAAGATATGGAGAGAGAGGGCAGCCTTGTCTAGTCCCTGATTTTAGTGGGAATGCTTCAAGTTTCTCTCCATTTATTTTGATGTTGGCTACTGGTTTGCTGTATATTGCTTTTACTATGCTTAGGTATGGGCCTTGAATTCCTGCTCTTTCCAAGACTTTTAGCATGAAAGGATGCTGAATTTTGTCGAATGCTTTTTCAGCATCTAATGAGATGACCATGTGGTTTTTTTCTTTCAGTTTGTTTATGTAGTGGATTACATTGATGGATTTCCATATATTGAACCATCCCTGCATCCCTGGGATGAAGCCTACTTGATCATGGTGGATGATCGTTTTGATGTGCTCTTGGATTCGGTTAGCAAGAATTTTATTTAGTATTTTTGCATCTATATTCATCAGAGAAATTGGCCTGAAGTTCTCTTTCTTTGTTGGATCTTTTTGTGGTTTAGGTATTAGCATAATTGTGGCTTCAAAGAATGAGTTGGGCAGTGTCCCTTCTGTCTCTATTTTGTGGAATAGTTTGAAGAGTATTGGTGTTAAGTCTTCTTTGAAGGTCTGGTAGAATTCTGCACTAAAACCATCTGGTCCCGTACTTTTTTTGGTTGGGAGGCTTTCTATAACCCCTTCTATTTCTTTAAGGGTTATGGGACTATTTAGCTGGTCTACTTGATGCTGATTTAATTTTGGTATTTGATATCTGTCTAGGAAATTGTCCATTTCCTCCAGATTCTCCAGTTGTTTTGAGTATAGACCTTTGTAGTAGGATCTGATGATCTTTTGAATTTCCTCAGTTTCTGTTGTTATGTCTCCCTTTTCATTTCTAATTTTGTTAATTTGTATACTGTCTCTGTGTCCTTTGGTTAGTCTGGCTAAGGGTTTATCTATCTTGTTGATTTTCTCAAAGAACCAGCTCCTGGTCTTGTTGATTCTTTGTATGGTTCTCTTTGTTTCTATTTGATTGATTTCAGCCCTGAGTTTGATGATTTTTTGTGTTCTACTACTCCTGGGTGAATTAACTTGTTTTTCTTCCAGGGCTTTAAGGTGTGCTGTTAAGCTGCTAGTGTATGCTCTCTCCAGTTTCTTTTTTGATGCACTTAGAGCTATGAGTTTTCCTCTTAGCACTGCTTTCATTGTGTCCCATAGATTTGGGTAGGTTGTACCTTCATTTTCATTGAATTCTAAAAAGTCTTTGATTTCTTTTTTTATTTCTTCCTTGACCAAGGTGTCATTGAGTAGAGTATTGTTCAGTATCCATGTGTATGTGGGCTTTCTGTTGTTTTTGTTGCTATTGAAGACCACTCTTACTCCATGGTGATCTGATAGGAGGCATGGGATTAGCTCGATCTTCTTGTATTTGTTGACATCTGTCTTGTGACCGACTATATGGTCTATTTTGGAGAAGGTACCATGCGGTGCTGAGAAAAAGGTATATTCTTTAGCTTTAGGATGAAATGTTCTATATATATATCTGTTAAATCCAATTGGTCCAGAGTTTCAATTAGTTTCACTGTGTCCCTGTTTAGTTTCTGCTTTCCTGATCGGTCCATTGAGGAGAGTGGGGTGTTGAAGTCACCCACAATTATTGTGTTAGGTGTAATGTGTGCTTTAAGCTTTAGTAAGGTTTCTTTTACGAAGGAGGCTGCCCTTGCATTTGGAGCATAGATGTTCAGTATTGAGAGCTCTTCCTGGTGGATTTTCCCTTTGGCCAGCAAGAAGTGACCTTCTGAGTCTCTTTGGATGATTTTAGGTTGAAAGTCAATTTTATCTGATATTAGAATGGCTACTCCAGCTTGTTTCCTGAGACCATTTGCTTGTAAAATTGTCCTCCAGCCTTTTATTCTAAGGCAGTGTTTGTCTTTAACACTGAGATGTGTTTCCTGTATGCAGCAAAATGTAGGGTCCTGTTTCCGTATCCAGTCTGTTAATCTATGTCTTTTTATTGGGGAATTGAGTCCATTGACGTTAAGAGATATTAAGGAATAGTAATTATTACCTCCAGACATTTTTGAAATTATATTTATTTATCTTATTTATTTTTTATATTCGAGAGGTTATCTTCTTTTGGGTTTGATGAGAG
This sequence comes from Apodemus agrarius, assembly GCA_964023405.1. NCBI lineage: Eukaryota > Metazoa > Chordata > Mammalia > Rodentia > Muridae > Apodemus > Apodemus agrarius. The sequence continues at coordinate 55,362,476 of OZ030023.1, read as the reverse complement.
GAGGTTTCTATCTTGCTTCTTCCCGGGTGTAGTTTCCGTCCTTGTCTTGGTGTTTTCCCCCTATTATCCTTTGTAGGGCTGGATTTGTGGAGAGATATCTTGCAAATTTGGTTTTGTCATCGAATACCTTGATGTCTCCATCAATGGCAATTGAGAGTTTTGCTGGGTAAAGTAGTTTTGGCTGAAGTTTGTGTTCTCTTAGAGTTTGCATGATATCTGCCCAGGATCTTCTAGCTTTCATGGTCTCAGGTGAGAAGTCTGGTGTTATTCTGATAGGTTTTCCTTTATATGTTACTTGGCCTTTTTCTCTTGCTGCCTTTAGTATTCTTTCTTTGTTTATTACATTTGGAGTTTTGATTACTATGTGACGGGATGTATTTCTGTTCTGGTCCAGTCTGTTTGGGGTTCTATAGGCTTCTTGTATATTCATGGGCATCTCTCTCCTTAGGTTGGGGAAGTTTTCTTCCATAATTTTATAGAAGATATTAGCTGGCCCTTTAACTTGTAAATCTTCACTCTCGTCTATACCTATAATCCTTAGGTTTGGTCTTCTCATAGTGTCTTGGATTTCCTGGATGTTTTGGGTTACCACCTTTTTGCATTTAGTATTTTCTTTGACTGTTGAATCAATGGTTCCTATGGTATCTTCGGCTTCTGAGATTCTGTCTTCTATCTCTTGTATTCTATTGTTGATACTTGCGTCTATGGCCCCTGATTTCTTCCCAAGGTTTTCTATCTCCAATGTTGTCTCCCTCTGTGATTTCTTAGTTGTTTCTACTTCTGTTTTTAGTATCTGGATGGATGTGCTCAGATCTTTCGCTTGCTTGATTGTGTTTTCATGTATTTCTTTAATAGATTTTTGTGCTTCCTCTTTCATAGCTTCTACTTGTTGGCCCACGTTCTTCTGTAGTTCTTTAAGTGACTTTTGTCTTTCTTCCTTATTGTCTTCTTCTCTTTGATCCATCTTCTCCTGCATTTCTTGAAGTGATTTTTGTATTTGCCTCGTAAAGGCTTCTAACTTTTGATCCATTTTCTCCTCTATTTCTTTACGAGATTTTTCTATGTGTTCAGCTACCAGCATCCTGACCAGTGATTTTATATCCAAGTCTTGTTTTTCTGGTGTTTTAGGGTATCCAGGGATTCCTGTTGTTGGAGAACTGGGTTCAGATGCTGTCATGTTGCCTTGATTTTTGTTAGTAACGTTCCTTCGTTTTCCTTTTGCCATCTGGTTATTTCTGGTTTTAGTTGGCCTTGTTGTCAGTGGCTGGTGTTTGAGTCTTCTGTGTGGCTGGGCTCACCTGTTGTTTCTCTACTGGTGAATATGTGTGACTGCTGCTTTAAGGGATCATAAGCTGGCTGCCACCCATGCGATTGTAGCCCCTGTTGGAGTCTGTCTACCTGGGCTTCTCCAGCTGTGTCCTGGTTGCAAGGAACTCCAAGAGCCTAGCAGATCCCCCGTGAGGGTAGCCCTGGAAGGGGTGTTTACCTGGGCCTTTCCAGCTATGTCCTGGTTGCAATATGGAGGCCCGTTGCTACCACTGGTCCAGGGGCTGGCGAGCTGGTTGCAGAATGCAGCCTCGGTGCTCGCCAGAGGGCACGGGAATGTCCCACAGAGCCTGGGCATTTCCAGCTGTGTCCTGGTTGCGATATCGAGGCCCGCCGCTACACCGCTGGTCTAGGGGCTGGCGAGCTGGTTGCAGAACGCAGCCTAGGTGCTCACCAGAGGGCGGGGATGTCCCACAGTGCCTGGGCCTTTCCAGCTGTGTCCTGGTTGCAATATGGAGGCCCGCCGCTACTGCTGGTCCAGGGGCCGGCGAGCTGGTTGCAGAACGCAGCCTTGGTGCTCGCCAGAGGGCTCGGGGATGTCCCACAAAGCCTAGGCGGGACTCTGCCTGCTTGGCTCCGAGACCCTAGTAGATACCCCCGTGAGTGTAGCCCTGGAAGGGGTGTTTACCTGGGCCTTTCCAGCTGTGTCCTGGTTGCAATATGAGGGTTTTTTTTTTATCGAATATCTTCATTTACATTTTTATTGAATATCTTTCATTACATTGCCAATTGTAAAACCTGTCCTGATTTCCCCCTCCCCAAAGACCCCCACCCCTTCCTCCCACCCCCTGCCTCCATATATATGCCCCTCCACCGGACACACTTCCACCTCCCCCCCCTAGGTTTCCCTTTGTTGGGGCCTCTATTGAACCTTTACCTGACCAAGGACCACTCCTCCCACTGATGCCCAGCAAGGCCTTCCTCTGCCACATTTTTGGCTGGAACCATGTGTGCCCCTTGGTTGATGGTTTAGTCCTTGGGAGTCTTGGGGTGTCTGGGTAGCCAAAGTTACTGTTCTTCCCATGGGGCTGTAAACCCCTTAAGCTCCTCCGCTCCATTCCTAGTCCAATAGTTGATTGTTAGTTTCTGTCTCTGTATTTGTAGGGCTCTGGCAGGGCCCCTCCAGAGACAACCATGGCATGCTCCTTTTGGTATATGCTTCTTGTCGTAGTGTTGGGGTTTGGTGACTGTTTATGGGATGGATCCCCAGGTAGGGCAGTCTCTGGGTGGCCTTTACTTCAGTCTTTGCTCCACACATTGTATCCCTTATTGCTCCTCTGAGTATCATGTTCCCTTTCTCAGAGGAACCAAAGCACCCTCACTTAAGTCCTCCTTCTTCTTGAGCTTCCTATGCTGGGTGAATTGTAACTTGTTTATTTTGAGCTTTTGAACTAGTATATGCTTATTAGTGAGTGTATACCATGTGCATTCTTTTGTAACTGGGTTACCTCTATCAGGATGATAATTTCTAGTTCCATCCATTTGCCTAAGAATTTCATGAATTCATTGTTTTTAATAGCTGAATAGTACTCCATTGTGTAAATGTACCACAGTTTCTGTATCCATTCCTCTGTTGAGGGACATCTGGGTTCCTTCCAGCTTCTGGCTATTATAAATAAGGCAGCAATGGACATAGTGGAGCATATGTTCTTATTACATGAAGGAGCACCTTCTCGGTATATGCCCAGAAGTGGTATAGCTAGGTGCATAGGTAGTACTATGTCTAATTTTCTGAGGAATCACCAAACTGATGGTCACTTGATATTTGACAAAGGAGCTAAAAACATCCAGTGGGGAAAAGACAGTATTTTAAACAAATGGTGCTGGATCCACTGGAGGTCTGCATGCAGAAAAATGCAAATTGACCCATTCTGGGTAAAACCACTCAATGAGTTTTAAACTCATTAAATAAACATGGTTGTGCCTTGTGTCACATCCCACTGAAATTTGCCCAACTCACAATTCACATTAAAGGCAATTGCCAGTAACTCATTAGCTACAAGTAAGACTTCATATTGAATCCCACTAATCATTTTGGGTTTTTGGTGTGAGCTTGCACAAATCTGAGGCATAGTGTCTCAATCAAATGCTATGAATTTGCATGTGAAACATCCCTCCTATATCCTGGAAACATGTTTTCTTTGGAGTTACCCACTAATTTTGGCTCTTAAAAATCTCTCAATTGCTATTTTGTGACATGAGATGTAAATTGAGGCTTCTCTGATACTTGTTGAGAAATCAACTATTTGGTATTAATCATTGGAAGTTGGTTTAATAGTATATCTTTTTTAATTCAATACATTACTTATTTACATTTCAGATGATTTCCCGTTTCCTGGCTCCCTGCTCCCCAAAAGTCCCATATGCCCTTTCCCCTCCCCCTGTTCCCCCATCCACCCTTTCACACTTTCCTATTCTGGTTTTTCCCTACACTGATGTATTGAGCCTTTCCAGAATCAGCGGCCACTCCTTCCTTCTTTTTGGACATCATTTGGTATGTGAATTTTGTCTTGGGTCTTCCAAGATTCTAGGCTAATATCCACTTCTCAGTTAGTGCATACCATGGGTATTCTTTTGAGACTGGGTTACCTCACTTGGTATGATGTTCTCCAGCTCTATCCATTTGTCTAAGAATTTCAGGGATTCATTGTTTCTAATGGCGGAATAGTACTCCATTGTGTATATATACCACATTTTTTGTATCCATTCCTCTGTTGAGGGACATCTAGGTTCTTTTCAGCTTCTGGCTATTATAAATAGGGCTGCTATGAACATAGTGGAGCATGTATTCTTATTACATACTGGGGAATCCTCTGGGTATATGCCCAGGAGTGGTATAGCAGGATCCTCTGGAAGTGTCATGCCCAGTTTTCTGAGGAAATGCCAGACTGATTTCCAGAGTGGTTGTACCAGCTGGCAATCCCACCAACAGTGGAGGAGTGTTCCTCTTTCTCCACATCCTCAACAGCACCTGCTGTCTCCTGAGTTTTTAATCTTAGTTATTCTGACTGATGTGAGGTAAAATCTCAGGGTTGTTTCGATTTGCATTTCCCTAATGACTAATGATGTTGAATATCTCTTAAGGTGCTTCTCAGCCATCCAAAGTTCTTCAGGTGAAGGTCTTTGTTTAACTCTGTACCCCATTTCTTGATAAGGTTATTTGGTTTTCTGGGGTCTAACTTCTTGAGTTCTTTGTATATATTGGATATTAGCCCTCTGTCAGATGTAGGATTTGTGAATATCTTTTTCCAATTTGTTGGTTGCTGATTTTGGCCTGTCCTTTGCCTTACAGAAACTTTGTAATTTTATGAGGTCCCATTTGTCAATTCTTGATCTTAGAGCATAAGCTATTGGTGTTCTGTTCAGGAACGTTCACGCTGTGCCGATGTCCTCAAGGGTCTTCCCCAGTTTCTTTTCTATTAGTTTCAGTGTGTCTGCTTTTATGTGGAAGTCCTTGATCCACTTGGAGTTGAGCTAAGTACAAGGAGATAAGATTGGATCAATTTGCATTCTTCTGCATGCTGACCTCCAGTTGAACCAGCACCATTTGTTGAAGAGGCTATCTTTTTTCCACTGGATGTTTTCAGCTCCTTTGTCAAAGATTAAGTGGCCATAGATGTGTGGGTTCAGTTCTGGGTCTTCAATCCTATTCCATTGATCCACCTGCCTGTCACTGTACCAATACCATGCAGTTTTAAACACTACTGCTTTGTAGTGTTGCTTGAGGTCTGGGATACTGATTCCCCCGGAAGTTCTTTTACTGTTTAAATAGTTTTAGCTATCCTCGGTTTTTTGTTATTCCAGATGAATTTGAGAATTGCTCTTTCTAAGTCTATAAAGAACTGATTTGGGATTTTGATGGGGATTGAGATGAATCTGTATATTGCTTTTGGCAAGATGGCCATTTTAAATATATTATTCCTGCCAATCCACAAGCATGGAAGATTTTTCCATTTTCTGAGTTCTTCCATTTCCTTCTTCAGAGACCTGACATTCTTGTCATACAAATCTTTCAATTGTTTGGTTAGAGTCACACCAAGATACTTTATACTGTTTGTGGCTATTGTGAAAGGAGTCATTTTCTTAATTTCTTTCTCAGCCTGCTTATCCTTTGAGTATAGGAAGGCTATTGATTTGCTTGAATTTATTTTATAACCAGCCACTTTGCTGAAGTTGTTTATCAGCTGTTGGAGTTCTCTGGTGGAGTTTTTTGAGCCACTTAAGTATACTATCATAAAGTCTGCAAATAGTGAGAGTTTGATTTCTTCCTTTTCAATTTGTATCCCTTTGACTTCCTTATGTTGTCTAATTGCTCTAGCTAGTACCTCAAGTACTATATTGAAAAGAAATTGAGAGAGGGGTCAGCCTTGTCTAGTCCCTGATTTTAGTGTGATTGCTTCAGGTTTCTCTCCATTTAGTTTGGTGTTGGCTACCAGTTTTTTGCACATTGCTTTTAATATTAAGTATGGGTCTTGAATTCCTGTTCTTTCCAAGACTTTATCATGAAAGGATATTGAGTTTTGTCAAATGCTTTTTCAGCATCTAATGAAATGACCATGTGGTTTTTTATTTGAGTTTGTCTATGTAGTGGATTGCATTGATGGATTTCCATATATTGAACCATCCTTGCATTCCTGAGATGATGCCTACTTGATCATGGTGGATGATTGTTTTGATGTGTTCTTGGATTCAGTTGGCAAGAATTTTATTGAGAAAATTTGCATCAATGTTCATAAGGGAAATTGGTCTGAACTTGTCTTTCTTTGTTGGATCTTCGTGTGGTTTTGGTATCAGCCTAATTGTGGCTTCATAGAATGAGTTGGGTAGTGTTCCTTCTGTTTCTATTTTGTGGAATAGTTTAAAGAGTATTGGTGTTAGGCCTTCTTTGAAGGTTTGATAGAATTCTTCACTAAAACCATCTGGTCCTGTGCTTTTTTTAGGTTGGAAGACTTTCTATGACCCCTTCTACTTCTTTATAGGTTATGGGACTGTTTAGATGATCTATTTGACCCTTATATAATTTTGGTATTTGGTATCTGTCTAGGAAATTGTCCATTTCCTCCAGATTCTCCAATTGTGTTGAGTATAAGCTTTTGTATGATTTTTTTGGATTTCCTCAGTTTCTGTTGTTATATCCCCCTTTTCATTTCTAATTTTGTTAATTTGGGTACTGTCTCTGTGCCCTTTGGTTAGTCTGGCTAAGGGTTTATCTATCTTGTTGATTTTCTCAGATAACCAGCTCCTGGTTTTGTTGATTTTTTGTATTGTTCTCTTTGTTTCCACTTGATTGATTTCAGCCCTGAGTTTGATGACTTCCTGTCTTCTACTCCTCCTGGGTGAATTAGCTTCTTTTTCCCAGGGCTTTCAGGTATGCCACTAAGCTGCTAGTGTATGCTCTCTCCAGTTTCTTTTTGGAGTCACTCAGGGCAATGAATTGTCCTCTTAGAACTGCCTTCATTGTGTCCCATAGATTTGGGTAAGTTGTACCTTCATTTTCATTGAATTCTAAAAAGTCTTTGATTTCTTTCTTTATTTCTTCCTTGACCAAGTTATCATTGAGTAGAGTATTGTTCAGTTTCCATGTGTATGTGGGCTTTCTGTTGTTTTTGTTGCTATTGAAGACCACTTTTACTCTACTAGTGATCTGATATGATGCATGGGATTATTTCGATCTTCTCATATTTGTTCAGGTCTGTCTTGTGACCAATTATACGGTTGATTTTGGAGAACATACCATGAGGTGCTGAGAAAAAGCTATATTCTTTTGCTTTAGGGTGAAATGTTCTATATATGTCTGTCAAATCCAATTGGTCTAAAGCTTCAATTAGTTTCCCTGTGTCCCTGTTTAGTTTCTATTTTCCTGATCTGTCCATTGAGTATAATGGAGTGGTGAAGTCACCCACAATTATTGTGTTACATGCAATATGTGCTTTGAGCTTTAGTAAAGTTTCTTTTATGAATGAGGGTGCTCTTGTATTTGGAGCATAGATGTTCAGAATTGAGAGTTCTTGTTGGAGTTTTCCTTTGACCAGCAGGAAGTGTCCTTCTGCATCTCTTTTGATGACTTTAGGTTGAAAGTCAATTTTATCTGATATTAGAGTGGCTACTCCGGCTTGTTTCCTGAGACCATTCGCTAGTATAATTGTCTTCCAGCCTTTTACTCTAAGTTAGAGTTTGTCTTTGACACTGAGGTGTGTTTTCTGTATGCAGCAAAATGTAGGGTTCTGTTTCCGTATCCAGTCTGTTAGTCTATGTCTTTTTATTGGGGAATTGAGTCTGTTGATGTTAAGAGATATTAAGGAATAGTGATTATTGCTTCCTGTCATTTTTGATGTTATTTTTATATTTGAGTTGCTATCTTTTTTTTGGGTTTGATGAAAGAGGGTTGCTATCTTGCTTATTCCAAGGTATAGTTTTCCTCCTTGTGTTGGTGTTTTCCCCCTATTATCCTTTGCAGGGCTGGGTTTGCAGAAAGATATTGTGTAAATTTGGTTTTGTCTTGGAATATCTTGGTTTCTCCCTCTATGGTGATTGAGAGTTTTGCTGGGCATAGTATTTTTGGCTGGCATTTGTGTTCTCTTAAAATCTGCATGAGGTCCACCCAGGATCTTCTAGTTTTCATGGTCTCAAGTGAGAAGTCTGGGGTAATTCTTATAGGTCTTCCATTGTATGTTACTGGGCCTTTTTTTTCTTACTGCCTTTAATATTTTCTTTGCTTACTACATTTGTGGTTTTGATTATTATGCGACAGGAGGTATTTCTGTTCTGATCCAGTCTGTTTGGAGTTCTGTAGGCTTCTTGTATATTCATGGGCATCTCTCTCTTTAGGTTTGGGAAGTTTTCTTCCATAATTTTGGGGAAGATATTTGTTGGCCCTTTAAGTTGTAAATCTTCACTCTCTTCTATACCTATAATTCTTAGGTTTGGTCTTCTCATTGTGTATTGGATTTCCTGGATGTGTTGGGTTACAAGCTTTTGGCATTTTGCATTTTCTTTGACTGTTGAGTCCATGGTTCCTATGGTAGCTTCAGCATCTGAGATTCTTTCTTCTATCTCTTGTATTCTATTGTTGATATTTGCATCTATGGCCCCTGATTTCTTCCCAAGGTTTTCTATCTCCAAAGTTGTCTCCCTTTGCGATTTCGTAGTTGTTTCTGCTTCTGTTTTTAGATCCTGGATGGTTTTGCTCAGATCTTCCACTTGCCTGTTTGTATTTTCATGTATTTCTTTAAGAGTTTTTTGTGTTCCTTCTTTCATGACTTCTACTTGTTGGCCCATGTTCTCCTTTATTTCTTTAAGTGATTTTTGTACTTCCTCCTTATTGACTCCTAATTTTTGATCCATATTATTTTGAATTTCTTTAAGTGATTTTTGTGTTTCCCTTGTAAGGGCTTCTACCTTTTGATCTATTTTCTCCTGTATTTCTTTAAGAGATTTATTTATGTCCTTCTTGTTTTCCTCTAACAGCATCATGACCAGTGATTTTAAATCCATTCCTTGTTTTTCTGGTGTGTTGGGGTATCCAGGACTTCCTGTTGTGGGAGAATTGGGTTCAGATGCTTCCATGTTGCCTTGATTTCTGTTAGTAATGTTCCTACATTTGCCTTTTGCCATCTGGCTATCTCTGGTGTTAGTTGGTCTTCTTGTCACTGGCTGGTGTTTGAACCTCCTATGAGCCTGTAAGGCTAATTCCTCACCTCTGGCTGTCACAGAGGGCATCCACGTGGTCTTCTCTAGAGTCTGAGATCAGTCAATTTCGTGCCAGATATTTCAACTTTTGAAATGGGCCTTACCTCCAGACACACAATGGTTGTTTACTCCCACAAAATTTGTGCCACTAGATCTCCTGTTGACATATCTTCCAAGTTGGTTCATTATACCATGAATGGTTAAGAGTTGCATAAGACAGATCATTACTTTTCATTTCAAAAGGAGACAGTGTCTCATCTACACTCCTTATTATTATGCTTTATCTGCAATAATTTTATGAAAATGATTATGGAAAGAAACAGAGATTCAAATTTTACATAACCCTACCTGAGCTTCTAGGAAGAAAATTCTCCTGTTATCAAAAATAAGAAAAAGAAAAAGAAAAAAATAGGAAAGTTAATATCCTACATGAAGCCAGGCAGTGGTGGCACACGCCTTTAATCCCAGCACTTGGGAGGCAGAGGCAGGCAGATTTCTGAGTTAGAGGCCAGCCTGGTCTACAGAGTGCATTGCAGGACAGCCATGGCTATACAAAGAAACCCTGTCACAAATAAATAAATAAATAAATAAAAATAAAAACACAAAACAGAGAAAATCCTACATGAAGAGATCTCCCATACCATCATTACTGATAAAATAAAAATACAAATATATGCTTAACTATAAGAAAATTAGAGACCCTAATATGTAAGCCATAACAGTTTTAAACATTGTATTTTACTCAGAAAAAAATCAATAAACTGCTACATTTTCATTAAAGCTGCTCTTACTATGTAAATTTTTTCTTTTTCTTTTTAATTTTTATTTTCTATATTCTATGTTTACATTCCAAAGGCTTTCCCCTTTCCCAGTTCCCCCCCACCATACGTCCCATAATTCCTCTCCCCCGCCAAAAATTCCCCAATCATTCCCCCCACCCACCAAGATTTCTCAGTTCTGGGTCTACAAAACTGGATCCAATCTTTACAGGCCCAGGGTCCTCTCCTTTCTTCTTCTTGGGAATCATTTGAATTGCTAATTGTGCCTTGAGTATTTAGGGCTTCTGGGCTCATGAATATCCACTTATCAGTGATTGCATTTTATGTGTATTCTTTTGTGATTGGGTTAATTCACTTAGGATGATATTTTCCAGATCTAACCATTTACCTACAAATTGCATGAATTCATTATTTTTAATTGGTGAGTAGTATTACATTGTATGAATATACCACATTTTCTGTATCCATTACTCCTTTGAGGGATATTTAGGCTCCTTCCAATTTCTGGCTATTATAAACAAGGCTGCTATAAACATAGTGGAGCATGTGTCTTTATTGTATGCAGGGGAATCCTCTGGGTATATGCCCAGGAGTGGTATGCCAGGGTCATCTGGAAGGGACATGCCCAATTTTCTGCGGAACCGCCACACTGATTTCCAGAGCGGCTTTACCATTTTGCAATCCCACCAACAGTGGAGGAGTGTTCCTCTTTCTCCACATCCTCACCAGCACTTGTTGTCTCTTGAGATTTTAATCTTAGCCATTCTGACTGGTGTGAGGTGGAATCTCAGGGTTGTTTTGATTTGCATTTCCCTGATGACTAATGATGTTGAACAACTCTTAAGGTGTTTCTCGGCCATCTGAATTTCTTCTGGTGAAAATTCTTTGTTTGGCTCTGTACCCCATTTTTTGATAGGGTTATTTGGTTCTTTGGGGTCTAACTTCTTGAGTTCTTTGTCTATATTGGATATTAGCCCTCTGTCGGATGTGGGGTTGGTGAAAATCTTTTCCCACTTAGTTGGTTGCAGTTTTGTCCTTCTGACTGTGTCCTTTGCCTTACAGAAACTTTGTAATTTTATGAGGTCCCATTTGTCAATTCTTGATCTTAGAGCATAAGCTATTGATGTTCTGTTCAGGAACTTTCCCCCTGTGCCCATGTCCTCCAGGGTCTTCCCAAGTTTCTTTTCTAATAGTTTCAGTGTGTCTGGTTTTATGTGGAAGTCCTTGATCCATTTGGAGTTGAACTTAGTGCAAGGAGATAAGAGTGGCTCAATTCGCATTCTTCTACATGTTGACCTCTAGTTGAAACAGCACCATTTGTTGAAAAGGCTATCTTTTTTTCCACTGGATGGTTGTGGCTCCTTTATCAAAGATCAAGTGACCATAAGTCTGTGGGTTCATTCCTGGGTCTTCAATCCTATTCAATTGATCTAATTGCCTGTTGCTGTACCAATACCATGCAGATTTTAACACAATTGCTCTGTAGTTCTGCTTGAGGTCAGGGATATTGATTCCCCCAGAAGTCCTTTTATTGTTGCGAACAGTTTTAGCTATCCTGGTTTTTTTTTTGTTGCTCCAGATGAATTTGAGAATTGTTCTTTCTAGATCTATGAAGAATTGAGTTGGGATTAGATGGGGATCACATTGAATATGTAGATTGCTTTTGGCAAGATGGCCATTTTTACTATATTGATCCTGCCAATCCAGGAGCAAGAAATATTTTTCCATCTTCTGAGGTCTTCTTTGATTTCTTTCTTCAAGGACTTGACGTTCCTGTCATACAGATCTTTTGCTTGTTTGGTTAAAGTTACGCCAAGGTACTTTTTGTTGTTTGTGGCTATTGTGAAGGGTGTTATTTCCCTTACTTCTTTCTCAGCCTGCTTGTCATTTGAGTACAAGAAGGCTACTGATTTGCTTTAGTTAATTTTATAACCAGCCACTTTGCTGAAGTTGTTTATCAGTTGTAGAAGTTCTCTGGTGGAGTTTTTTGGATCGCTTAAGTAAACTATCATATCGTCTGCAAATAATGATAGTTTGACTTCTTCCTTTCCAATTTGTATCCCTGTGACTTCCTTATGTTGTCTAATTGCTCTCCCTAGAACTTCAAGTACTTTATTGAAAAGATATGGAGAAAGAGGGCAGCCGTGTCTAGTCCCTGATTTTAGTCGGATTGCTCCAAGTTTCTCTCCATTGATTTTGATTTTGGCTACTGTTTTGCTGTAGATTGCTTTTACTATGTTTAAGTATGGGCCTTGAATTCCTGCTCTTTCCAAGACTTTTAGCATGAAAGGATGCTGAATTTTGTTGAATGCTTTTTCAGCATCTAATGAGATGAACATGTGGTTTTTTCTTTTAGTTTGTTTATGTAGTGGATTACATTGATGGATTTCCATATATTGAACCATCCCTGCAGACCTGGGATGAATCCTACTTGATTATGGTGAATGATCGTTTTGATGTGCTCTTGGATTCGGTTGGCAAAATTTTTATTTAGTATTTTTGCATCGATATTCATAAGAGAAATTGGCCTGTAGTTCTCTTTCTTTGTTGGATCTTTTTGTGGTTTAGGTATTAGTGTAATTGTGGCTTTGAAGAATGAGTTGGGCAGTGTCCCTTCTGTCTCTATTTTGTGGAATAGTTTGAAGAGTATTGGTGTTAAGTCTTCTTTGAAGGTCTGGTAGAATTCTGCACTAAAACCATCTGGTCCCGTACTTTTTTTGGTTGGGAGGCTTTCTATAACCCCTTCTATTTCTTTAGGGGTTATGGGAATATTTAGCTGATCTACTTGATGCTGATTTAATTTTGGTATTTGGTATCTGTCTAGGAAATTGTCCATTTCCTCCAGATTCTCCAGTTGTTTTGAGTATAGAACTTTGTAGTAGGATCTGATAATCTTTTGAATTTCCTCAGTTTCTGTTGTTATGTCCCCCTTTTCATTTCTAATTTTGTTAATTTGGATACGGTCTCTGTGTCCATTGGTTAGTCTGGCTAAGGGTTTATCTATCTTGTTGATTTTCTCAGAGAACCAGCTCCTGGTTTTGTTGATTCTTTGTATTGTTCTCTTTGTTTCTACTTGATTGATTTCAGCCTTGAGTTTGATGAATTCCTGTCTTCTATTCCTCCTGGGTGAATTAACTTCTTTTACTTCCAGGGCTTAAAGGTGTGCCACTAAGCTGCTAGTGTATGCTCTCTTCAGTTTCGTTTTGGATGCACTTAGAGCTATGAGTTTTCCTCTTAGCACTGCTTTCATTGTGTCCCATAGATTTAGGTAGGTTGTACCTTCATTTTCATTGAATTCTAAAAAGTCTTTGATTCCTTTCTTTATTTCTTCCTTGACCAAGGTGTCATTGAGTAGAGTATTGTTCAGTTTCCATGTGTATGTGGGCTTTCTGTTGTTTTTGTTGCTATTGAAGACTACTCTTACTCCATGGTGATCTGATAAGAGGCATGGGATTAGCTCGATCTTCTTGTATTTGTTGACATCTGTCTTGTAACCAATTATATGATCAATTTTGGAGAAGGTACCATGCAGTGCTGAGAAAAAGGTATATTCTTTACCTTTAGGATGAAATGTTATATATATATATATATATATATATATATATATATATATATATATGTGTGTGTGTGTGTGTGTGTGTGTGTGTGTGTGTGTGTGTTAAATCCAATTGGTACAAAGTTTTAATTAGTTTCACTGTGTACCTGTTTAGTTTCTGCTTTCCTGATCGGTCCATTGAGGAGAGTGGAGTGTTGAAGTCACCCACAATTACTATGTTAGGTGTAATGTGTGCTTTAAGCTTTAGTAGGGTTTCTTTTACGAATGAGGGTGCCCTTGCATTTGGAGCATAGATGTTCAATATTGAGCTCTTCTTGGTGGATGTTCCCTTTGGCCAGCAAGAAGTGACCTTCTGAGTCTCTTTTGATGACTTTAGGTTGGAAGTCAATTTTATCTGATATTAGAATGGCTACTCCAGCTTGTTTCCTGAGACCATTTGCTTGTAAAATTGTCTTCCAGCCTTTTACTCTAAGGCAGTGTTTATCTTTAACACTGAGATGTATTTCCTGTATGCAGCAAAATGTAGGGTCCTGTTTCCGTATCCAGTCTGTTAATCTATGTCTTTTTATTGGGGAATTGAGTCCATTGATGTTAAGAGGTATTAAGGAATAGTAATTATTACCTCCCGACATTTTTGAAATTATTTTTTTTTATATTTGAGAGGTTATCTTCTTTTGGGTTTGATGAAAGGATGTTTCTATCTTGCTTCTTCCCGCGTGTAGTTTCTGTCCCTGTCTTGGTGTTTTCCCCCTATTATCCTTTGTTGGGCTGGATTCATGGAACGATATCATGCAAATTTGTTTTTGTCATGGAATACCTTGATGTCTCCATCTATGGCAATTGAGAGTTTTGCTGGGTAAAGTAGTTTTGGCTGAAATTTGTGTTCTCTTAGAGTTTGCATGATATCTGCCCAGGATCTTTTAGCTTTCATGGTCTCAGGTGAGAAGTCTAGTGTTTTTCTGATAGGTCTTCTTTTATATGTTACTTGGCCTTTTTCTCTTGCTACCTTTAATATTCTTTCTTTGTTTAGTACATTTGGAGTTTTGATTATTATGTGACTGGATGTATTTCTGTTCTGGTTCAGTCTGTTTGGAGTTCTGTTGGCTTCTTGTATATTCATGGGCATCTCTCTCTTTAGGTTGGGGAAGTTTTCTTCCATAATTTTATAGAAGATATTTGCTGGCCCTTTAACTTGTACATCTTCACTCTCATCTATACCTATAATCATTAGGTTTAGTCTTCTCATTGTGTCCTGGATTTCCTGGATGTTTTGGGGTACAACCTTTTTGCATTTAGTATTTTCTTTGACTGTTGAATCAATGGTTCCTATGGTATCTTCGGCTTCTGAGATTCTGTCTTCTATCTCTTGTATTCTATTGTTGATATTTGCATCTATGAACCCTGATTTCTTCCCAAGGTTTTCTATCTCCAATGTTGTCTCCTTTTGCGATTTCTTACTTGTTTCTACTTCTGTTTTTAGAACCTGGATGGATACGCTCAGATCTTCCGCTTGCTTGTTTGTGTTTTCATGTATTTCTTTAAGAGATTTTTGTGTTTCTTCTCTCATAGCTTCTACTTGTTGACCCACATTCTTCTGTATTTCTTTAAGTGATTTTTGTCTTTCTTCCTTTTTGTCTTCTTCTTTTTGATCCATCTTCTCCTGAATTTCTTTAAGTGATTTTTGTGTTTGCCTTATAAAGGCTTCTAACTTTTGATCCATTTTCTCCTCTATTTCTTTAAGAGATTTTTCTATGTGTTCAGCTACCAGCATCCTGACCAGTGATTTTAGATCCATGTCTTGTTTTTCTGGTGTGTTGGGGTATCCAGGGCTTCCTGTTATTAGCGAACTGGGTTCAGATGCTGTCATGTTTCCTTGATTTCTGTTAGTAACTTTCCTTCATTTTCCTTTTGCCATCTGGTTATTTCTGGTGTTAGTTGGCCTTGTTGTCACTGGCTGGTGTTTGAACATCCTCCGAGGCTGGGATCACCTATTGTTTCTCTACTGGTGATTATGTGTGACAGCTGCTCTAAGTGACCACAACCTGGCTGCTACCTGCTGCCTAGGTGCAAAGCTGGAGGGCATAGAGAAGTCCGGCAGAGCCTCGGCACTGGGTCTGCCTCGTAGCGAGGGCCTGGTGGATCCACCTGTGCGATGGTAGCCTTGGTGGGAGTTTGTCTACCTGGGCCTCTTTAGCCCTGTCCTGGTATCAATATGTAGGCTTACTGCTACCACTGCTCTAATGGACTGCGAACTGGCTGCCACCTGCTGCCGCGGTGCAAGGCCGGAGGGCATGAAGAAGTCCCGCAGAGCCTCGGAGCTGGGCCAGCCTGGTGGCTAGAGCCTGGTGGATCCGCTGCGTGATGGTAGCCCTGGCTGGAGTCTGTCTACCTGGGCCTCTTTAGCCCTGTCCTTGTAGCAATATGGAGGCCTACTGCTACCGCTGCTCCACTATGTAAATTTTTTAAAAAGAAGTAAATTTTTTTCAAGTAAAAATTTGAAGCATTTTTAGAATTTACTGACAGTATTTCTTGATCTAGATGATCAAAGTGCCTATTTATTTCAAAATTTAAGTACATTAAAAGGCATTTTGCATATTCTTATAAGAAATTGTAACAATGTATCAATTTTCTTTATGCATCTCATAGTTAGCAGCTAGAATTTATTAAACAGACCATGAAATATAAATGTTAGTTCATAAGTATATTTATGCTAATATAAAGATAATTTGATTTGAGGTTGTATATATTGTACTAAGTGTTTTTCACATGGTTTTAGAACCCAAACTGCTTTGCTAATCATTATGTGCCCTCTCCAATAAAAGCAAATATTTATCAAACAAAGTAAATGGTGCATGGATAATAATAAGTGCTGGAATAAGTATTTTTGCTAGTTTAAATTTTTCTTCAGTGCTTTCTGCAGTTCTGTAGTATTAACATATGATCTAGAGATTTTACTAATTGCAATTTCTTGTGTTTGAATTTCCATTCTGTTTTCAGGAAATCTTCCTTTATCCTGCATGTGCAAGTACGTATGTGAATGTATGTACATGTGAGTATATGTGTAAGTGGGTGTATATACATGTAGGTCTGTATAGGTATGGAGTTTATGTGTGTGTATATGAATATGTGTGTATGTATATAAATATGTACATGCATATGTCTATATATACATTTAAATTATATATGTGTGTGTGTGTGTGTGTGTGTGTGTATCAGAATGTTTTCCTGGTGACTAAGTGAAAGCTCCTGAGGACACAGAAGATATTGTTTTCTATTTCTCCTTTTTTCCTTTATGCTTTTTACTTCTCATATAGAATTTGTACATAATGAATATTTGAAATACCACTCAAGCAAGCATAATAAGAGAATTTTGTTATATGGTATCAGATTTTATCAAAACCCACATAGTATAGTGATATTAATTTCCACTTTAAAACAGCCCTTACTAAATAAATTATAGCAGTATGAAGTTCATGGCTTCAATAGACATAGTGACTCAATAATAAAATCCAAATCTTGTGGTACTGCAGCAAATCTCAGTAATTTGAAGCCAGTTGAGGTTGCATAACTAATGGTAAGACAGGATTGTTAGAGTGTGAGATCCTTTTAAAGAAGAGAGAGAAAGAAAGAGGAAGGGGAGAGTGGAGGAGGAAGATAGAGAAAGGTGAAGAAGGAGAGGAAGTAAAGAATCATGAGGAGAGGAGAGGACAGGACAGGACCAGACAGGACAGGACAGGACAGGACAGGACAGCAGAGAAGAACTGGCTGTACCCTTCTAGCTAAAGATTATCATGCATAAGCTCCAGGAGCATTTTATGAATTACCTACACTGCACAATAGTTTTCTTTGTAATGGACATTCAATACCTAACACAAAGGCAAAAGAAAATCTGTTTCAACCTGCTTACCAGTAATTAAAGAAATACATTTGCCTTATTTATCAAGATACTCATTGAAATGTGTGTCCACAAAGTATTAGGGTAAGAAAGGCTTTGCTTGAGACATCTCCATTGATTTTTTTCTCTTTTATTGGCCTACCTTATCTTACTCTCTATTCCTGCTCCTTGTTATCATGATGGATGATTCAGAGAGAGATAGGTACTAAACAGATAATGCTTAATGCAATGAGGCTACGTGCATCTCTCATAGCAATTCTCATTATTTATTTCTAGGTTATTAGGTTGCTTTGTGAAATCAATATTTAAAAATTTCTAGTACATATCTTTACTACTCGTTAATGTTATCTAAGTGAATGGCTGATAAAGCCCGTTGAGGAAAGAAAATGCAAAGGCTGTCTTCCATGACCTTAGCAGATCACACTGGTGATTTCCCTTATCACTGTCACAACCCAGGTAACTATATGGGCAGTAATTGCTTGTCCAAGGGATCTTTGAACTTCATTATACATACAGAATCCTGTTTCACAAGGGTATAGTGATAATAGTAGAAGGAATGTGTGTTTCATTCTCATAAAAAGATTATGAAAGACAGGCAAAAAGTAAGAGATTACTTATATAAACAGACTCAAAGAAAAATAAATCCTAGTAGTTCATGAAACACTGCTTTAAGTAAAGGCAATACACAAATCCCTAAAGATAACTAATGATTGCCTGGTAATTCATTGTTTTTATAATATCAAAACATTTCTAATAAGAGATGGGGGAATATCTGTGAGTCAATGAAACAGAATATATTTACAATATGAATGTAGTTAAAATTATATTAGAAGAAAACTAAGAAAATGTAGTACAAGTAATACATTTTATTGAGCCAAAGTAATTGACTTAAACTCATTATACCTGTGATGTATACATATGTATATACGTGTGTGTGTGTGTGTGTGTGTGTGTGTGTGTGTGCTCAGACACATGTGTTCAAGCATTTGTGCATGTGCTTACGTGTGAGTGGCCATACAATTTGCACACATGCTTGCATGAGTGTGTGTGTGTGTGTGTGTGTGTGTGTGTGTGTTATTAACAGACCGATTACAATATTTATATTAAAGAAATATCCAAGAAAGATTTTGGCCTTTTTAAGAACAAAATTGGAGCTCTCATATTAGCCTTTATCAAAACAAATAGGAAGTGGTTGTAATTAAACAACATGGTTGTATGCTTTCACCAGTCCCCATTAGCATGTCGCTATGCTCAACTCCTCTTTAGACAGTCATGTTGGGGTGTGTTTATGACATATGCTGACATACTTAGGAGTCACAATCTCACAGTGAACTTCCTACTCCTCTGGCTCTTACAGCTTTTGGGCTCCATCCTCCATCGTGCTTCCTGAGCCTAAGGTAGAGAAGTTGTGCTGTAGGTGTGCTCTGGGCAAGTGGGCTTCTCAACTCTGCATTTTCATTGTTTGTGGCTCCCTGTGATGGTCTCTGTTTGTTCAAAGAAAAGTCTCCTTGATTGAGAGGTCAGGTCTGCACTTCTCTGTGAATATAAGAACAATATTTAGGATGTAGCTAATGAGTATGCTAGTTAAGTAAATTGGTGGTTGTAGTTTCTTCTCTAGGACTTACAAGATGCCAGGCACAAAGAACTATGGGCAGCTTAGAAATGCTGAGAATGCGAGAAATAGTCTTTACCAGGGAAGGGATCACACCAAATGGCCAGCCTTGAAAACATATGTACAAATAACATTGTATAGACTAAGCAAGTTCTATTTATGTGCATACCCCCCAACACACAAGTGTGCATACACAAGTACAAATGTAATGGAGGAGGAGGATATGAATTTGAGAGAAAGGAGAAAGGTACATGGGAGAATTTAGAGGAAAAAGGTGTAGGGGAAATGACATAATCACAATTTCAAAAAATAAGCGAATACTTTTTAAGAGAATAAAACCACACAGCTATTAAGCTATTAGTTGCTACTGGTTACAAGGCAATGCTGTGAGGAAAATATATTAGATTTGAAGAAAAATAATATTAAGTCATCTTTGTCATGTGCAAAAAAATAATTTCTTGAGACTAACTTTTAAAAAGAGCCACCAATGGCGAAAATGAATTTGAAGAGTTCTCTCGTGTAAGGATGAGGCAGTTGACAAAGGTGTTACTTGAGGATTATGACAGAGAAGATGTAGCCTTCTTTTCAGCTGTTTTGAAATTAATTGGCTGAATATTATAGCCCAATTAGCACTGCCCACATGTTCATGTGTGTAGGTGCCTCTGCTGGTCATAGGGAACCTTATCAGTGAACACATTTCTAAAATTATGATTCTTGCTGTTTCAGCAGCCATGGTATGCCATACGTAGGGTTGACTTCCAAAGTTGATTTATGTAAGTGTAGCACTCTAATGAATGATTGGATGATTTAGATTTTAATATTGCAAAAACTCTTATTGGCAATTTTAACACATTGCACAGAAAGTAAATTGTAGCTGATCTAAACATGATTGGTAGACAGTAAATTTTGATAAAGATATTATATGACCAGAAACTTTTGACCTGAGTTTTTTTATTTTAAAGACAATATTGTAAAATACTATATACAAATGAGAATATTTAATACAATTACCATACTGTTATTATAAAGTTGAAAAATACATTTATTTTATGTATAATGTATATAAAGGATACAAACCAATATATGACTGTATGTGTGTGTTTGTGTGTATGTACAATGTGTATTAAAGATACACATTGACTATGTAGGAAACTACAAATGATCATTGAGAAAAAAAACTACAGAAAAATAAACCATACAAGCATCCATAAATTAATATGTATCTGACATATACAAAATTAATTTACTAATATTTACTAACATAAATACACAACTTAAAAACATCATCCTCACTAGAAAAGCTAAAAGGAAACATGAATATTTAAAGGAATAGTGAAAAAGAGGAAACACCAGAACTCTCACATTGCGATGTAAGTCTGGTTGGTGTACTCACCTTAGAAAACTAGCAGAGTTTTAATTTAAATTTAATCAAACTTTCAAGAACAGTAAACCCATAGGAAAAACAACTTCATTACCACCATCATCAGCATTATATCATCATCATTATTATTACTATTATTATTTTTTCTTTTTTTATTGGATATATTCTATATTTACAATTCATTTCCCTTTTGATTAAATTTAAATTAAAACCTTATTTTCAAAGAAATGATTTTATAAAATAAATGAGGATTACATTTGATTATGTTTTTTTCCTTTTTTAGTTAAATGAAAAAAAATTTAGCAATAATAAATCTGTCATCAGTTCACTTAAAAAAAAAAGAAAACTAGCAGGATTATAAAAAAGACAAATTGGAGGTTTTTGAGCCAAATTCATAGTATACCTTCCTACCACAGGTTTCTTAGCGATGTTGTTGGCCATGTCATTGGAGTAGCTTCACAAATTGACAAACATCCTAAATGCTCATGAAGCTCCTTCAAGGACAAACTAGGTGAACTATATATTCACATAATATAATTTTATGTGTTAATTAGAAAAAAACAGTTCTGCTTCCCATGGCTATTCAGATGAATATCAACAGCTTTATTTGCACAAATAAAGATATTAAAAGGATGAAGACTGTTAGTGTAATGCCTTCAGACATGGCAGGACAAGGTTAGAAACTAGAATGTGGTTCTTAAGCAAACTGAGTGTCTTTTTAAGAGAGTTCCAGAGTTATGCCATGGTGAACATGCTGGTTCTGTAGAAGAGCTAATGTTAAATTACATCACCAGAACACACTCACATGGATCTGCTTCTATTACTAACATATTGCACAACAATTTTGAAAGATGGAAAGAATTTTCCTAGAAGGTGCAGAATGCTCATCACCATACAATTTTAAGAGACATGCACATATGTTTAATAATGTACAAAGTGATTTATTGCTACATGAAATAAATTAGAGAGAGATACATGTCTGGCTGAATTGCAATGTTCTTCTGTAAAATCAGTTCTCTACGAAAGAGACAGCTCAAGTCCAGATTGTGTGAAGCATCCTCTTGATCCATTACTGCCTTCATCCTACCTGAACTCACTTTCTAGTGATGCTACCTCTCCTTTTGTAGACAATAATGGACCCTTTCTATTCCTACAAAATATGACCATAAACTGCTGGGCTCACTTTCTTTTTTGAAAACTTGGAGCCAGGTTGTGAGATCTATGTGGAATGTTCTCATACTGTCGTTGTTTGTTTGAGGTAGTCACTGCAGGACCCTTATCTCATCTCAAACACTATTTCCACATTTCCATACTATGTTATCTGACTCCTACATGGTATTCAACACCCATCTAAGAGTTAAAGAGTTTCGATATTCCCCTCCTTGGGTGAAATACAAGCCATTGGAAACACTTAGTGCATCTTTAAACATGCTTAATTTATCCTCATCTACTCTTCCTTTGAGAGACTCTTCTTACAATTCACCTATAATATGTGGACACATTTTCTCTTAATTCATATTTTAAACTGATTATCTAGCATTGTTATATTATATGATGTATTCTTTATTCCATTTATATAAATGTTAATCTTTTCAACTGAACTGTCAGTTTTCTGCTGACAAGATATTTGTCTGCACCTCTGATTTTGATGGGCATATAAAAATGATATGAAAGCATTCTTAATTTTCAAAATATGAGGTGACATTTCACCTCCTGTACTATTTCATGTATATGTCATTTTTAAAGCAATAGTCATCTTTGTTTTTTGTTTTGTTATATTTTGGTTTGGTTTTGTTTTGGTTTTTTTGGTTTTTTGTTTTTTAGGGTTTTTTTTTTTTTTTTTGAGACAGGTTTTCTATGTGTAGCTCTGGCTGTCCCGGAACTCACTCTGTAGAGCAGGCTGGCCTCAAACTCATAAATCTGCCTATCTCTGCCTCCCAAGTGCTGGGATTTAAGGTATGAACCACCACAGCCCAGCAGCAATATTCATCTTACAATTTGCAATATATATAGAAAAAGATTATTTAGAATAATTTGATATACATTTAAACCTAAGAAAAGAGAATTTTAGTATACTAATTTTTAAAGAATTTTTTCTAAGTGTGTCAGTATGATAAACATACACAATGACAATGACTAGTCATGTCTAATTCTATTGTGTGAATAGTCATGAATGGTCAATGGAATTGAAAAAAAAAGCCTGGATTTCACAATCACTGACTGAAGGGAATGACAGGTTTTGATTTCTTTAGGATGCAAAAATGATTTTTTACTATTTCAATAAACCAAAGTTCATTTCACAAATATGGAGAGATTATGATGGAATTGCATCTGGGATAAAAATCACTTTATGTCCTCTTTCAGGACATATGAGTCCTTGTTCTAAAATCAATCCTTGCTCCAAGGAAACTTACTCTTTTGTAATCATGGTTTAAGCTCTTATTTCAACTTCTTTGTGGTTTTTAAGTCTTATATGAGTTATTTATGTCCAGGATCTTGGACAATAGATTTATAGTATCTTTCTGATTGAGAGTCCTCTTTACAATATGAGATTTGTTGTTCTCTGATAATGGTAAGTTCACAGAATAATACATTATAGTGTATATGAATCTTACTATTACAGTGTATTAGCATTATAATTTCCTTATATTGCTGCCTTGACTCCTAACATGAATTATTTCATCTATTGACCAATTAAGAAAAAGACTAGTTATACTTACTTATTAATCCTCTTTTTGTTCAATGTACTGTCTTCCAAACAACTGAATAGCCATAAAAGACAAAGACAAATGTCATTGTGCACTGGGAAAACTCCTTAGCAATCATTTTCAATATTGATCCCATCATTCAACATATTATCCATATTATATATTACTCAAAATTTAATGATATGATTACTTGCATCAACTAGATTGCCACATGGAATGGGAAAGCACAGAGAAAAAACTTGATCACTGATTATATTTTTCATTCTCATTAGATATAGCTCTTTGTTTAATTACATAGTGAGCCATAAAGTTATTTATGAAAAACATATATATTGATATGACATATATTTATAAAGATATTAATTTTTTAAGCTGTGTGATAAAGGTGTATGACTCTAAGGCCAGCAATCTAGAGGCAGAGAAGTCATATCTCTGAGTTTGAAGTCATCCTAGTCTACAGAGCAATTTTTTTTCTTTTTTTTATTCTATATTCTTTGTTTACATTCCAAAGGCTTTCCCCTTTCCCAGTTCCCCGCCCCCCCCCACCATACATCCCACAAGTCCTCTACCCCCCAACTATTCCCCAATCACCCCTCTACCATTTCTCTGTTCTGGTACTCTCCTACAAAACTGGATCCACTCTTTTCAGGCCCAAGGTCCTCTCCTTTCTTCTTCTTGGGAATCATTTGACTTGCTAATTGTGCCTTGAGTATTTAGGGCTTCTGGGCTTATTAACATCCACTTATCAGTGATTGCATTTCATGTGTATTCTTTGTGATTGGGTTAACTTGTTTAGGATGATATTTTCCAGATCTAACCATTTGCCTACAAATTGCATGAATTCATTATTTTTAATTGCTGAGTAGTATTCCATTGTGTGTGTGTGTGTGTGTGTGTGTGTGTGTGTGTGTGTGTATGGAACTCTTGGCAGCCTATGACTTTTACACTCAAAACATGTTTGTTTGGTTTTGTTTTGTTTTTAAGATTCTTCTGTGAAAGACTGATTTCTCAAACTGAAAAGGTAGAATACAGATACAAGAAAATTGTCTGAACTTCCAGAGTACCATTTCAAATATTGATCATTCATTGTGGCTATCAACCTCTTTATTGAAGTAGCAAAACCACCAAAATAATTGAACTTTGTTATTACTGCTCTATATAGTACATTTAATAACTGTGAAGATTTATTGTAGATTTTTGTTTTATGTAGTTACTCTACTATTTCTGTTATACTTTATTATTTATCAAAATAAAAACCTGTTTTCTTGAAAGTATATACATCATTGTGTGCATGTATGTGTGTGTGTATGTGTGTGCACGTTTGAAAGAGAGATGAAGATTAAAGCAGAAAATAGCTTGAATTTAAGAGATTTAAAGTATGTGAGGAGGGAGGGGGAAGAATGGAAATGATGTGATTGCTATTGCCATACTCATATGTAAATTCTTTTTTATATATTTTTTTAAATTTTATTTTCTATATTCTTTGTTTACATTCCAAAGGTTTTTCCCTTTCCCAGTTCCCGCCCACCATACGTCCCATAAGTCCTCTCCCCCCCCAACTATTCCCCAATCACCCCCCTCCATTTCTCTGCTCTGGATCTACAAAACTGGATCCAATCTTGTATTTTTTATTGGATATATTCTATATTTACAATTCATTTCCCTTTTTCTGGTTGCCTACCCCCCCAAAGGGCCCACATGCCCTTTTCACTACCCCTGTTCCCTCATCCACCCCTTCCCACTTTCCTGTTATTGTTTTCCCCTACACTGATGCTTTGATCCTTTCTAGCACCAGTGTCCACTCCTTTCTTCTTGTCAGACATCATTTGGTGTGTGAATTGTGTCTTTGGTGTTCCAAGACTCTAGGCTAATATCCACTTATCAGTGACTGCATTCCATGGGTATTCTTTTGAGACTGGGTTACCTCACTTAGTATGATGTTCTCCAGCTCCATCTATTTCTCTAAGAATTTCAAGAATTCATTGTTTCTAATGGCTGAATAGTATTCCATTGCATATATATACCACATTTTTTGTATTCATTCCTCCTTTGAGGGACATCTGGGTTCTTTACAGCTTCTGGCTATTATATATAAGGCTGCTATGAACATAGTGGAGCATGGATCCTTATTGCATACTGGGGAATCTTCTAGTTATGCCCAGGAGTGGTATGGCTGGGTCCTCTGGAAGTATCATGTCCAGTTTTCTGAGGAACTGCCAGACTGATTTCCAGAGTGATTGTACCAGCTTGCAGTCCCACCAGCAGTGGAGGAGTGTTCCCCTTTCTCCACATCCTCGCCAACATCTGATATGTAAATTCTAATTGTATTTTAATTTTAAAAAAGTTTTGTGTGCACTGAAGATTTGTCATATTTCGAAATTATGTTCCATGAATGGAAATTTAGGTAACAAATTAGTTCTTGTGAAATTGGATAGGTTCAGGACAGAGATAATAATGTCATGTGTCACAAGGAAAAGGGATGCATGGCTTGTACATTTACATTTCTTCTGAGAAATGAATGCAATTAGCTCCTCCTAGGAAGTTTTACAAATGATTTTAGTCCATCAGAGAACATGACAGACAAGCCCTATCTCTCACAGAACTTACATGTTAGTGATTTAAAAGAAGAGAACGA
Source organism: Apodemus agrarius (assembly GCA_964023405.1). Taxonomy (NCBI): domain Eukaryota; kingdom Metazoa; phylum Chordata; class Mammalia; order Rodentia; family Muridae; genus Apodemus; species Apodemus agrarius. The sequence continues at coordinate 55,336,895 of OZ030023.1, read as the reverse complement.
CTTCATAGATATAGAAACATATTTTAGTGCAAACTCACTGCCATAAAATCTAACAAGGAAAGTGCTCTTTACCACGAAAAAGTTCATTACGAATGATAGGCTTAACTTTTATGAAGCAATTTTATAGAATATGCGCTGAGCTATTAATCAACAGCAAAACAAATGTGTCTATGAAATATAAAGATTATCTCCATGTACAAATAATGGGAGAATGCAAATGAATTTTGGTTGTTGAAAATATTAGACTATAATTGGATAAAAATAAACAAAATCATTGAATGACATTTTGAACAAGTAAACAATTTTTACTTTGAAATATTCCGAATATGTTTAGTTTCCTATGTTGCTGGGGAAAACACTTACTATACCATGTGTGTTAAAAATGAAACAGAAGGTAAACATTAGAGAAAAATTTTGCTGTGTCTAGATTTTGGTCAACTGTGGCCACACTGTTTACAATAGAAGATTAGGGCATATTTGTGAGTTTCTAGGTTCCACACAATTAAATTGTTTTATTATTAATTTTGATTTGTTTAATGTAAGTGGTAGATATGAATATGTTAGCTTTAATAGTTTTTAACTCATCCTGAAAATTGTGATCTTTTAACACTGAAGATAAAATTGGTAAAAATGAAAGGCTTATTGGTGGGCTGCTTATGGTATAGCTTCTGATATTTTTAGGAGAAAAAAATCTCAAAGCCAATGCTCCTGATTTCAGGGTCTTAAAATCTTTCTGTCTCCCTTCTGCAATGATACCCGAACCTTCAGTGAAGTAGCTGTGTTGTAGCATTATCCATTGAAACTGGGATCCACATCTCTACATTTTGATTGGATAAGGCTGTATGTAATTGTCTCCCATGAATATTTTTTTTGCTTTTTTTTCAAATTTTATCCCATTTTCTGATCTCCTCTCTGAAAACACCCTATCCCATCCCACGCTCCTCCAGATCACCAACCCACCCACTCCCACTTTCCTGTCCTGGTATTCCACTATACTGGGGCATCAAGCCTTTTCAGGGCCATGGGCCTCTCCTCCCTTTGATGTCCAACATTGCCATCCTGTGCTACTTATGCAACTCGAGCCATGGGTCACTTATTTGATGGTTGGTAGTTTAGTCTCTGGGAGCTCTCAAGCTACTGTCTTGTTTGTATTGTTTTTCCTTCTATGGGACTGAACACTCCTTCAGATTCATGGGTCCTTTCTCTAGCTCCTCCATTGGGGACCTTGTGCTCAGTACAATGGTTGGCTGAGAGCACCCACCTCTGTATTTGTCAGGTACTGGCAGAACCTCTCAGGCAACAGCTATATCAGGTTCCTCTCAGCAAGTGCTTGTTGGCATCCACATTAGTGTTTAGGTTTGATGACAATATATGGGGTGGATCTCCAGATGGGGCAGTCTCTGGATGAGTTTCCTTAAGTCTCTGCTCCACACCTTGTCTCTGTATCTCTATCCATGTGTACTTTGTTTCCCTTTCTAAGAAGGACCAAAGAATCCATACATTGGTCTTCCTTCTTCATGAGCCTCCTTTGGTCTGTGAATTGTATTTTGGATATTTCAAGCTTCTGGGCTAGTATCTACTTATCAGTGAGTGCATTCTGTGTGTGTTCTTTTGTGATTGGTTTACCTCACTCAGGATGCTAGTTTCTAGTTCCATCCATTTGTCTAAGAATTTTATGAACTCATTTTATTAACAGCTGAGTAGTACTGTGCATATATAACATATTTTTTGTATCCCTTCCTCTGTTGAGGGACATCTGGGTACTTTCCAGCTTCTTGCTATTATAATGGCTGCTTTGAACATAGTGAAGCATGTGTCCTTATTACAGGCTGGATAATGCTCTGGGTATATGCCCAGGAGTGGTATAACAGGGTCTTCCAGTAGTATTATGCCCAGTTTTGTGGAGAACCACCAAACTGATTTCCAGAGTGGTTGTATCCACTTGCAAATCCACTAGCAGAGGAGGAGTATTCTTCTTTCTTCACATACTTACCAGAACCTCCTGTCTCCTGAGTTTTTTATCTTAGCCATTCTGTTTGTTGTGAGGTGGAATCTCAGGGTTGTTTTGATTTGCATTTCCCTGATAACTAAGGATATTGAACATTTATTTAGGTGCTTCACAGCCATTTAAGTTTCCTCAGTTGAGAACTCTCTGTTTAGCTCTTTACCCCATTTTATAATATGGTTATTTGACTCTCTGGAGTCTAACTTCTTGAGTTCTTCATATACATTGGATATTACTCCTCTATCAGATGTAGGGTTGGTAAAGTTCTGTTGGTTGACTTTGAGTCCTATTGACAGTGTCCTTTGTTTTACAGAAAACTTGTAATTTTATGAGGTCCCATTTGTCAATTCTTGATCTTAGAGCATAGGCTATTGTTCTGTTCAGGAAAAATTCCCCTGTGGCCATGTGTTCAATGCTCTTCCCCAGGTTCTTTTCTATTAGTTTCAGTATGTCTGGTTTTATGTGGAGGTCCTTGATCCACTTGGATCACTTAGTCCACTTGATCCACTCCACTTAGTCCAAGGAGATAGGAATGGATAGATTTGCATTCTTGTGCATGTTAGCCACCAGATGAGCCAGCCCTATTTGTTGAAAAGGCTCTCTTTTGCTCCCGAGTGGTTTTAGCTCCTTTGTCAAAGATCAAGTGACCGTAGGTGTGTGGGTTCTTTTCTGAGTCTTCAATTATATTTCATTGATGTAACTGCCAGACACTATGCCCAATGCAATGCAGTTTTCAACACTGTTGCTCTGTAGTATTGCTTGAGGTCTGGGATACTGATTCCCCCAGGAGTTCTTTTACTGTTGAGAATAGTTTTAGCTATCCTGGGTTTTTCGTTATTCCAGATGAATTTAAGAATTGCTTTTTTTAAAATTCTATGAAGAATTTTGTTGGAATTTTGATGGGGATTGCATTGAATCTGTAGATTGCTTTTGGCAAGAGGACCATTTTTACTAATTAATCCTGCCAATCCATGAGCATGGGAAATCTTTATAACTTCTAAAGTCTTCTTTGATTTCTTTCTTTAGGGACTTGAACTTCTTGTTGAACAGATCGTTCACTTGTTTGGTTAGACTCACACCAAGATAATTTATATTGTTTGTAACTATTGTGAAGGATGCCATTTCCTCAATTTCTTTCTCAACCTGATTATTGTTTGAGTATAGGAAGGCTACTGATTTGTTTGAGTTAATTTTGTATCTGGCCACTTTGCTAATGTTATTTTATCACCTTAGTAGTTCTCTGTTGGAGTATTTTTGGGTCGCTTAAGTATACTATCATATGACGTCTTCCTTTCCAATTTGTGTCCCTTTGACCTGCTTTTGTTATCTAATTCCTCTAGCTAGAACTTCAAGTACTATATTGAATAGATAGGAGAGAGTGGGCAGCCTCATCTGTTCCCCAATATTAGTGGGATTGCGTCAAGTTTCTCTCTCTTTAGTTTGATGTTGGCTATTGGTTTGCTCTATATTGCTTTTACTATGTTTAAGTATGGGCCTTGAAATCCTGATCTTTTCAAGACTATTAATATGAAAGGATGCTGAATTTTTCAAATGCTTTTTCAGCATTTGATGACATGACCATGTGTTTTTTTCTTTGACTTTGTTATGTAATGGATTACATTGAGGGATGACCTAATATTGAACCATCCCTGCATCGGGGAGACAAAGTCTACTTGATTGTGGTGAATGATCTTTGATGTGTTCTTGGATTCAGTTGGCAAGACTATTTTTGGTTCAGTGTTCATAATGGACATTGAAGTACTTTTTATTTGGTCTTTGTGTGGTTTAGGTATCAGAGCAATTGTAGCTTCATAGAACTAGTTAGGGAGTGTTCCCTCTGTTTCTATTTTGTGGAGTAATTTGACAAGTATTGAGGTTAGGTCTTCTTTGAAGGTCTGATAGAATTCTGCACTAAAACCATCAGATCCTGTGCTTTTTTTGGTTGGGAGACTTTCAAAGACTACTTCTATTTCTTTGGGGTTTATGGGACTGTTTAGATGGTCTATGTAATCCTGATTTAACTTTGGCATTTGGTATCTGTCTAGGAAATTGTCCATTTCATCCAGATTTACACTTGTGCTGAATAAAGGCTTTTGTAGTAGGAGTTGATGATTTTTTGAATTTCCTCAGTTTCTGTTGTTATATTTACCTTTTCATTTCTGATTTTGTTAATTTGTATACTGTCTCTGAGCCCTCTGGTTAGTCTGGCTAAAGGTTTATCTATCTTGTTGATTTTCTCAAAGAACCAGCTCCTGGTTTGTTGATTCTTTGTATGGTTCTTTTTGTTTCAACTTGTTTTATTTCAGCCCTGGGTTTGATGATTTCCTGCCTTCTACTCCTATTAGGTGTATTAGCTACCTCCTTGCCTCACTTGGATATGGTGAGTGGTGGCAGAGGTTAGACCCACACTGGAGACAGAAACCATAGCACTTGTGCCAGAGGGTTCCAGGTGTTATCCTCTGAGTGGCAGGGTTGGTTTTACCTGTGCAAGCAGGCCTCTTCCCACTCCTGGGTGTTTAAGCTGCCTCCCTCTGCTACTTGGGTATGGTGTGCTGTGCCAGAAGATGGACTCAAGGTGGAGACAGAAACTGGAGCTTCTATGAACATTTATGACCATTTCTTTGTTTAGGTTGGGGAAGTTTTCTTCTATGATTTTGTTGAAGACATTTTCATGTCCTTTGAGCTAGGGAGTCTTCATTTTCCTCTATTCCGATTATTCTTAGATTTGGTCTTTTCACAGTGTTCTGAATTTCCTAGATGCTTTAGGTTAGGAGTATTTTATGTTTTAAATTTTCTTTGACAGTTGTGCCAGTCTCTTCTATGGAATCTTCTACTCATCAGATTCTCTTTTCTATCTCATATTCTGTTGGTGATCCTTATATCTGTAATTCCTGACCTCTTTCCTAGGTTTTAATTTTCCAAGTTTGTTTCCACTTGTGTTTTCTTTATTGTTTGTACTTCCACTGTTAGGTATTGGACTGATTTATTCATTTCTTTCAGTTGTTTACCTGTGTTTTTCTCTATTTCTTTCAGTGAGTTATTGAGATCCTCCTTAAAGGACTCTATTATCTCCATGACATAGGTTTTTGGGATATATTCCTGATTTTCAGATGTGTTGAAGTATTCAGCGTTTGCCGTGGTGGGAGAACTGGGTGCTGATGATGTCCAATTATGTTGGCTTCTGTTGCTTATGGTCTTGTGCTTGCCTCTCTCAATCTGGATATCCCTAGTGTTTGCTGGTCTGGGTGACTCTGTCTGGCGTCTCCCTCTTTTATCCCTGGGTTGTTTCAGGTCTTCTTGTAGACCTGTGGACCTGGATGTATCAGACCAACTGTGGGGCCTTCCAACCGGGGGCTCTTCTGAGGGGCAGAGAAGCTGCTGATCAATTTCCCTGGCTTAAATAGATCTCCTTGGAGGTCTTCAGACTGTTGAAACTTCAGTGGAGCAGTCAAGTTGTTGTGTGTGTGAAGATGTTCTCCATGGGGGCCTATGAAACTTGGTTTCTGTTTTCCTGTGTGGAGCAGAACTCCAGGGAGGCTTTCAGTTTGTCGTGTCAGTTACCCTACATGTCTTCCATCTGTGGTGTCTTCAGGGGAGCAGGCAAGACATCAATCAGTTGCTCTGCTGTCCTGTGTGCAGCAGATCTCCTGGGATGCCTCGGGCTGTTGTATCAGTTTCCTGACTGCTCTGTATGCAGAGTATCTTCTGGGATGGCTCAGGATATGGTGTCACCTACTCTGAGTGCATCAGATCTTTTAGGATGGCTCAGAAAATGGTGTCTTCACAGGAACAGACCAGCTATCAGTCTGACCCAGCAGAAAGAACAGGATGAAAGGGGCAGAAGGGGAGTGGTATTGATGGTAGTGGTAGTGGTGATGGTGGTGGTGGTAGTGAGTGATGGTTCCTGAGGAGTCCACTAGGTTCCCAGCAGGCAGCCCTGGGACTTTTGTGGGTCAGGGATCTTACCAACTGTTCTGAGTAGAGTGGATCCTCTAGTATGGGTCAGGATATGGTGTCATCCTGGGAGCAGACCAGCTAGGAGTCTGCCCCAGCAGAAAGGACCAAGTAGAAGGAGCAGAAAGGGAGTGATATTGGGGAAGGGCAGGGGTTTTGGTGGGTAATGGGTACCGAGGAGTCCATTGGTCTCCCAGCAGGCAGCTCTGGGACTTCAGGGGTTGTGGGTTCTTACCAACTCCTTTGAATGGAGCGGATCCTCTATGATGGGATATTGTGTCTTCATGGGTGCAGACCAGCTAGAAGTCTGCCCCAGCAGAAAGGACTGGCTGACCTCTCTTATCCTTTTATGATTGGATCTATGTTCACTTTCTTGATTTTCCTATATGTTAGGATATCCCGGGCTTTCTGTAGTGGAGTAGCTATGCTTTAGGTGTCATATTGCTCTTGCTTTTTTCTGTTTTTTTTTTTTTTTTGATCGAGTTCTTTTAAGGGCCATTAGACATTTGGATGGTTTTAACCCCTGAGTGTCCTTATTGTAGTCGGTATTAGGCATGTGAACCTCCATGATCCTGGTGTGGCAGGCCTCTGATGTATATCCTTCGGCTGATTGTTTCCTGCTATCCTGTATGATTCAGGAGCCTCAAGTTTGATGAAATTGAATGAAGAGGAGTCAGGAGAATGGAGGTATCTCTAAGCTAGCAAGTTGCTCAGGGCATCTTGGATTGGCACAGAGAGATAAGAGTACAGGAAGGATATGCGAGGGAAGGGAAGCTAACAGGCATGGTGAAGGAGACTCAGGTCTTAAATAGTTGGGGGGAAGGCAGCAGAAGAATGGAGGTCTCCCTGGGATAGCAGGTTTCTCTGACCACCTTGATTTTGCCCAGAGTGCTAAGGGAGTAGGGAAGATGGACAGAGAAAGGGAAGCTTACCTGTATGATACAGGAGTCGGATGGAGGTGTAGGAGAGGTGGCAGGAGACTGGAGGCCCTGTTTCTCCTTTCTTTTGTTTTTTTGATTTGTTTTGTTTTGTTTTTTTAGAGACAGGGTTTCTTTGTGTAGTCCTGGCTGTCCTGGAACTCACTCTGTAGACCAGGCTAGCCTCGAACTCAGAAATCTGCCTGCCTCTGCCTCCCACGTGCTAGGATTACAGGCGTGTGCCACCACTGCCCGGCTTCTCCTTTCTTAATAAACTTTATTTCTATTTCCAATCATTTGCACTTAGTGTGATATGCCCTGGGGCACAAGAGCACAGGTACCTCTGAACTCACACCTGCAGTTTGGCACTATGGATGTTTCCAACTCTCTGGGAGTTTTCCATTTTTCTCTGAAGTTTTCCAGCCTTACCCTCATTAAGCTACTTGCCACAGTCAAGGATTTCTCTTTTTCCATCTCCCTCTTCCAGGATGCTGTCAGTATTTAGATTGTGCTCATTCTGTTGTTTCCTTCTCAAACTAAACCTTGGAGTTATAGAAAATTACAAAGAAACAGTGTTTTTTAGAATCTGTACATCAGTTGCATGTATGAATTCAGCAGCTGATACAGCATGCACAACAGTAGTACAGGCTAGAGTCAGATATAATTCCAGCACTGAGAGAATAGGTAGACAGGAAATTGCGGCCACAGTGAAAGGGAAAAATCAGTTTGCTTTAAGGATATAACCTTGGTGGGGCTGATCATGTTCCAGTGGAAGTCTATATATCCAAGAAAATAAGAAAAATTTCAACCCAAGTTAATGGATGGGTTAAAGGAAAAAGAAGAGAGAGAGGGAGAGGGAGAGGGAGAGGGAGAGGGAGAGGGAGAGGGAGAGGGAGAGGGAGAGGGAGAGGGAGAGGGAGAGAGAGAGAGAGAGAGAGAGAGAGAGAGAGAGAGAGAGAATATAAAGTAGTGTTGTGTTCATAGGAACAAAGGGGAGGGCCTTGGAGGAGAGGTGTCATTATGGTCAAATACATTGCATGAAGTCTTCAAAGAATTAATACAATGAGAAATATTATCCTTGCAATTCAAAACTTGAACAAAACAAATCATTCTTAAATGGTGGCACACAGGCTTTTATTTTTCAGGCAGTTTTACAGCACATAAAGAATTCACAATCAGAAAATGGTGAAAGCAAGCACATGCCATGCTTCCATTAACATAAATATAATGACTTGATTTTTATTTAAATATTATTACGATTTGATGAAAATTATCTAAGGCAATTTATTGCTCCAATAGTTTCAATATCTAGTTTGTTAAAATATACTTTTTTGAGGAAGCAATTTATTCAATCTGATAGTTCAGTTCACTAATTATTTTATCTTCAAAACTGAAGTTCTTTTATAAATATGCTGATGGGGTTATTTTCACAACTTCAAACTAAATACCTGGTGGGCAATAATTTTCCTCAAGATCTTCTGACTTAGTTATTACTGGATTATGCTCAAAGAATTTAAACTCAATACCTCAGTTTCATGGAACAAAATGAAATTATTTTATATTGCTCTTGTTATAAATAACATTCTTTCTTTAAAAATGCTTTATAGTTTTAAGTCCATGTAAAATACTTCTTTGGGTAACTTTAACAAAATCCATGTATTCATAGTTGTTAAAATTTTAAATGTTTGTACAAGTGACATGTACTATAATCAGTTGCTTTTTTTGTTTTAATTATGACAGTGATATTAGACACAAGTATAAATGAGAAACTCCTTTGTTCTATATGTATTCTTCTCTCATGCATTATATCCCAACCACAGCCTCCCCTCTCTCGACTCCTCTGAGTTACCCTGCCCAACTTCCCTTCTTTCCCAGAGCGATTGCTTCTCCATTTTCTTTCCTCCATTTCCAGGAAAAATCAGCTTTCCTGTTGGTATGAACTGAACACAGCATAACAAGATCCAATAAGACTAGGTACAAACCCTTATATTATGGCTGGATGAAACAACCCAGAAGGATTAAAAAGGGTCCCAAGAGCAGCCAATAGAGTCAGAGACATCTCCATGCCCACTATCAGTAGTCCAAAATTAAACAACGTCCATATCATGTGTACGTTTATGTGTTCCCCAATACTATGCACCCTTTGCTATGAAACAATAAAACAAAATAAACTCCTACCATAAGTTATGGTGTTTTATCACAGCAATATGAAGTAACTAATATTATACTTAACAATAATTTATTTGCAAATAACTAATGATAAATATAAACATATAGCTATGAAGATTGTGTCTTTTATAGATGATCTACGTATGAAGTTAGCATAGATCCCTTGGTTATAGCTTAACACTGGTTCTTCCATGACCTTGATATTATTATAAAAATTAAATGTTTTTCAGCTGATCGCTGATGACATATTTGTTATATCTAAGGTACTGTATGATAGTTTGATGCACTTGGTAATTTGTAATATATAAGTCAGGTTTCACATCATTATCTTCTAAAGCATTTATTGTTTAGGTCAGAGGGGTCAGATCTAGAGGTCATACTTCACCTCAATCTTTCTTTTTATCTCTCTTTTCCCCAGACCCCCCCATAAGGAAAGCTACTCCATTCAATTGCATTCTTAGTCTGGATGTTTTGCCTCATCACTGGCCTCTAGTCATAGGGCTAAATGATTGGATAAAAATAATGAGGAGACAAAATGGATCCTTCTTTTTCTAATTCTTTCTCTCAAATATTGGACTATTTGTCTAAACAAAAAGGAAAAGGATGACTAATAGGCAAAAAAAATATTCAAAAATCATTTCTTGTGGTCTTTTGAAATACACTGAACATTCTAATTATCTATAACATATTGCCATGCAAAAGAAAATGCAATAATCTGGCTCTATATCAGTATGACTTAGTCTTAGTGGATATTCATCAATGCTCCCTGTTTTCTCAACCCAAAATAGGATATCCCCATTAGTCCTATGTATAAAACTCACCCCTTACTTTTGCACAATTTAGATTTTATCTGATATTTTTAATGTTATTGAAGTTAATGTTTTTCTCAGGAATATCACAAAGAAGATCATCTAAGTTCATCTTATCACATATTCAGAAAGGTTAACACATCTTTATTAACTATACTCATTTGTCTAATGTAATGTTTGCTAGTTTCTTTAGTGTGAAAAGCAACTCTTTGGACGTAATCCTTTACTATTATATAAACATCATAGTTCCTAAAATTCCCTTCTCCTCTGTCTTAGAGTTTTGTCAGTGTGAATAGACACCTGGCAAATTTTATAAAGGACAACATTTAATTGGGGCTGACTTATAGATTCTGAGGTTCAGTCCATTATCATCATGGAGGAAAGAATGGCAGAATGAAGGCAGACATGGTACTGGAGGATCAGAGAGTCCTACATATTGATCTGAAGGTAGCCAGGAGGTGATTGTCTTCCTCAGGTGTCCATGGTCCATGAAGAATGTTCCTTCTGTTTTGGGCAGAGCATGAGCATAGGAGGGAACCTCAACTCCACAGTGAAATAATTCTTCCAACAAGGCCACGCCGACACCAAAACACCACACCTCCCAATAGTGCCACTCCCCATGGGCAAAGGACTCAAATGCATTAGTTTATGGGGGCCAAATGTTTTCAAACCACCACACTTTTTGGCATCCACAACTGGATCTTAAAAATTCATTTAATACAATACATATTTTTAGTACTGTTACTCTTTAAATTGCCTACCACCGTGCATTATTGCCTCATTAATTAATTTTATTATTATTTATGTAAAAACTCTATTTTTCCTGGGAATGGCTTTTTTGTGCATTAGATGAATATGGAAGTAAGATAAATCTCTTTCAACAGGTATATCAGGTTCAAAAAGAATCTCTTCTTTAGAAATGTTTTTGTTATAAACAATGTTAAATACTTTCTCACAAGGTTAGGGCCTTATTCTCTGGAACCTGGCATAGCTCCTCAAAATGAAACTATTGAGGGATAGGGCCACCCATGCATCTCAAAATTTTTGAGCAAGAAATGTTCCTGTCCAAAGGAAAGACAGGGACAAAAAAATGGAACAGAGACTGAAGGAAAGGTCATCCAGAGACTTCCCTACCTAGGGATCTATCCCATCTGCAGACACCAACTCCCCACATTATTGCTGATGCCAAGAAGCAATTGCTGACAGATGCAGCTACTTTCCGGCAACCATTGGACTGAGCCCTGGGACCACAATGGAAAAGCTACAGAAAGGACTAGAGAAGAAGGGATTGCAACCCCTTATGAAGAACAATATCAAATAAGTGAACCACACAGAGCTCCCAGGCAGTTTATCATCAATCAAATAATGTACATGGAAGGAACCATAGCTCCAAATACATATGTAGCAGAGGATGCCCTTATCTGACATCAATAAAAGGCTTGATGTCCCAGTGTAGGGGATGCTATAAGGGTGTGGCAGAAGTGGGAGAAATGGGTGGAGGAGCACCCTCCTGGAGGAAAAGGGAAGGGAGGAGAGGGGAGAATGAGAAAGGCTTTGTGAAGGGGTAACCATGAAGGGAGATATCATTTGAAATGCAAATGAGCAAAATGATTAATAAGATAAACAAATAAAAATGTAGCTTTAAGTTTAGCATAAGAAAGTCTTGAAAACCAGCACTCATGTTCCTCAATTAAAAAAAAATCCTTAAATGAAAACTCAATGCTGTTTGATCCAGAGAACAGAAACTGTCATAAAAATAGCTAATCTGGAATTTGAGAGAGCCAGACAACTGTATAGTCAGGGCTGTTTGGCCAGAACAGAGCTCTTTAGTGCAGGATGTTGGCAGGAAAGCATGTATGACAATTGCTGCATGATGCTGGAGGCTAAGAATGGATTCCAGGAAGGAGGAAACCCTGAGTCCTACACCACTGCAGAAATCACAAATTCCAGTAGTCGTGCCTATCTACTGGATATTTCCATGTTTTTAGTCCTTTACAATGTGGATGAGCCTATGCTATAGGTTTTTCCAGTTAGGTATGATTATTTATGGCACTTCATTTTCTACTTAATTTCTTTTAATAGATTTTTATTAATTCATTTAGGACATTATTTAATTTATTTTATTTATTTATTTGTTTATTTATTCTTAGTTGAAGAAATTGGTTCTTTAATTGGATATTTACAATATCCAATTAAATGGATATTTACAATAGTTGTTTCATATGGTTTACTGTTACGTCCAGCATAACTAATTTTTTACTGCTAATTGGCAATATCTTATTCTGATCATTCCTCACAGTGTGTTACATGATTTTTGCTATTATTGACAACCAAAATCTTATAAAATACAATACATATTTTAGTTCTCTTTCTCTTTTATTTTTTCTACAACTAATTTGTTGAATCTGCCTCTGATACAGAAGATGTGCTATAAGTTTCTTTTCCCATTTTATTTTCTAGCCATGAATTTTAAGAGTCTCTTGTGGGACTGTATTACTTAATGGACAGGCAATACTTTTCACAAAGGTTATTTCATGAGTCTGTCATTCTGTGAAGGCTACATGATCTGTGCATGGATTTGTGTGTGGTTTGGGAAGTGCATTCAAAGCTTAGCTGCTTTTTAAGCCTGCTGCTACTTTTACTTCCCTTGGGGTGCTCACAGTTCTTTCTAGAACACACACATAATCTCCCAGTCAGCAATGACACTTTGGATAATTTATTTGACCATTCTAAGTCTTTCTTACTTCCAGACTCTCTTTCTTGACATTTTGATTAGACCATTGCTTGCTTTCCTGGCCTAGAAACCCCAGAACAGTGAATTTTCTACAACCATGACTTACTATGCCTATAGCTGCATTGAAAATGACATGAAAAATTACTTTTGCCCTCTTTCCAAAATTCAAGCCTATCCTCTGTAGTATATATGCTGTTAGATTTTATGAAAATGTCTTTCCCTTGTTTCAGAGATGTGTTTTACACACACACACACACACACACACACACACACACACACACAGAGAGAGAGAGAGAGAGAGAGAGAGAGAGAGAAACAGAGAGAAACAGATAGCCAGGACTTGATGTAGAATTCTCCTGACTTGTGTTCCTGAATGCTGGAAATGTCATGTGTTTGTTCAGATCAGACTAGCCATTTTGATAACTGAAGCAAATTTTTTCATCTTTCAATTGAACACAAATAATATTATAGCTTAACTGTTTCAAGAAAGTCTTATTTTTGAGGCAGAGCTTTAAAACAATATTTTTATTTGTATTTTATATGAATGAGTGTTTTCTCTGCTTGTATACAAGTGTCCTGTCCATGATTCCAGTAACCACAGAGCCTGAGAAAGGGTGTTGGATTTCCTGAAACTGTCAGCCTCCACATAGTGCTGTGAACTAAGCAAGGCTTCTCAGCTAGGCCAGTAAGTGCTGTCAACCACCCAGTCATCTCTTAGCCCCCAAAGTGGAACATTCTAAAAGTTTATTTTATGGTGAATAATGTGGACAGTTGATTCAAGATTGGTTCCCTAAACACTGTTCAATTTTTCAAACATCTAGCAACATGTGAAGGCCACATTTTCTGAAGTTAAGTATTAATGTTTTCTCCAAATCAATGGCAATACAATAAGGAAGATGCTGTTTCCAGGCTTGAAGGCTACAGTTTCCACACCAGCATCCACATCGCCATCCAGAGTTGTATACTCTCCAGTTCAACCCTCCGATAGATAGTAATTATTTCATATTGTAAAACGAAGCCAGCAGGTCTGAGATGAATTCAAAGTCTATTTATTTTATGATTCCAGGGCATGTGAAAATGGAATAATAAAAATAAAAATAAAAATTGATGATGATAAATTAGTATATACATTTTTATGTATTAATGTATGATAGAACAATCTTAATGGCATTATCTAGGTGATCATCATGTTATTGATTAATGTGAATCATTGCGTTCTGTTTATTTGAAGGTTTTCATGATAAAATACCTGTAAAAAGGGACACAATATCTAAGTTTTGGAAAAGTACACTACTGCAATAAAGATCGTAATTTGAAGACAGGGAAATAAATTGTATATTTGCTCTTTCTGAACAGCCAAATTTGGATTTTATTTTTCAGAAAATAATCCTTGACCAATAAAATTCCACCTTTTTTCTTCCTTTGATAGCAATACTGTCTCTTGTGTACTTAAAGTCTTTGTCTACTAAATCCTCAGAGTAACCCTGCATGGTACACACTGCTCTCTTTTTGTTTCCAAAGCAAAAAGGGCAGTTGTACTTCTTTTAGTACAACCATACTCCTTGCTTGCTTCCATATATTTGCTTTATATATATTTGTATATTATGGTATATTATGTACTGGCTATATATTGTAATATATCACTGATACATAATATATGATATATAATGTAAGTGATATATAATTATGAGATGTGATATATAATATGACATTAAATATTACAGAGATCAATATAACCTTCCTTTTGTTCATATTCACATTCTGCATGCCCTTTTGGCTTTTTTTCTATATTATCTTCTCACTTAAAGCAATGAGGACCAGCACTAATGAAGTGTATCTGCCAAGAAAGCTAATGCTCATTTTGTTTTATATTTCCTTGTAGTATAATATTAACTCTGTTTTTCATAGATATGTAATTTTCTAATGCTTCAAAAACATTAATTTTGCTTTAGGACAGAAAAATCAAAGGATGTCTACTAATACTGTCAATTCTTAATGTGTGATCTGGAACACTGAAATTCAAAAATGACTTAATCACTAGAAGAGAGCAGTCCCTCTTTCATCTCTTGATTTTTTCATTCTCCATCTATAGTGAATGTAAATGTTGAAATTGTGTTGAATTTGAGAGTGATGTCACAATTTAACTATGTTTTCTTACAAATATTCCTAGCAGAGAGATTCAGCATATGTTCTAAAGAAATCACACTGGTACGATGTTGACATAACAGTCAAAGATAATACATTTTATATCAATCTTTAATAGAGTGTTTGCTTTTAAAATGTGGAAGTAGGTATCATTTAACTGGAGACAGCTTTCACAAAACTGTCAATTTTTATGGTGTTTGTGTAACTCTAAAGAGAGTAAATGTTTTATTCCTATCCTTGGAGAACTGTGCTAAGTCACATAGAATGAGACAAATTGTAAAACATGATTTTGCAAATGAAGTACCACATTCCATATGACTTAATTTGTTCTGACAATTTTTGTAGCGACAATGCAGTTTTCTCCTGACAAGTACAATTAGGTTTGGCGGAGCATCCTTATTTCATGTCTCTGAGAAAGTGACTCAAGTCAAATGAAGAAATATCTCTGACAGGATGGGCAGTGCCATAGAAAGACATGGTGAATTCAAGTAAATTAATGTTGAACTAGAATTCATAAAACATGAAATAACACCATAAACCACTATTATAAAAGTTTAAGCAACAGCATCTTTAAAATGCAATAAGGTGCATAATGGTGCATTAACTTTAAAGTGAGGGAGGAATAAGTAGTGTTTGAAAGGAAGCACAATAAAGTATTCACTCACACTGAGGAAGAGGCAGCAAAGGCAAAGCTTTTTTTAATTGGATTAATAGACTTTTAACACATTAAAATATTGTATAAAGGAGCATGTATGAAGATTGCTTAAATCACCAATATAGTAACATTTAAGTGGTAGTGTCTATAGACAATGATAAAGAGTACAATACCATAAAAAGTAGGAGTTTTTCTTGTGAAGGACTTGAGGAATATGTTGACACAATCAGGAAATAGGCATTGAGTACAATCAGGAGAAAGCATTCTTTAAGGCATAGTCACTAAGCGGAAACAGAGCCCTTGCTAGAGGCTTCACCCTGGCACAGATTGCATCCTTCTGTAAATGTGAGAAACAAATTTCTGCTGATTATAAATCAACCAGTCTAATGTATTTTGTAACAGCTCAAAGGGAGAAACACACTCAGAAGTAATTACAATCTTAGAAAATAATTCTCATAGCATTTATCATGCATGGAATTTCATAGTTAGTGGCTGAGTACTTTAATAATGTCTATACTTTGCCAAACTGAAGCTTCCACAATGAATGATCACATATGTGGTTGGTTCATGTTTGAAAGATCTCATCTCTAAGCCAAAGTAAGACCATCATCATGTTATCAGCTGAAGTTATTTATAAATGTTTATCCAACTGGGCATTTGAACTTGAAACCTTTTAATGGGAAGATGGTGTTATTAAACTCTCCCCTGATGTTTTAGCAGTTTTTTCTGGTCATTTGTATCCAGTTCTGCTTAATTGTATGTTCTCTAGGAGGTCTCAGGTTGCACAATAGCCTACAGTTTGAGAGGTTAATTGAAAGGGATTACATCTATATAAAAATGCGGAAGCCAACATCCATGATGGCTAAAGGTTTATTTCAGCTGCTCTGTGGTCACACATGCTTCTCTCAGTTACGTCAAGTGGACATTTCTAGTTGTGTCATGTAATGCTTGGCTGAAGCAGACCCTTGAGAGGACACTTGATGCTTGGAAAAAGTATAAGTAGGACATAACATAGAGTAACAGGGCTCTTGCACTTGCATAGCTAGGTGTGCAAAGCTGCTTCACTAATGTTGCAATTTCATTGATCTTTACTTTGTTGAGAGAGGCACAGCAGAGAACTTCTTCCCAGCTGATTCTGGTCCCTCCTGCTGACTCAAAACAATTTGGTGGAGTCCTGGCTATTTCTGCTGGATCAGGCCTCCTCTACTGATTAGGGTTTGGTGGTATTTTGAACTGGACTCTTGTTATCCTGACATTACTGAACTGGACTGCTGGTATCCTGATAAGGGAGATTGGAATCTCCCCCACAGAACTTTTTCTAAACAGATCCACATCCTCTTGTCCTACTTACCATCTTTTCTCCTCTCCTTTTGGACTGTGGGCTAGAAGGGGGTCAAAGTGTTTAAGAACGCTTATTAAATTAGGTTTTGAAAAATGTAAGCCTACAGTTACCCCTCACCCCATGCTCTGTAAGTTCATTAGGATCATTGGTTCCCCAGGGTAATTTGTGATGGAGTCACACTTTGGTTCCATCTCAGAATCTTCATAGGAAGGCTTAGGCATTGCTTCCATTTCCCATAATGAAGGAATTTTAGCAAGAGTTCAAATTATTTTTTTCAATTTCTAGAATATGTGTTATATAAACACACATACACACATAAATATACACTCAGTCACAAATCTAAAATATAGAATAAATGAGTTAATGATTTTAGTTTCTGAAATTAACTCGTAAAATGGAACCATTGTTTGTTTAAGAGTCAGAATTCTTACTTTAAAAATCCCTATACTATAATTTTTCTGAAATATAGCTTTCGTAAATAACCATTTTTAAGATGCATGATCATAGTTCTGTGGAGAGGAAGCACTGTGTATGCTGCAACTCTGGCTTATTCGTCATCATGCTACCACTTTAGTCACTCCACTTACCCAGTCCCACCAGATTTTAAAAGCATTTCCCTGAAGAAGTATCACTTTATAGTTCTTAAAATTGTATAACACTTAATTCAGTGCTATATAATATTTATGGACAGAGTTACTAAAATTTTGTGAGTACCGTTTAAACTAAATGGCTTTTAAAACCTTTACATAATCCCTTATGAAGATAAGTGGGTGCGTCTCAAAACAATACTGTTCATAGTACGTAGGGTTCATCAATATATTATTTCAAGACTGTACCGTTATCATTTCATCGTAGAAAACATGAGACTATGTCACAAAAAATAGTATTTAAAGAAGTAAAACATAAGAACCATATAATGGATCAGTAGTCACTTAGTTGCATTTTAAGAAACAGCCGTACTTTTGGAATATGAATACAATTAAACATATTAGAAGTTGGTTTCTCACATATCTGACTCACATTTGCTATTATAAATATTGCTTTTTCTTTATTTCTTTTGCATATGTGTGCTTAATATATGTGGATATGAATATGTGAATATGAATTAATCACATGCATGCACCTGTACCAATGAGCTCCATGGGTCCTCCTTCATAAAATTTATAATGTAGATACATATAGAGGTATAAGAATGCTTATCTATTTCTTCAGTAAAATATGTGAGTCAGTCTAAAGTATGGTAATGTTTAGAATACTAGACTGTAAAATCTGAAGAAACAATTGTATTGTGTGATAAAGAATTGAATATGGTGTTGGAGAACTGCACTATCCATACTGTTAAAACCTGGTGGGCCTCTGGGTTTCAGTGAATACTTTCTTCCAACAATTTCTGTGAGATCACCTTTCTTTTGGAAGCACCAAACATGGCATTGATTCTTCCTGACTACTTACAGTAAGTTCAACTCTGCAATATGTTTGTAAGGATTATTGAGTACAGATGATTTATAATCTCAGTGTAACACATGCAACCTCTTGTCTTGATGGCCACCCTACCCCCACTTTGGGTATTTTTCAAGGCATATCACAATTCCTTATTACAACCTGCCCCAAGTTTTTCTCTGAACCATGGTTCTCTAAACAGTGACACTGATTTCATTTAAAATTCTCCAGTCACAGCTAATACATGAACATCATTAAAGGTTGTGGTTCCGTGAATTTTGCCAGAAGGGATTATAGTACAGAGCAGAAATAAATTAAAACTGAAATCCAAAAACCATCTCCTGGTGTTGTTTGCCTCCATAGAACATGGCCTCCAGGCTCATAATTTGTTACTGAGACCTATTCTTCACCTCACAGCCTTCACCTGCTCTTCCTTCCTAGGAACTTTTTGACCAGAGGAGATTGCTATATAGTTAACATATAATAAAGGGCTATCAGGAGGAAATGAACTTTTATTTTTACATTTTTTTCATTTACTTTTAAAATTGATGTGGATCTCTCCATTTTCATATCTGCTTGCACATGTTGGAATCAAATCAGAATTATAACACAGAAAACAAAGAATTTAAACCATTCACATTTGATAGCTAAAATGAATGTATCTGTGGAATAATAGGTTTTCAGTTGTTTGGATTAATTGGAAGGGCTTATGACTCAATGTACTGCTTAGTGTACCTTGGGGTTCTTTCTTGTCCATCAGTAATTATACACTCCATTTACACCTTTTCATGGATATTTTCTTTGTCTTTCTTAATTTTATATTTACACAGATTCACATTTCATGGCTATTCTTCTTAGTGTCAATTACTTTTATAACTCTTGATTACTTTGATTTCAGATGGACTTTTCCAAATGTTCTATAATGTTAGAATTAAAATGTTTCTTTCCACAAATGATTTAATTACATCTAATATGTTCCATGTTACAGCTTCATTTTACTATTGAGGTTTTTCCAGGTTTTAAAATGGACTTATTCGTTTCTGTTGTTTTGTGATTATTGAATTCTTTTATTCATTTCCAATTCAAATTAAGTAACTTGAGTCTAAGTACACTCATGTTATCATTTGAATTCTTGTAAATATGTTTTACTTCTATCATTAACATACATATAATGTGATTTCTGGAAACCAGGAAAGAACATCAAGTTACGCTGCTGACTTAAGGCACATTGGGCTGTATGCTTCAGTTATTTAACGACATTTAATGATGGACCTGCTATATGACAGATGATAGTAGTTCTATGAAAATCTGAGGCAGCATTTTTAACAAACGGTGCTGGGTCAACAGGAGGTTAGCATGTAGAAGAATGCAAATAGACTCATACTTATCTCATAGTACAAAGCTCAAGTCCAAGTGGATCAAGGACCTCCACTTAAAACCAAATACACAGAAAATTATAAAGAAAGTGGGGAAGAGTCTTCAACACATGGACAAAGAGGAAAATTTCCTGAATAGAACACCAATAGCTTATGCTCTAAGATCAACAATAGACAAATGGGACTTCATAAATTTGCAAAGCTTCTGTAAGGCAAAGGACATTGTCAGTAAGACAAAATGTTAACCAACAGATTGGGAAAAGATCTTTACCAACCTTACATCACTTTGCTTTGTTGCAACACTTGCTTTGTTAGAAATACCAAAGTATGTAATATTATTTGTGACTATTGTGAAGAGTGTAATTTCCCTAATTTCTTTCTCACCCTGTTGATCATTTGAGTAGAGGAAAACTACTGCTTTTCTTGAGCTAATTTGATATCCAGCCACTTTGCTGAACTTGTTTGTCAGTTTTAGGAGTTTTCTGGTGGAATTTTTGAGTCACTTAAGTATACGATCATATCATCCACAAATAGTGATATTTTGAATTCTTCCTTTCTAATTTGTATCCTTTTGACCACCTTTTTTGTTCAATTGCTCTAGCTAGAACATCAAGTACTATATTGAACAGATTGGGAGAGAGTGTGCAGCCTAGTCTAGTGCCTGATTTTAGTGGGACTGCTTCAAGTTTCTCACCATTTAGTTTCATGTTGGATACTAGTTTGCTATGTATTGCTTTTACTATGTTTAGGTAGGGGCCTTAAATTCCTGATATTTCCAAGACTTTTACCATGAAGGAATGCTGAATTCTGTCAAATGCTTTTTCAGTATCTAATGAAATAACCATGCGGTTTTTATCTTTAGTTTGCTTTTGTGGTGGATTACATTGATGGATTTCTGTAAATTGAACCATCTCTGCATCCCTGATATGAAACCTACTTGATCATGGTGAATGATCATGTTGATGTGTTCTTGGATTCAGTTGGCAAGAATTTTCTTGACTACTTTTTCATCAATGTTCATAAGGGGAATTGATCTGAAATTCTTTGTTTGGGCTTTGTGTGGTTTAGGTATCAGAGTAATTGTGGCTTCATAAAATGAATTGGGTAGTGTTACTTATGTGTCTATTTTGTGGACTAGATTTGAAGAATAATGGAATTAGGTCTTCTTGAAAGTCTGATAGAATTCTGCACTAAACCCATCTATCTGGTACTGGGATTTTTTTTGGTTGGGAGACCATTAATGACTGATGCTATTTCTTTAGGGGTTATGTGACTGTTTGGATCATTTATCTGTTCCTGTTTTAACTTTGCCTAGTATCTGTCTAGAAAATTGTCCATTATATCCAGATTTTTGAATTTTGTCGAGTATTGGCTTTTGTAGTAGGATTTGTTTTTTTTTTTTTATTTCAATGGTTTCCATTGTTATGTCTCCCTTTTCATTTCTGATTTTGTTAATTTGGATACTGTCTTTTTGTCCTTTGGTTATTCTGGCTAAGAGTTTATCTATTTTGCTGATTTTCTCAAAGAACTAGCACCTGATTTTGTTGATTCTTTGTATGGTTCTTTTTGTTTCTATTTCATTAATTTCAGCCCTGAGTTTGATTATGCCCTGCCATCTACTCCCCTTGCATGTATTTGCTTCTTTTTGTTTGAGAGCTTTCAGGCATGCTGTGAAGCTGCTAGAATAAGTTCTCTTCAGTTTCTGTTTAGAGACCCTTAGAGCTATGAGTTTTCCTCTTACCAGTGCTTTCATTATGTCCCATTAATTTGGGTATGATTTGTCTTCATTTTCATTAAATTCTAAAAACGTCTTTAATTTATTTCTTTATTCATTCCTTGACCAAGTTATCATTGAGTAGAGTGTTGTTCATTTTCCACATGTATGTGTGCTTTCCATTGTTTTTGTTGGTATTTAAGACAAGCCTTAGTCTGTGGTGATGTGATAGGATGCATGAGATTATTTCAATTTTCTTGTATCAGTGGAGGATTGTTTTGTGACCAATTATATGGTCAATTTTGGAGAAGGTTAGCATGTAATGTTCTATAAATATCTGTTAGACACATTTGGTTCATAACTTCTATTAGTTTTACTGTGTCTGTTCAGTTCCTGTTTTCATGATTTCTCCATTGCTGAGAGTAGGGTATTGAAATCTCTCACTATTATTGTGTGAGTTGTAGTGTTTACCTTGTGCTTTAGTAAAGTTTCTTTTCTGAATATGGATGCCCTTGCATTTAGAGCGTAAATGTTCAGAATTGAAAGATCATCTTGAGAGTTATTTCCTTTGACCAGTATGCTGTGTCTTTCCTTATCTTTTTTGATAACATTTGGTTGAAATATGATTTTATTTAATATTAGAATAGCTACTCCAGCATGTTTCTTGGAACTATTTGGTTAGAAATTTGTTTTCCAACCTTTTACTTAGAGGTAGTGTCTGACTTTGTCACTGAAGTATGTTCCTTGTATGCAACAAAATGCTGGGTCTTGCTTATGTATGACTCTGTTAGTCTATGTCTTTTTATTGGAGAATAGAGTCCATTGATGTTAAGAGATAGGAAGGAAAAGTGATTGTTACTTCCTGTTATTTTTGTTATTAGAGGTGAAATTATATTTGTGTGGCTATATTATTTTGGGTTTATTGAAAGATTACGTTTTTTCTACGGTGTAGTTTCTCTCCTTGTATTGGAGTTTTTCATCTGTTATGCTTTGTATGGCTGGATTTGTTGAAAGACATTGTGTAAATTTTGTTTTGTCATGGCATATTTTGTTTTCTCCATCTATAATAACTGAGAGTTCTTCTGGTTATAGTAGCCTGTGCTGTCTATTGTATTCTTTTGAGGTTTCAATGATATCTGCCCAGGATCTTCTAGCTTTCATAGACTTTGGTGAGACGTCTGGTATAATTCTGCTAAGTTTACTTTCATATGTTACTTTACTATTTTCCCTGACTGCTTCTAATATTCTTTCTTTGTTTGTTTGTTTAGTGAATTTGGTGTTTTGAATATTATACAACAGGAGGAATCTCTTTTCTGGTCCAGTATATTTGGAGTTCTATAGGCTACTTGTATGCTCATGGGCATCTCTTCCTTTAGGTTAGAAAAGTCTTCTTCTATAACTTTTTGAAGATATTTAGTGTCTCTTTAAGTTGGGAATCTTTGTTCTCTTCTATACCTATTATCCTTAGGTTTGGGTCTTCTCATTGTGTCCTGGACTTCCTAGATGTTTTGAGTTAGGAGCTTTTTACATTTTGCATTTTCTTTGACTATTGCATCAATGTTTTCTATGGCATCTTCTGCACCTGAGATTCTCTCTTCTATCTCTTGTATTCTGTTGGTGATTCTTGCATCTATGACTCCTGATCTCATTCCTAGGTTTTCTAATGCCAGAGTTGTCTTCCTTTGTGAATGTTTTATTGCTTCTATTTACATATTTTTCCTGGATGGTTTTGTTCATTTCCTTCTCCTGTTTGATTGTGTTTTCCTATAATTTTTTAAGTGATTTTTTGTGTTTTCTCTTTAAGGGCTATGCCTTTTTACCTGTGTTCTCTTGTATTTCTTTTCTTTTTTTTGTTTTTAATTTTTATTTTCTATATTCTATGTTTACATTCCAAAGGCTTTTCCCTTTCCTAGTTCCCCCCAACCATACGTCCCATAGTTCCACTCCCCCCCAAATATTCCCCATCATTCCCCCTCTCCCCACGGTTTCTTTACAAAACTGGATCCAATCTTTACAGGCCCAGGGTCCTCTCATTTCTTCTTCTTGAGAATCATTTGACTTGCTAATTGTGCCTTGAGTATTTAGGGCTTCTGGGCTCATTAATATCCACTTATCAGTGATTGCATTTCATGTGTATTCTTTTGTGATTGGGTTAAGTCACTTAGGAAGTTATTTTCCAGATGTAACCATTTAGTTACAAATTGCATGAATTCATTATTTTTAATTGCTGAGTAGTATTCCATTGTATAAATATACCACATTTTCTGTATCCATTCCTCCTTTGAGGGATATTTGGGCTCCTTCCAATTTCTGGCTATTATAAACAAGGCTGCTATAAACATAGTGAAGCATGTGTCTTTATTCCATGCAGGGGAATCCTCTGGGTATATGCCCAGGAGTGATATGCCAGGGTCCTCTGGAAGTGACATGCCCAATTTTCCTAGGAACTGCCACACTGATTTCCAGAGCAGTTTTACCATTTTGCAATCCCACCAACAGTGGAGGAGTGTTCCTCTTTCTCCACATCCTCGCCAGCACTTGTTGTCTCTCAAGTTTTTAATCTTAGCCATTCTGACTGGAGTGAGGTGGAATCTCAGGGTTGTTTTGATTTGCATTTCCCTGTTGACTAATGATGTTGAACATCTCTTAAGGTGTTTCTTGGCCATCCATATTTCTTCTGATGAAAATTCTTTGTTTAGCTCTGTACCCCATTTTTTGATAGGGTTATTTGGTTCTTCGGGGTCTCACTTCTGGAGTTCTTTGTATATATTGGATATTAGCCCTCTGTCAGATGGGGGGGTTGGTGAAGATCTTTTCCCACTTTGTTGGTTACTGTTTTGTCCTTCTGACAGTGTCCTTTGCCTTACAGAAACTTTGTAATTTTATGAGGTCCCATTTGTCAATTCTTGATCTTAGAGCATAAGCTATTGGTGTTCTGTTCAGGAACTTTCCCCCTGTGCCCATGTCCTCCAGGGTCTTCCCAAGTTTCTTTTCTAATAGTTTCAGTGTGTCTGGTTTTATGTGGAGGTCCTTGATCCACTTGGAGTTGATCTTAGTGCAAAGAGATAAGACTGGGTCAATTCACATTCTTCTGCATGTTGACCTCCAGTTGAACCAGCACCATTTGTTGAAAAGGCAATCTTTATTCCACTGGATGGTTGTGGCTCCTTTATCAAAGATCAAGTGACCATAAGTCTGTGGGTTAATTTCTGGGTCTTCAATCCTATTCCATTGATCTACTTGCCTGTTGCTGTACCAATACCATGCAGTTTTTAACACAATTGCTCTGTAGTACTGTTTAATGTCAGGGATATTGATTCCCCCAGAAGTCCTTTTATTGTTGAGAATAGTTTTAGCTATCCTGGGTTTTTTGTTGCTCCAGATGAATTTGAGAATTGCTCTTTCTAGATCTATGAAGAATTGAGTTGGGATTTTGATGGGGATTGCATTGAATCTGTATATTGCTTTTGGCAAGATGGCCATTTTTACTATATTGATCCTGCCAATCCAGGATCAAGAAATATTTTTCCATCTCCTGAGGTCTTCTTCGATTTCTTTCTTCAAGGACTTGAAGTTCCTGTCATACTGATCTTTCGCTTGTTTGGTTAGAGTTACGCGAAGGTACTTTATGTTGTTTGTGGCTATTGTGAAGGGTGTTATTTCCCTAACTTCTTTCTCAGCCTGCTTGTCCTTTGAGTATAAAAAGGCTACTGATTTGCTTGAGTTAATTTTATAACCTGCCACTTTGCTGAAGTTGTTTGTCAGCTGTAGAAGTTCTCTGGTGGAGTTTTTTGGGTCGCTTAAGTAAACTATCATATCGTCTGCAAGTAATGATAGTTTGACTTCTTCCTTTACAATTTGTATCCCTTTGACTTCCTTATGTTGTCTGATTGCTCTCGCTAGAACTTCAAGTACTATATTGAAAAGATATGGAGAGAGAGGGCAGCCTTGTCTAGTCCCTTATTTTAGTGGGATTGCTTCAATTTTCTCTCCATTTATTTTGATGTTGCCAATGGTTTGCTGTAGATTGCTTTTACTATGTTTAGGTATGGGCCTTGAATTCCTGCTCTTTCCAAGACTTTTAGCATGAAAGGATGCTGAATTTTGTCGAATGCTTTTTCAGCATCTAATGAGATGACCATGTGTTTTTTTTTCTTTTAGTTTGTTTATGTAGTGGATTACATTGATGGATTTCCATATATTGAACCATCCCTGCATCCCTAGGATGAAGCCTACTTGATCATGGTGAATGATCGTTTTGATGTGCTCTTGGATTCGGTTGGCAAGTATTTTATTTAGTATTTTTGCATCTATATTCATAAGAGAAATTGGCCTGTAGTTCTCTTTCTTTGTTGGATCTTTTTGTGGTTTAGGTATTGGTGTATTTGTTGCTTCGAGGAATGAATTGGGCAGTGGCCCTTCTGTCTCTATTTTGTGGAATAGTTTGAAAAGTATTGGTGTTATGTCTTCTTTGAAGGTCTGGTAGAATTCTGCACTAAAACCATCTGGTCACATACTTTTTTTTGGTTGGGAGGCTTTCTATAACCCCTTCTATTTCTTTAGGGGTTATGGGACTATTTAGCTGATCTACTTGATGCTGATTTAATTTTGGTGTTTGGTATCTGTCTAGGAAATTGTCCATTTCCTCCAGATTCTCCAGGTGTTTTCAGTATAGACCTTTGTAGTAGGATCTGATGATCTTTTGAATTTCCTCAGTTTCTGTTGTTATGTCTCCCTTTTCATTTCTAATTTTGTTAATTTGTATACTGTCTCTGTGTCCTTTGGTTAGTCTGGCTAAGGGTTTATCTATCTTGTTGATTTTCTCAAAGAACAAGCTCCTGGTCTTGTTGATTCTTTGTATGGTTCTCTTTGTTTCTACTTGATTGATTTCAGCCCTGAGTTTGGTGATTTCTTGTCTTCTACTCCTCCTGGGTGAATTAACTTCTTTTTCTTCCAGGGCTTTAAGGTGTGCCATTAAGTTGCTCGTGTATGCTCTCTCCAGTTTCTTTTTGGATGCACTTAGAGCAATGAGTTTTCCTCTTAGCACTGCTTTCATTGTGTCCCATAGATTTGGGTAGGTTGTACCTTCATTTTAATTGAATTCTAAAAAGTCTTTAATTTCTTTTTTTATTTCTTCCTTCACCAAGGTGTCATTGAGTAGAGTATTGTTCAGTTTCCAGGTGTAGTGGGCTTTCTGTTGTTTTTGTTACTATTGAAGACCACTCCTACTCCATGGTGATGTGATACAAGGCATGGGATTAGCTCTATCTTCTTGTATGTGTTGACATCTGTCTTGTGACCAATTATATGATCAATTTTGGAGAAGTTACCATGCTGAGAAAAAGGTATATTCTTTATCTTTAGGATTAAATGTTATATATATATATATATATATATATATATATATATATATATATCTGTTAAATCCAATTGGTCCAAAATTTCAATTAGTTTCACTGTGTCCCTGTTTAGTTTATGCTTTCCTGATCGGTCCATTGAGAAGATTGGAGTGTTGAAGTCACCCACAATTATTGTGCTAGGTGTAATGTGTGCTTTTAGCTTTAGTAAGGTTTCTTTTACAAAGGAGGGTGCCCTTGAATTTGGAGCAAAATGTTCAGTATTGAGAGCTCTTCTTGGTGGATTTTCCCTTTGGCCAGCAAGAAGTGACCTTCTGAGTCTCTTTTGATGACTTTAGCTTGGAAGTCAATTTTATCTGATATTAGAAGGGCTACTCCAGCTTGTTTCCTGAGACCATTTACTTGTAAAATTGTCTTCCAGCCTTTTACTCTAAGGCAGTGTTTGTCCTTAACACTGAGATGTGTTTCCTGTATGCAGCAAAATGTAGGGTCCTGTTTCAGTATACAGTCTGTTAATCTATGTCTTTTTATTGGGGAATTGAGTCCATTGATGTTAAGAGATATTAAGGAATAGTAATTATTACCTCCAGACATTTTTGAAATTATTTTTATTTATTTATTTTTATTTATTTATTTATTTATTTATTTATTTATTTTGTATTTGATAGGTTATCTTCTTTTGGGTTTGATGAGAGGAGGTTTCTATCTTGCTTCTTCCCGGGTGTAGTTTCGGTCTTTGCTTGGTGTTTTCCACCTATTATCCTTTGTAGGGCTGGATTTGTGGAAAGATGTTGTGCAAATTTGGTTTTGTCTTGGAATACCTTGATGTCTCCATCTATGGCGATTGAGAGTTTTGCTGGGTAAAGTAGTTTTGGCTGAAGTTTGTGTTCTCTTAGAGTTTGCATGATATCTGCCCAGGATCTTCTAGCTTTCATGGTCTCAGGTGAGAAGCCTGGTGTTATTCTGATAGGTCTTCCTTTATATGTTACTTGGCCTTTTTCTCTTGCTGCCTTTAATATTCTTTCTTTGTTTAGTACATTTGTAGTTTTGATTATTATGTGACGGGATGTATTTCTGTTCTGGTCCAGTCTGTTTGGGGTTCTATAGGCTTCTTGTATATTCATGGGCATCTGTCTCCTTAGGTTGGGGAAGTTTTCTTCCATAATTTTATAGAAGATATTTGCTGGCCCTTTAACTTGTAAATCTTCACTCTCGTCTATACCTATAATCCTTAGGTTTGGTCTTCTCATTGTGTCCTGGATTTCCTGGATGTTTTGGGTTACAACCTTTTTGCATTTAGTATTTTCTTTGACTGTTGAATCAATGGTTTCTATGGTATCTTTGGCTTCTGAGATTCTGTCTTCTATCTCTTGTATTCTATTGTTGATATTTGCATCTATGGCCCCTGATTTCTTCCCAAGGTTTTCTATCTCCAATGTTGTCTCCCTCTGCGATTTCTTAGTTGTTTCTTCTTCTGTTTTTAGTATCTGGATGGATGTGCTCAGATATTTTGCTTGCTTGATTGTGTTTTCATGTATTTCTTTCAGAGATTTTTGTGTTTCCTTTGTCATAGCTTCAACTTGTTGGCCCACGTTCTTCTGTATTTCTTTAAGTGATTTTTGTCTTTTTTCCTTATTGTCTTCTTCTTTTTGATCCATCTTCTCCTGAATTTCTTGAAGTGATTTTCGTATTTGCCTTGTAAAGGCTTCTAACTTTTGATCCGTTTTCTCCTCTATTTCTTTACGAGATTTTTCTATGTGTTCAGCTACCAGCATCCTGACCAGTGATTTTATATCCAAGTCTTGTTTTTCTGGTGTTTTGGAGTATCCAGGGCTTCCTGTTGTTGGAGAACTGGGTTCAGATGCTGTCATGTTGCCTTTATTTCTGTTAGTAACATTCCTTCGTTTTCCTTTTGCCATCTGGTTATTTCTGGTGTTAGTTGGCCTTGTTGTGACTGGCTGGTGTTTGAATCTCCTGTGAGGCTGGGCTCACCTGTTGTTTCTCTACTGGTGAATATGCGTGACTGCTGCTCTAAGGGATCATGAGCTGGCTTCCACCTGTGCGATGGTAACCCCTGATGGAGTCTGTCTACCTTGGCCTCTCCAGCTGTGTCCTGGTTTTAATATGGAGGCCTGCTGCTACTGCTGGTCCAGGGGCCCGCGAGCTGGCTGCACCCCGCTGCCTTGGTGCACGGCCTAAGGGAGCGTGGGAAGTCCTGCAGAGCCTAGGCTGAGCGCGGCCTGCCTGGCAGCGAGAGCCTAGCAGATCCCCCTGTGAGGGTAGCCCGGGAAGGAGAGTCTACCTGGGCCTCTCCAGCTGTGTCCTGGTTGCAATATGGAGGCCCGCTGCTACTGCTGGTCCAGGGGCCAGCTCTCTTGTATTTCTTTAAGAGAATTGTTTGTGTCCTTTTTAACTTCCTCTGTCATCATCATCATGAGTAGTGATTTTAGATCTGAATCTTATTTTTCTGGTGTGATGGTCTATCTAGGACTTCCTGTGGTGGGAGAATTGGGTTCTGATCATGAAATGTAACCTTAGTTTCTGTTGCTTATGTTCTTATGCTTCCCCCTACCACAACCATCTGGTTATCTCTAGTGCTACCTGCCCTTCCTATATCTGACTAGAGACTCCCCTGGTTGTGTCAGAAGTCCTTACAGTCAAGCTGTCTCTATGGTCCTGTGATTCTGTGATCCTATGATCCTGAGGTTTTGGGTATGTCAGTGCTCCTGGGAGTCAAGCTGCCATTGGGACACTGAGATCATGGTATGACCAAGCTCCTGGGATCATGGGTTCCAGGGATCTTGTGATTCTGGTCATGTTAGAGTGCCTGGTATTGGAGCTTTCTCTGGCTCTTGTGGGACTGGCTGTGGAATTTTCATTCAATGTCTGTTCAGGGCACTGCAGGTCTATGTTTCTATGCAGCAACTGCAAGTCCACATGCCACTTAGCTCTGCAGCTTAGGATCACAGCTAAGGACAATCTAGAGCCAGATTGCCAGAATTTTTATTTCCAAACATAATATTTTGCTTTGTTTTATATCAATTTTATTTATGTGCTGAGACATCATTTCTTTTGAGGCTTCCTCTATTTTCATTCCTTTGACATTTAATTGTACCTTGAAATATTTTATCATGGCATCCTTAAAATGGTCATCTTCTACTTCTAATACCTTTTTTGTTTCTTTCATTTTGCTTTGTTTTATTTTAGTTTTGGTTTTGGTTTGTTTCTTTGGTTTTTTTTTTTTTTTTGTCAGAATCTCATATACCCAAGGCTAGTCTAAATTCATTATTTAGTTAATGTTTTTTCTAACTTCTGAGTGCTGATATTATACTCATGTGCCACTATTTAGTTGCATTCAGTTGCTCAGTATCATATATATGCTCTATGAATTTTCAGGAAAACAGCAGACTAAACATAATTTCTACAACCTCTTATGAGAAGAGTTAAAGTATAAGAGGACGAGTCACTTCCACTTCTGACCAATGCATCTGTTGTTCATAGTTCACAGCAATGGGCTCCCTGAAACCATTTGCTTATAAAGATGCTCCAACATATAACAAGGACACAGGCTTCGCTATGTTCATAGTAGCCTTATTTATAATAGCCAAAAGCTGGAAACAACCCAGATATCCCTCAACAGAAGAATGGATACAGAAAATGTGGTTCATTTATACAATGGGAGTATTACACAGCTATAAAAACAGTGATTTCATGAAATTAGCAGGCAAATGGATAGAACTAGAAAATACCATCCTGAGTGTGGTAACCCAGACCCAAAAGACACACATGGTATGTACTAATAAATGTATATTAGCCCAAAGCTCAGAATATATAAGATAAAACTCACAGACCATTTGAAGCATATCAAAAAGGAAGACTAACATGGATACTTCAGTTCTACTCAGAAGAGGCAACAAAATAATCTTGGGAGGTAGAGGGAAGGAGAGACCTTGGATGCAGAAATCAGGGGAAAAGAGAATGTAAGATTTATAGGTTGAAGAGATGGTGCAACCCTTAAGATTGCTTACTGCTCTTACAAACTGCCTAATTGTGGTTGCTAGCACATACATTGGCCAGCTTGTATCTCTCTGTAAGTCCAGCTCCAAGAATCCCTACAATTTTCTTTGTCCTCTCCTGCAATTGCAGTCATATATTCACATGCAAATATACTCATACACATGAAATTTTGAAAAGAATGAAAATTCTGCAATAACAAATGAGACTTATATGTAAAATAAGATAAATTAATGGAGATACTATTAGGTAGACTAAGTTGATATATGATAGTTTACATTTATTTGCTTAGGAACCAATTAAATTATCTTCTCTCTCTCTCTCTCTCTCTCTCTCTCTCTCTCTCTCTCTCTCTCCCTCTTTCTCTCTGGGGGCATGGGAGTGTTTTCAGGGCATATCCTAGAGCACTTGTATGAAGGTCACAGGGTAACTGTGGACCCAGTTTCCTTACACCTTTGAGTGAATTGCTGACAACGAGGCTAGGATTTTAGCCTTATGCAGCAAGTGCTTTGGCTCTGGAGTCGTTCTGCCATGGCTACAAAGCACATTATTCAAATGAATAATGAAATATTTTTAGTAAAGGAGGATTTATGCTAATATAATTCCATTAAGAACAGGACTATGGACACATCAAATATATGATTGTAGGTTCTGATATATATACTGAGGATACCTTAGCATGCAACAACACATGACCATGCCCATACCTTCAGTTTTGCAGATTTTTACTTCAATAATTGAAAAGCTCCAATACCAACCTGGGCAGTAGTGGCTCATGTCTCTAATCCCTTGGAAGACAGAGACAAGTTTTTGTGTGGCTTTTAAGAACTGCTATTACTAATTCTTTCTACCTGTAACAGCCATTCTTTCTTTCAAGTGTGATTTGGTTTTTTTTTTTTTTTTTGTTTTTTTTTTAATAATTCATACAATTTATTTCTACTCAAAGATAAACAATATGGCTTGTTAATAGTAACTAAGGCACACTAGCTTCATGGTTTATTATTTGTCTGGTCATTTTCCTCATTCTCTTCCTTTCTAATTCTACCCATAGAAAACATCATTACTTCCTAACTTTTAATTAATGAAAAAAGTAAGATAGTCATCATTCACACTGTATATATATACTATAAAATACTGTGTACATTCCAAATATTTGTAGACATCTAATGAACAGTAGTAGTTCAGTAACCCCCTTTCTTAAAGAAGAGAAAATATGTAAAGTTAGTAAATAAAAGATTACATATTACAAAGAGATGCTAGAAACGAAAGTTTCACTGGCCCCCAGGACCACAGATTGTAGACATCTATGTATTAACAAAATAAGCTTAATTAAGTAATTAATCTTCAGATTAAATTAGGTCAATGAGCAACAACCTGGTAAGGAATCTACCAACCAACCAGACTTATTTTTTAACAAAATCACTTCCAAAGGTTTTATAAAATAAATTATAGGTTCCAGATACAAAACACAGATTCATCATTGCTAACTATAGTTAAGCCTGACAGCTGCATTACATTTACAATTAAAGTAAAAAATAAATATTACATATCCTATCAAAATTCCCTAAACATATATAATTAAATTTAGAATCCACTTACTGAAAGCTGTCTAAATCACAAGAGAAACCAGAAAATAAAATACTACTTCATGGGTTGAAAGACCCCTCTACAGGGGTCACCTAAGTTCATTTTCCCCATCAGATATTTATATCACAATTCATTACAATAACAAAATTACAGTTATGAAGCAGCAAAAGCAATTTTATAGCTGGAGGTCACTACAATATGAGGAACTGTAGTAAAGAAGCACAGCGTTAGAAAGATTGACACCATCTACTCTATCACAACACATGGTTTTACTTGTCCTTGTGATTTAAAATCTTACTCATATTATTCTTCTTAACACTCAGTGTAACTTACATGATACTTTCTCTAGGTAAAGTTAGCTATTGTATGAGATTTAGTTTGCCTCATTTTAGGTCCCTATTCTCCCAGGTTCATGCCACCAACAAGAGTAGTAAAGAGGGTAGGACTTGAAATAAGATATAAGGTCAATATCACACAAATGTTAAAGGAAATAAAACTCTTTTTATTTACTATACTTATATCTCTAGTTTACCTTCCTTTTTCTGTCAAAACATGGAAGTCTAAAGTGTGCTGAAACAAAATTCAGCATCCTTTCATGCTAAAAGTCTTGGGAAAGAACGGGAATTCAAGGCCCATAATAAACATAGTAAAAGCAATTTACAGCAGACCAGTAGCCAACATCAAAGTAAAAGGAGAGAAACTTGAAGCAATCCCACTAAAATCAGGGACTAGACAAGGTTGCCCCCTCTCACCATATCTTTTCAATATAGTACTTGATGTACTAGCTAGAGCAATTCGACAACATAAGGAAGTCCAAGGGATACAAATTGGAAAGGAAAAAGTCAAACTGTCACTATTCTCAGAGGATATGATAGTATACTTAAGTGACCCAAAAAACTCCACCAGAGAACTCCTACAGCTGATAAACAACTTCAGCAAAGTGGCTGGTTATAAAATAAACTCAAGCAAATCAGTAGCATTCCTATACTCAAAGGACATGCAGGCTGAAAAAGAAATTAGGGAAATGGCACCCTTCACAATAGCCACAAATAATATAAAGTATCTTGGTGTGACTCTAACCAAACAAGTGAAAGATTTATATGACAAAAACTTCAGGTCTCTGAAGAAGGAAATTGAAGAAGACCTCAGAAAATGGAAAAATTTTCCATTCTCATGGGTTTGCAGGATTAATAGTTAAAATGGCAATCTTGCCAAAAGCAATATACAGATTCATCTCAATACCCATCAAAATCCTAACTCAGTTCTTCATAGAGTTAGAAAGAACAATTCTCAAATTCATCTGGAATAACAAAAAACCCAGGATAGCTAAAACTATCATCAACAGTAAAAGAACTTCTGGGGGAATCAGTATCCCGGACCTCAAGCAATACTACAGAGCAGTAGTGTTAAAAACTGCATGGTATTGGTACAGTAACAGGGAGGTGGATCAATGGAATAGGATCAAAGACCCAGAATTGAACCAACACATCTATGGCCAATTGATCTGTGACAAAAAAGCTGAAAACATCCAGTGGAAAAAAAGATAGCCTTTTCAACAAATGGTGCTGGCTCAACTGGAGGTCAACATGCAGAAGAATGAGAATTGATCCACTCTTATCTCCTTGCACTAAGCTCAACTCCAAGTGGATCAAGGACCTCCACATAAAACCAGACACACTAAAACTAATAGAAAAGAAACTGGGTAAGAAACTTGAAGATACTGGTTCAGGAGGAAAGTTCCTGAACACAACAGCAATAGCTTATGCTATAAGATCAAGAATAGACAAATGGGACCTCATAAAATTGCAAAGTTTCTGTAAGGCAAAGGACACTGTCCGAAGGACAAAACAGCAACCAACAAATTGGGAAAAGATCTTCACCAACCCTACATCTGACAGATGGCTAATATCCAATGTATAAAAAGAACTCAAGTAGTTAGACCCCCCAAAAAAAACAAATAACCCTATCAAAAATGGGGTACAGAGCTAAACAAAGACTTTTCACCTGAAGAAATTCAGATGGCTGAGAAACACCTTCAAAATGTTCAACATCATTAGTTATCAGAGAAATGCAAATCAAGACAACCCTGAGGATTCACCTCACACCAGTCAGAATGGCTAAGATTAAAAACTCAGGAGACAGCAGGTGTTGGTGAGGATGTGGAGGAAGAGGAAAACTCCTCCACTTCTGGTGGGACTGCAAGCTGGTACAACCACTCTGGAAATCAGTCTGGTGGTTCCTCAGAAAACTGGACATGATACCTCCAGAGGACCCAGCCATACCACTCCTGGGCATATATCCAGAATATTCCTCAGCATGCAATAAGGATACATGCTCCACTTTTTCATAGCAGCCTTATTTATAATAGCCAGAAGCTGGAAAGAACCCAGATATCCCTCAATGGAGGAATGGATACAAATAATGCGGTATATATTCACAATGGAGTACTATTCAGCCATTAGAAACAATGAATTCATGAAATTCTTAGAGAAATGGATGGAGCTGGAGAACATCACACTAAGTGAGGTAACCCAGTCTCAAAAGAATACCCATGGTATGCACTCACTGAGAAGTGGATATTAGCCTAGAATCTTGGGATACCAAAGATACACTCCACATACCAAAAGATGTCCGACAAAAAGGAAGGAGTGGATCCTGGTGCTAGAAAGGCTGAAAGCATCAGTGTAGGGGAATACCAGAACAGGGAAGTGGGAAGGGGTTGAGGGGGGATCAGGGGGAGGGAAAAGGGCATGTGGGACCTTTGCAGGGCAGGGAACCAGGAAAATGGAAATGAAATGTAAATATAGACTATATCCAATAAAAAAATTAAAAAATAAAGTGTGCTTTGCACATATAATCTTTTTGTCACAAATGTTAAGCAATAAAGTCATATTTCTTTTTAAATTACTACAAGATGAATATCTAGCCTAAAAGTAAAATCTCTCCAGGTAGTTAAACATTGATGTTTTCTCTTTCTTTGTGTGATATTTTATCCCACCAAGCTCTTAGAAATGTTTCTAAATTTGTGTCCCATTTTTTCTCATTGCCATTGCATAATTAATAGATCTTTCTCTTTTAAGTCATTCAGCAGTAATGTGCAATCACTTCTGCTTACCAAACTCTATATTGCTATTCTTGGATGCAGGACACACCTTTCTTCTGACATTGCTTTTGGTCTATTAATCCATTCAGTTGTGAAATTGAGAATAGAGTGAGTATTATCTACTTCTTGGTTTGGCCTTGACTTTTTATTTACCCTCAATTAACTTTTTCTCAGCTTTTAGGCTTCATTCTCTTTTAAATTTAGGTATTGGTTATCTGTTGAGCTTTTCCCAAGAGTTCAAAACTTATCATCTGTTTATATTTATTTGCAATTAATTTTGTTTATGAAGAAATGCTTGAAATAATTTAGTTATAGTTAAAACATTCACTTTATGAATTCTAGTTTGATTATAATTTTCTTTAGCTTTTTGCATTTTTATTATCTGTGATTTATTCATTTTCTCTTAGTTACTTAGCTATGAGAAGAATAAACCAGTGGGTGGTGTCACACGCATGTGTTTGAACACATCTACTAGTTCTAATCAATATCTTAGCATTCATATTGTATCATCGTCCAACGAGAATTTATTTTTGTAAATAGTGTGCTAAATTTTGTAGTTGAAAATATTGCTCAGTCTTGCTTTTCATGTATTTCTACCAATTGTTTCATTATTAAAATTGTTATTAGCATGAGTATGTTTTTGTGCATATGTCTATTTGTCTGTAAAGGAATACCCAAAAAGGTGAGAGGGCAGCCTGAGGACTCACTTCTGTCCTTCCAACATTCTTACATGCGGATCCCTGGGGGACTGAACTCCAGCCTTAAGGTCTTCAGCTTCACCAACGGAGTCATCTCAGTGGCATTTAAAGTCTCTTCTACTCTGTGGTATATGTTCTTCATCAATACTTCTTCCTTTCATCATTGTCTGCCATAAACTATGTTTCAGTTAAAGTATTCTTATTTCTCACACTCATGTTACCATTTCAGAATTTCATCATTTCCCCTTCTTCAGAAGGCCATTAAATTTTTGAGCCTTGTGAATCATCTGTGCCTCATTTGTTATATCCATGTTTATAATCTAGGTTTTCAGGTTTGGTATTCTAATTGAGGATTAATGTATTTGTATTGCTTTAATAATTGTGATAGTTTAGATTTAATCTTAGATGACAGTTCTCATTGTCTATTCAATGTACTTTATGTAGTTTTTTTCAGCAGAATGATCACCCTCATTAGTTATGATTCTGAATTATCTTTTCCATGCCTCAGTTTTTAAACATATTGTCACATTTTGCCTAATAATGCAAATATTTCAGTATGCTCTATTCTTTTAGTATCGTTGTTTCTCTCTTCTAGCTGCTACAGGGCAATATTTTCTATTTTTATAGCATCTCAGTCAGTACTAAATCTATAATGTATGTACACAGTCTGATGATGACTTTTAAAAAGTAATTAACAGTTACAATATATTTAATTATGTTTATTTTCTGTATCATTTATTACCTAACATTGTGTATAGTTCTTTCCAAAAGAATTTTAATATAGAGCTTAAAGTGAAAATCTTGGAATGGCAACAAGCAGCTGGAAATATTTTGACTACATATTCACATTTATCTTGTAATTTAGAGGAACATGAATCCAATATGAAAATTACTTCCATACATTTTCTTTTCAAAATATCTCTCTATTGACCTTTGTACTCAAAGATACCAATGTAAATCTAGTTCCAATCCTCTGAATAATTTTATTCCCCTCTTAACACTTCTAGCATATAATCTTGGTATTTTTCCATGCTGAATTCAGGATTCATCTGATAATAATATTTCTTCACTTATTAGTGTAGATGAAGTTTGCACCTGGGGACATGAACAGATCTGAGAATGATATTCCAATTGCTTCTTCAGTGGAATTTACTGATCTCTGTCTTCTCTCTCTATTTCCCTCTGTCCTCTTATTTTTTATGATTTTGCCAATTTTGCTTCCATCTTTTCCTCTGGTTAGAAATATGTGTATTTGAATGTTTATTTTGGCTTTTATATGAGTCAGTTCTTCTAAAGCCCTTTTTCCATTCTACTGCTATGCAGTGCTGTTAACCCACTATATGTCCTTTAGAACCAGTATTTCCCTGTTGCCATCTATTGTGGTCCATTTCTTGTTGTTCACACTTCCCTTTATCTTTAGTTGTATATTTGGCTCAATTTATATCCATTTCCTAGTTCAGCAATTCTCCTTCTGCTTGTTTAGGCTCTGTCACCTGTTGTTTTATTGTGAAAGCTACATATGTAGTGACCTGTGGCTTCTTGTTTTCTGGGTTCATCAGCTATTCTGTGTGTAACATAACTGAGAGAAAATTTCAAGAGTCTGTATTAGCACCATTCTCTAGAAATTAAGAAGAAGAGATCATCAAGCCAGAGGAGGATCTTGCAGGTCTACTACTGATGCCTTTCATTTTCTCTTTCTCTGTTAAATAACTTTTGGGAACATTTCTTCTTTAAACATTTGAGTAGAATTTGGAGGAGTCAGAAATGCTTGCTCTATGTCTTAAGGGAAATTATATACACATATTGTACTGAGCATGATGGGTCAATCCCACTTGTTCCCATCAGCGTGTTCCCATAGCTGCTCCTTAACTCAGAAAGCTGACTCCCTGAACTACTGTTGTCTCTTTACTGACATCCTCTGACACTGGACCATTTCCTTTTCTTTTTCTATTTTTATGACTTATTTATGTATTCTATGCATGTGAGGGCTCTATCTGCATGTGCACCTGAATGAGAGAAGAGAGCACCAGATTTCATTATAGGTGGTTGTGTGTCACCATATGGCTGCTGGGAATTGAAGACCTCTGGAGCAATAGTAGCCAATGCTCTGAACTGATAACCCATCCTCCATGGCCCATTTCATTACCACTCATCCAAACGTACTCAACTGCATGTTGATGTGTGCATTTGTATTCCTGTTAAATGCTATTCCTCCAAGGTTTTTTATGTGTGGACATTTCCCCTTCACCAGTACTTTCCTTGCTCCCTAACTAATACAACATCTTAGACTTCTAAACAGTCTATACGACATCAAACATAGAGTCTACTTTATGCCCTATATTTGAAGCATGTTCTATGGCTAATTCAAATTCAAACTTTTCAGGGGTTACTCAAGAGTGATGAACAATATTATGGAATGTTCTCTTGAAAAATAAAACTTAACCTTAGTTACAGAGGGTGTGTTTACTGCTATTAGTTTCATAGAGAAAGTTTAATCTTAAATCCATACACATACATTTGATTGATTTTGTGTTTCAGCATTTGTATCTTCCTTGACGTAAAGGGGTAAGTTTGGTCCTACCGTATTTCATCCTTTATACAGTGAATGTAAGTTCCATGTACTACTGCTCAATAGCTACATCAATTCCCCCAAGGCAGTGGGGAAATAATTACGATCAGATGCTAAAGCAACTCCCTGTTCCAGAGGCTCAGACTGTTCTGCCAACATATAACAGTGCAAATGAAGGCAAGGGCAGTTCTCATTCTTAAGTTACACAGGACCAAGTGGTGAATACACACTTCCAGGAGTGGTGGCTTGCTGGTCCTCCTGGGCCTTTGGCTTACCACATTCCCAGAACCTTGGTATCTAAACACTCCTGAAACTCTATGGATAATTTTCACAGATAATTTTATTTCTAGAAGAACAAGATAATCTCCTGGAGGTCTATTTGTTTAAAGTCCTGTATCTTCATTTCTCACATTAAATTATGAACAACATGAAAAACAATATACATGGTTTATTTATTCCAAGATAAAATAAATTTCTTGTTGGAGAATGTCTGAAGCCAAGATCATGTTAATAGGAAGGAAGCCAGTCTTTTTGAAAATTGAATTGTTTCTAAACCAAGCACAACCAGAAATGTCAGGAACACAATTCAACAGACCCTGCTGTCTAAAATTACTGAAGGCTTAATAAACAGCATGCTTCTTCATTTTTGTTTTCTGGAGTCTGTATCTCAAGTAATTTATTATAAATTTCTATAAAATATAAAATACAGAGGTAACATATAACATATAATGACTCACCACATCTACAATTATTAGTACTTACTTTCATAAGAGTTATTTATTTAGATGGTTCTGGCCATAGCGAATAGCAATAAGTTAGTAATAGAAATGAAGCTGAAATGACAAAGTGAGTTACAAACATGATTTTTCTCTCCCTAACTAATCAAGTTAATTAACATAAAACTGATTTTTTTCACAATTTGGAAGCACAGTAAATCATAATATTAACATATACCCACATCACTGATAGTCTTCCAAATTGATATGTGAAAGATAAATAGAAACCTCATTTGTACGAACCTTGTGGCAACCTTAAACCTGTTGAACACTATTCAAAATCTTGTATTACCATGGTCTGTTCATCATTAGAAAACATAGAAATACCATCATTTACTTTTTAAAAGTCTTACTCCCAGCCTTTTCATGACACATTATCTATGATAAGCCAGAGATGCATGGTGGTAATTAGTGCAGGATGGGATCCACTTGCTGAATGATGAGAATCTCAATAATTCAGAGGAATTAGCTACTAAAACATTTAACGTCACACACAAGCCAAGCTTGGCAACTCAAATTGTAATCTCTTGTTCATCCTAGTTAGTATTCCGACATC
Source organism: Apodemus agrarius (assembly GCA_964023405.1). Lineage (NCBI taxonomy): Eukaryota > Metazoa > Chordata > Mammalia > Rodentia > Muridae > Apodemus > Apodemus agrarius. The sequence continues at coordinate 55,296,975 of OZ030023.1, read as the reverse complement.
TCCTTTTCATTAGGAAGGATAAATACACATTCCTTCTTGCAGCAGTTTGGATTATAAAGGAGAGCAGATGTATAATATGTGTGGGGTGATTTTCAGAGGTCCTAGGCAGGCCCAGCAGACACTCTACAGATGTCTCATGCTTAGGCAAAATTAATTTTACAAATTGGTAACTGCAAATAGAGTCTGTCTGCTAATAAGGGTCCATTGTACCCAAACCCCAATGGCATAAACATGAAAATATGAAATGGAGTACTAACTTGGAACACAAATATATTGGCTTCTAGTGAAACCATGTTGTTGGATCTTCTCCAGTTCTCGCAGCTCCTGTCTCATCAGTACTGTGCATGCCACCCAACTATTCAAGCTGGTTTTAAATTTTTATCATACTTGATACATGTTTTAATACCTAATAATCCTTACCTACATTCCGAACACTATTACTTTTACTTTTTCCCCTAAAAAGCCCATTTCAAAAGAGGAAGTTTAGGATAAAGCCAAATCATAACACCCACCATTAGCACAATAGCAAAGTTTCCAAGGGCTTATCAGTTCGTGAAAATGAAAAGTGGTGGGAAATATCCACGATATTTAAAGTACTGATAACTGTGAAAAACAACCCACAAGCAAGTTGATTGGAAGAGGAAGAGTCATTAGAGATAATTTTATTTTATCCCTAAAATCTTAAGGTAGTCACTGCTTCAGTAACTTTAATATTTTATGTAAAAAAAATTCTATGATAAATATGCTTTCATTACAATAATACAAATAATAGGTTTTTAAGCTGCAAAATCCAAATGCAAAAATAAAAATAACTGCAGGTCATTCAAAATTGGTTTGGCAATCAGTTCCTTAATGCCTCAAACACAGTCCTAGTGCTGTATTATAAATCAATCTTAATACACAGGACAGACACTAAATGCTTATGCCCTCAAATCCTTAAATCACCAACAGTACTGTCAAAATAATTTTTCTCAGACTAAATTTTCAATGAGTTCTTTGTTTCTCATTAGTCCTGATTGTAATTCTTCATTATAATTAATTATGTTCTAAAGATACAAGATTTTCCTGATACATTTTGCTTTGAATAGAATTGATTTCTATATTTCTCTAAAGGTTGTATCTTTAAATTGATTATAACCTTATGAGATTATGATTTTTCCTTTTCAATCATAGAAATGTCAATAAATATTTTTTAGCAGAAATTTTGCTTCTTATCATGCTAAAAATTTTCTCCAAACCTGCCAAGGAGACTGAGCTAGAAGGAATACGTGAGGCCAATAAAGGCTACATAGACAGTCAACACCCACACACACACACATACACAGACATACATGCACACACATACACACACACACACACACACACACACACACACACACACCTCCTAGCATGGTCTTTGGAGGTCTTTCCATGAGATTTTGCCAGTAAGAAAGCAGACATGGAAGCAAGAGATGGAGAGATATAATATTCTTTCTCTTTTCTATAAAAGGAAGAAATCTAAAAAGAATAAATGGCTCAGTAGTTAAGAGCACTGGCTCCTCTTCCAGAGGTCCTGAGTTCAATTCCAATCAACCATGTGATAGCTCTGAATGATTTGTAATAGGACTTCTCTTCTGGTATATAGTCATATATATATATATATATATATATATATATATATATATATATATAAATCTTTTTTAAAAAAAGGAACAAAGCTTTGGAATCTGTCATGAAGCTCTTCTGGTCTCACTTTTCTGAACCATATGACACTTGCTCTGAATGCATAACCCTCCACTGTGCCCTCAACATCTCACACGATTATGGCAGCTCTTGTCTTTGAGATACCCTCCTACACTGCAGTCATCATTTCCTGGTGTCAAATAATATCTATTCTAGAGTTTCTGCACTTTTCTTTTTCCCCAATGGACCCAACTGAAAACCTATTGAGGGGCATTTAGCTAGATGCAGTTGATACTCAACCTTTGTTCTAAAGTTGTGTTGACTCTTCCATGGATATGAACGTACAGGAAAGAACTACAGATATAATTGTTTGGCCTATATTTCAATAGTTCATGCAAAGGTATGGTTAGATGACTTTTATCATAATGGAAACACAAATTTGCAGCAGAACATAATGTAGGTAAGAAAGCAGAATGTCAGGCTGGATGGCAAGATAGTTTATTAGGGAATGTTGCTGTTGTGGGCTATTAATCCCAATCTGAGTCAATTCCTGTAACCAAGATGATGGAAAGGAAACCCTGAGTCCAGCAAGTGGTATTCCTACATCCAAAAACACTATATTGCATATTCGCCTGCACCCTTCCCATTAAAGAAATATTATGAATATATTTGAAATTATATAAAGTGACAGGATTGAAGGTAAAATGATTACTACAAGAGATTGATGAAATTTTGAGATATTACAATGAAGTCATGATAAAGGAGTAATAAAATTTAGATTGGATGTGAATAATTTGAGATAACATTTCCAGAAAGGACGTTTAATGTCTTAAAATTTATGTAGTTGTCGGGAAGAGGAGGGCTGTGATATACGTTTCCATATAGTCCAGGTAGGTCAGTATCTTTTCCTGCATTTGTGATTACATATCTGTCAAAGAAAATGTATAGAAAGCAGGAATTTTCTTTGGCCCATAGTCTGTGGAACTATGTTCTCCACCATGGTGGAGATCCTGTGCCTAGGGCAGCAGGCATATGAAAGCATTTGAGACATTTACATGCTGACAGGAAGCAGAAATGGATGTTGATGCTTATTAGCTCTCCTCTGTTTTTTTCTTCTTCAGTGTACACATCCACACCATGTTTAGTGCAGGTCTTCTTTCCTCAGTAAATACCCTCATAGATACACCCAGAAATTTCATCTACCCACAATACTCTCTTACCTGATTCCAAATTCCACCTAAGTTGACAATGAAATGTAATCATCACAGTGGCCCAGGGGACACTTGTTTTATGGGTGCCTAAAAATAAATAAAATAAAACAAGCCAGAGAGAATGAAAAGAAGCTCTAGGACACTAACTTTACCGCATAATAGCCTGGCACACATATGTGGTAAATTAAGGGAAGACAGAATGTCTAGAATGCTGAGAGGATAGTCAACCTGGTCATGTGCCAAAGACAAAATGAAAGAAGATGCCTGGAGAAGAAGTAAGTTACAGACACTCTGAATGGAGAGCAGAGTGAGATTCCTAGTAACTCCAGAAGCCGCACCCATTAAAATCTCACCAGCATGGCTACCCAAACGTGAACTAATCAGGAGTGAGTGACACCAATGAACATTCTTAACTGGATGAGGAAAAGCCTATCAGGCCTTAACCCTACAAAAATATTGTAGACCACTAAGTAAACCTGGGAGCATAAAGGAGGTCCTTCCCACTGATGAGCCAATTGGTTGTTCAGCGTCAAAGAATCAGCCCTGAGAACATATATACAAATAGCATTGTGTACATGCAAAAGGTTGCGATTAGAAATACATTTGCAAATGCAAACGCATATATGTATGTAATAACAACTAACAAAAACAGAGGCCATGAAGTTGATGAAGGGAAAGGAGGGCTATGTGAGATGGTTTAGATGGAGGAAAGGGAAGGGAAAATATTGTACTTAAGCTGCAATCCCAAAAATTAATATATAGAATATATGAGTATATCGAGGGAAAAATATATAATATAGTAAGCTATCTGAGTTATAATCTATTGCTAACACAAGGAAAGGAGAGCTAGGCTTTTCTTACAGAAGATTTTATTCTTGTTCTGAAGATAACATAACAGATAGGCTTAATTTCAGACTCTGGTCACTTACTACTCCTATGTATTAATATTTTCAAAGCATGGGGAAGAGTTATATGAACTAAAAGTATCTTTGTAACTGCAGCTGCCTCTCTCTCCATCTTTGATGTGTGTTTGTCTTTCTACTTGCAATAACTTGAACAGACAGACATATTACCACAGATGCCAGTGACTACTAACACCACACAGTAGGTAGCCTTGGCGACAGTGTCCTGAATAGCAGCTCACTATTCGCATTCCACAAAGACAGTCAGAAATGACATTCAGATCAAATTAGAGGGAAGCATAACTAAGAATATAATCACATTTCCCAGGTGAATGGCATTTTGAATATTGAAATTTCTGCCCCTTAAATAGGAACATGGCTTATCATTACCATAAAACTTTAATAGTCCATTAGATCCAACACAGTCTCTTATTTCTATAGCTGTACCTTAGAAAGAAAATGGAGCTTGGAACTGTTCTCAGTCATTACAGACTTTATGAAAATATATCATTACTGAGTAAATTTCCTTCTCAATTTTGTTCACAATTACCACCTTATTGAAAATCTATGATGTAGAGCTATGTGGTTTGAAGCCTGACGATTAAACTCAAGCAATAATCATTGATTTTTAAAGGCTTTCAATATCAGGGACACAGGCTATTAATAGGAAAAATTGACTGCTCAGGTAAATGAACCAGCAATAGGGCACCCATTTTGCTAGTTTCTATCTCAAATGCATTTGGTAGAAAGTTTTAAGAAGTTTGTTTGGTTGCTAATTAGCTAATACATGAAATGCTTTGATCTGGCATTAAGTGTGTCAGGATCTTAATTGTACTTTATAATGCTTTATCTTTGTGCCTGTAAATGGCGTTTCTGAAGCATTCTGGAAAGCTAAATTGCTTTTTTCAAGGTGCAAGGCAGGCCTGTAACTCACTTCCTGTCTCTTTTTATCTGTGAAATGAAAGCAGACACAAAGTCCTTATTCTGGCTTCACTTCTGAGCTCACTAGCAGAGCAAGTCATTTAATCTCTCTGAGCCTTACTTTCTTAATGGGAAAATAGAATTATAAACAATGCATTTCTCTTTAGGACATTGTTAAATAAGTTAATAATTAAAATTTTTCACAAAACTAATGTTTAATATGAATAAATATTAATTATGGGATACTGGCAACCCCTTACAAACATCCTTAAAGTTTTATTTCATTAGAGTTATAATGATTACTCTATCCAATCAGTTAAATTGGTTTTAACTTAGAGGAGCCATATTTAAGTTCAGATACTTCCAAATTGACGATTATATTTGCTTTAATTGTTAAGGTCTATTCTTGAGTGTGACATATTTTTCAGATAAAGCTGCATAAGAAATAAAGAATATGCAATTGTATCAGCTTAATGCCTCCCATGGACTTCTGTAATTGAATGCTTAGTTATCAGAGAGTGGCACTACATAGCATGGGATATTAAGTGTGGTAGCTTTGGCCTTGTTGGAAGAAGTATGTCATTGGGGATGGGCTTGGGGCTTTCAGAAGCTCAGGACCAGTTGTTCATTATGAATCTGCCTGTGGATGCAGATATAGAATTCTCAGCAATGTCTTCAGCACCAGGTCTGCCTGCAGGCCATCATGATCCTGCCATGATAACAACGAACTAAATCTCTGGAAATGTAAGGAGCCCCCAATTAAGTGTTTTCCTTTGTAAGAGTTGCCATGTTCATGGTCTCTTCACAACAGCTGAACACTGATTAAAACAGACATTATTCATGTTCTCAGGCTCATGTAGGGAGAGGTGCTGATAATAAGGTTTATTAGTTCTTGATTTGTTAATAAAAAAGGGCCAGGAGCCAACTGCTGGACAGAAGGTACAGGTATAACTTTCAAGTCCCAGGAGGAATAGGCAGATGCAGGGGAAAAGTCAAAGCTCCCAGGCAAATGCGGTGTCATTGTTCAAAAACTACATGCAACAGGAGACAACTATGATTCTTATGAAATATTTTGAAATAAAGTAATGCCAACTAACAGAAGTGCTATTTTTTGCTTTTTGTTTTTTGATTTTTTTTTTCAGAATAAAACCTTAAGATTCCTTTCCTTGGGTTGGAGAGATGGCTCAGTGGTTAAGAACACCGACTGCTCTTCCAGAGGTCCTAAGTTCAGTTCCCAGCAACTACATGGTGGCTCATAACCATCTGTAATGGAATTTGATGCCCTCTTCTTGTGTGTCTGAAGACTACAATGTACCCATATAAATAAAATTTAAAAAATCTTAAAAAAAGATTTGCTTTCCTCTTGATTTAGCCCAACAAATTTTACATGACTAATTCCCAATGATACTGCATCTACTCCTTACCTATAATTTGAAACATTTCATTACCACTCAAACTCCTCTACACATATGGCTGTATGCCTTGAGGATATATGCTTTTCTTTTGCTTGGTACTTTATAGCTCAGTGAATTCATACTAGAAAAAAAACACAAACAGAACTTTATAAGTCTCACTTAAAGCTGCAGAGAGAAGTAGACATATTCCCTGCTGTTTATTAAGTAGGGAAATAATTTGTATTCCACTGTTAATAGCAAACTTTCAGATTTTACATATTTTGTGTTGCATTTTTACTACTAATATTTCAGAAGAGTAATGTTTGTCCTTGTAGATGACAATAAACACATAGGCTGTAATTAAGATAGATTATATATTTATCTTTCCTGTTCACTGTTGAAGACTGACTCATAAAAAACTCACGCTATTTGAGATAGTGACATATCTGTGTTTTGTTTAGTTAATAAATTTAGGATTAATTTTTTTCAAGCTAGAAAAAAATAATAAAATGATAGGGATTTATTTTGTACTTCTGGCAAAAGCATTTACAAGATTTAAACAACTGGGAATTTAACTTTGTAACATTTTAAGGCTTTTATTCATGTAAACTTAAAATTTAAATCATAGTTGTCATTCTCTTGCTGTGATACAAGAATATATGTTAATATGTAGAACTTCTGTATGAAAAACTGTTTTTTTTTCATTAAGCTACACTGTGGGTATAATAAGAAAGATATTGCTATTTATTTTATATACTAAAGAGATTTATACATTCTAAGGCATTATAAGGACTAATCCTGTAAGTGTCTATGATTTGCCGAAGAATGATACCCTGTAAGACTTTTTCCATCTCCTGTATATCTGCATCTATCACCATCCATAGGGCCTTATAATTTTGATCTTTGAGTATTAGGGCTGAGGCCCCTATATTAGCAGCTTCAACCAACCTTCTATCAAGGAAAGAACTTAGTAACATGGTGGAAATGGCGAACATTTTACCTGATTTTTTAAAGTGTTAGCTGGTTAATGACATCTTCCCTATAGTAGTAAATCACTCTAGGCACAAGTTGTATTAGAACATAAAATATTCTGTTGTATTTACAACTAGGCCATAAATGTATGGGGAAAGCCCCAAGGGATAAGGCTACCAAGTGTTCTCTAGGTGCAGCATGTATACTGCAGTGGTAGGGGTTGCAATGAGGCTGTAGAGGTATAAATAGACTGAATATCATTTCTAAGGTAGAGTCTCTGTCCTGTTATTGATTGTAGTTTTCTTGCCTCTATTTTGTTGTTGTCATCTATATCGAGGACCATCTGTAATCTGTGAAGTCTCTAGTGATAGCTATTCCTTTATAGTAGTGGTTCTAAACCTTTAAGTATAACCAACAGTCCTGTGTCAAGTCTGGAAGGAAGAAGTTAAAAACCTGGAAAGAAACTTTTAATAATTGTAGGGGTTCTGACCTGGGTGATGAAGTAGGTAATGTTGGAGGTGGGATGGTTTCGGGAAGACAATGGTTAGATGAAGTGAGATCTTACTGGGTTGAAAGAATGGTAGTTCCTGGTGAGGGAGTAATGGTGGGCAGAGGCAGAGGTTGGGGGGGTTGGTTTGGCTTTGATAATATCTCTTACTAACAGTCTAATCAGCCTTCTTGCCAGCTGCTGTGAAATTGATAACAAGGTCATTGCATCTCCACACAAGGGACCCAGACAATACCAGATAATAAGGAGGCTCAAAACAAGGTCTGCAAGTCTCTCTCTTAGAAGGCTGGGTGTCGATTTTTTTGTAGGACCTGAGTGTCTGTGCATCTCTAAATCGGGTCACAGTGATGAAGTCATCTTTGATTGGGGACTTTTAGCTTCTCTACCCAGGAGATTTGCATCCCCATATGCAAAAAAACAGGACTCTGGACCTCCAGGTTTAGTTCACTGGCTCTGAACCTGAAAGTGCCCCAGGTAGATGTTAAAAGCCTGAGGCAGCGTGTTCCTTTGGTCCTGCATCAGTTGAACTCAAAACCAGGAAGGGGCTCTTGATCCAAGTGGTTCAAACCCTCATCCACTAGGCCACAGAGGTCTATATGACGGTCAGGGAACCAGGTGCTCGGGGAGCTGAGTGGGAGCTTGAGTTGGAAACCTTACCAGTTGTAGCATTAACCATCTGCCAGGTTAGATTTAGGGAATAGTGCAGGCTGGAACCTGTGCAGGAAAGCACAGGCAGGAAGCAAGCAGGATGAGCAGCGCTGGAGTCCATGTTTCTGTTGATAGAGAGAAAGTTTGGGAAGACCTTCCACTGCTCCTGTGGCGGATCGTCTGGAAGTCTTTTACAAGACCTCAACTGCGGGGTCGTCTCGCCATTGGCAGACTTAATATGGGAGTGGTTTACTCACATCTGGATCCCATCCACCTTAACAACCATCAGCATGGTCAAGATCACAGTGTGAGGTCTTTTTTTATGGAGGTTTTAGAGTCTTGTGGTTATGTCTTTTAATCTAGACTTCATCACCTGGGTCTGATGTCCTGTAGAAGTTTCTTTGTCATAACATTGCCAGTCTCTTTCTTTTTAAGGTAGGCTTCTATCCATCCTAAAAAGGTATATATAAAAACTAGCATGAGATCAGGCCACTATAGATTGCTACAAGACCTTGATGCCATCAATGAGCAAAGGGAAGAGATAGGCAGTACACAGCCTGGCCTACCTCACCCTAGCGCCATCCCTGTCTCGTACCACACCATAGCCCTAGATGTAAGCTGGATTTCTTCTAAATCCCCCTGGATCCTGCTGACAGGTGCCACTTTTCCTTTACAGTGTGGGGATGTTATATGTATAAACCTGCCCAGAGGTACCAATAGACTGTGCTGCAACAAGGGATGAAAAACAGCCCCTTTTTTGCCAGTTATATGTGGCAGAGGCTCTCTATAATATGCCCCAAGGAAGGCCTCCTTTTTTCACAGGCCATCTCTGCTGTTTTGTTAAGAGATTTAGCTAGGCTCAATGTAAAGATTGCACTGGAAAAAGTATGGTCTATTCCCCCTTAAGCATTTTTGGGTTTCATTACTAAACACATTTTGTCTCCATCATTTGAAGTCAAAACTAAGGCACTGTACTCCCTGGCTGAGCTGAATCAGCTATGTGGAACTGTCACTTGGCTCAAACCCTTCTGGACTATTCCATACCAGGAGATACAACACTTGTTTTCCCTCCTAGAGGGTCCCTCTAGTGCTTCCTTGATATTCAGATTCATGACAAAGGCAAAGGAGCCCCTTAAACAAGTTGCGACCAGGCTGGCATCCAACACTCTGGAGCAGCATAGGCCCTTCAAACCTCTGTTGGCTATAATCCTGTGGGATGTTAATGGTATATTGGGGGCCCTTTGGCAGGATGGACCTCTGATGTGCCTACACCAAGCCTACCCTACTTTTCACAATATCTACTCCAAATTTGCACTGACCTTCCATTTCACCCTTAAGGCACAGGTGGTGGACAGGAGGACTTAAAACTGAGAGCCAGATAAATCATTTTGCCTTTTTGCCTTTCTAGCTGAGGCACTCACAGTCCCTCTGGATTCAATTAGCTTTCAGGAGATGGTGACTGGAGTCCCCAGAACATTAGACAACTGCCTGTCCCCGGACAGGTGACTCTCCTTCTTACCCATACTCCCCTTCATAATTAAGCCTTATAGCACCCCCTCATCTCCAGTAGTGGAGATCATCCTTGTTTTCTCCAACTCTAACAACTTAACGTCTTGACACAACACTCCAATAAAGAAGTACTGCTCAATCCTGGGTCAGTCCAGCTGGAGAGCAAATGGTAATAGTAAGGGTTCTTGAGATATGTCAGGATAAGGCTGTTAACATTTTTTTTTCTGGTAGCCAATATGGAGTTCAGGCAGCCTGTGTCCTACCCTTCTCCCAGATTAAAGAGTACCTGTACCCCGTCTATCGGACAATGACTCCAGGAGCTTCTATGGCAAAGAGCTCATCCTTGCTACATTTCCCACGTTCAGTCACACTTGAGGACACCTGGTGCCTAGGCTCAGGGGGATGAGCATATGAACAGTGTGATTATGACTGTGGATCCTGAGTTCCTGAAGCAGGCCCTGACGCTACACCAACAATTTCATCTGTCCCCACAGAGCCCTCACAAACTTATCCCAGGGCTCTCAATGTCTCAGTGCAAGTACCTGACATGTTCCTGTGCTACTTTTCTACATGAGTTTTCTTATCTTTGATGATAACGGCCTTATCTGATCTGTGCTATAAACATTGGGCCTCACTGCCCCAGAGAACTCCTTTCCCCCTGATTAGGTGAAGAGATCCCCTTACCTCACAATGGCCAACCCCCTTCTGACACTAGGAAGAGGTTATGTTCGTGTTTTCCCTAGGGATACACAATGATGACATGGGTGTCAGCAAGGGATGTGGAACCTGTCACGGAGAACCTCTTAGATATAACCCCCAGTGGATGCAGGAGGAGTCTGACTCTTCATGTTCTACTCTCTTGCTGTATGTGTGAGGAGCTATGGGCCCTTGTGCCTTTTCCACCCCTATTATTGCCTGTTGACTCAGATTTCCAAGCACACCCTGGACTTTTTACGACTAATGCCACAAAGGACTCCCATTCATGGTCCCTATAGACCCAACTCAGATGATTACTGGCACTTAGCCAGCTGCTGGGCCGATCTGCTTTGTGATAGAAATTGAGGGAACCCCTTGTATCCAGCTTAGAAACTTCATGGCAGGGAAGTTTCATGGCAATAAAACTTCAGGGAAGATGATGGGAATGGAGATTCTTTCCTCTACCATGTGACCCTATGCCAACTCTGCTTCCTCTCAAATTCAGCAGGGTATTCTTTACCCAATTTCCCTTACTGTACCCCTGCAAGTAGACTGTGCACTGTAGTTGAACCCTCAATCCCGCAGGAACATTGTCAACCCGATGCCCCCCTTGCCCTGCTCAGTAGGAAAGGTTACATACTCTTAACATCGATGATTCCAATGTGTTCCCCTATACTTTAGGGCTTTGGCACTCCCTACAGCCTGAGGACCAGCTCTATCTCCATAGAACATCCATTCAATCTTTGATATGATATACTTCTGTGAAACCAGAATCTTTGTGGGGCCCTCAGATGTATAGATATGTGCCCTCTCTTCCTGTTAAGGGGTGATAGTATCTTCAATGGGATTTTTTACTGATCCAACAGGCAATGGTATGAATGTAAAGTTAGTTAGGGCCTCCTAGATAAATTAGGCCCCTATGCCCACCCCTAGCCCCAGTTCCTTCTTCTCACAAACTTTTCTGGCATCCAAGAAATGCTGAATTGTTCTAACATGCCTTGCCATCTAGAGGCATGCTGGTAGCATCATACCAACTTGGCCATCCTCCTATGTGAATGGATACTTGTGGCTAAGGCAACTCATCACCATGCAATCACTCTGAAGTCTAAAACTGATCTACCAACCCTAGGGCTTGTCAAATAAGATTTTGGCATCACTGCGGCCATCATTACCACCATCTTGGTGGCTGTAGCAGGAGCAACTACAGCAGCAGTGTGGCCTTGATACAAATTTTGATAACAACAGAAACTCTAGACAGAGTAGTGTCCTGCTCTGCCAATGACCTCCAGGCACAGGAGATGCTTAATCAACATCTTTATTGGGCCATCCATATTTTATAACAACAGTTTGACCTGTTGTCAGAACTGGAGATGGTACAGTACATGTCTCTTCTTGTGTGTTACCTTAGGCTTAGGTATTTTTTTGCCTGACCCCCTACCAGGTACATAATTTCACCTCAAGAAAGCTGAAGCTGGCCCATTATATCAAGGGAACAATTATTTATCAATGATTCTATAATCCTCAGAGAACAAATACATAAGTTAAACTTCATCAGACCTTTGCTATGACCTTTGAAGTGAGCTTTATCACTAAAGTATGGCACAGCCTTAATTTGATCCCTCTTGGATGGTCACTAACACAATGTTAGGGGGTGTTCTGCTGTTAGTGATCATTCTCTTTACATATCTTATGCAGCATCTGCCATGCCATCGCGTCACCAATAAGACTACTTTTCAAGTGCTGAGGGCCCTGGAATGCCATGAACAGTGCTCCACCACCATCACTGAGGTTATAAAGGCATAGTTCTCAGAGATACAAAAGACCTCCCAATAGGCCAATGATCTTCAGGGAAGAAGACCTGCCAGAGCTGATAGTCGATGACAGGCAAGGCCCCAATATCTGGTGTAACCTAAGACAGGCACAGTTCCTTATGCTGGTGGCCCCCTGAGGTGGGGTAACAAGGTCAGAGCACAGAACTCTGGCTCCCATTGAGCTGCATACCCTTAAACAAAAACAGGTGGTTATGTATGAAGAGTGAGTCAGTATGTTCTGACTAACCATATACAATGGTCCATGCATGAGCAGGAGGCATTTCCACATTTACTAACCCTAAAACATACCTGACAAACAGCTACTAGGGGAACATGGGTGGAGGGTATAAAGGCATTCCTCACTACTGCAATTGAGTCTGGAGTCCATGTCATTGATTTTGTACTTTCTTACTTCTTGCCCTCTACCCCCAAGGACTATCCCAGGGGACCGAGGGTTGGGGCAACAAAACATAGAAAGATATTTAAATAACGGAAAATGGTTGAATTAACCATGTCATCAACTGTCTTTACAAACATAATTTAAACTTAAATCTAGATTTTTGAAAATAGCCTTCAGAAATATTACTTTAAACGTGTGTGTGTGTGTGTGTGTGTGTGTGTGTGTGTGTGCATGCGTGCTGTACTATTTACAAACTGTACTATTTGTCACTGCATTTGCCTAAGTAGGAGTGTGATAAATGAGTGAGTTCCCTCAAAGCTAAGAAGTAAGAAAAGCTTAATCAGCAAACCAGGTGACAAAGCAGAGTGAAAGGTGTCCTAATTAAGAACATGCTCAATCCCCACTGTGCTGGCCAATCACATTAGATTTGCAGCCACTGTCACTCTACAAAATGGATATCAATACATCGATTCAGCTTCCATCTTCACTAAACAGACTTTTTTCTGACAATGCAATATTTGACTGGCTATGGAGAAAGAAGTATTTACATTTCAAGTTCTCAAGTGGTTAGTCTATTTTTAAAAATCTTTAGCAATTTTAAATGAGTCCAGTTCTCTGAGTGGAGACAAAAATTCATCAGTATACCTAGAAACCACAAGAAGATCACCTTTGGAGTTGTGTAAGTTACAGGGAAAGTGAGGTACTAAAAGATATTTGTTGACATTCTTATTCTCTCAAGTATATGCGTGCATGTGAACTGTATTCCTGGGAGCTTGACATCAACTCTCCTAATGACTCTGGATCTAATTATTAAATGTGGGCTTTTGGCGCACCTCTGATGGGGGTGGCCATTAAGAGCTAGTATAGTTCATTTGTACTAACCTGACTTCACTTCATGACAAGATTACTAGAATAGCCTACTTGAAAATAGATATACTGTAGGAATAGGATGCAGATATATGAGAAACCCTGAGATGTCTCAGGGATCTTCTACTTGTGGGGTTTGGTAAGGACTTGGCTCAGGGCTTATGAGTTATCTCCATGTAGAGTTAACTGTTGAGTGTTGATGTCCAATGATGGCCTCTATCTCTTTTTATTAGATAATTGTCTTTAGTTACATTACAATTGTTATCTCCTTTCCTGTTTCCACTCTGAAAACCCCTATCCCATCCCCTCTCCCTCTGCTTCCTAAACCACCCGCTCCTGCTTCCCTGACCTGGCATTTGCCTACACTGGGGCAACGAGCCTTCAGAGATCCAAGGGTTTCTCCTCTCAATGAAGTCCAAACAGGCCATCCTCTGCTACCCATGCAGGGGGAGCCATGGGTCCCTCCATGTATACTCATTGAATGGTGGTTTAGTCCCTGGGAGCTCTGGTAGATTCAAATCGCTGTTCTTCCTATGGGGCTGTAAACCCCTTCACCATATTGGACCCTTTCTCTAACTCCTCCATTGGGGACCCTATGCTCAATCCAATGGTTGGTTGAGATCATATCCCTCTGCATTTCTCAGGTTCTGGCAGGGCCTCTCAGGACACAGCTATAGCACCTTTCTGACTGACTGTAGATTTTCCATTCCTTGTGGTGGCATAGGTTTTCCCAAGATCCCAGACATATCAGCATGCTGGAAGAAGTGGGACATAATAATGGAGAGTAGCTAATGGTGCGTGGCTGCAGCCCTGCCTAGCACACCAGGCACTCAGAATTATCTACACACTGTCATAACTACACTTTCACTTCTTCCAAGATTCTGTTAAATATTCCTACCCTCATGCAGTGGAAATAGAATTCCACGGTAAGAAGCAGAACTTCAGGGAATTTCATACAGAATCTACATGCCAGGTGCCTGGTACGTGTGCAACTAGTCTGAGCCCTTTTATATCTTGATTTTTTTCCGGTAACTCCTTTCTTTTTCACACTATGTAAATCTTTAATGGCATCTTTTAATCTGGGTTCTGTAATAATTTTACCATTTGTTTTAAAAGCTGCCTAATATCAATATTTAATTTTCAGCATAACTCATTGCTAACATTGGTCTAAGAAAGGGCAATCGTAAGTGATGAAGGCGGGCAAAGGGGCATATAGGCAGGAAAGAGGCTGATAGCCTGGAAGGTGAACCTACAAGGGAAGAAAACAAGGGAATCAGAAGCGTGGAGGAGATGGGGAAGAATAACCACAAAACATACTTTGTTTGAATAGGCCAAAAGGCTTAAATATGCTGATTTAAAAAATAAAATCATAAAATGCAAGGCCAAATGAAGTTACAGTCTGGGCTGTTCTGTAACTCTGCGTCCATGAGACAAATAAAGAATAGGGATGTGAAAAGAAGAGAAAATCCTCCTCCAGAACACCGGTACCAAGAGGGTAGTTTCAAACACGAGCAACTTGCTGATGTTCTTCTGTAGTTTAGTGACCTTGCCTTTAGACAAGTTTCACCTGTGAAAGTGAAGATATATGAAATCTTCTTGCTCTCCAGGGACAGGTGTTCCCTCAGTTTTCACACCATGATATCATGTGTGGCTTCTCATGAGAAACAATGGGTGTTGCAAGAAGTATGGGGTTTTTGTTTGTTTTGGATTGGTTTTGTTTTGTTTTGTTTTGTTTTGTTGTTTCCTGTTATTCCTTCCTTTGCTATTTAGTATTACAGAGGAAATTTACCAAGGCACTGTAAACTTGGATTTTTCAGAAAAAAAATGTGGAGATGTGTGGGTGAGTCAATATTGTATTATAAATTTGGAGAAAAGAATCAATGCTAAATTGGAAGAAAATATACAGACACAAATTAGGCAAAGGACGATGGTGGAAAAGAAAATTCTAAGGATCAAAACCATTCCAGTTAAGGTGATATATATTTAAGAAGATAGTTTCCACATATCCATTGTCTTCCAGAAATACTACAGCTGGGACTGATATTGGGAATACTTTAATCCAAATACCATAATTAGGAGAGTGATAATTTGGAAAATTTGACAAGCAGGTTTTTCTTAGGGCCTCCAACAAAGAATAATGGTAACACTTTGCAAAATTTCCTATGCCACCTACTGATGTCAAAACAAACTCCCTAGATGCTCCATGGGTATGATTACCTGACGATCCAGACGAATGAGGATTGAGAGAATCAAGACAAGAAGGTAACATTATAAGATATACTTATAACTGATATTATATTGAAAGATTTTGATAGTGTTTATAACAATAATATCATGAAATGCCTTTAATGTAAAACATAAAAGGTATTATATTAAAACAAGAGAAAAATTAAATTAGCTGTAGTTTATTGGTAAATGTAGACTGTGGTTTCAAACTTTAATGTGTTTATGAAAATGCAAAACTGACTTACTAAGGAACAGCTTCAATATGTTATGAAAAAATTATACACAGGGCACCAAAAGCATTCTGAAATTATAATATAAAAATGCAGTTTAGAAAGCAAGTGTGACACTGAGGTGCTTATACCAGACACAAGCCTCTGGGCATATGGAGAACTGACAAACCCTTTCTTTCAATTAGGATGAGACCTGGATCTTTTCTCAAGCAGGAGAGGCAGGAAGACAAGGTTGAAAGTTTATTTATCAAGCAATGTATGAAAAACATTTTGCATAAACATGCAAATTTTCTGTATCAGAGTTGAGTATGTGAAAGTATGGGTTATATGAAAGTCAAGTGCCTGAAAGTCAGGGACATTTCCCTTAAGACTTCAATTTCAATTTTAAGTAGAGTAAGAGGTTGTGTTCCCAAGATATGTTTTTTTGACGATTAGCCTCAACTATCAGTATTAGCTATTTCTAAATGTTGACATTCATCAATTTCTCATGCTATTTTCTGAGTGTCCTGACATGTATGGCTATAAGTCCATGATAGTCTATTTCCCCTGCACTCCTTGCCCCCACCTTTGTCCTCATATTTACCAGACACCAGAAAATAACTATGGAAAAAACGAAGTATAAAATTAACATATAGAGATTGTTGCAATATACCATTCAATTTTTAATTACTAGTATGGATTATCATCCAAACTGAATAGGTTCCATGATGTCATTCTCATACACATATATTATATTACTTGATCATATCCATTCTTTCTCATTATCTTTTATTTTGATCTACTTTATCCCTTCCTCTTTTTAAATATAACCTGTCGAGTCAGGGTAACTCCTTACTGAGCCACTGCATTATGAAGTTTATCCTTTGTTTCTCAGCATGCTCTTGAAGACTGGCTGTTATGGTAAGACATGTGACTGGTGCACACAATCCCAAGGTGACCTCCAAATGAAAAAAAGAGCAACGTTCACAAATATTTTGTCTCAAGTGATGACTACAGAGCCTTCCAGCACGTAGCTGCATGTCTGCTGCCTCTGGGAACTCTTGTCATTTAAGTCTCATCTGTGGAAACTCAAAGCACTGAATCAAAGTTGCAGACATGGATGGTTTGTAGTCTATATGGTTATGAGTTGATGTGGGAAAACAAGACTGCATGTTCTAAAGATCAGTCAACCTTCGCTTCTTAACAACTTCACATTTTGATCACAAGTTTATGTTATATGAACATTTTCTGTAGTTTCTATCCAAAGGAATGAGACTGAATGGGAAAGTTATTGAAATGAAGCTTATTTATATCATGAAAACACAGTGTGAAACAGCGAATAGTGGATGGGCTTTAAACATTAGTCGTTCCCTTAACTAGCAACATGCTGCACAGCAAGAATGAACATCACTGGCCTGCTAATGACCAACTTTATTCACTAATCATTTTGCTTAGGATTTTAAAATATTAAAATCATCCTACCCTTGATGCCAAAGAAAAAATTCATTATAGGATTCTTGTAAACTGAGAATATTGTGAGAAACCAAACTGTTCTGATGAGATGTGCTTGAAGTATCATCCTGTAGATTTGAGTTCATGAGTTATTAGCAGTTGAGAGCTTCAAACGTTTAATGGGATTAAGAGGTATTTAGAAAGTTATGATCTAGGTTTGCTGTTCACCACCATCTATTATATGGTCTCTGCCTTAACTATCAAGAACTAGAACCTGCATAGAAATGTACCCCAAACACACAAAATTCAACACAAATATAGACATTCCTGTTTGTTTCTTATAAAATCATGGAAGTCATATACCATGATTTCTTTGGGGCTTAATGTTTTGAATTAAATTTATAATGTCATAGTAAGTTAAAACTATCCTTACAAAACATTTCTATGGGCATGAGCAAAAGTTTTTCATAAAATGAAATTCGATGTGGCTTGTGTAATGTCAAAGATATCATAAAATTTTTTAAATGTATTCTTACCTGTTAACATTATTCTTGTAAACCCTTGACATCATTTATTATGAACTTGAATTTATTAGAAGTGGAAAAAATTTGTATTTCATAATAATACATAATTAGCATTATATTTTATAATACATGAATACATGTGAATAATCTCACTGAACAGTAGTAACTATATCAGCTACCATACCATAAATAAGTAAAAGCATATAAAACTCCACAGCCTTAAAGCTGTTATCCAATTAAATATAAAATATTCATCCTATTTAGTTTTCTCTGTTAGTGTGATAAAATACCAACTCAAAAAAACTTGGAAACGAAAGGGATTATTATATTTTATAGGATAAGTCTAAAATAAAGAGAAATAAGAGCAAAAACTCAAGCATGAGCCTAAAGACAGGAAGTGAAAGTGAGACCATGGAGGAAACCTGTGTACTTGCTTTCTCTGCATATCTTGCTTAACTTGATTTCTTATATAATCCAAGATTAGCATCATCCATAATGTTCTTGCCCTTCCCACATCAATCATTAAACAAAAATTTACATCACAGACTCATTTACATTGGAATTTGAACTTGGCATTTTCTCTTTCATTGTTCCATTTACACTAGTTTCTGTCAAGTAGTTGATAGGAAACTAACTAGTACAGTATTATTTACAAAATAAAACAAAGCTGGGTGGTGGTGGCGCATGCCTTTAATCCCAGCACTTGGGAGGCAGAGGCAGGCAGATTTCTGAGTTCAAGGCCAGCCTGGTCTACAGAGTGAGTTCCAGGACAGCCAGGGCTACACAGTGAAACCCTGTCTCGAAAAACAAAACAAAACAAAACAAAACAAAAACAAAACAAAACAAAACAAAAACAAAACAAAATAAAACAAAACAAAAAAAACAAAAAAACTATGTCTTCATGTGCTATAATATTTCATCAATATTTACAAAGAAATACAATATGGAACTAGAGAGATGGTTCTGTGAATGAATGAGCTTGTTAACAAGCTCGTGTGAATAGATCTCTGACTTCACACACATGTGGCTCTTGTGCCCATACTCACACACTCATACACATACATATAAGACACTTTCCATGCTCATATTATACAAATAAATATATGTGATGTTTGAGCATAATAAAGTGAAGCTTTAGAGCCTATCACCCATTTACTTATTGGAATTTCTAGAATACCCTAAGCTATTTCTACAACATTTATATCTGATTAGAAATCTCCTTATGAGACTTACAAAAATTAAACCAAAACGAAATTTTGTTTGATTTTTAGCTGAAGAAGAGAAGTTGAGATAAACTGAAATGTAGCGGTTTGTATTCCCTTGCTAATTAGGTTTCTCAAAAACCTGTTTGCAATTTCCCATATGTAAGATAGAGAGACCCTGCCTCCCAGTTGTTTTTGCTTGGTAAATAAAGTTGCTGTCTGCCAATTCTGGGCAGGAAGACACAGGCAGGACTTTTAAGATTCCTGGGAAAGGAACAGGAAGAGAGAGATCTACCATGCCAGGGAAATTGAAAGAGAAGCTATAGGAGGGTGAGTAGTCCCAGGAGGCCCCACAACTGCGTCTGAAGCAGCAAAGATGGAATATAAGATTAGTAAGCAATAATTCAGGAATATCAGGAAAGTGGGTCAGCTATGTGGAGGTTAGGAAATTAGCCCAAACATTGAGCTGTTTAAGACATATAAAATATAAAGCCTTCATATATACATATATATATATATATATATATATATATATATATATATATATCTTTCATTGGGGAACCCAGAATATCACCCAGAGAGGTGGGTAGAGCTGGTAGCAAGGACACGCCACCTGCCAGGATCAATTTGAGTAGCAATTACTGGGTACAACACTGAATGACAATATCAAGGCTACATTTAGTCTTGATCTGCTATTGACATTAGACTAGAAAGAAGAAACAAAGATTTTTTTCAAGATCCATGATGTCCCAAGTGAAAGAAAAATGTTTGTTTGTGGTTGCCCATCTTCTGCAAGCAGATGTCATTTGTACAATTTCTCTATGTTACAATCTTCTTTACAGAGAGATCAGTGATAATACTAAAATGATTTTAGGTGGAAATATAGACCCTCATCTCAAAATACCTTTGACAACCACTGAACCAAACAACTTTTTTGAGTCTTAGAATCCAGAAGAAGAGGTCAACATTTGAAGAAAAAACAAGAGTCTGAAACCGGACTCTTTGGCAGAAGAGAGTGTGCAAACCTTTTCATGTTATGGATATTCCTTCCCAGAGGTGACCTAGCCAAATTCTCAGGTCTGTGTGGTCTACATCTTTGCACAGAAGAAATTGAGACTATAGTAAGCAAGTTCTGTCTTCTTATATGATGGAAAGACTTTCCAAGAGGCTCTCTCTCTCTCTCTCTCTCTCTCTCTCTCTCTCTCTCTCTCTCTCATGATGATCTCACAGGTTCTTGTTCAAGACCTACACAAGATCAAGCTAGTCAGCATCTCACATGGCTAGGGAGAAGAGCACCTGAGTACCATCTCTACCTGTGGAGGAGCCATTGGCAATTAGTACTGGGTGGAGAGAGAGAGAGGAGAGAGAGAGAGAGAGAGAGAGAGAGAGAGAGAGAGAGAGAGAGAGAGAACAGACAGAGAGAACAGACAGAAAGAACAGACAGAAAGAACAGAGACAGAGACAGACAGAGAGAGACAGAGACAGAGAGAGACAGAGGTAGACAGAGAGACAGAGACAGAGAAAGAGAGAGTGTTTCCTGTAAGGATATAGTCCCTGACAGGTCAAGCACATTGCAGAATATTACCTGTCACCCATGATTATATGCATATCGCAAAATGGACTTGCAAGTTATGTTTGGAAAAAGAAATAGAAAAGCAAATTAGGAAGTGATTGTGAGTTGAAGGCTATTTCTATGAAGAATTAGGGGAAAGAGTGGGTGACCATAATAAAAACACCTGTTTAAAGATATGAAACTCTCAAAGAATTTGTAAAAATATATTAAGAGGAAGAAAAAGGGAAAGAAAAGAAAGAGATGAACCCGTAAAAATGGAAAGTCTGGGAATAGTAAAAAATCCCACTGCTTTTCAAACCTCAGCAAAGACATATGCATCTTAATTGCTTTGACAATATTAGGAGACATTCTAATGCTACTGGGATTGGTGACTCTGCCTCATGGTCTGTAGACATCCTCAACTGCCTGCACAATTCATCTGCCTCACCTACTTTATTTGACTATTTGAATGTGGCATGAACAGTGAGCAAGTCTCATTTGCATAGCTCACAAGTGGGTACATCTTGTAGTGAAAAGTCACAGTCTCTTAAGAGTTACAAGATATCATCTATGAAAGCAAGTACGAGACTCCTCACATGCAGCTTGGCTTGGTGAAGTGAAGTAAAGACACATGATGTTAGGAAGCTCCACCAAGCAGAAAAAAAGGGGTGGAGTAACTTTGTCCACAGTAAAGATCTGAGTGGTTTTGAGATGTTGGCACTGCTAACTACATTTTTTCCTTTTCCTGTTATTATTATTATTATTATTATTATTATTATTATTATTATTATTATTATTCCCCAGTAGAATCCATTGAGTCTCAGGGAAATAAATACTTCTTCGAGGGAAAAAAGTTTGAAATGGAAGAGTTAACAAAAAAATTAAACAGAAAGAAAAAATATAAAGCAAAACTCAAAAACCACCACTACCAATAACAACAAATGAAACCAACAAAACAAAAACAAACAAGAAACCAAGGAAACAAGTACTACCTAGGAAATACAATAATTTTTCAGGCTAGTTATTTATACTAACTCTAGGGATCTTGTGAATGTCCCATCAGACATAAGAGAACAACCCCTGGTTTGAG
This sequence comes from Apodemus agrarius, assembly GCA_964023405.1. Lineage (NCBI taxonomy): Eukaryota > Metazoa > Chordata > Mammalia > Rodentia > Muridae > Apodemus > Apodemus agrarius. The sequence continues at coordinate 55,275,219 of OZ030023.1, read as the reverse complement.
TGGATCTCTGTGAAGAGATCTTGAAGCCAGATTAAGTGATAACCCTTGGCAACCAGGAACATTTTTATCAAAAATGAAAAAAAGAAGCTATCCTTAAGATATAAGGGCAGATTAAGACTTTCCCAGGCTGATTTGTTTTCTAGTTCTAGGTTCTAGTTACTTCTCCTCTCCAGGTACTTGTTCTTGGCCTTCTCTCTATTCCACTATAGCTTCATGATGCCTTGGAATAAAATGGCAAGTCTAGTGGAAAGAGCTGCCCCTGCCTCCTTTCCTTTCCATGTTTCACTCTTTATCAGCTGACACATTTGATTTCAAGCCTCAAGACAGTGATTTCTGGGTACAGCTCTATCTCTGGAACTAATCTCCTTCATTCCAGAATTTTTTTTCTAGTTCCATTCATTTGCCAGCAATGTTTAGTGTTATTAACAGCTGAATAATACTTCATTGTGTAAATGTTCCCCATTTCCTCATTCCATTCTAAGAGAGGTAACCCAGATCCAGAAAAAACAGGCATGATGACAGTCTAGCTCAATTGTCAGAGAGGTTTCATCTAGCAACTGATTGGAAACAGATAATATAGGCAGAGACTCATGGCCAAACATTTGATGGAACTTGAGGAAGATAGGGAGGGAGAGTCATAGGGTCTATAGGGAACAAGAACACCACAAGAAAACTTACAGAACCAACTAATGGGCTCATAGGGGCTCTCAGAGACTGAACAGCCACCTGGGGAGCCTGTGCAGATCTCATCTAGGCTCTCTGCATATATATTGCAGTTGGGTAGCTTGGTCTTCTTGTGGGACTCTTAACAGTGGTAGCAAGAACTATGTCTGACTCTTTTGCATCTTTTTGGAACACTTTCCTCTTACAGGGTTGCCTAGTCAAGACTTAATACAAGAGAGGTGGCTAGTCTTCCTGTAACTCAATATGCCATGTGTGGTTGATATCCCTGGGAGGTCTGACCCTCTCTAAGGGAAATCTAAGGGATCTAAGAGAGGGTGGGGGAGGGGAGGGGAGATTAGGAGGAGAGGAGATCAGGGCAAGTGCTGTTGAGATAGAATATATTAAAGAAGAAAAACTAAACTTGCAGCAAACAAGAAATGAGAGAACTCATCACACATAGACCTGCTTTTTAGTTAATGCCAAGGAGATCTCTTCAACTGAAAATGAAGGGACATATTATTAAATATTAAAACGTCTGAAAACTGGAAGTGTTTTGGCAAACACTTAAAGTCACAGTACTCTCTTAGCCTAAATACAAGATGTAAAACAGTGTTGCCTCTAGTATGCAGATATAAAAAGAACTAAAATGACTCTAGCTACAAAAATTGTTACAGGATATAAAGTATAGAATTATCACTATTCATCTTTCCTACTGTCTTAGTTATTTATGCACATTGATTAGTCAGATTTAATAATTTCAAATTTTAAATGTTTACAAATTTATCCAATTGTAAACCATAAATCTGTGTCATCATTATTTGTCAATTAAAATAAAAATTAAATAGGGCTTTATTTCAAATTCCATTTCTTGGATCAAAAACTATGTTTTTAAACATTTTATTGGTGCGGCCAGCTCCCTTGAGTCCCTGCCAACAGGGTCAGTTCTACTGTGCTGCCAAGGTGAAGAACAGGCCTACTCTCCTGAGTGATGCAGCTGGTGAGAGTCAGGGACTGCTCTCTTGCTTCATGGCCCCTGGGTCAGGTCTCCCATCTGCTGCAGGTGGTGAGAGCATAGGGTGGAAGATGACGTCTCTCCCTCATTCAAGCCACAGCACAGAAGATTCTTCTATCCGCAGAGGCCGACTCACCTGCCTCTCCTCTAATGTGCAGGGCTGCTCACCTGAGTACGACAGCTAGCTGGGGTTGGGGTTAGTTCTCCTGCTCTTATGTTCCAAGGTCCATCTCTCCAACAACGGCAGGTGAGGGGTGAGGCCAGGTCATTACAGCCCCCCGACATGAACAAGTTCCATGGTGGCAGTCTAGAACAAGGACATCTGCCTGGCCTTTGATGGTAACCGACTGCTGCTGCTTCATGACCACAGCCCAAACATGGCCCCTAGTGTCAGAAAAGCTCAAGACCACACTATGGTCTCAAGTGACATCACTGACTACTTATCTCAGGCTGTTCCTCACTACCCTCTAGGCACCACTACCAACTTTCTTCATTGTGCCCACATCATTCTGTTTCTTTCTCTCTTCCATTTCTCCACCACTTACTGCTGTTAGAGACATCAGGATTTCTGAAAGGCATGTCTCAGGAGGGGTCAGTCATCAGAATGGCTAAGACTAAAAACTCAGGAAATAGCAGGTGTTGGCGAGGATGTGGAGAAAGAGGAACACTCCTTCCTCCACTGCTGGTGGGACTGCAAGCTGGTACAATCACTTTGGAGATCAGTCTGGCAGTTCCTCAGAAAACTGGACATGATACTTCCAGAGGACCCAGCCATACCACTCCTGGGCATATATCCAGAAGATTCCCCAGCATGCAATAAGGATACATGCTCCACTATGTTCATAGCAGCCTTATTTATAATAGCCAGAAGCTGAAAAGAACCCAGATGTCCCTCAATGGAAGAATGGATACGAAAAATGTGGTATATATACACAATGGAGTACTATCCAGCCATTAGAAACAATGAATTCATGAAATTCTTAGAGAAATGGATGGAGCTGGAGAGCATCATACCAAGTGAGGTAACCGAGTCTCAAAAGAATACCCATGGTATACAGTCACTGATAAGTGGATATTAGCCTAGAATCTTGGGACACCAAAGACACAATCCACATACCTAATGATGTCCGACAAGAAGGAAGGAGTAGACCCTGGCTCTAGAAAGACTCAAAACATCAGTGTAGGGGAATTCCAGAACAGGGAAGTGGGAAGGGGTTGATGGGGGGACGGGGGGGGGAGGGAAAAGGGTATGTGGGACCTTTGGGGGGCAGGGAACCAGAATAAGGGAAATGAAATGTAAATGTAGTATATATCCAATTTAAAAAAAAGAGTGTTATGCCCAGTTTTTACATTATAGCACTGGGTAGGGATCATCTTGGACATGATCTGCCACCCCAGGCTTGCACACTGTCCAACAGGTGATTCTCTTAGGCTAGCCCCCTGTTGAGGTTCCATGGTCTGGTGGTCATCTCAGTTTCTCTACGAGTGGTCCCAAATGTGTTTGGTTCACTCCCACCCTCAGTTCCTAGGAGGGTTCTTTTATTCTCCAGCTTGTTCCAGGTTCTGGTAGCCATAAAGGTCTACATGGAACTGGACTCATGGCCATCTCAGGCTTGCTTTCTTCAGGGAATGTTTAATACACTCAGGCTACTAAATACTCTAATAGGTCAGAACACTGAGGGTAGACATAGCCTCTCTCCTTTCTGTCATTACATGTGACACAGCAGCCTTACCTGCAACAATTCTAGGGTAGGCAACACAATTTCCTAATTGTTGTTTTTAAATAACGCAGGAAGTAATTTTAGTATTTTTATATTTAAATGTATATGATATCATTCATCTCTTTATTTACTGCTTTTCTCCCATCTCCCATTGTGTTTCTCACACTTATGTTTTATCTGAAGCAGAGGGCTGGGGTGGGGTGGAGCTTGGGAGAGAGGGAGAAGTCTGCCTGCCAGGCAGAGTCAAGGCAGGTCAGGGCCTGTTGACATATTTCCTGGCCTGCTGAGGCGTGGAATAATAAGAAGATGTGCACTGGAGCCTAAAGGTGAAGATTTTATTGAACTTGGTGGAAGGAAGAGGGAGGCTTTGGGATGGGAATAGATGTCTTATGTATATATTTCAGCAAATTGTTTTTGTTAGCTTGTGGCTTTGCTTCCCATGGTGCTGTATTATAAAAATGTTTTGAGAAATACACTCAGTACTGGCATGATAAGGACCTACAGCCCTCCCTTATCTGTATCTTGCATCTTTTTCTACCTTTCCTAAAATCAGCCTTACTCCCTTCTCAGAGGAGAGTTGACTTGGTGGCCCGGTACAATGATTGTTCTCCATTTGAGAAGTTCTAACTTCTTTCATGACATGTGTACTTATCATTTGCTTTTCCATAAGATTTCTTGTTTCCTTTCTGTTTTCACATTCTCTCTCCATACTTACAAATGCATATACATTTATATCTAGAGTCTGCATATGAAATGAAGCATGAAGTATTTGCCTCCATTTCATTCCATTCAGTTCTATGTTTTGATTTCACTTTTCTTTGTGGTCTAGTAAAGTCACATTGTGAATACTTTGCACGCACTCTTTATCAAGTAATTTGCTAATGTATACCCATTCCTTAGGAATTGTGAGTAGTGCAGCAATAAATATAATGTACCTCCTATTAAATGCTGAGGAAGAGTTCTTCTAGTACATACCCAGCAGTGGTGTAACCAGTCAAATGATAGTTCCGAATTATTATTATTGACCTATATTGGCTTTCCCAGATTTACTATTTTATAATATCAGTTAATAAAGTATCCTCTTTCCCTACATCCTTGTCACTCTTACTATAATTTGATTTCTTGTTGCTCTTCATGCTGACTGGGAGATGGACTATAGAGGGAGAGCTGACTGGCATTTTATAAATGGCCCTCTATTATGGCTATCTTTGTATTTGAGACTTGTTTATGTTGTTTATTTGTTTGTTTGGTGATTGGATAAGATTTTTAGTGCTTAATCTTTGAAGTTCTTTTATGTATTCTAGCTACTTCTTCCCCCATCTAAAGCATATACACCATTGACTTGGTTTGTTACAAAAGGCTGTCTTCTCACTACAGTGATTGCTTTCTTTGTTCTGTGGTAGCTTTAAATTTCATGTACTCCTTTTTTTGTGAATGCTCAGAGACACTTCTTTTACTACAGATTTACAATTTTTCTGGAAGTTGTCATTTGTGTCCATAACTTCAATATTTTGTCTGTTTTTCCCTATAGCATTTTTAGAATTTCAGGTTGTATGTTCAAGTATTGACTCATTTTGAATGACTATTTGAAGATTAAAGCTTTATTAAAGATCTTGTCTTTTTTTTTCATTGTATAATTTTGACACAAGAATAGAAAAATCAGATTTTTGTTTTCAGTATTTTTATTCAGCATAATACTAAAATTATTAGAAAAGATAAAGAAACAGTATCTAAATTAAAAAAAAACAGAAAATTGCTTTTGATTTCAAATGTTATGTTCTTATATGTGGAAAATCATAAACTGTCTTAAAAATTCAGACTAATAAATTCTTTAATAGTAGAGGACACAAAAATAATAACTAATATATCAAAGTCAGTTTCACTTTTATATATTAAATGTAAAGTACTAATTTAGAGAAATGGATTAAGTTAATTTTCATGAATTTGAATCTTTAGATTAATTTTCTGAGTTAAAGAATTACCTATTATGATATATTGCCTGCAGCTTCCCGCCCAGCTGGCGGTTGGGAAGCCGGAGGGTCACCCAGCGTGCCAGGTGCTCAGAACCATCCGGCGGCGGCGGCAGAACCAGGTACCCGAGACAGCCCAAGCTTAAGACCTTCGGGGACTCAGGCCTGGAGTGGGAGTTGGGCACAGAATAGCGGGTGCACTCTGCACTCGCGCGGCGGACCCCGAGCTCCCTGCAGGCAGCTGCCATATTGCCTGCAGCTTCCCGCCCAGCTGGTGGTGGGGAAGCCGGAGGGTCACCCAGCGTGCCAGGTGCTCAGAACCATCCGGCGGCGGCGGCAGAACCAGGTACCCGAGACAGCCCGAGCTTAAGACCTTCGGGGACTCAGGCCTGGAGTGGGAATTGGGCACAGAATAGCGGGTGCACTCTGCACTCGCGCGCGGGGCGGACCCCGAGCTCCCTGCAGGCAGCTGCCATATTGCCTGCAGCTTCCCGTCCAGCTGGTGGTGAGGAAGCCAGAGTCAGCCAGTGTGCCAGGTACCCAGACCCAGCCGGAGGCCGAACCAGCCTCCCATCCAGCCAGTGGCAGGGAAGCTGGAAACCGGACCCAGCCAGCTTCCCAGCAGCTTGGGACCAGCAGGCGGAACCAGATAACTGAGATATCCCAACTTTAAGACCCCTGGGGAAACAGGATATCAGACAGCGAACCCTGAGCAGGAGCAGTGCAGAGCAGCCGCCCAACAGGCGGAAACAAATACCTGGGATATCCTGAGGTTAAGACCTCGGGGGACTCAGGCCACCCGTCAGCAATCTGTGAGCAAGACCCCCGCAGGACAGTGATTCAGGTATCCCAGTCACTGGGAAATAGCCTTACAACCCCACAGGAGGGTCAAGCACCAGCTAGTATCTACAGGACCAACTAACACCAGAGTTAACCAGATGGCAAAAGGCAAACGTAAGATCGCTACTAACAAAAATCAAGGCAATATGGCGGCATCCGAACCCAGTTCCCCAACAGCAATAAATATTGGATACCCCGAAACACCAGAAAAACAAGACTCAGATCTAAAATCACTGGTCAGGATGCTGATAGAGGAACACTTAGATAAATCTCTTAAAGTAATACATGAGAAAATAGATCAAAAGCTAGAAGCCATTGCAAGACAAACACAATTAAATCCCAGATATCTCAACACACCAGAAAAACAAGACTCAGATCTAAAATCACTGGTAAAGATGCAGATTGAAGATCACTTAGATAAATTTCTTAAAGTAATAGAGGAGAAAATAGATCAAAAACTAGAAGCCCATACAAGGCAGACACAAAAATCACTTAAAGAAATCCAGGAGAATATAGAGCAAAAAGTGAATCCCAATAAGGGGGAGAAACAAAAATCACCCAAAGAAATACAAGAGAACATGGGTCAACGAGTAGAAGTCATAAAGGAGGAAACACAAAAATCCCTTAAAGAATTACAGGAAAACACAAACAAGCAACTGAAAGATCTGAGCAAAACCATACAAAATCTAAAAACAGAAGTAGAAACAACTAAGCAATCGCAAAGGGAGACAATGTTGGAAATAGAAAACCTTGGGAAGAAATCAGGAGTCATAGATGCAAATATCAACAATAGAATACAAGAGATAGAAGACAGAATCTCAGATGCTGAAGATACCATAGGAACCATGGATTCAACAATTAAAGAAAATGCAAAATGCAAAAAGCTGGTAACCCAAAACATTCAGGAAATCCAGGACACAATGAGAAGACCAAACCTAAGGATTATAGGGATAGATGAGAATGAAGATCTACAACTTAAAGGGCCAGCAAATATCTTCTACAAAATTATGGAAGAAAATTTCCCCAACCTAAAGAGAGAGATGCCCATGAATATACAAGAAGCCTATAGAACCCCAAATAGACTGGACCAGAACAGAAATACTTCCCGTCACATAATAGTCAAAACCCCAAATGTACTAAACAAAGAAAGAATATTAAAGGCAGTAAGAGAAAAAGGACAAGTAACATATAAAGGAAGACCTATCAGAATTACACCAGACTTCTCACCTGAGACCATGAAAGCTAGAAGATCCTGGGCAGACCTTATGCAGACCCTAAGAGAACACAAACTTCAGCCAAGACTACTATACCCAGCGAAACTCTCAATTGCCATAGATGGGGAAACCAAGATATTCCACGACAAAACCAAATTTGCAAGATACTTATCTACAAACCCAGCCCTACAAAGGATAATAGGGGAAAAATACCAACACAAGGGGGGAAACAACACCCCAGAAGAAACAAGATAGAAACCCCATCTCATCCAACCCAAAAGAAGAGAACCACTCAAATACAAATAATAATAACAATTCCCAAAATGTCAGGAAGTAATAATCACTATTCCTTAATATCTCTTAATATCAATGGACTCAATTCCCCAATCAAAAGACACAGACTAACAGACTGGATACGGAAACAGGACCCTACATTTTGCTGCATACAGGAAACACATCTCAGTGTCAAAGACAAACACCACCTTAGAGTAAAAGGCTGGAAGACAGTTCTACAAGCAAATGGTCCCAGGAAACAAGCTGGAGTAGCCATTCTAATATCAGATAAAATCGACTTTCAACCTAAAGTCATCAAAAGAGACACAGAAGGTCACTTCCTGCTTGTCAAAGGGAAAATCCACCAAGAAGAATTCTCAATACTGAACATCTATGCACCAAATGCAAGGGCACCCTCATTCGTAAAAGAAACTTTACTAAAGCTTAAAGCACACATCGCACCTAACACAATGATTGTAGGTGACTTCAACACTCCACTCTCCTCAATGGACCGATCAGGAAAGCAGAAACTAAACAGGGACACAGTGAAACTAATTGAAGCTTTGGACCAATTGGATTTAACAGATATATATATAGAACATTCCATCCTAAAACAAAAGAGTATACCTTTTTCTCAGCACCGCACGGTACCTTCTCAAAAATTGATCATATAATTGGTCACAAGACAGACCTCAACAAATACAAGAAGACCGAACTAATCCCATGTCTCCTATCGGATCACTATGGAGTAAAAGTGGTCTTCAATAGCAAGAAGAACTACAGAAAGCCCACATACACATGGAAACTGAACAATACTCTACTCAATGACACCCTGGTCAAGGAAGAAATAAAGAAAGAAATCAAAGACTTTTTAGACTTCAATGAAAATGAAGGTACGACCTACCCGAATCTCTGGGATACAATGAAAGCAGTGCTAAGAGGAAAACTCATAGCCCTGAGTGCCTCCAAAAAGAAACTGGAAAGAGCATACACTAGCAACTTAACAGCACACCTGAAGGCGCTGGAACAAAAAGAAGCTAACTCACCCAGGAGGAGTAGAAGAGAGGAAATCATCAAACTAAGGGCTGAAATCAATCAAACAGAAACAAAGAGAACCATACAAAGAATCAACAAAACCAAGAGCTGGTCCTTCGAGAAAATCAACAAGATAGATAAGCCCTTAGCTAGACTAACCAAAGGTCACAGAGATAGTATCCAAATTAACAAAATTAAAAATGAAAAGGGGGATATAACAACAGAAACAGAGGAAATTCAAAAGATCATCAGATCCTACTACAAAGGCCTATACTCAAAACAACTGGAGAATCTGGAGGAAATGGACAATTTCCTAGACAGATACCAAATACCAAAATTAAATCAGCATCAAGTAGACCAGCTAAACAGTCCCATAACCCTTAAAGAAATAGAAGGGGTTATAGAAAGCCTCCCAACCAAAAAAAGTACGGGACCAGATGGTTTTAGTGCAGAATTCTACCAGACCTTCAAAGAAGACTTAACACCAATACTCTTCAAACTATTCCACAAAATAGAGACAGAAGGGACACTGCCCAACTCATTCTTTGAAACCACAATTACGCTGATACCTAAACCACAAAAAGATCCAACAAAGAAAGAGAACTACAGGCCAATTTCTCTTATGAATATAGATGCAAAAATACTAAATAAAATTCTTGCCAACCGAATCCAAGAGCATATCAAAACGATCATTCACCATGATCAAGTAGGCTTCATTCCAGGAATGCAGGGATGGTTCAATATACGGAAATCCATCAATGTAATCCACTACATAAACAAACTAAAAGAAAAAAACCACATGGTCATCTCATTAGATGCTGAAAAAGCATTTGACAAAATTCAGCATCCTTTCATGCTAAAAGTCTTGGAAAGAGCAGGAATTCAAGGCCCATACCTAAACATAGTAAAAGCAATCTACAGCAAACCAGTAGCCAACATCAAAATAAATGGAGAGAAACTTGAAGCAATTCCACTAAAATCAGGGACTAGACAAGGCTGTCCTCTCTCTCCATATCTTTTCAATATAGTACTTGAAGTTCTAGCGAGAGCAATCAGACAACATAAGGAAGTCAAAGGGATACAAATTGGAAAGGAAGAAGTCAAAGTATCATTATTTGCAGATGATATGATAGTCTACTTAAGCGATCCAAAAAACTCCACCAGAGAACTTCTACAGCTGATAAACAACTTCAGCAACATGGCTGGTTATAAAATTAACTCAAGCAAATCAGTAGCCTTCTTGTACTCAAAGGACAAGCAGGCTGAGAAAGAAGTTAGGGAAATAACACCCTTCACAATAGCCACAAACAACATAAAGTACCTTGGCGTAACTCTAACCAAACAAGTGAAAGATCTGTATGACAGGAACTTCAAGTCCCTGAAGAAAGAAATCGAAGAAGACCTCAGGAGATGGAAAAATATTTCTTGCTCCTGGATTGGCAGGATCAATATAGTAAAAATGGCCATCTTGCCAAAAGCAATCTACAGATTCAATGCAATCCCCATCAAAATCCCAAATCAATTCTTCATAGATCTAGAAAGAGCAATTCTCAAATTCATCTGGAGCAACAAAAAACCCAGGATAGCTAAAACTATTCTCAACAATAAAAGGACTTCTGGGGGAATCAATATCCCTGACCTCAAGCAGTACTACAGAGCAATTGTGTTAAAAACTGCATGGTATTGGTACAGCAACAGGCAGGTAGATCAATGGAATAGGATTGAAGACCCAGAAATTAACCCACAGACTTATGGTCACTTGATCTTTGATAAAGGAGCCACAACCATCCGGTGGAAAAAAGATAGCCTTTTCAACAAATGGTGCTGGTTCAACTGGAGGTCAACATGCAGAAGAATGCGAATTGACCCACTCTTATCTCCTTGTACTAAGATCAACTCCAAGTGGATCAAGGACCTCCACATAAAACCAGACACACTGAAACTATTAGAAAAGAAACTTGGGAAGACCCTGGAGGACTTGGGCACAGGGGAAAAGTTCCTGAACAGAACACCAATAGCTTATGCTCTAAGATCAAGAATCGACAAATGGGACCTCATAAAATTACAAAGTTTCTGCAAAGCAAAGGACACTGTCAGAAGGACAAAACGGCAACCAACAAAGTGGGAAAAGATCTTCACCAACCCCACATCCGACAGAGGGCTAATATCCAATATATACAAAGAACTCAAGAAGTTAGACCGCAAAGAACCAAATAACCCTATCAAAAAATGGGGCACAGAGCTAAACAAAGAATTCTCACCAGAAGAAATTCAGATGGCCGAGAAACACCTTAAAAGATGTTCAAAATCATTAGTCATCAGGGAAATGCAAATCAAAACAATCCTGAGATTCCACCTCACACCAGTCAGAATGGCTAAGATTAAAAACTCAAGAGACAACAAGTGCTGGCGAGGATGTGGAGAAAGAGGAACACTCCTCCACTGTTGGTGGGATTGCAAAATGGTAAAACCGCTCTGGAAATCAGTTTGGCGGTTCCTCAGAAAATTGGGCATGTTACTTCCAGAGGACCCTGGCATACCACTCCTGGGCATATACCCAGAGGATTCCCCTGCATGCAATAAGGACACATGCTCCACTATGTTTATAGCAGCCTTGTTTATAATAGCCAGAAATTGGAAGCAGCCCAAATATCCCTCAAAGGAGGAATGGATACAGAAAATGTGGTATATTTATACAATGGAATACTACACAGCAATTAAAAATAATGAATTCATGCAATTTGTAGGTAAATGGTTAGACCTGGAAAATATCATCCTGAGTGAATTAACCCAATCACAAAAGAATGCACCTGAAATGCAATCACTGATAAGTGGATATTAATGAGCCCAGAAGCCCTAAATACTCAAGACACAAATAGCAAGTCAAATGATTCCCAAGAAGAAGAAAGGAGAGGACCCTGGGCCTGTAAAGATTGCTTCCAGTTTAGTAAAGAAACCGAGGGGGGAGGGGGAATTATTGGGGAACAGATGGGGGGGAGAGGAACTATGGGAACTATGGTGGGTGGGAACTGGGAAAGGGGAAAGCCTTTGGAATGTAAACATAGAATATAGTAAATAAAATTAAAAAAAAAAAGAATTACCTATTATAATGATATCTATCTGCAATTTAAGATCAGTGGAGAGTAAGCAAATGAAGAAATATTCTTATATTATTTTAACTTAAAACTTTGATCACTTTTTATATTATTGGCATTACAATTAATAATTTGATGGATCATAATTAATCTTAGCCCTTGAACTGAACTGGTACCAAAATAAGTTAGTCAAAACAGAAAAAAAAGGTAAATGGAGTTGGAGTTGATCTCACTAGTCAATTTACCAAACCTCAACAGGTTAATATTTAACTGTATTCTAAATAAAATCAAGCCTACATCTTATTACTCTTGATTTTCAAGAGTTCTATGCCTAGTCACATCTTTTTGTTATTCTTCCATATCATCAGAAGACCAAAAGTGATGGAGAACAGAAGCAGATGACACTGTGTGAACAATTAACAAAATTGCTATGGAGGTTTTCTCTTCCTTAAGCATTTTGTTGTCTAACTTAACAAAGAATTATACAGAACATAAAATAGGAAAATGTTCATTTTCCACCATTCTAAGACATGAGTGATAATATAGACAAGATTATGCTATTCATGACAGGAACTCTCATCTCCTCATGATATTCAAGAAACCATGATAATAGTTAACACTTAAGTAAAAGTTCCTTGAATATATTGAAATTACAAAGATTATCTAAATTCCAAGTGTCTATGTAGATTACAATAAAAGCATTATTTTAACTCAGTATCACTTCAAAATTGATTATTGTTTCTTTTCTCTTTATTGTTGTAAAAGATTTTCATTTTAATGAGGCATGAAGAGTTTCTAAAGTTTAGTTTTTAAAACTTACCTCAGCCCTATCCTTTTTCATGAATTTTATTTCATAATCATTTTTAAACATATGTATCATTTTCTTTATGAGAAGTTTGGGGGGAAAGATGATTTAGAATTTACAGGTACTTTCCTAAAAAATTGCATCCACCTAAAAGTTCATTCACAAAATGAATACAGGAAACAAAGAAGTAAAATTTACAAAATTTAAATAGGTCCAAGTGAGGTTCAGAATTGTGTGCTGCTTTAGGCCCATTGTCATGTAGGAAACTATTGAAAAAGTTTGTACACAGACTAAAGACAAGCAAATACCAAAGAAGCATTTAGACAGAATAATTTAGCCAAATATTATCTTTATATCTTATCCTTATCTAAATGCTTTTCCAGAAAACTGAGTTTCAAATGATTATTAATTGTAATTGTCAACTTGATTGGATTTAAGATCAGCCTCAAAAAACACTTAGTGATCTGTGAATGGAGATTTCCACTTAGGTTTAAGCAGAAGATCTACTGGGCACTTGTACTTCTCTAAGCGCTGGACTGTGGTCCTGGACTGCATAAATGGAGAATACAAAGTGATCATTACCATTTACATTTCTCTGCTTTCTGGTTGCTGACTTAATATGGCCAGCACCTCATGCTCAGGCCTCCAACTTCAAACCTAGAGTCAAAAATCCATCCTCTCTCCCATAGGATGCCTCTGGTCAGCTATTTACTCCAAACAGAAAAGAAAGTCATAAAAATAGTATGTGGTACTAACTTCCTTAAAGCCTTATTTTCAAAGCTATGAAACATACATCCAAATTAAAAATGATTATGTCTTTGAAAAAATACCCTTATTGTGAAGATAAAAATCAGAAAACAAAAACTGGAAATTGAGAGCTTCAGCAGGAATTTTAGCTCTAGACATAGAATATCCTCAATTATTTTGATTACCAAGATTTCAAGGTTATGAGATTCAGTAAAATGTACAATGCTCCCCTGACATCCTCAGATGCTTTAAGTGCAAATGAGAAAGTACTGATGTACATTCCTGGCTTCAGACAAGAATGTACAAGAAGCAAGAGACACACAGGAAGCAGTATGGGAGCTGGCTAGGAGAAACAGAGATGGATTGCTAATGTCAGTGAGCAGCTCGAAGCCGGAGGAATAAACTTAAATCAGTATTCATGTGAAAGCCCGAAAAGCTTTTATCGTGAAAATATTTTTAGATGTAATCATGTCTAGTTCTGAAAATAATTGAACAATTCAATTTGGTGAATGCAAATTTTGGAACTGTTTTGTGTTTTATCTCAATCCATGACACTGAAATTAATGAATTATGCATGCCTCATTAGTCACAGAAAAATTATTTGGCCATGGAGAATAATTCTTGGAAATTAAAAGGTTTCCATTTCAAATGTACTTATTTGAAATGAAAGCTAAATTTAAAGGTACCAATAATTCAAAAGACTACTTTGATATATAAAGATTATAACATTGCTTCTATCCTTAATTTCTTTTTGTTTTCTTGCATGTTTGTGTGGGTAGTGTTTCAAGTGGTATATGTATGTACATGTTTTATATACCAGAACCTTCAACCACTCACAAATTTGTAGAGGCCACAAATGGGACATCAAGTCCTGCAACTCACTTCTCATCTTATATATAAGAAGTAGGGTCTCTCTCTGCACACGGGGCTCAGCTGCTCATGCAAGCTCCAATACTCATCTATTTTGCCCTCCAGGGACTGAAGCTATAGGTTGTATGGGTGCTGAGGACTTAAATTGAAGTTCTTATGTTTGTGCAGTAAATGTTCTTACCCACCAAGTCACCTCCACATTGTCATTGCTTCTACCTCCCAGGTCTGGTTCTCTTCTATAGAACTCAAGAAAGAAGTTATCTTCTCAAAGTGATTTGATATCTACCACTTGATATAGTTTTCTAATATTCACATTACATTTAAGGTAAAACAGACATTTCATATCACAGCCTAACATATGATAGGTACTACTGCTTTGCTCTGAATTTCTGAGTTCATTTCTCACAGATAAACAATGAAGAACTTAACATGCTGTAGGAACCTTTCCAGTTCTAGGTTTGAAATAACCTGTTATGACTCCTCACAAAGAATCTATTACTAGGTATTCAGAAAGGTGTTCTCCACAGAGCCTCTGCAGAGGGTTAAACAGGTTGCATGATGCATGATTCAATAGCAAAGCCGGGACTGATCTGTGAGTCCCTGTTTGCTCTGTACTAGAGCCAGTTCTCTGGGCTTGGCTTTGCTCTGTCTCTGTTGCAGACTGAGTCTCCTTTGCTTTCTTCAACAATAGGCAGCCCTATCCTTTGGGAGCCTGTCTGTCAGATACTCATTCATCTGTCTGGAGAGCATCCTTCTCATTCTCAACACCTTGCTTTCATACAATTTTATAACATATCTTCAACTAAAAATAGTCTTTTATCATAAGCTTTCTTAGTCACTGGGATGGCTAATTTTGGTTGTCAGCTTGATCATACTTATAATCAAGGAAAACTCAAGTTGCCTGAAAAATCTGAGGGTTTGTTTTGTTGTTGTTGTTTGTTGTTTGTTTACTTTTGCTTTGTTCGTTTGGATTGGATCATTTTTCATGAGAAGAATCACCTAAAATCTGGATCTTTATGCAGGCAATAACATTTAATAGAAAAGAGAGCTGAATTTGAAAAAGAGCAGAAAGAGGCATATGGAAGGCTTTGCAAACTAGAAAGGGAAGGAAAAATGTTGTAATATAATTTCAATCTCAAAAGAATGAAAGAGCAAGCAAGAAAGAAACAAACAAACAAACAAACAAATAAACAAACAAACAAACAAAGCAAGGAAGCTTTGGAAAAATCTGGAAAAAAAATCTGGATCATTTTTGGTCAATAGCCTTACCCTATTCTTAGTCACACTGTGCAGCATCCCACATAAAAGAATATAAAAGTGTGATTGGCTGCAAACTTATGTCAAGTTTATCTTGGCTGCATTCTTGGATCAAGAGACAACCCATACAGAACTAGACCACAGCTTGTAAACCACACTAACATATATCTACCATATATATGCATGCATATATATGTATATATGATATGTATGTAGCTTGCATACACATTTGTGTATATGATAAGATATATGTTATACATAATAATTATATATTCTCATTAGATTAATTAAAAGCTATCTAAGAATCCAACAACATCTAGAAAATGTTGTATTTACCTTAGATTTTAATGGGAAGATAATATAGGTTCAGCCGTTTAGAACTGTGACTCCAGTCACTTTCCAGCTGTTTCTTTTGTATGTTGTCCATTTTTTACTATAGCCCTACCTATCCTGTCATCTTCCACTTAGCCAAGATGAATAAGCAATGTGTTTTATGCACTCATTCAAAACTGCTTAGGCAATTCCATCTGTTCCAACATTAATAGATTTTTCTTTCTCTCAGTGCTTTTACTAATATATTTTAACTCTGCCTCTTACTTTAAAAGTGGAAGGATTTTTTTCAATTCATGTTTATTTTTTGTTTCAAATATTATGAAATGGGTAATATAGATATTTATACTAAAACAATAAGTGGTTTATAATCCAAACAATTTCTAGAAATTATTTTCAGTTACCTACATTATCTAGAAAAAGGATCATATAGAATTGTTACTTTGCAATTTGTCCAAATTATCCATGTTGTATTATAATCTGTCACTTATCCTTTTGCCAACATAAAATATTGCTCAAATTTTTGCAGAATAACATCTGTGTTCCCCCATTTTGTAACAAGTTCTTTTTCTATTCATAGGTATCGGTATTGTGGGCAGTAGGATAGAGTCAAAATGTTCCTGATACTAGCATAGGGTTCTTTCATTCTAAAACTAGTACTTTAAAAAAGAAATTACATGTTTTGTTAAAGAATTTGATGATTACAAAATATGCTAAATGTAATGGAAACATTTTGCTAATGATAAGAATAGGAATAAATCATGCATAACAAACAATAAGTAGTATGTTTTTTCATTACTCTGAGTCTTAAAAATAAAAATCCAAAAGATGCAATGGAATCTTGTATTATATCAACTTTATAGTAGATTATTCCAGAGCTTTGAGACTACAGGAAAGAAAAAATAAAATTTATAATAGAGCATCTGTATTTGAAAATGCCATCTGTATGTTGAAATTGGATTTCAGGACTGTGGCTTAAGGTCCTATCATTTCTGTATATTTATGGATTCAGCATCTATAAACCAACCCACTGTGGATGGGTAATAACTAAACTTAAATTGAGATTCTCAAACAAGACAACAAATATAATCTTATTATTATCACTGTGACTTTGTGAAGTGGAAATCAAGATTGAAAGATGGTGATGTGCTGTTGGCATTCCACAGCCTAAATAAATATAACCCTTAAGTGGAATGGCATGGGGAAATGCAATACGTGAAAGCGTGTACCTGCATGGAAATCTATAAAACTGAAGCTGGGGACTTCCTGAGAGCCAGAAAGGAGCAAGACAGGAATGGAGCCCTTAAGAAACTGTGCCGTATTCTTTTGTACACATGAAAAAAAAAGTTGTTTTGGTAGAGTATAATATTTTCATGGAAGTTTCAAGTAGCAACTCTATTAAACTATTCATTTGCTATAAGATTAAGTGCCCAGGAGGCCAACAGTAATAGACTAGTGAGGAAAGGTGATTGCTGCTATACCTGAAGACCTGAGTTCAACTCCTTAGCACCCATGTGCTGGACAGAGAGAATTGAGTCAGTTTGTCCTCTGACCTCCATACCTTAAGCACAGAATATATATCTACTCTGCCTACAGAAATGATAGATAGATAGATAGATAGATAGATAGATAGACAGATAGATAGATAGATAGATAGACAAATAATAGAAATAATGTGAGATAACTAAATTTTAAAATTATTTTTGAAAAATTTATTTATTTTAATTATGTATGAATGCGTATGTATATGTGGAAGGATATGTGAGGGAGAGTAAGCTATGAGAGACCAGAAGAGGGTTTGCAGGCTGTGGAGCTTGAGTTCAGGTGCTTCTGAGCCTCCAACATCAGAGGGTGACCCAAATTCTTTGGAAGACCAACATGTTAACCGTCGGCCACTGAATTATCTCTCCAAATTGTATTTCTGCAATTCTTGAATTCTTTAGTTAAAAAAAAAACTCCTTTTTAAGAAATCATAAGTTGGGGCTGGAGAATGGTTTAGCCGTTTATAACTGTGACTGCAGTCGCTTTCCAGCGGGCTGGAAATTCAATTTCCAGCACTCACGTGGCGACTCACCAGTCTGTAAGGCAACCAGACACCCTCACACAGACATACATGCAGTCAAAATATCAATGAATACAAAATAAAAATAAATAAATTATTTAAAAAAGAAGTCATAAGTTAGGCAAACTGGCTCACAACTAACTCAGACTTACCTAAAGCAGGGAGGCTGGGATTAGTTGGAACTGTTAATGTGTAGGGTGTGCTGTGTTGGAATGTGTTTGGTAGAATGGAAGTGGGGATCTTTTGGTGGAAGCAACACTTTAATATTCTAATACATAAAAGTCATGAGAAACACCTGACAAACTAAAACGTATAGTCTATAAAACACTCAGCATGATTTTAAAAAAAAAGAAAGAAAGAAAACACAATACTTTCTTGAAGTGTTTGGGGGGGAATATTTAATATTTATTGGATCCTAAATAGGATCGCACTGCTGTGTCGTGCTTCTACAAAAGGCAAAATCAGAAAATAATTTGGTATGAAGACACTTCTTGTACCATCCTGTGGAAGGATTTTCCTAGGAGCTACTATTGAGTGATGAACTCAGGCAGAACTCTCTGTAGTTTATCGTGTGACATTTATTTTGCTCATGAATGTGCAATTTAAGAAAGATTTGATAGGAACAGCTCACTTGACATCAACTAGGATGGGGGAAAGCTGGAGGCCGAGATCACCTTTGGCCTCTCTGGATTTCGTGGCTCAGAGTTCATGTGCTTGTCAGCTGGATCGGCGGCTGGAGGCGGAGCTAGAATACCAAAACAACTTTCTTTCTGGCTTGGCTGACCTTCGCACAGCATGGGGACTGTATTTCAAATATGACTGCTCCATTAGTAGAAAAGGAACCAGAGGAAGCCTGTTAGGACCTGGCAGACATTATTCAGACCACTTCCACCTCATACTGTTGGCTAGAATTGAGGAAATCTTTAGATCATACTGAATTCACTGGGAAAAATAAATTAGAATTACTTTACCAGGAAAGCTACCACAGATGATGCATATGCATTTAAAAGTGTTCCTAGACACTGGATTTTTAATTTTTGTTTTTAAATTTCATTCATTTAGAGCGTATGGATGTGTATTGGGATACATATCACTGTGCTCATGGTGGGGTCAGAGGACAACTTGTAGGAATCAGTTCCCTTTTCCATGGTGTGGGTGTTACAGTTTGAACTGAAGTTGTCAGGTTTGAGAACAATTGCCCTTTTATCTGTTGAGTCCTCTTGCAGCTGAACCCTGGAAATTTTAAGACAATGACATTTGTCTTAACGTGTGTTCCTGGCATTTATCTGATGTCATTAAATACCACCTAGTAAATACAGCATTCTAGAAATTCAGGAGAGGAGCTGCTTCAGGTCAAAAGCATGCAGGGCTTTAGTATT
This sequence comes from Apodemus agrarius, assembly GCA_964023405.1. Taxonomy (NCBI): domain Eukaryota; kingdom Metazoa; phylum Chordata; class Mammalia; order Rodentia; family Muridae; genus Apodemus; species Apodemus agrarius. The sequence goes on along the minus strand of OZ030023.1, from coordinate 55,255,946 downwards.
ATCAGTTTTTTTGAGGTGTGAGTTAAAATCGAAACACTGAACTACAGTCCATTCCTAGAAAAATCTCATTTCCACCAAAATCTAAGACTGTCCACATTTGCTGCCTCTACTCAACACCCAGACATACCTTATTCTTTCTTTTTACTCTAAATTACTACTTACTGATTTTTGTGTTGTTTGCAAACCATTAATGTCATGCCTTTCTATTTTTCATTAGAATATACTAGTATTACTGAAATTGATAAATTTAGGACAGGTGTTACTAGATTTGGGACATTATGCAAAGGACAATTCAAAAGAGCCAGTCTTAGTATAAAAATTATTGTGTAGTTATTTGAAAAGGGACAAAAAGCTCCAGTATGGTTCACATTCTACTAGGCATTTTAATAATGGTGTACATATCATGGCTTGTTGGGTGTTAGTCTCATAAACTGTATTCAGATGATGATTTCTATGCCCAGACATCGGTCTACAGTCTGGATGTTGGCATGGTTAAGTAGCCCCTGTCTCAACGTTATGTAAAAAATGTTTTCCATCAATTCAGATTGGTCAACAAAGAGCTGATTCAGGCTGTGAGGAGAGGCAGGAATGGAAAAAGCATGTGGGGAGAATAGGAGGATTTTCCAGGAGATGATGATGACGGAAGGAGGAGGCATGAGGACACACACGGACCAGAGCAAGCCAAGGCCAGACTCAGAGTAAAGGCAAAGGACCATGGGAATGGGAAATACACAGCCTTCTAGGGTTAGAATGGCCCAGATCTTGCACAGCTCAGGCTTGAAGCTCATTAATAAAAATACCATGTCTCTGTGTCTGTTATTTGGGAGCAAGAATGGGTTGGAGCAGTGGAAAACCACGGAAGAATTAGTTACACTGCTTACCACAAAAACAAAGGTTAGTTATGCAGGAAGACAAGGGTGTTTCCTTCTTTCTACATTTATTACATTTTGAAAAGTCTTCCATTTCACTAGCCTCTATTATTCTCAGGTTTATATTCAAATTCTACATTGACCTTTAATTAAACTAAAGATACCCACACTTCAAATAATAACAAAGCACCTAGGATACTCACTCATTGTTTTTCAACAGTCATCTTGTCCCTAACAACTAATACATGTATTTTAGCCCCTGGTCCATAATGTTTATTTGTGGCCATCTTGGATCCCACTGAGCTGTTGCATGCACCCTTCCTCCTCACTAATGTGGGCTACTCTGAAAGGCCTGCCTGTGCTTCTGCTTTCTCTCACCCATGAATTTGTAGCGTTGAGCCTGCTGAACTGCACTTTCTTTCTCCCCCTGGCCTTCTAATCTCCATCTATTTCCACTCTCTTAACATAATTGTTGAACTTTCCCAGAATCAGAAACATTTCTATAATACACATGTCAAGAAATTGTGTTCAAATTCAAAGGCTTGAATTAAGTTCAAGGCAGGAACATCACTGTAATAAGTTCAAAAAGAAACAACATATGATTCTTCATTTGTGAACACAATATATGATTCTTCAGAGTTTAGATACATGTGTTAAGATTGAAATGTCAGTGTACTCTGCTCCTCCACCAATAAAATCTCAATTGTGAAAGAGAAAACAAGCAGACAAGGGAACAACAAAACAAAACAAAAAACCCAAAACTTACGTTCTTGAACTTACAGTGTTCCTCATAAAGTCTAAAATCCTTTCTTGATATATGTTTTATATTAATTACAATTTCTTTCAGAACACCAAGCGAGATCTATTCTTTTTTTCCCTCTAAATCGGCTTTATGTTGATATCTCTTAAGGAGAATATATAAAATTGTAATAATTATTGACCGTATAATTATTCTTATGCTGACAGTCAAAACAAAACTATATGTAGTCCAAATGCCTTCTAAATAGTGTTTTCCATTTTTTATTAAATTCATTTTTTTTAATCCTTTTACAAACCAATATAAGTGCTTCCTCTCCTCCTAGTACCCCTTCATACAATTCTTCCCCCATTCCCCGGGCCCCCTCTCTTTTGAAGAGAGGAACCCTCTTCCAGTTGTCAACACCATTCTACCCCCACCCCCAAACAACACTCACTAGCACCCCCCTTCCCCATACTCCCGCACCAAGCCCCTACTCCTGGCACAGCAAGTCAATGCAGGACTAGGGACATCTCCTAGGCTGTCCATTTAGGGAAGCTAGATCCACAGGCCGACAGACAAGCAGGCAACAGGCTCAGGAGTAAGCCCTGTTCCAGTTGTTTGAGGGATCCGCATGAAGACAAAGCTGCTCATCAGCTATATAAGTGCTGGGGATCTAGGTCTAGCCTGAGCTCTTACTTTGTTTGGTGATTCAGTCTTGGGAGCCCCAAAGGGTCCCGATTAGTTGAATCTGTCAGTCTTCCTGTGGAACCCCTGTCTTCTTGGCCTCCCCAATCCTCCCAACTCTTCCCCAAGACTCCCAAGAGCTCCTCTCTAATGTTTAGGTGTGAGTTTCTACATCTTTTTCCATTGGCTGCTAGGTGGTGTCTCTCAGAGGACAGTTATACAGTTATGCTGGGTTCCTGTCTGCAAGTATAAAGGATTTATCAGTAACAGTGTCAGGGATTGATTCTTTCCCAGAGGATGGGTCTCAATTTGGAACAGTCATTGGTTGGCTGTTCCCTCAGTCTCTGTGCTATCTTTGTCTCAGCACATCTTGTAGGCAGGACGCATTTTGGGATGAAGGCTTTGTGGGTAGGTTGTTGTCCTTATTCTCCCACTGGGCTCCTGTCTGTCTATGGGAAGTGGCCACTTCATGATCAATATCTCCCAGTGCTAAGAATCTCAACTAGGAACATCCCCTTATGCCCCGTGGGACCTCACCCCAACCCAGGTATCTGGAATATCATTGAGATTGCCCTCCCCTGCCTCCCCACCAATCTCCCTTCTTTCTCACCTGCTCTACCTACAAATGATCCTGCCACCCTGCTTCCCTCTTCATCGCATTTTCCATCCAGCTCCTATTGCCCACCAGTCTCCCATAACTGTTTTTTTTCACTTTCTAAGAAAGATTCAAACATCTTCCCCTTATGTCCTCCTTGTAATTTGGTTTCTTTTGGTTTATTGATTATTGTTATCCTGTACTTTATGGCTAATATCCACTTACAAGTGAGTACATACCATGCATGTTCTTTGGGGTCTGCGTTACCTCATTCAGGATGATATTTTTAGTGCCATCCATTTGTCTGCAAAATTCGCGATGTCCTTGTTTTTAATTGCTGAGTAGTATTCAATTGTGTGAATGAACCACATATTCTTTATCCATTCTTCAGTTGAGGGACACTGTGGTTGTTTAGTTTCTTGCTATTGTGAATAAAGTTGCTATGAACATAGTTGAGAAAGTGTCTTTGTGGAATGGTGCTAAATTGATATTAATTAATTAATAAAACCTGTTGGAGGGTGGTTACTACCTGCCCTAATGGGTTATGTTCCCAAACAAAAAAACACATATGCACAGCCTTAATATTTTAATATGCTATAAACAGCACAATAACTGGGCCACTACCTGACCTCCACTCCTCTTAGACTCTATCTCCCTCTGATAATTCCAAGTTACAAGATAGTATACAACATCCTCCATGACCTCTGTATCATTTCCTGCCTTAATATTCCCTTCGAGTTCACTTACTGATGCACGGTTACCTGGAAGTTTAAGAGGAAATAATCCTTTTCTTTCCAATGTTACTTTTGCTGTTTCAGCACTGCAATAGTAACCCTAAGTAGGATAAATGGTCTTGAGCCATTGAATATCTTAGAGAGAGAAAAATATCATTCCTATTTTTACTCACAGATTTCTAGGGTAAAATAAGACTAAACAAAATGTTCAGGAAAGAGGCACCAAAAGTGAGATTGCACAGGTTTTATCTGTCACAGTACTGTATCTTTTTGATGGCTGAATATATTCACAAGTATATTGACCATTACACAAGTTAACATGCATGTATATGAATCTAATTCATTCAACATCCACGATCCAACAACCATCCACTCAAAGATAGGTATTTTGTAGCATTTTAATAGAGTATATTTCCTTGAGTTCCCTCCTTTGAAAATCAACAGAACACTTCATCCAGTTACCTAATAGTCCACGAATATATAAAGATTCAATGAAAATCATAATTACATTTGTAGAAGGCACTGATAGATGGTGCTCCGGTTCCCCTTCAAGAAAGCACTTGCTGCCCCACTGAGAAAATTCAGCAATAGATTTTTCCTCTAAGTTTGATAAAACTAGAAAGACTCTCCCATCCCAAAGAAGCCTAATTCTTATGTACGAGCAAGATGAGGATAACCAACCATCGCAATGAGCACAGGGTCCCCAATTGAGGAGGAAGAAAAAGGACTGGAGGAGCTTAAGGGGTTTGCAACCACACAGCATAACAATAATATCAACCAACCAGAACCCCCAGAGCTTCCGGGGACTAAACCACCAACCAAAGAGTATACATGGAGGGACCCATGGCTCATACGTAGCAGAGGATGACATTGTCTGGGATCGATGAGAGGAGAGGCCCTTGGTCCTATGAAGGCTCAGTTTTCCAGTGTAGGGGAAGGCTAGGTCAGTGAGGCAGGAGTGAGTAGGTGGGTGGGGGAACACTTTCATAGAAGCAGGGGATAAGGGAGGGAATAGGGGGTTCCAGAGGGGAAACCTGTTAAAGGGATAGCATTTGAAGTGTAAATATGTAAAATTTCAAAAAAAAAAAAATCCAAGGGCTCATGAGCACAGCATGAACAATTTGTTAAACAGAAGTTGTTAAGGTCTTTCTTGCTCCCAGACTGGCTGGTACTCGCCTATATATCTTAAGCAGTTCAGGACTAGAGACAATGTTTCTTCCAGTGGGCCAGGACCTTCTCTGTCACCTAAAAATCAAGACAATCCCTACAGGCATGCTCAGACAACAACCCAAACTTTGAAATTAATAGCTTGAGGCTATCATCTCAGTGAATCTAGGCTGTGATAAGATGACAGTTATATCTAACGTGATGTCACCCTGATCTCACCACTTGCTTTGGGAGAATCCTGCTATAAAACTTTTAAAATGACAGTTTTTTCCTTTTTCTATTATTTTGTATATTCTTTGTTTACATTCCAAAGGCTTTCCCCTTTCCAGTTGCCCCCCCTCACCATATGTCCCATAAGTCCTCTTCCCCCCCCATTCCCCAATCACCCCCCTCCCCACCATTTCTCTGTTCTGGTACTCTCCTAAAAAACCTGATTTAGTTCCGGAACAGGGTCCTCTCCATCCCTTTTCTTGGGAATCTTTTGCTTAACTAATTGTGTCGAGTATTCAGAGCTTCTGGGATCATTTATATCCACTTCTCAGTGATTGCAATTCATGTGTATTCCATTGTGATTGGGTTGACTTACTAAGGATGATATTTTCCAGATCCAACCATTTGCCTACAAATTGCATGAATTCATTATTTTTAATTGCTGAGTAGTATTCCATTGTATAAATATACCACATTTTCTGTATACATTCCTCCTTTGAGGGACATCTGGGTTCTTTCCAGCTTCTAGCTATTATAAATAAGGCTGCTATGAACATAGTGGAGCATGTGTCTTTATTGCATGCAGGGGAATCCTCTGGGTATATGCCCAGGAGTGGTATGACAGGGTCCTCTGGAAGTGTCATGCCCAATTTTCTGAGGAACTGCCATACTGATTTCCAGAGCAGTTGTACCATCTTGCAATCCCACCAATAGTGGAGGAGTGTTACTCTTTCTCCACATCCTCACCAGCACTTGTTGTCTCTTGAGTTTTTAATCTTAGCCATTCTGACTGGTGTGAGGTGGAATCTCAGGGTTGTTTTGATTTGCATTTCCCTGATGACTAATGATGTTGAACATCTCTTAAGGTGCTTCTCAGCCATCTGAATTTTTTCTGGTGAAAATTCCTTGTTTAGCTCTGTACCCCATTTTTTAATAGGGTTATTTGGTTCTTTGGGGTCTAACTTCTTGAGTTCTTTGTATATATTGGATATTAGCCCTCTGTCAGATGTATGGTTGGTGAAGATGTTTTCCCAATTTGTTGGTTGCTGATTTGTCCTTCTGACAGTGTATTTTGCCTTACAGAAACTTTGTAATTTTTTTTTATAAAAGACAACATTTAATTGAGGCTGCCTTACAGGTTCAGAGATTTAGTCCATTGTCATCAAGGCAGAAACATGTCAGCATCCAGGCAGATATGGTGCAGGAGGAGCTGAGAGTTTTATCTTTTCATTTGAAGGCAGCTAGTGGAAGACTGACTTCTAGGCAACTAGGGTAAGGGTTTTAAGCCCACACCCACAATGACACACCTACTCCAACAAGGCCACACCTCCATTCCCTGAGCCAATCATATAGAAACCATCACATTCCACTCCCTGGTCCCCATATACTTGTTCAAACATGAGTCTATGGGGGCCATACTTAAACATAGTATAATAATGCAAAATACATCTAGTCCAACTACTTTTTGGACATTTACATTTTTTTATTTAAATTTTTATTTTCTATATTCTATGTTTACATTCCAAAGGCTTTCCCCTTTCCCAGTCCCCCCACCATAAGTCCCATAATTCCTCTCTCCCCCAACTATTCCACAATCATCCCCCCCCACCACGATTTCTCTGTTCTGGGTCTACAAAACTGGACCCAATCTTTTCTGGCCCAGAGTCCTCTCCTCTCTTCTTCTTGGGAACCATTTGACTTGCTAATTGTGCCTTGAGTATTCTTTGTGATTGAGTTAGCTCACTTAGGATGATATTTTCCAGATCTAACCATTTACCTACAAATTGCATGAGTTCATTATTTTTAATTGCTGAGTAGTACTCCATTGTATAAATATACCACAGTTTCTGTATCCATTCCTCTTTTGAGGGATATCTGGGCTCCTTCCAATATCTGGCTCCTTTCCAATTAAAGGCTGATATAAACATAGTAGAGCATGTGTCTTTATTGTATGCAGGGGAATCCTCTGGGTATATGCCCAGGAGTGGTATGACAGGGTCCTCTGGAAGTGACATGCCCAATTTTCTGAGGAACCACCACACTGATTTCCAGAGCGGTTTTACCATTTTGCAATCCCACCAATAGTGGAGGAGTGTTACTCTTTCTCCACATCCTCACCAGCACTTGTTGTCTCTTGAGTTTTTAATCTTAGCCATTCTGACTGGTGTGAGGTGGAATCTCAGGGTTGTTTTGATTTGCATTTCCCTGATGACTAATGATGTTGAATATCTCTTAAGGTGTTTCTCGGCCATCCGAATTTCTTCTGGTGAAAATTCTTTGTTTAGCTCTGTACCCCATTTTTTGATAGGGTTATTTGGTTCTTTGGGGTCTAAATTCTTGAGTTCTTTGTATATATTGGATATTAGCCCTCTGTCAGATGTGGGGTTGGTGAAGATCTTTTCCCACTCTGTTGGTTGCTGTTTTGTTGTTCTGACAGTGTCCTTTGCCTTACAGAAACTTTGTAATTTTATGAGGTCCCATTTGTCAATTCTTGATCTTAGAGTATAAGCTATTGGTGTTCTGTTCAGGAACTTTCCCCCTGTGCCCATGTCCTCCAGGGTCTTCCCCAGTTTCTTTTCTAATAGTTTCAGTGTGTCTGGTTTTATGCGGAGGTCCTTGATCCACTTGGAGTTGATCTTTGTACAAGGAGATAAGAATGGGTTGATTCGCATTCTTCTGCATGTTGACCTCCAGTTGAACCAGCACCATTTGTTGAAAAGACTATCTTTATTCCACTGGATGGTTGTGGCTCCTTTATCAAAGATCAAGTGACCATAACTCTGTGGGTTCATTTCTGGATCTTCAATTCTATTCCATTGATCTACTTGCCTGTCCCTATACCAATATCATGCAGTTTTTAACACAATTGCTCTGTAGTACTGCTTGAGGTCAGGGATATTCATTCACCAAGAAGTCCTTTTATTGTTGAGAATAGTTTTAGCTATCCTGGTTTTTTTGTTACTACAAATGAATTTGAGATATGCTTGTTCTAGATCTATGAAGAATTGATTTGGGATTTTGATGGGGATTGCATTGAATCTGTAGATTGCTTTTGGCAAGATGGCCATTTTTACTATATTGATCCTGCCAATCCAGGAGCAAGAAATATTTTTCCATCTTCTGAGGTCTTCTATGATTTCTTTCTTCAAGGACTTGAAGTTCCTGTCATACAGATCTTTCACTTGTTTGTTTAGAGTCATGCCAAGGTATTTTATATTGTTTGTGGCTATTGTGAAGGGTGTTATTTCCCTAACTTCTTTCTCAGCATGCTTGTCCTTTGAGTACAGGAAGGCTACTGATTTGCTGGAGTTGAATTTATAACCAGCCACTTTGCTGAAGTTGTTTATCAGTTGTAGGAGTTCTCTGGTGGAGTTTTTTTTGGGGGGTCACTTACATATATTATCATATCATCTTCAAATAATGATAGTTTGACTTCTTCCTTTCCAATTTGTATCCCTTTGACTTCCTTATGTTGTCTAATTGCTCTCGCTAGAACTTCAAGTAGTATATTGAAAAGATATGGAGAGAGAGGGCAGCCTTGTCTAGTCCCTGATTTTAGTGGGATTGCTTCAAGTTTCTCTCCATTTATTTTGATGTTGGCTACTGGTTTGCTGTAGATTGCTTTTACTATGTTTAGGTATGTGCCTAGGATTCCTGTTCTTTCCAGGACTTTTAACAAGAAAGGATGCTGAATTTTGTCAAATGCTTTTTCTGCATCTAATGAGATGACCATGTGTTTTTTTTTTTCTTTTAGTTTGTTTATGTAGTGGATTACATTGATGGATTTCCGTATATTGAACCATCCATGCATCCCTGGGATGAAGCCTACTTGTTCATGGTGAATGATCGTTTTAATGTGCTCTTGGATTCGATTGGCAAGAATTTTATTTAGTATTTTTGCATTGACATTCATAAGGGAAATAGGCCTGTAGTTCTCTTTCTTTGTTGTATCTTTGTATGGTTTTGGTATCAGCATAATTGTGACTTCATAGAATGAGTTTGGCAGTATCCCTTCTGTCTCTATTTTGTGGAATAGTTTGAAAAGTATTGGTGTTAAGTCTTCTTTGAAGGCCTGATAGAATTCTGCACGAAAACCATCTGGTCCTGTACTTTTTTTAGTTGGGAGGCTTTCTATAACCCCTTCTATTTCACTAGGGGTTATGGGACTGTTTAGCTGATCTAATTGATCCTGATTTAATTTTGGCATTTGGTATCTGTCTAGGAAATTGTCCATTTCCTCCAGATTCTCCAGTTATGTTAAGTGTAGACTTTTGTAGTAGGACCTGATGATCTTTTGAATTTCCTCAGTCTCTGTTGTTATATCCCCCTTTTCATTTCTAATTTTATTAACTTGAATACTGTCTCTGTGTCCTTTGGTTAGTCTGGCTAAGGGTTTATCTATCTTGTTGATTTTCTCAAAGAACCAGCTCCTGGTTTTGTTGATTCTTTGTATGGTTCTCTTTGTTTCTATTTGATTGATTTCAGCCCTTCTCTTTGTTTCTGTTTGATGATTTCCTGCCTTCTACTCCTCCTGGGTGAATTAGCTTCTAAAAATGACATAGTGTTAAGATAATATTATTCATACTGACTGCCAATGATAGCTCTATCCAAAGGGAAAGCCTTGTGTGAATGAATGCCTGGGTGAATTCTTGCTTTTGGCCATATTGACATGGTCAAGGCTATGGCAAAGAAACTATAGCCTTACACCCAAAAAATAGATAAGTTCCAAAGCTTTCTTCCAATGTTACAGAGTAATGGCAAAGTCTTCTCTTGTGTTTATCAGTAGTTTATACAAAAATATTCACCATCATTTTCTCTTCCCAATTATTTCAGTCTGAAAACTATTCCCCTACAGATACTTCTATTGGGATTATCTGAACCTTTCCTCTTAATCAGCTATATAACACAAATCCTGCATTTTTGTTTATGTGCCTATAACCCTGCCTTCTTGTTCAGCTGTGTACAATAACCCTGCTGTTTATTCCATTGTATATAATAAATACAACCAACTTCCAGGGTGCTGATGTTTCTTCATCTGAGACCACCCAACTCCCATTTTTTATGTTTATTTATATGTCTCTCTTTATTCATTCTCTCACCTCTCCTAGTCAGGTCAAAGTTTCTGGATCCATGAATGGGCAAAGCACCTATTACTGGTAGTAAATGATGAATAGATTGATCTTAATATGCACTGGTGATTCAGTGGTGAAAATATTTACCCGTTGTATAGAGGATCTCATGTTCAACTAAATAGTAACTATAACAGCAGTTGATATATCAAATGGGTAATTTTGCTAAATATTATTCACTCAAATCCATATAAGCAGGTGATATGCAAACATCGATTAATTCAACTAGTTGTCTTCTATCATAATGAGAAAATAGAATAAGAAATATTTCAGATTCATACCACACTGAGATAAAATTCTATGAATTCCTAATAATCACCCTACCTACTGACATAACATTGTTTTTATTACTTTCTCTCATATAGTGACAATCTATACTGACAAATATGCAATTGACAATGCAAAAGTTTATTCTGGTTTAAAGTTTAAGATGGGGAAGTCAAGAAGGCAGGAGCTTGAAATAGCAGGACACATCACAATCACAATCAGGAAACAAACAGCGATGAATCCTAGCTACTGTTTAATCCCATTTTGCCACTGATAGAGAGTCTAGGACCCCAGCCAAAAAGTGGTGCTACCAAACAATGAGTGCATCTCCTCACATTAATTAATGTAATTATATTTACTCATCAAATACTTTAAAATGCATAAAAATTGAGAATAACATTAAATTTTCTGACAATGACAAAGGTCATGGCCATTTTCAGTTAGCTTATAGTCTTACTTACCTCAAATTTTGAAGGGTATATTTACAGAGGTTTAAAAAGAGCAGCCTTAAAGATTTCAGCCTTTAGAAATAGTGCATGACATTTTGGAAGAATATTATATTTTATGACAAAATATCACAACAGCATGAGGATAAGACACTGAAATTTTAAATTGAATATTTTAATAACCCTTTATCTGGTTCTGAAAATTTATCATATGGGGGAATTATTGCTCTCTAAGTTTGATCTTGACCATGTTGGCTCCCAAAATGTAGACACAAAGTCTACACAAAGTCTTTTCTTACATATTTTCTTCTGTATTATTCATAGTGCACTCTGCAAAGTAACCATCTCCAAAATCCATGAGGAATTTTCAATGCATTTGGCACTGATACAGTGGCATAGTCATGACAATCAAATACAAGTCTTCTAATAGTGAGAAAAAAATCAAGATCAATTGGGTTTCCAAACTTTAATTCTTTATTTACCAGTCCTGTCTGGATAATGAAAACAAGAAGCCTGAGATCTTAGAGCACACCTGTCAACATGACTTACACTGCCATCATAAGCCATCTGTGCCAGTGTGATATAGTTGTGTCTTCCAGGAAAACTTTACAAGGGAAATGTTGAGCAAAGCTGGTAAATAACTTTAATGTTCTCTTCATGAAATCCTAACAGATCAATTTATCAAAGCTGTGGTAGGTTTACCTGTGCAAACTCTTTCTAACAAAGCAACAAGCTCCTTGGCCATTCTTAAGATGCTATATCATAAACTATTCTCTCATCTTCTCTCTTCAAAAAAGGGATGAGGGGAAAGAAGGAAGGAAGGAAGAAAGAAAGAAAGAAAGAAAGAAAGAAAGAAAGAAAGGAAGGAAGGAAGGAAGGAAGAAGAAACAGAAAGAAACAAAGAAAGAAAAAGAAAGAAAACAGAAGCAAAGAAACAAAGAAAGAAACAAAGAAATGATGTTGAATGATAAAAACCTAGACACCAGGAATTTGACTTTCCTCCATAGAAACAGCAGTTATTTTCTCCAAGAAATACTTCCAACAACTACAATGAGCTAAACTACGCATGCTTCATGGACCAAACAGAATACCTAGTGATATTTCATAAAGTTCAATGAGTCAGTTACAGCTTTTGGGTTTCTGTCATATTCTGGGCCAATCAGAGTGCTTTATAAAGAACTCACACTGAAAATTACTTCAAGTTTTATAATATTACATTCCCCAGACAAAGAAACTGTTAAATTAAGAGACATTACTTAGTAGCTAAGCTGTAGTATGTGTCATCAGGTACATAACAACGAAGTCTGAAGTCAGCAAAATCAGCAACTATTTAGGGTGTGTACGTGATAATGGGAAAAGGTCACATACAACATATTTCAATATATTCTTAAAGTTTCACAATAATTTTGAGCTGGGGTTTTTGGTCCCTATTATATTACTTGTGTAAGGTTAGTGAGATTTTGCTCAATGTGATTCACAAAATACTAGTAAATAATGAAATAAATCAAAGAGAGTTTGGGGAATCAGATTAAATATATGAAATTTATCCCAAATTCAGGAGAATATAATTCATAATTTGGCATCATTTACATATTTAACATTCAGTTTTTTGTAAATATTTTGAAGGAGAGGAAAGCTAGAAACAGATCTATTACAACCTGTTATAATAGTTCAAAGAGGAGATACTGGTTGTGAACAGGATATCAGAGTAGAATTAAAGATGTGTCTGTAGGCTCAAAAGCATTTCAAGAAGTAAACTTAAGACTTTTGCACTTTCTTGAAAGGACTTGAAAGTTCAGGAAGAAAAAAAACTAATAGTGATCAACTGAGTATGGTGGTACAAACTTTAATCGCAGCACTTCTGAGGCACTGGCAGGAGGGTCTCTGAGTTTGAGGTCACCCTGGTCTATGCACCGAGTTCCAAGACAGCCAGAGTTACACAGTTTCTCTGCATAAACTAATAAGTGTGGTGCTTATTCTCAGTTGTCAGCTTGACTATATATAGAATGAACTACAATCCAGAAATGGAGTGTATATCATCCAGATCTTGAGCCTGTAAGACACACACTTTTGATTCAAATCTTGATATGGGGTGACACATAATTTTGATCTAGATTCTGAGACACTGTGACCATGCTTATAAAGATCTTATAAAAAGGAATTAAAGAAAAGCTTTGTGCCAGGTGATGGTGCCACATGCTTTTAATCTTAACACATAGTAGGCAGAGGCAGGTCGATCATTTAGAGCAAGTTCTAGGACAGTCCCCTTCTTCTGCCTGCAGGTTAAGGACTCTCAGCTCATTTAGCACCAAGTCTGCCTACATGCTGCCATGCTTTCCACCATGATAATAGACTAAAACTCTTGAAACCATAAGCCAACCCCAATGAAATATTTGCTATGGACATGGTATCTCTTCACAACAATGAAACCCTAAATAAAATACCAAACCAAAAAAAAATAGTCAATGATGATACTAGAAATTTTGTTTGAGGCAAAAGAAGATAGCACTGACAATCTCACAGACAATATTCAATGAGGAGCAAATGTTGTAAGAAAAATGGTGATTTTTCTGGAAAATGATGGTGTTTCTCTTAAACACAATGATTTTCTCTTTCAGCAAGATGACTAAAAACCACTTTATGTAGTATCAAGTTTTGCATAGGGATCTGAGAGCTTTGGGCAGCTTTTTCATTTCAGCATGATAGTTCAAACAAAAGTATAGAAATATGAACGGGAGATGTTTGAGGAAAGTTCCCCAGAAACAGAGAGAGTTAATAAATATACATTCTCTGGGATTTCAAGACTGACCAACTAGGTATTATGTGAAGTTGAAATAAATGTCTTAACTTTGAGGTGAATTGGTAAGGTAAACACTAGAAAGGGTCTCATTTATAGATAGACAAATTTTATATGTATGTCATTGGTGGATACCAGGACTCACCTCACAAACTACACAAATACTGATTTCAGTCAGATAGGGAGAGTTTATTGAGCATTTGATCCAGGATTGATTAATCAGGGCCACAGACCAGACTTGGGAACTGGTAGAGACCCAGAGCCAGAATCCTACAGAAATTTTAAGCCTAAAATGCACAAATAACTGTGCTAAGTCATTCCATCAATCACAATTTAGGGACATGCGAATTCCCTAGGAATATGTCTTTGTTGTTCTCTAGCCCTGCCCTCAATGACTCAGTGTTTCAAATGGGGGATGACTTGACTTGCCTATCATTCATTTCCCAAATTGCCAACCAGAATATAAATACCCATGTCTATGTCTCTTTCTGCTGAGTAGGATGTCAATTGCCAGGGAGGTCTCAGGTATTTAAAACTTTACTCATTCCCTACTCAAAATGGATGTCTTATCCAAAATAGCTTTTTAGATTGGTGCAGGTGTCTCTCTTATGTTGGGGTCTATTCAGGGACAGTATATAAAGGCAAAAACCATTAAAGCTCATACACCGGTGCAGGAAATGATGCCTGGTAGTTGGTTCAGATCCAAGCTTATCATGGCTAACTATAGAAAGTAGGTCTAACTGATATCTATTGTGATTGGTTTCCAAGAACACAGAAGAGCAGAATGTTACAGAATATGCAATCCACTAGGGCATTGAGAAGGTTTCATAGTAACAGTAGTGACAACATATGAGAAAATTTCTCTGTAACAGTAATTACAGCATAGAATGGCTGCCTAGACATGTAGCAGTTATCAATTCCTTAACAGTCATCATTGTGATTCAAAGGAAGAAATGTAATTAACAAATGTTATATATTTAAATTATATAATATTCAGATACATCAGATATTCAGATATAAACATTTATTTTTACTTCTATTTTATTCTCCATTTTAAAAAATGTAGAAGAAGACAGGACCTTTGAGGAAAAAAAAGAAGTCAAAAAGAGAAGAATAGTGAGAGAAAGTAGATGAGAAAAGAGTCAGAGAAGAAAGGAAACAGAATGAATGAGAGAAGGAGAGAAAACTATAGGAGAAGCATTTCCTCCTTGACATTAACCATTGACATTAACGAATAAATTATGCAAGTCGGAATTGTAGTTACTCTATTGTAAGGAAAGTAGTTATTAAATTTAAAGCAAATAAGGGTACTAAGTATTTTTCTATGCTAAAATTTCATTGCTACTCTCAGCTTTTGTCAGAAAAAATGTTATTTTGGCTGTCAGCAACTGCTAAAGTCCTAACTGGTCAGAGTAATGTAAGTGCTGACTATGTTCACCGAGGCAAATGGAGCACATATACTGGCACCCATCACAAGACTCAAGGAATATCTTGGAAGAAGGGCTAGAAATGGAGGGAGGAAGTTGTTAGAAACTTTGATGTCGGGCTACTATATGGATGTGTACTCTTGAACTCACTGCAGCTATGTTTATCTAAGGCAGATCTGTGTAGATTGAACCAGTCAGTCAGCACCATATCATGGAGAAGGGACCTGCTCACAAGAACCTACTCCTGAGAATAATGATCAAAGAGATGGAATTTTTTTCAGTGGTATAGCCACTAGTACGGTACTGATTCTCCTGTAAATAGCCTATCACCCATGCCAAATAAGCATCCCTAACAAACCCACTGAGTAAAAATAGGGGTGAATAGAATCAAGAAGTTGGACTAGTTATAAAGATGATGAACAGCAATGAGAACAGGAAAGGGATGAGTGCGGGTAATAAAGAATAGTATTAAAATATATTATATAAGCATATAGAAGGCCACAATAAAATTCATTATGTATATTGAAATATTGCAATAGCTGTAATTACACAATTTTTAAAAATCACTAAGAAAGCAATTTTTATTGAGATTTGCATTTTTAAATTATTTTTCAATAAAAATATAAGTTGATGTTCTATTTCAACTCATTCAATTCTCTAATGCAATTCAATAAAGAACATTCTATTCCCTATTCAATCTACTCAAACACAGGAGCAAGCTGTCTTTGCTTTTGCATTATCTGAAAGTTTTCACTATGGATATTATCCTTGCATAAACCAGTCTTGTCCTAAACTTCACCAGAATGTTTGCTCATGTCTTTAAAAATAATACAATTTAATTTTGCTTTTTGGTTTTGTCATGTGTTTTCTCTCATCTTTGTGCTTTGGGTGTGTCCATATTTATAAAATGTCATGTGGTTTTATCTCTTTTAGAGAAGAAGGCAATGCAACTCAGTAGTTTTCTGTCTATGTGTGAACTAAACACCATGGGTATTGATGAATAACTGAGAGGTGGTAAAAGAGAGAATATTAGTATCCATTCATCATGCCTCAAGCCCAATCAATGAGGTGGGTTACCATATTAAAAATTATAAACATAAAGTAGTTAACATTGTTTTATTTACATCATTCCCCCCAAAAAAGTGTTTTGCTTCATATTACAAGTTGGTTTCAACCAACTAACATGAAAACATCCAGGAAAGCAAGAACTAATGCAGAGATGCTGCTATAAGGTTTACACCGGAATTCCACAGAGATATGGAAGAAACAATAAGCTGTGGAAACACTGCTGCCATTCATGAGACTTCATATGAACCTGACACCAGAGAAACTGAGCAAATTTGTCAAGACACATGAAGAAAGTAGTTGAATGGATAAGGATGATGTCCTAAAAGAGCTGACAATGAAGAAGGAGAAGAGGAAGGAAGGAAGGAAGGAAAAAAGTGAGGGAGGAAAGAAGGAAGCAAAGAAGGAAGAAAGGGAGGGAGGGAGGAAGGAAGGAAGGAAGGAAGGAAGGAAGGAAGGAAGGAAGGAAGAAGGAAGGAAGGAAGGAAGAAAAGAAGGAAGAAAAGAAGGAAGGAAGGAAAGAAGGGAGGAAAGAAGGAAGGAAAGAAGAAAGGAAAGAAGGAAAGAAGGAAGGATGGAAAGAAGGAAGGAAGGTAGGAAGGAAACTCACATTATAAAAATGATCAAAATTCTTTACAACTGAAAGTAAATGACACTTCTAAAGCTGATCTAAAATTCAAGAGGAATTTGACAGTTTCCCAAAGGTCAGTCCTAACAGAAGTCAGACTGTGGGGAAGGCAAGCAGTACTGTTCATAGTGCTTGATGAGTTATTTACAACAAAATGAAACACTTAATTTTGAGGATTGAGGGGTTCTAAATTGTGTTATACAAAATGAACACTGGCCATTCTTTTCCTGTTTGTATATAAAGAGTTAAATATGTATTTACATAAATATCTATCAAGAAAATTAAACTCATAACTTTTTCCAGAAAACAAAAATCACTAAGAAATGATATAGTAAAATATTCAGGTACTTATTATAGTTACACAAGAGTCACATCCTTTAAAATATCTGGTGTAGAAATGATTATTTTTTATGTTCTGCATGACAAAATTAACAAATCATTAATATTTGAAAACACATTTATTACTACTGAGGTGCTTGCTACTATTCACAGAACAAAACTATTTTTCCTAGATCCCATGCTGGGTAGAGCAAGACCACTCAAGCTCCAGGACATCTGATGCTGTCTTTTGCAGTTCATAGTACCCCGCATACATGAGTACATACACAGACATGAATAACTTACAAAACATGATTTCAATAAAATAAGTTTGTAAAATTATCTCTGTAAATATTCTGTTATTTTTATTCAATATATTCTTTATTTATATTTCAAATGATTTCCGCTTTCCTGGATCCCCCCTCCCCGAAAGTCCCATAAGCCCTCTTCCTTCCCCCTGCTCCCCAATCGACTACTTCCTGATTCCCTGTCCTAGTATTACCATACACAACTGCACTGATCTTCTCTAGGACCAGGGCCCTCTCCTTCCTGCTTCTTGGGCATCATTTGATATGTGAATTGTTTCTTGACTATTACGAGTTTCTGGGCTAATATCTGGTTATAAGTGAGTGCATACCATGTGCGCTTTTTTGATTGGGTCACATTACTCCAGTTCCACCAACTTGCCTAAGAATTTCATGAATTCATTGTTTTTAATAGCTGAGCAATATTCCATAGTGTAAATATACCACATTTTCTGTATCCATTCCTCTGTTGAGGGACATCTACATTCTTTGCAGCTTCTGGCTATTATAAATAGGGCTGCTAATGTGTCCTTATTGCATGCTGGGAAGTCATCTGGGTATGCCCAGGAGTGTTATAGCAGGGTCCTACAGTAGTATCATGCCGAGATTTCTGAGGAACCACCAGTCTGATTTCCTGAGTGGTTGTAACAGCTTGCAACCCCACCAACAGTGGAGGAGTGTTCCTCTTTCTCCACATCCTCTCTGATACCTGCTATCTCCTGAGGTTTTGATCTTAGCCATTCTGACTGCTGTGAGGTTTTGACTTGCATTTCCCTGATGACTAAAGATGTTGAACATTTCTTTAGGTGCTTCTCAACCATTTGATATTCCTCAGGTGAAAATTCTTTCTTTAGCTCTGTACCCCATTTTTTAATAGGGTTATCTCTCTAGAGTCTACTTTCTTGAGTTCTTCATATATCTTGGATATTAGCCCTCTGTCAGATGTAGGATTGGCAAAGATCTTTTCCCAATTTGTTGGTTGCCATTTTATCCTTTTGACAGTGTCCTTTGCCTTATAGAAACTTTGTAATGTTATGAGGTCCCATTTGTCAATTCTTGATCTTAGAGCATAAGCTATGGGTGTTCTGTTTAGGAAAATTTCCCCTCTACCCATGTGTTCAAAGCTCTTCCACAGTTCCTTTTTTATTAGTTTCAGTGTGTCTGGTTTTATGTGGAGATTCTTGATCCACTTGAACTTGAGCTTAGTAGAAGGAGATAAGAATGGATCAATTTGCTTTCTTCTGCATGCCGACCTCCAGTTGAACCAGCACCATTTGTTGAAAAGGCAATTTTTTTCCCACTGGATGGTTGGCTTTCTTTAGAGGTTATGGGACCATTTAGATAGTCTATCTGATCCTTTTGTCAAAGGTCAAATGGCCATAGGTGTGTGGGTTCATTTCTGGGTTTTTAAATTGATTCCATTGATCTATCTGCCTGTCACTGTACCAATACCATGTAGTTTTTAACACTATTGCTCTGTAGTACTACTTGAGATCTGGAATACTGATTCCCCCAGAATTTTTTTTTTACTGTTGAGAATAGTTTTCACTATCCTGGATTATTTGTTAATCCAGATGAATCTGAGAATTGCTCTTTATAACTCTGTGAAGAATTGAGTTGGGATTTTGTTGGGGATATATTGTTTGTGGCTAAATCCCTAATTTCTTCTTCAGCCTGCTTATCCTTTGAGTATAGGAAGGCTACTGATTTGCTTGAGTTAGTTTTACATCCACCCACTTTGCTGAAATTGTTTATCAGCTGTAGGAGTTCTCTGGTGGGGTTTTTTGGGTCATTTAAGTATACTATCATATCATCTGCAAATATTGATAATTTGACTTCTTTCTTTCCAATTTACATCCCTTTAAAGTCTGTTTGCTGTCTAATTGCTCTAGCAAGTACTTCAAGTACTATAGTGAATAAATATGGAGAGAGAGGGTAGCCATTTCTAGTCCCTGATTTTAGTGGGATTGCTTCAAATTTCACTCCATTTAGTTTGATGTTGGTTACTGGTTTGCTGTATATTGCTCATTCACTGTTGGATCTTTGTGTGGTTTTGGTATCAGCAAAATTGTGGCATCATAGAACGAGTTGGGTATGGTTCCTTCTGTTTCTATTTTGTGGAATAGCTTGAAGAGTATGCTGTTAGGTCTTCTTTGAAGGTCTGATAGAATTTTGCACTAAAACCATCTGGTCCTGTGCTTTTTTTGGTTGGGAGACTGTCAATGACCACTTCTATTTCTTTAGGGGTTATGGGACCATTTAGATAGTCTATCTGATCCTGATTAAACTTTGGTATTTGGTATCTGTCTAGGAAATTGTCCATTTCATCCAGATTTTCCAGTTGTGTTGAGTATAGGCTTTTGTAGTAGGATATGATAATTATATGAATTTCCTCAGTTTCTGTTGTTACTTCTCCCTTTTTATTTCTTTTTTTTTAATTTGGTTACTGTCTTTGTGCGCTCTGGTTAGTCTAGCTAATGGTTTATCTATCTTGTTGATTTTTTCAAAGAAACAGCTCCTGGATTTGTTGATTCTTTGAATAGTTCTTTTTGTTTCAACTTGGTTGATTTCAACCCTGAGTTTAATGATTTCCTGCCTTCTACTCCTCTTGGGTGTATTAAATTCTTTCTGTTCTAAAGCTTTCAGGTGTGATGTTAAACTGCTAGTGTATGCTCCCACCAGTTTCTTTTTGGAGGCCCTCAGAGCTATGAGTTTTCCTATTAGCACTGCTTTCATTGGGTCTCATAGATTTGGGTATGTTGTGCTTTCATTTTTATTAAATTCTATAAAGTCTTTGATTTCTTTCCTTATTTCTTCCTCGAACAAGGTATCATTGAGTAAAGCATTTTCAGAATCCATGTGTATGTGGGCTTTCTCTTGTTTTGTTGCTATTGATCACCCTTACTCCATAGTGATCTGATAGGAGGCATGGAACTAGTTTAATCTTCTTATATCTGTTAAGGTCTGTTTTGTGACCAATTATATGGTCAGTTTTGAAGAAGGTACCATGAGGTGCTGAGAAGAAGGTATGTTCTTTTGATTTAGTATGAAATGTTCTGTAGATATCTATTAAATCCATTTGGTCCAAAACTTCTGTTAGTTTCACTTTGTCTCTGTTTAGTTTGTGTTTCCCTGATCTGTTCATTGAGGTGAATGGTGTGTTGAAGTCACCCCCAATTATTGTGTGGGGTGGGATGTGTGCTTTAAGCTTTAGTAAAGTTTCCTTTACAAATGTGGGTGCTTTTGTATTTGGAGCATAGGTGCTTAGAATTGAGAGCTTTTCCTGGTAGATTTTTCCTTTGATGTGTATAAAGTGTCCTTCTCTTTCTTTTTTGATGAAAGTCTGTTTTATTGGATATTAGAATGGCTACTCCAGCTTGTTTCCTGGAACCATTTGCTTGGAAAACTGTTTTCCAGCCTTTTACTCTGAGGTAGTGTTTTTCTTTGAGATGTGTTTCCTGTATGCAGAAAAATGTTTGGTCTTATGTACGTATCCAGTCTGTTAGTCCATGTCTTTTTATTGGGGGATTGAGTCCATTGAGGTTAAGAGCTATTAAGGAATTGTGATTGTTGATTCCTGTTATTTTTGATGTAGCTTTTATGTTTGTGTGGTTATCTTCTTTTGAGTTTATTGAAAAAAAGATTAATTTCTTGCTTTTTCTAGTGTGTAGTTTTCCTCATTTTTTATGGTGTTTTCCACTCATTATCCTTTGAAGGGCTGGATTTGTGGAAAGATACTGTGTAAATTTGTTTTTGTCATGAAATACCATTGTTTCTCCATGTATGGTAATTGAGAGATTTGATGGATATAGCAGTCTGGGTTGGCATTTGTGTTCCCTTAGGTCTGTATGAGATCTGCCCAGGCTCTACTGGCTTTCAGTCTCTGAAGAGAAGTCCGGTGTAATTCTGATAGGTCTATCTTTATATGTTACTTGATCTTTTTCCCCTATTGATTTTAATATTCTTTCTTTGTTTAGTAGACTTGATGTTTTAATTATTATGTGACTGGAGGAATTTATTTTCTGGTAAAATCTATTTGGAGTTCTGTAGCCTTCTTGAATGTTCATGGGTATCTCTTTTTTTAGGTTAGGGAAATTTTCTTCTATAATTTTGTTGAAGACATTTACTGGCCCTTTAATTTGGAAGTCTTCACTCTCTTCTATACCTATAATCCTTAGGTTTGGTCTTCTCATTTTGTCCTGATTTCCTGGATGTTTTGGGTCAGGAGCTTTTTGCATTTTGCATTTTCTTTGGTTGTTGTGTCAATGCTTTCTATGGTGTCTTCTGCATCTGAGATTCTCTCTTCTATCTCTTCTATTCTGTTGTTGATGCTTGGATCCATGACTCCTGACTTCTTTCCTAGGTTTTCTATGCCCAGAGTTGTTTCCCTTTGTGATTTAATTATTGTTTCTACCTCCATCTTTAGATCCTGAATGGGTTTGTTCAATTCCTTCACCTGTTTTGTTGTGTTTTCCTATTTCTTCAAGAGCTTCTCCCTGTTTACTTGTATTCTCCTGTATTTCTTTAAGGGAGTTATTTATGTCTTTCTTGAAGTCCTCCATGAAGTCCTCCATCAGCATCATGACCTGTGATTTTAAATCTTGCTGTTCTGGTGTGTTAGGGAACCCAGGACTTGCTGTTGCGGAGAATTGGTTTCGGATGGTGCCATATAGCTTTGATTTCTGTTAGCTACATTCCTATGTTTGCCTTTTGCCATCTGCTTATCTCTGCTGTTAATTGGTCCTGCTGTCACTGGCTGGTGCTTGCCCCTTCTGTGTGCTTGCAAGTCTGTCTCAGCAACCCTGGGTGACCTGCTTTCCCCTGGCACAGATTGCTGTGATGCTGCCGAGCTCCTGAGTGCAAGTGGACTCCTGGCGGGGTGTGTGATCGGGTGATGCCTGTCTACCAGTCTGCCCCTCTACACAGTCACAGGAGCAAAGATGGTGGCACCTAGCCTCTAAGTGTGGGACTCCCTCTAAGCACCTCCCTGCCGGGCAGATGATCCCTGGCAGGTTATGTGCCCAGCTGGCTGGCTGTGGTGCTGCAGAGCTCCTGGGTGCAGGTGGAGTCCTGGTGGGGTGTGTCCCAAGCAATCTTCTACTCTGGAGATCCCTGCCTTCCCAACTGCCCCTCTACACAGTCACAGGAGCACAGATGGAGGTGCCTCACCTCTAAGCACAGAACTCCCTATAACCACCTCCCTGCAGGGCAGATGGTCCCTGGCCCTCTGTAAAAATTCTTAAATAAAAGCAAAATATACAAATTATATGAAATGTCAAAGGGCAAAAAATCTCATTTCAAAAATCTCAAATATAAAATTCACTAAGATGTGAAGTTTTATAAATTACAACATGATATCACAATTAAAAATTTCTCCTCTTGACCTTATTTTTTCAAATCCCTAACTGTAGAAAATACATTGAATTGAACTTTGATCAAATTGAGTTCCAACTTAGGTTCCACTCTCAAGATAGAATAGAATAATGAATGTGCAAATTCTCCAAAATAGAAAATATCTGAAATATGAGGTATTTCTTCTCTTAATCTCTACATAAATGTTATCTTACAGATAAAAAGTACAGAAATATCAAGAATGGGACAGAGTATACATAGGTATAAAGACACTAATCTAATGTTGCTACCTCTCCCTTAAATACTATGGAATGTATTCATTTCAAGTATGCTGGAATTTTCATCTGTATCTTTAACATACAATTCTTTTAAGATGTTTATTTTTAATTCCATGAATACATTCATAATGCAAATTGGCCATATAAAACATGCTTTTGGTCATATGTATGGCATGTCATAAAGAAGGATAAGGCATTCTTCAAAAATTTGAAATATGAATAGAATGATTATGTTAATAGAGTAAGAGGAACCAGTAAGAATAAATCCTCTAAGCACACTCAATTTAAGCACAGTGAATCTTCAAGCTGTAGAATATCTTTACAAACTGGCCAACAAAATGAGAGTAAACTCATTTAATTAAAATCCTGATCTAAATCAAAAGTGAAGAATCAACATTATTATCAATCTCACATAAATGAAAGTGATTGTAAGGCAAATCTCTGAATATCTCTATGGTTCTAACACTAGATGAGTTGAGCAAAATAAGCAAAATGCCAGGGAGTCTCAAACATCTGGGACAGGAGACAAGAAACAAATAGGAAATGAGCATGACAAACAAGAAAATAGAATTCATGGTCAAGTAATCATGAACCAAAATAATAATAATAATAATAATAATAATAATAATAATGGCAAAGAACATTCTAATAGGACATGAAAAATTTGTATAAAATTTAGCCCAAAGTATATTTCAAATATAAGCAGTATTTTAAATACAAATTCAAGCATATTTTAATTCACCAAAGCAAAGCTATACATTGTTCCTTTTTCAATGGATGAAAGATACAGCCACTTACTCACCTTAATATGCTCAGAAACATGCTAGCCCTCCGTGTTTCTGGTTTTCAACAAAAGGCATATAAAATGTTTTACCTTAAGATAAAAATGGACATATACCAAAATGTATCTGTTAATGAATTATCAATATGAATTATACCACACATTGATCTAATCGCTGTTAGATGATTTTTTTCCATTGTTTAAAATTGAACTCTTTTACATCATCCTACATACTGTATCTAGACTAAGCTTGTTTATCAAATATTGTAGATGTTTCTCTGTTGGTATATAATTTTCACAAGTTTTTACCTGTATAGAATAGTAAATTCTCCTCCCTAATCTGCTTTTTCTGTTTTTTCTTATAGCTAGCAATTCAGTTGTTTTGTTTATATAGATAATATATATGTGTGGTACAATATTACAAGTTATATCATCAGAAGTAATAAATTTCCTGCTGTATAATTTTAGGGAATTATAGTTGTATATATGATCTGCCACTGAGCTAATTATTGTGTGGTAAATTCCTGAATTAATGGTGATAAGCCAAATTCTGATTTCCAAATAAAGATAGAAACATATCTATGCAATTGAATACTGTCATGACATTTAGGTTTCATTAATTTTCTCAGGTATATGAAATCACCCACTTTGCAAAAGAAGATATAAAATTACTTTTTAATGTGTGAGAAGTCTAAGACATCCATGAAAACACTAACATCTATTAAGTCTCATAGGTCTAGTCAAGTCCTAGAGCACAGCGTCAAAAACGTAACTGTATTTCAAGATTGAAAATGATTTTATACAACTGCATTAAAATCTGTATGACTACACCTCAACTACAAAATTATTATAGCTTTATTTAAAAAAATAAAAATTAAAAAAATGTATCTCCTGTTCATGAGTCAAGTGCTTTCTGCTATGAAATTGAAGACCTCCTGAAAATGACCTGCAAAATCATGTATATTGTGACAAATTTTCAGGCAGCTTCCTGGAAAAAACTAAATGCTCATAAATTTAACATGGAAGTTTTCAAGGGAACCAGAATAGCCAAATCAAACAAACAAACAAACAAGCCATTTGATACATGCAGATTTTGAAATTATTACCATGTTTTTGAAATCAAGACAAAGTGATGTTAACTAACCTAACAACTTAAGGATGGAAAAAATATAAATGAATAAAGAGTTTAAGTAGGACCCAAAGCAAGGAAGACCATTTCAAATGTCTGACAGAGGATAAATTGAGGGAATCATTCTTAAAATAAATGTAAAGTCAAATGGAACTACTTCTGCTATATTTTGGACATTCAGGGAACCTACCACCCTGTTTTATTTCCACTGTTTTATGACACCCTTTTGGAGGAGGAATGTCTAGCCTATTCCTCTTCTGCCATTGTGTTTGAGGGAAACATCTAACACTTATGCCTGTTTTCATGGACATAGCATGCGATTGACGCTGCCATGAGTTAAGGTTCTGGAAGTGTTGGGACACAATAAAGCTATTATTATGCAGGAAAAAGATGGGTATTGGACTGATGAGGACATCATGAGGACTGATGATTATAAACTGAATTGTGTCCCTAAAATCCATATGTTCAACTCTGAAGTCTGAATGTAATAGTATTTGGAGGTAAGGTCTTCAGAGGAAAGTACGTTTAAATGAAATCCTGTGGGCGAATCCTTAATCCAGTGGGATTAGTGTCTGTCAGGACAGGAAGAGAGGCCAGAAAATACTCTTTCTCTCCTTCCCTTCTCTCCCCATCTTGCACACTATCTTTCTACCCATTGAACATAAGTAATATAAAGACACAAAAACAATATAGTGAGCCAGAAACTGGTACTTCACCAGACACAAATAATCCTGACAACTAAATTTTGAAATTCTAGCCTCCATATCTGTAAGAAGACAATGTTTTGTTTGATTGTATTTGTTTCTGTTATACTGTAATGATGAACATTTTTTTTTTACAGAATAATAATGAGTCCATGAAAAGTTTTAGGGTAAGGAAGATTTCTGAATGCTAGCAAGCCTGAAGATGTGAACTACTTTGTTCAGTATTTTCTAGAACATGACTACACAGGAAAATGTGGAAAGTCACCAGATAGGTGAGACCAAAGTAGTTACAGATTCCAAGGTGAACGCAGACTCCTGGCCACCTGTTCTCCAACACTAAAGAAAATTTAGTGATTACAAATTATTACAGGTCAAATCTTTTTACTCCTATCTATAGAAATAAATTTGGTGACTAATGTTTAATATTGGAAATCTTATTCTCCCTGGAAAACAAGAAAATGTTTCCTTTAGAGAACATGGAGAAAAAAGACTGAGTGGATAAATCAGTTAACTTCAATTAGGTGTCATCTTCAGCAAAGACAGAGGAACACTAATAATATATTGTCGTGGTGTGTGATTTCCAAAATTAGTGATGTTTAAAACTTGTACAGAAATCAAATGGCTGTATTAAGTTTTCCCTAAGCATCAAAGCAATCCAACTGAGACATTTTAAAAACAACAAAAGCAACAAAAGCAGACCAGAAAGGCATTGATGATACAAACATCGAATGTTCTGGATGAAAACGGGAACTAAGTTTAACTGGAAAACTGTATTTCTCTAACATTTATAACTATAGTTTGATACTTCCCTTGAAGACAGGATTAGAACACCACTTTTACTATTGTTTCTTTTAATGAAAAAAATAACATTATAGCCAGAAAAATGACATTAAGAAATTTAAATGCAGTATGCATTGATATCTGCATTTCAGCAAATCAGAAAGAATGTGAGATAATAATGGAATTTTAATGATAACCAAAAGGAGAATGTATTATATAGGTACAAATCTGTTCAGGGAAACACACATATGGGAGTGATTATATACTTTCATTTAAAGACATAAAAGATATTTAAGTGAATCAGAAGTTCTCACTTGTTCATTAGTAGGAAGGTCAAATGTAAAAGAGTGTCTTTTCTCTAATTGGTATGTAGATTCAGTACAATAGTAGTCTGTAATCTCTCAAGAACTTCCTTTTAAAAGTGTTGGGCTGATTCTAATTCTGTAAGAAAAAAGTACCTGGCTAAGAGATGTATGGCTACCCATAGCCTTCAGACCTTTCCTTAACAACATGTTGGTTAAAGTACTTCCTAGTATGAGTCTAGGTCTCCAAGGGTGAGGACACTGGGGTTTGAGTCCCTGACTCCATGAAACCTCTTCATAAAGTGTGTGTGTGACAGGGAGATCACATCCCAGTATTTGTATGTCTATTAAGTTACACGGAGCCCTAATTCTTTAGTCATGTGGTCATATACATGACCATTTTGGAAGAAATAATAGATTTGTGAACTTGCTTTTAGAATAACCAATTATTTTTACATAACAAATGTTTAAAAAGCCCCGAAATCACAAAAATGACACTAGGTTCGTGATTTTCAATATGCCTGCTCTGTACAATGGCCTCCAAGTTCTCAGCTTCCATGCCTTGTGTGGATTAGACAAAAGGAAGAGTCCCTTATCTTAAGCACAAGCATCTGTGCACTATTTAGAAGCAAAATTTTAGAACCCACAGTAAAGTATATTTTATTTTCAGTTAAATAACAATGTGCAAAAAAAAGTGTTAGAAATTGCTGTTCCCTTCAGTTTTAAAATTTTTCATTACATTTGTTTGTGTGTTTGTTTAAGGAGGCACGCCATGGTACAAATGTGAGGATGACTTGCAGATATTGAGCCTCTCCTTCTGCAATGTGGGTCACAGGGATCAAATGCAGGTCATCTGTCTTGGTGACAAAAACCTGACCTGCTACATCATCTCCCTTCTTTACATCATTTCTCTATTTCAGATGAAGTTGACTTGTGTTGTCTAAGGCTCTGTGTACTATAAGAAATCTAAGTAAAAAGAAAATGTGTTTCTAAAGATGATAAGATTGACTCATGTATGATAATCTTACTGAGATTTGGGGAAATCAGTCATTTCGTACACTATACTCATAAGGTCTATTAGACAAGCAGGAATGTCCGTGAACATCGGCCCTCTCTCATGGCTTACTGTGTTGGCATTCTGTGCTACGGCAGCCTGAAATTTGGTGCTAAGCTTGAGCAGGTTTTGCCTTCTCAATAGATCTGTAATCCCTAGAGACCACTTTCCTCTCACAGAGCTACATCTCAATCAGTAGACAATTCACCACAGAGACTCAGTTTGAATTCCTGCTTCATCTAGTCACACTCAATTGAACAGAGAGGCCTGTGATCATTAAAGTCCCTGCTTTCTACTGACAGTTTCATGGAAGCCGTCCAGAGCTACTCAGTGCCTGAATTTCATATTCCCTTGAAATTGAGGCTGCATACCGTGCAGTGCTGTGACCTTTTCTGTGAGTTTTTCACACCCTCCCTCTGCAGTTTGAAAGGTGTAGCACATCAGAGAAATCACACTAAGGATAGTCGCATGATAAAATGTGATAGGAAAGGTCACACTCCATATCAGGTTTTAATTCAATTCAGACACAGCTCACTACTTTGGGAACTGTTAAATATTTAGTATACAGACATTACCAATACCGATTTTTTTTTCTGAGCTTCCTTTTGTGGACCTGGGAGTCTAACCCTGGGAGCTTCACAGGATTTCATGCTAGACCGGCCTGCAGCTGTTCTGCCTCTCAGTATAGGAATACTTTGTAGTTACTGAAAAATATCTCAGTTGAATAATTAAGTGGCTCTTTTTTTTCCAGAAAATGTAAATTAGTGGGTTTTATTTGTTTAAGTTTTAAAAGGACTTACTTGCATAACAGATTGAAGACACAAGGCAACCATTTGTTCTGAACTGATTTCAAATTGTGACTCAGCCTAGCTCCAGGAAAGGGGAAATCATTTGAAATGTAAATAAAGAATATATCAAATAGGACCTTCAGTATTTTTTAAGTTTTTAGTTTGTTACCATTTCTTTTTTTTTATTTTTTTTATTTTCTATATTCTATGTTTACATTCCAAAGGCTTTCCCCTTTCCCAGTTCCCACCCACCATAGTTCCCATAGTTCCTCTCCCCCCCCAACTGTTCCCCAATCACTCCCCCTCCCCCCTCGGTTTCTTTACTAAACTGGATGCAATCTTTACAGGCCCAGGGTCCTCTCCTTTCTTCTTCTTGGGAATCATTTGACTTGCTATGGGACAGTGGTGCTTTCTCCTTCCGTTCGTGCTTACTCTAGAATAACATGCAGAGAGATAGGACAGCTCTTACTGAAGAGGATTAGAATCCTTTCTTTCATAATTTTGCTCAATTGAACTTGCAAAGAACGGAAGCTTATTCTAGATGCTGAGTTTTCCTTTTCTGCGTGGGATCCTAGAGTTAAAGAAGAACCTAGATTGTTTTGTTACTGGGAACAAATTTAAGAGACTCTGGGAAGTCCAAACATCTATCCTTCTTTTACTTAGTTCCACTTATTTATATAATTATTTTCTTCTAACATCTAAATAGTTGCATGAATTTGCACACAATTTGTATGTGTCAAGAAAAGAAAGAAGGAATGAACAGAAGAAAGAAAAGGAAGAAGAAAGGAAGAAAAGGAAGTGAAAAAAAGTACAGAGGCCCATTGCTTTCACATCCTGTATTGATTCACTGAAACTACATTCAGTAAAAAAGAGGAATAGGTTCATATTCTTATGTAAAATTCATCAATATCACAAATCCTAATAAAATATCCTTTTGTAACATTGGCCTAACAATGATATATCACCCATAGAAGGATTATGATATACTACAGGCATATTACATTTGAAATATTTTCTAAGATATAATTGGCTTCCTTTTTTGCTAAGATGATGTAAGAAAAAATATGTATTCTGTAGAAGAAATTGAAAATTAAGTAAATAAAATATTTTTGAACTTCCCCCCATATAGTTAATAAAGAATCACCTCCCACCGTCTCCAACACATCCCCTTCCCTGCCACAAGAAACATTTGGTAATACTGACTACATTTCCATTCCATAGCTGAAGAAATTCTACCAATAAATAAGCTATATGGGAAAAAAGGCTCAAAATCTTGAGAAGATAGTGTTTTCTAAAAAGTCAGCTTCTATGTGATATGACAAACCAGAGCATTCTAAATAAAAACTTTATGCATAATGAATCTGAGATCAATGGAGAAGATAAAGTTGAAGAAACAGTACTTCCAATAAGATATTATCTGAACCAGGTTCCTTTGGGAGGCCAGGCACTTAAGCAAATTTTACAGAGTGCTGTAGAGATTGCATGAGATATCTAGGTCCTATAACTGACCTGGATCCATAAATTGAGTTGTAAATAAATGTGATGCCTATTTTTGTAATCACACTGAGTAGACGCTAAGATGGATATAATGGGAACCCACTTTCTGGTACATATTCCAGCTGCATCATAATCATCAGGGAGCTGTTTCTTATTAATATACTTTTGTTCCCTCACAGAACCAACTCTATCCAAATCTCCCAGCATGTCATATAGACATATGTGAAAATTATAAGTTAGCAGCATTCTCTAAGGATAAAAACAACTAAGATCACTCAGGGAGAAAAAGCTTAAGACAATTAAGGTAAAGATATACAAGAGACACATCTCTCTTGCAGGTTAAAAGCACTATTTCTAATAGAGTTATTGTCCTATATTGACCTTCACAAATAACCTGTCCAAATGGAAAGTGGTATTTCATGAGCCACAACTTATTTCTTTAACTTGATTTTATACATTCTCACACACACACACACACACACAATTTGATTACTCTTTAAATCTACATTTTTTTAGCTTCTTGAGAATATTTTATCTTTTGTCTTTTGAATATATTCATTGAATATATTGAATGTAGTCAGTATTACCAAATATATTAGACACGTTTGAATATATTCCACCAACTCTTACCCAGTTTATCCATTTTCTACTTCCTTAACTTTTTTTTTTCATTTAAGATCAAGCCAAGCTTCCCAAATACTCTTGAATGTGTGGTCTACCACTGGAGATTTGCTGACTTACAAAAGGTTAAACTCTTAGAGAAAACTCTCCCTCCCTCTCCAGCAGTGAACAGTTGCCAATAGCTTTACAACTTGGAGTGGGACCATTGTGTACCCAACCCCTCTCTCCTTGCCAGGAAGTGGTCTAGAATGGGCTTGCCTAAAGTTTGTACATTCTGTTTCAACCGCTGGGATTTGTATGTGCATCTGCCCTGCTCTGTTCAGACCATATTTCCCTGTAGTCATTTACCTCTTCTATCTCTTAGACACGTTCCAAACCCCATTCCACAGTGGCTCCTGAGTCTCTGGATGGGGTTGTAGTTTGCTTTGAGGCTCACCATTTAACAGTCTCTTATTCTCTACAGATTGGTTAATTGAATGTCACCTTTTTCATCACTGCCTACTACAAATAGAAGTTTTACTGATTAATTTCACTGATGAGAAGTGCATTGATCTGTGAGTGCAACACATCAGAGGAGTCAGTTGAATATGATGTCAATTTAATATCATAATAGTGATAGGTGCTCCTTTAGAGCCTGTGAACTATACAGCCATAGCTAATTGTGCTCCTTATTGGTTTCATTCCACTGAGCAAAATGTAGATCCAATCAGTAAGTGGTTGGTTACTACACTGATGTTCATGCCTCTACTGATTGTATCAGTGAATGTGTCTTTCCAGGCCAAGCATCATTTTAGCTCAAAGGGTTGAAGCTGCATGTGATTGATGACTACTTTAATCCTTTAGTAGCTGGCATAACATCTTCTAGAACTATGAGAGCTATCCAGTAGAGATAATTCTTTCAGGTCTACAGCAGCATAATTCTTTCATATTCTATGATTCAAACATATGGTGACTTCAGCGACAGGGTCTTACTCTCAAGTTCTTGAGGATAACTGAGAGCAAGCCTGTAATATCTGGGGTTCTATGAGACTTCAGAGAGAAACAATTCCAAAAGCAGTAGCTCATACCTGGTAGTGGATTTTCTCTGTGTGAGCATGTGTCAAGGCTGACAGTGCAAGTTTGTTCCATTTTATATTCTTACTGAGGCCATTTCAGGTCTAACCTAAATCTGATCCTTTTGATGGTGAATCCTGTAGAAAATTACCCAACTCTATTCTAGAAACCAGAGGTTAAGATGCCCCAGCTAATTTGTCTTAACTTCTTTTAAGCTAATTGCTTGTATAAAAATGCTTCTGAAGCTAAAAAGCAAGATATCAGAATGTGGGTTTTGCCTTTCAAAATCTCTTACTTGCTGCTACAAATGGATCACAAATATCTTAGTATAGTCACAGTTTGCAAGAGTAGAGACTTTCAGTTGGCTATAAACTATGTCTGGTCATCTATGGTAGGTTCACTACAACATTATCTTACAGGGGCATTGTTGCTTTTTAATAAAATAACTCCATTTTAATCCTCCGGATGCTTCTTCTTCTTCTTCTTCTTCTTCTTCTTCTTCTTCTTCTTCTTCTTCTTCTTCTTCCTCTTCCTCTTTCTCTTCCTCCTCCTCTTCCTTCTCTCTCTCTCCCTCTCTCTCTGTGTTTGTGTTGAGGTTTCTATAGTAATAAGTTTTCATAGGTTTTCATGTCTTTCTGAAGAAAGAAAGACAACTGCACCAAGATATATTTAGTATTTGGAGATCATTATTCATTTTACAAAAAAGTTTTCCAAATGTTCCAGGAAAGGATACTGAAAGTAGCTTTATAAAATTAAGGATCTAGGGCTGGAGAGATGGCTGAGAGATTAAGAGCACTGGTTGCTATCCCAGAGGTCCTGAGTTAAATTCGCAGCACTTACATGGTGGGTCACAACCATCTGTAATGGGATCCAGTGCCTTCTTCTGGTGTGCAACTATACATGATGGCAGAACTCTGTATATATAATAAATTAATAAATCTTTTAAAAAGAAATAAAATTAAGGACTTACTTTTTGATATTCACCGTGAGTTTATAGAATTCCAGTTCAATAATTTCTTATAACTTTCATTTATATCTTAGTGATATCTTTCATTAGCTTGAATGAATACAAATGATAGGTCTTCTAAAAAGAGTATACACAATTGCATCTTTAGTCAGTATACTAACTAAAAATATTTTGTGTTGTATTCTGCAATTTCAACTAATGTATTCATCTTTTAGGAATAAGCACAGATGGAAAGTAAAAGATATAGCCATTTGTTCTGAGCACAGAACACTTAAATTTAGTCCAAATGGAAAATAAGATTATGTATATATGAGACTAAAGACTGAAAATAAACAAGTCCACAGGGGGAGAATGAATACAAAACATGGTGTAGTGTATAATTTAGTTCTATGGTAAGAAGTAGGCATGGGGCGGTGGTTTGCATTTTGGCACAGTCATCAAGGATATTTTCTTTGTAACAGTCTTCCATCCTGAGGAAGTTATTTGATAACTGATCAAATTGCAAAGTATGAGTTTGATCTGTAGAACTCTCTTTTTTCTTCTTATAATTAATGTCATGAAGTTTAGTTATTCTTTTTGATAACTAGTTCACACTTAACTTCATTTTTCTGGGCATTGTTCTCATAGATTTTATTACTGAACTTAGCATTCCCTGACTATACTAACAAAATAACTTTCTGAGCATTTTTTTAAATCTTCTTTCTAGCATTGTCAGTATAATTATCTTTCTAATTTATTAGCATGGCTTTTCCCTTGAATATCTTTAATGATTTTGGGATTCTGCTTTGACCTAATTTTACTATTGATTAAGTTTGCCAACATTCACAGGGTTATGAAAGAACAAGTGATTCCACATCTGTCATCAACTCTGTAGAATAAAATATGTTCAGCTCAAAAGCTCACCTATGTGTTGTAGTGTGTTATGATGTTTGGCGTGCCTATGGTAACTTGAGATACTAAATAGTGATAGTGACTACCTGTGATGAAAAAAATAAGTAGTGTACGAAGTTTGGAAGCCCAATTATTTCAATCTGAAAGCTACTCCTCTGGAATAGTTGAGTGGTATATTTTCTAAAACCTGACACAAAGTAACTGTCAAACCTTGTGGGTATAACTGCTTGACAGTGAGCAAAAGTTCACAATTCCTGTACAAAGAATCAGAAATACCCACCTAGGAAGATGTTATCTGTAGGTTATGCATTCCATATTCAAATGGCATCTGCTTACATGAAATCTAGCTTGAACAGCCTCTCAAGACACATGTAAGGTTCAGAGTTATAATGTTGCTGTAGCTCATAGTCTAATTATTTCTGGTGTGTGGTTTTTCTCAATATAGACACAGGCTCTAAAACAGTTTCATCATCAATTAAATGTATAGTGAGAAATGAGGCTATCTAACAGACAGTCCTTCAAGATATATTTCTTTGGCAAAGTCTGTTTTCTTTGTTTTTGCTTGACATGAGTCCTAAGTATTGAACCCAGGTCATCAGTCTCAGTGGCACGCACCTTTAGCTACTGAGCCATCTTGCAGGTCTATAATCATATTTTGTTTTTACCATGGAAGATTTATTATCCTAAAAGTCTTAAATAGGCTTTCTAAATGAGATTTCATAATATAAGATGATAGTAGACAAATGTTAATATAAGACGATAATATAATACAAGATGATAGTAGTTAGAGCAACTTTACAAATACTTTTTTCAAACATGTTTCCTTGGGTTTCTTTGCCTAATGTTTGATCTTAAAATTAAACAGCTATTCATAAGCATTAAAAATATCCAAAGCCTCAATAATAATAAAAAACTTCCTTTTCAAAGTTTGACTTGTATTTAACTAATTGCTTTGTCTTAGTTACCCAATATGTCCATATTCCAGGAAGCTTAGCTTGATGCCCAAATATAAAGAAAGTCATGTCATGTCCCTTTCATGAAGCAAAGGGAAGTAATTTGTATTCAATTAAATTAATATAATATGAGATTATATTTTACTTATAGACCAATTATGCTTTTTCCAAACTTAGAAGCTTAGTTTTTAATAACTTCTGTGTTATTACTGTTATGAACTAGAATATGGTACCAGCAAGTTCAAGGGGTAACTGGGGAGCTTATGCTGCGGTGTCCCCCTAAATAATCATTATGCAATGTTACAGAGCTGATATAAGCAAAGTTTACTGTGGGAGAATGGGAGTGAGGAATCAGAGAAGGGGTAAAAGAGGGAAAGAGATACTGCCAGGGAAGATATAACAGAAAGAGTAATAGAATGTGTGTCTTTGTGTGTGAGTGTGTATGTGTGTGTGAGGGGAGGGGTTATGAGTATCAAGCAGTCCTCGTATATGCTGCCAGGCTACCCTTACCTGGTGGCAGTGCAGGTAGCAATGGCAGCAAGTGATGACATAACTATTACAAGGCAGCTAGGGGAAGTTAGGAGCATTGTCTGTGAGCCAAGAATTGCTATAAGATTCCACAAAGAATGTTTAGTGAATAATTAAATCATATCACATTGAAAATCGTAAAGTGATGGCAAAAGGTTTTAGATTTTGAAGCTCTGAGACTGAACCCTAAAATTTGCCTTAGACAATAAGAGAATGGATCTTTCAAAATATAAGTTGAGTAGGAGCGCACAATGCTGTATGCGATTGAAGTAGGAGCACTCTCAACCCCTGTGAGGAACCAAGCAGCCACTGGACAGCTAGCTTCCCAATATGATCCTAACAAGAGGAAAGTAAAATGGAAAAGGCAATCCTCTGATTTATAATTTCAACTTATAGACTTTGCTGTTCTGTGTCTTTTTTAGAGTGTTAGAATGTCTCAGGTACCAACTTGATGCAAGACTGACTCCACGGTTTCCCACCCTCATGAGTTATAGTTTTCACTATAACTCTGTGAAAACAGAAGCTCAGTTTTTAAGAACGAATGGCATCTTGCTTCTTAGAATCTGTTGTTAGGTAAAGTTTAGGGAACAGAGCCATGAGGCATTAGGCAGCCGATGGCAGGCTGGGTCCTGGCAAGACCCTGTGAAGCCTGCTAGCCCTCTACTGGGGGTTGTATATTAACTGCATTAGTAGGTATTCTATCATTTGCAATTAGAAAAATGCTGAAAGCCTTTCTACACTTTCTTTTCCCCTTACTATTGCCTATGTAAGTCTATTAACTTGCCCATACCTATTTCCTTAGAAAGCCTATTGTGCTTCCTACTTTTGTAACTGAACCCTACCTATAAAATGCTCATTATTAAATATAGAGCAGAGTGAACAGGACACTATGTTAAAATTTTCCTATCAATAACTAATATTTTATATAAAAATTCATTGGGATGAGGCTACGGGGTAAGAAATTTTCTGCTATGCTCTCTTGCCTTTGGCATAAGGTCACTGACTGCATGACTGTGGATACAGGTGTTTCCCATTCTGGTGCATAGAATATTGCAGTGACTCAGGCTATGCTCCAGGACAAACAGGTGTTCCTCCATTTAGACTGACACATTGGAAAATGGAATGAACAGTGGCATTCTTCCAAGTTCCCGGGGAAAACATAAAGACTTCTTAAAAATCTGTTGAAAATATCTTCACATAATTAATTGAATTTTGTTGTTTTCTGTTGAATTGTAACACCAGATTTTTTTTTAAAAAAAATAAAACGCTATTAACGTGAATAACACATTTTCCGGAATTGTAATTATGCTAGCCTTCAGTTTTTTGTCTGTATTCAATGACATAAATAGACTCAAATGAGTGGGAAGAGTTCTAATTGTTTCTAGGTCATGAAAATTTGGAGCAACTAAAATCGGATATCATCTATCAAAAGAATAGAGTCTTACAAGTTGGTTAACCAACTGGGTGTATTGATATACCACTGCAATGAAAGCTTTCCAGAGGCAGAAGCAGAGCCATGATTTCCAAGTAAGCCTGGGCTACATAGTTGGATTCTGTCTCAAAACACCAAGCAAACTGAGCAAAGTGTGGTTAATGATAGCCAAGCAGTGGTCCATTCATACAAAGAAACAGTTTTATTAATACTAATGTTTATAAAATTACACATATTGTTTTAAATCAGTGATCAAAATAGTAGAGTGAATTCTATTTTACTCTACTTAGACATCAACGCATTGTGTTGCCCTAGTTTTATGGAAGCTCATTAAAGACATGTTTCCTGGCTCAGAGATGAAGAGTAATATATGTCTCAGAACAATAAAAGTGAACCAAAGATTTATATTTTCATAATTAATGTCAGCCTTCATCTCCTAATTATTAGGCATTCATATAATGCTGAGTATATTATGTGTTTGGTTTCAGAACAAGACAAGGGACCCTGGTACATATTTTACATATCAAAGCAGACCTGGCCTCTAGGTTCTCCCAGCATCCCTCAGTCCCTACTAAGCATACCCTATCCTGAACTTTAAAGGCCATTGGCTGCCCTGCCCTTCACTCAGGCTCTTCCCCAGACATTTTGGTTTCTCTCTCTCTCTCTCTCTCTCTCTCTCTCTCTCTCTCTCTCTCTCTCTCTCTCTCCTTGCTCCTCCTCCTTTCCCTCCTCCTCCTCCTTCTTCTTCTCTTCTTCTCTTCTCTTTCTGTACATGTACCCTTTCTCTCTTTCTGTGCCCCTCCCATGATGACTTCTCTGGCCTTGGTCCTTGGGTCCAGTAAACTTGCCTGCCTGAGAGGAGCTTCTCAATAAAGCCACCTTAAATATATTCTAATCTGGCTTGAATTGGCTTATTTCTCCAGCAGAGAAATAATCTATCATCATGATATATTCTGTTGTTAGTTGTTACTGTTATATTTTAATAAATAAAAATTATGATGAGTATATAAGTCGAAACATTGTACTTAAAGTGTAGTAGTATGTATGTTTTGTTTTATTTTTATTGTTGGTGTTGTTGTTTTGAGATCTCTGGGAGGTCTTAGAAGAATATCCTGAAGGTAACAGAGAACCGCTGTATGGCTTTGGAAATGAGCAGCTCTGACAAGTGTTTTAGGGCAATTCTGAATCATCTTCACTATACTGTTCTGAAAAATTTGGACGTTCAGACCCATGCCACTGAGGTTAAATAAAGATAAGTACCACGTTAGTAGAAACTGCTATAGGAAAATCTGCCTTATATACTATCAGGTATATGTGTAATGTCATCTCCTGCACTGAAATTCTAAGCAGTAAGCATGCTTTAATTGCCTTAGTGGTCTAGATGAAGATATTTTTTAAAGGAAATGATGAACATAGCACATCATTTAAATATTTACTGTAAACTGTCAGAGTAGAAAATAAATTGGAGTAAATGTTGTAAACAGAAAGAAGACAGATTTGATGGTTTTAGAATGCTAAATTAAGAACCAGCTTTAGGGCCACTGAAAAACAGAACATTGTCTAGAACACATGGCCTGGAGATGAAGCAGGGTGTATGAATGCAAAAGCTTTAGTTATGGTGCAGGAAAGTCCAAAGTTGACCAAGTAATGGTTCTTTAAGGAAATTAAAGATATTCACATAAGGCCTCTCAAAAACTTTTGGTCTCCTCAGATGCTTCAAGTTGTTATTCCTAACATGTCTAACTAGAAACCAAAGGAAGAGTGGTTTTAAAAAGTAGTTGAAAAATCCCCATGAAGAATTATAGATAGGCCATGATGCTATCGAAATAGTTGTGTATACAGTGTCACAGTTTGGGGTGTGAAATATCCTGCACAACCTTCAAATTCTTGGTTCCCAGTAGTGCTGCTGTTTTTGAAAAGCTGTCAGAAAGACAAAACGGCAACCAACAACGTGGGAAATGATCTTCACCAACTCCACATCCGACAGAGGGCTAATATCCAATATATACAAAGAACTCAAGAAGTTAGACCCCAAAGAACCAAATAACCCTATCAAAAAATGGGGCACAGAGCTAAACAAAGAATTTTCACCAGAAGAAATTCGGATGGCCGAGAAACACCTTAAGAGATGTTCAACATCATTAGTCATCAGGGAAATGCAAATCAAAACAACCCTGAGATTCCACCTCACTCCAGTCAGAATGGCTAAGATTAAAAACTCAAGAGACAACAAGTGCTGGCGAGGATGTGGAGAAAGAGGAACACTCCTCCACTGTTGGTGGGATTGCAAAATGGTAAAACCACTCTGGAAATCAGTGTGGCGGTTCCTCAGAAAATTGGGCATGCCACTCCCAGAGGACCCTGGCATACCACTCCTGGGCATATACCCAGAGGATTCCCCTGCATACAACAAAGACACATGCTCCACTATGTTTATAGCAGCCTTGTTTATAATAGCCAGAAATTGGAAGGAGCCCAGATATCCCTCAAAGGAGGAATGGATACAGAAAATGTGGTATATTTATACAATGGAGTACTACTCAGCAATTAAAAATAATGAATTCATGCAATTTGTAGGTAAATGGTTAGATCTGGAAACTATCATCCTAAGTGAGCTAACCCAATCACAAAAGAATACACACGAAATGCAATCACTGATAAGTGGATATTAATGAGCCCAGAAGCCCTAAATACTCAAGGCACAATTAGCAAGTCAAATGACTCTCAAGAAGAAAAAAAGGAGAGAACCCTGGGCCTGTAAAGATTGGATCCAGTATTGTAGACCCAGAACAGAGAAATCGTGGGGGGGGGAAAGAGTGGGGAATAGCATGGGGGGGAGAGGAATTATGGGACATATGGTGGGGGGTACCTGGGAAAGGGGAAAGCCTTTGGAATGTAAACAAAGAATATAGAAAATAAAAAAAATGATTAAAAAAAAAAAAAAGAAAGAAAGGTTGTAGAACCTCTAGGAAGTGGGTCACTAGAGGGACTTTTTGGTTCTTGATGCACAGAGTTGTAACAAGCCTTCCCACCTAGTTCTCCCAAGGCTTATGTGGACCCTAGTCACATTTCCTTCCCACAATACAGTAATCCGTATCTAAACTTGACCTACAATTTTGCTACTTCCTCCAGGCATTCAGTGAGTGACGGAGTGGGGGTGGGGGAGGGAAAAGAATAACTAATGCACTGTGATGCCTTTGACTGAAAGGAAGTCAGTATAAAAGGAGAAAAGTTCACTGAACCCCTTAAGTATAACTAAAAGGGAAAAGGCTGACAAAACAGCCCAACTACAAGAGTCTTCAGAAGGCAAAACCTAAAGCCCATTATGTAGAGCCCTAGCACAGGGAAGACTCTTGTCACTATGCATACCCCACCCTCTACCCTGAACTTTACAGCCCAGGGACTGGGCTTCCTCTCCTCCAGGCATTCTTCACTGGGGAGTTTTAGAAGAATATCCTGAAGATAACAGAGAACTACTGTAAGCTTTGGAGATGAGCAGCTCTGATGAGTGCTTTAGTGTAATTCTGAATCATCTTCACTGAACTGTTAACAATCTGGGCATTCCGAACAATACCACTGAGGTAAAACTAGAGCCCATCGGGCAGAGCACTAGAACAGGGAGAGCCTTGTCACACTTGTAACATGACCAAAGAACTTTCTCTGCTTTCAGCCTGGACCTCAGAACTGCCAGAAACTGATAATCTGTTTGTTTTTCATGTAACTTCCTTCTTAATCTATTTTTGATGGGCACTATTAATTTTAGAAATTGTCAGCTTAACAATAAGTCAAAGGCAATGTTTGGTTTCGGACTAGGCACAAGGATCTGGGGTGCATATTATATCAATCAATTCAGACCTGACCTCCAGGTTCTCCCAGCATTCCTCAGTCCCTATGTCCCTATGTTACCCTGCCCCCAACCTTGAACTTTCTTCTCTCTCTCTCTCTCTCTCTCTCTCTCTCTCTCTCTCTCTCTCTCTCTCTCTCTCTCTCTCCCCGTCCCCCTTTCCTCCTCTTCTTTCCTGAGCACCTTTCTCTCTTTCTCCTTTCCCCTCCCCCTCCCCATGGTCACCCTCCGTCCTCAATCCTTGGAGCCAGTAAACTTGCCTGAGAGCCTCTTCACCCAATAAACCTTACTTTAATCTAATCTAATCTGGTTTGAACTGGCTCATTTCACCAGTGGTGGAGAAATTACCTATTAAGTAGATTTTCCAAAGAATAGCATTAATTTAGAAATAGCAAGGCCCATCAATAGGAAACCCTATGCTAGTGTTAACTATAGACATATTCGTTGCCTTTCAGACCTGTGATAAGCAGCTGAGGTGCCTATTGAACATACCAAAGCAGACCAAGCGTCCAGGTTCTCCCAGCATCCCTAAGTCCCTCCCTGTTACAGGGCATGGCTGGCATACCCTGTCCTACATCTTATATCCTTCCAGAGGACCTGCATTTATATACTTTTAATTTGGCTTGAACAGGCTTATTTCATCAGCTGAGAAAAACTTTCATCATTCAATGAGAAGTTAAAAAAAAATCAAATAAATAAATCCAAATACAATGATAACATTGAGTAGTCATTAATAACAAGCGACGTCAATTCAAATTTGAAATGATAATGAGTTGAGGTATCTGTGTAGAGGTGCTGCTCCCCAAGTGGCATTGTGCCTGACCTTGATGCAGTCAGTGGAATCTCTTGTCATCATTTCTGTAAGGCAGTCACAGGCAAAAAGCTCTTCCTTCATTCTTCACCATGATGAGATACATTTTTAAAGTAAGAATGGCACAAATGTCTCCATTTTGATTCCGACAATTTTCATACTTCTTTCATAATATTTATAGAGCATAATGTGATGTTTTGATTCATATATACATTGTGCAATGATCAAATCAAGTCAATTAGCATATACATCACTGTAAACATTTGTGTTTCCCACAGGGATGTCTGCAGCAAGAATTCTAAGCATGTTCAACCTTCTATTGGAATATGAGAAACAAATTTCCTGTTTCTCGTTTCCCAGATCTAAAGGTAAAGAACTATATTCTGGGAACTGCGTAGTTGGATCTATATCTTGAGAGGCTCATTTATGCTGTTACCTAATTTTAGATGATAGAGAGTCTAAGCTTTTTAACTAATGCTGCAATTAAAATGGTATTCTTATGGTTTAAATCTGGAATTTCCACCTTTAGGTTTGAATACTTGGTTCCTAACTGGTGACACTATTTTGGGAAAGATGACAGGCCTTCAGGAGGAAGAGCTTTATCTTGCTGACATCATGGGTCATGGGTCATGGGCGCTGTGTCTTAGGTTTTATGGCCAGCCCTACTTTCTGATGTGGCCTGCTACTGCCATGTCTCCCCTGGCATGATCAGTGATGGAGTGTCAGTAATAAAGTGAATAAAACCTTTCTCCCCAGGTTGTTTTATTTATGAAATTTATCAGAGCAACAGAAAGAATCGGGCAAATGTTCGAAGAGTTGATGGGAATAGTTCAGCACCTTGAAAACATGTATTTCTCCCATCCTGAGGTCTATGGAGCATGCTGCCACCAGAGGGCATTTTGATGTCCATGATCTGTGCCACCACCAAAAATCATATAAAAATCCATGATCCATGCTTTTTTGTTTGTTCATTATTGCAGGCAGTGGTATCAATGACTGCACACACATAACTGAGAATGAGAGGCATTGAAGGTTTCTGTGACAACCTCCCCAACTCCCCCTCTCCCCCAAAGAAACAGTCCAGACAGACAGCTATAGAAAAGAGTCATTAAAAAACATCACAAAGATATAGCTTTTCACAGTTGATCGCTTTTGGCCATAGATGGAGAAGGATTTTGTTTTTTTTAAAGGGCTAGCTACTGGGGGTTTAACCATGTTTCAGTAAACTGGACTTGTAATTTGGACTTGTTTTTGTTTTTGTTTTAATGGGGGAGATGATGGTGTAAGGGTGGGAGCGTGGACCTGGAAGAAATGTGATCCTAAGTGATGAGGATGCACTGCATGGAATTCCCAAAGGATTTATTAAAATATTACATTAGAAAATGTGTTTCTCTGGTAAGTATTCAAACTTGGTTTCCCATTACATCAATCTTTTAATGATGATATACGTATATAAGCATACTTGTATATGCTATATAAGTGCATAGATTTGTCTATATTTTGACAGAACTAGAGCTTCATTCCTACAACTGCTTCCTTTCCATTACGTAAGACTTTTCAAAGCCATCTACTACTAGGTACAGATGTTTACTTCTGATTGTTCTATTGATCATTCCTATTTTCCTTTCTTCCTTTCTTTTCTTTTTTTCTTCCTTCCCTCCTTCCTTCCTTCTTTCCTGTCTTTTCTTTGGTCTTTCTTCCTTTCTACCTTTCTTTCTACCTTCCTTCCTTCCTTCCTTCCTTCCTTCCTTCCTTCCTTTCCTTCCTTCCTTCCTTCTTTCCTTCTTTCTTTCCTTCCTTCTTTCTTTCTTTCTTTCTTTCTTTCTTTCTTTCTTTCTTTCTTTCTTTCTTATAACCCAGGCAGATTTTATTTGCTAGCACAATCTTCCAGCCCCAGTCTCCCTAGTATGCCTACAACTATGCTCACCTTCTTTATTTGGTCTACTATAATATTTTTCATAGATCTTAGATCATGAATATTTGTGAAGAACTTTTAGCTCTTTTCCTCTTTAAAGAATTTTAGAAAATTTCAAATCTTAGTAGGAAACAATGAAAATACATTAAACATGAGTCTTTTCTTGTACCTAAGCTTGTAAGCAACTCACAACCCATATAATTGCCTCTGTTCACATTGGTGCAAGCCTCTCTTTATTATTTAACTGTACATTTCATTTTTCTTTGTCCACTTACCCTAGAAACAGATTGTTCAGAATGAGTGAATATAAAGTTAGAAATAGAAACCAAATATTTGGCTTGTTCAATAGAATCCTATACACTATTCTGGAAACAATGTTCTATGAATTTCCCAGTTCTCAGTGACTCAGACTTTGTCCTCTCATTTTTTTTTCTTGAAGAATTCAACTATGGCAATATGACTTAGATGAAACTTTGGTAATTTTCAAACAACCCAGCTTTGTTCATTTCACTGCTTCTTGACAGGTTCTTTTCAATACTATTGAATCCTAATTTCATTGATAGAATCTTATGATTTCCTGAGTTCTTCGTTAATAATACCTAGTCCATATTTAGAATATATATTGTATTTAAAGACATAGTAGTGGACAAAAAAATGCACAAAGGCAAAGTTTCTTTCTTGCCAATTATGCTCCAAAGGAATAAAAGACTAGAAAAGAAAAGGAAGAAATTGTTTCAATAAAGTATTTTTTACATAGAGTGCACATACATATATGAGCACACAAGCACATGCATGGCTGTCTACATTTGATGGCCAATTTTAATTATTTTTTCTTTTTTATCAGGTGTTTTATTTATTTACATTTCAAATGTTATCCCCTTCCTTAGTTTTTTCTCCAGAAACCCCCTAGCCCATCTCCCCCTCCCCTAGCTTCTACAAGGGTGCTCCCCAACCTGCTCCAATATCCCTGCCCTGGCATTCCTCTGCATGGGGCATTCATCCTTCACAGGACCAAACATATGAATATGCTTTCTGCTTGGTGATACCATCATTTTGTGTGAAAATGACACAGAATTTTACTTTAATGTTCATTAGACATTTAAACATCCTTCATTAAGAGAATTTGTTTAGAGGAAGACAGGAATGTGTTAACACCAACTAAAAATAGTGTTAACAGTTTATAATTTTTGAACCACTTTTAAGTATTTATGCAGTCTCTGCACCTCTTCCTTGTCAATGTCACATGCACAGTGTCCAAACCCTATCCTGTAATTTCTGAGAGTGTACCTGCCATGTGTATTTATAAATGTCTTAGAGATAACATCACTGAATTAAGATAAAAGCTTTCTAAAATATTGTCAAACAAGCCCCAGGA
The DNA here is from genome assembly GCA_964023405.1 of Apodemus agrarius. NCBI lineage: Eukaryota > Metazoa > Chordata > Mammalia > Rodentia > Muridae > Apodemus > Apodemus agrarius. The sequence goes on along the minus strand of OZ030023.1, from coordinate 55,211,511 downwards.
AATGCTGGAACAACTGGAACAGGGACAAAAACCTTACCAGGGAGCTCTTTTCTTTCATTTTTGATGCCTATTAGTTTTATTTTCTTGCTGAGACCAAATAGTGCACTAAAAATATGTGAAAAGCATGTGGCCAACAACATCTCCCAGTTGTTCATAAATTATAACTTCAGTTCCAAAGTGAAATTGAACAACTTTCTTAGGTGAATTTTATGAAACAGACTAAGAGATTCCTATATTTATTAATGCATAATATCTGCATATATGTTGTTCCAAAATATACTTCAGAGAAATAGGAGAGAGGGTCAGGTTGTAAGAACAGAGATCTCCCTAGTAATCTCATTTCATGAGAAAACACTTGGCTACCCTATCTTGCCTTTTTCATGCCACCTCTCTCCTTTTTCCCCCCTCTCTGTTGAATCTCTTATCTGTCTCTATGTATCTCTCTGTCTCTCTCTACTCCTCCCTCTCTCCCCCTTCTCAAACTTACTCTGTCTTTCTGGTTTTAAAATTCTACTAGAAAGTTTGGATTGTATATAAAGGTACTTGAAGCCAAGTCTAATGCTTTGAGTTCAATCCCTAGAACCCACATGTTTGGAGAAACCAATTATCTCCTGCAAGTATCACATTTTTGAGCCATGACACACACATATATAATGGCTTTTGCATGTATACTCATACACATTGTAAGTAAAAGAGTATTAAAAAGTCAAAACCTAATTTATCTCTGTTTTACAAGGATTTATTTTTTATTTATATATTTTTTATTCTACATTCTTTGTTTACATTCCAAAGATTCCAAAGGCTTTCCCCTTTCCCAGCCCTCCCCCCACCATATGTCCCATAAGTCCTCCCCCCCCAACTATTCCCAAATCACCCTCCCCTCCACCATTTCCCTGTTCTGGTACTCTCCTAGAAAACTGGATCCAATCTTTTCAGGCCCAGGGTCCTCTCCTTTCTTCTTCTTGGGAATCTTTTGATTTGCTAATTGTGCCTTGAGTTTTCAGGGCTTCTGGGCTCATTAATATCCACTTATCAGTGATTGCATTTCATGTGTATTCTTTTGTGATTGGGATAACTCGCTTAGGATGATATTTTCCAGATCTAACCATTTGCCTACAAATTGCATGAATTCATTATTTTTAATTGCTGAGTAGTACTCCATTGTATAAATATACCACATTTTTAATGCAATACATAAAATCTTTTAAAATTAACTCCCTAAAATCTTCTCAACTTTACATTTGCCATTCATCCATGTGGCTCCCAGATATGTGGTAAAGAAATGGTTTCAAAACATGACTGCGGCGAGCCCAGAGCAGAGAAGAAAGTCACAAAACTAGATAAGATGGACTTCATTTAGAAATAAAAGTCATTTGAGACTCTGAAAAATACAAGGAGCTATCAAGGATTAAAGTTTGAAAAGCTGTGGCTGTCCGAAATATCTGAAGAGCTACAGTGAAAAGACAATCTGGAAAAACAGAGAATGGGGTGAAGACATAAGGAACAACTGGGATCTAGGAAACGTTACTCATTCATTCATTCATGTGTGTGTGCATTACAGAGAGATAGGCATATGCTATTTACTGCACAAGTATCATGATCAGAGAACAAACTCATGTGTACAGACTCCAATGTAAGTCCTTAGCTTCTACCTTGTTTGAAACAGGGCTTCTCCTTTCTCTACTGAGTACCCAGCCCAACTGACCTACTGTCTTTCCATGATGCTCCGCCTTCTGGATTCAATCTCCCAGTAGAGTTTGCTGAGATGACAGACAGATGCTTGTGCTATTGTGTCAGGTTTTTGTTTTAGTTTTAGAGATCTGAACTCCAGTCTCCATCCTTGCATGGCAAGCACTTTACCAACTAAACCACCTCTACAGCCCATTCTTTTATAAATAATATAAGAAACCATTGAGCTCTGCAGGTGTGCTTATGTTAATAATCTGGTAAAGATGAACATTAATGGTATAAAAAAGTTACAAAATCCTCAAAGCAATGTATCAAAGTGGAAGAAATGAGAACTTGGGAGCTTTGGATTATACTAGAATATAAGTGTGTTATTTCAAACAGAAAATAATAAGAGTAAGAAAAATACGTATATGTAAATCAAAGAAAGTAGGTGAGGAGTTATAAAGATAGGAAGTCATGATCTTTCCTTCAGTTTGCTTGAAGTGTTTCACTGATCACTCAGTTACCCAAGAATCATGGGAGACTACTATGGGTGTAAAACAGTTACATGGCAGAATGAGGGATTGAGTAGAAAGGAATCCATGAAACTTCTTCTTACATTTTCATACACACTTGCTCAGGAAAGAGCAGTATTTATAGTGATGGACTGGTGTGTAGATAATGCACAATATTGAGGATAAATAAAAAGAAAAGCACATTAGAGTGTAGACTACCTGAACATAATTCCCAAACAAACACCTTTTAATTACATTCAATACAGCAGACTTAGTTTATATGGGACTTATACATTATAGCTATACCAGAAATTAATTTCTTATCCCATGGCATAGTGAGAAGTAAGGCTGCTGTGAAAGCAGATAGAGGTTTTGGTTAAGATTCATTTGTATAGCACAAATCCTTCCCATTTGTGATACACAAAACTACCATTGGTTGGTAGTTTTCCATCAAAATAAAATGGAACCATTATGAATTGTTACCTAAACATTACACTCTAGACCAAAAGACAGATATTGTTGCAAAACAGCCCTGAGAGATAAAAGGGAGAAATCAATGAGACACAGACAGTCAAAAGTCATCGAAAAATCTATGCGATTGTTTGATTCTTCACAAATTAATAAATTTAAGAAATGACATGTTAGATGATGATATATTAGAAGGTACTCTCTTACTAAACATGGTATTTACAAATGGACTCAGGTCAGCAATGCAATCAGAAACATTTATGGATAATAATTTAACTGAGCTAAGGCTCCCTGTCTCCCTGTTATCAACTTGACCCAGCAAACAAGATTTACATCTGCTTTCAGCCTCTCTATTCCTGTATGCAACAGTGATTAAACAAAGAAACATCAGTAGTCTTACCCAGGAGAGAGCACAATAAACTACAATATCTTCCTACCAGGGAAGATGAACTTTCTCCTACAAGAGTACTGTGACTATTTAGACAAGCAAATATTCTATGACTTGAATTTGTATCCTACACTAGAAAAGAATCCATGCATACATGCATACTTTAGCAAACAAGTTGTTTCTAACTCTAAGACTCAGGGATCTCTCTCTCTCTCTCTCTCTCTCTCTCTCTCTCTCTCTCTCTCTCTCTCCTCTTTCTTTCTCTCTTTCTCTCTGAGGTGAGTGTTGAAGAGGTTGGGCATATTTAAGAGTCAGAAGAGAGAGTTTGTTGTAAAATTGAGTCTACTTGAAATGCCAAAGATAGACCAATAAAATCTTGCTAACATGGTTGCCTCAAAATGACTTGAACAAAACCAAAACTAATAGACATGCTAATGTGATTGGGCATAGGCTCACAGGGCTTCAACTAAGGAATGTTGGGAGTGTGGGGGAGGGGAAAGGACTTCCACAGAGAAGGGCATACCAATTGAATAATCTATATCAAATCAAATGGTCATCTCTGAAAACACAAATATCATTATGCAGACTATTTTGTAGTTATATATTTAGGAACACACACACACATACTAGAACAAATTTGAGAAAAACAAGAAGAGTGAGAGGACATTAACCTCATTTGTCCCCATGTAAGGACCAGGCCTGATTTCTTAAAGATGGTCATAAAGCACCAACTCCAGGAACAGACTGTAAAACCCAGAAACAAGGTCATAAAACCCCCTCCCAAAGAACAGCCTGGGAATAGCCACAAGAATGGGAAAATATCTTATCCCAGGATAGGTCATCTGTGTTGGGAATTCCTATATCATGCTGTAGTTAAATGTTCATGACATAGAAATGCAGACCACTGACCACCTGGCACAAAGAAACCAGAAGCCAACCCCTGTGACTTCCCCAGCACCCACCAATAAAATTTTAGATTACCCACCCACTCTCTAAATATAGAAGAACTAACATAGGAGCCAATCAAGTTTACACTAATGTCATCACTTTGGCCCCACCAATCACAGTAGAGATTACCTAATCCTTCTAGAGAGCTCCCTGGTTCCTTTATAAGAAAGCCTGGACACCTTTGTCTCATCATCATTTTGGAGAATAGTTGACACCCTCCACCCTGCATTCTAGTTGGTTTTGCAGAATAAATGCTGCTTGTTTTGCATATTATTTGAGTTTGGGATCTTCCTTTAGTGATTTTTGGATCTTCACAGATACAGAGGTGAGTTATGAAGGGACCTGAAGGGACGAAAGGGAAAGAAAGTGAAGGAGCATGATGCAGTTATATCATAATCTCAAAAACACACCAAAACAAAGTATTTTTTTAAAAAATGACTATTGTTGTTTAGCTAAATTGACAGACTGCCAAGTTGAGTTCTAAAGATATTTGTTTATACTGGCAGTGAAATGTTCTTCTCAAAACTTCTCTTTAATGAAAAATGGTGAACACAGAGACAAATGGCTTCTCATGGTAGTGAGAATAAGTGATCTCTATGTGCTCACCATTAAGCAGGACACTGAAGTTCTGAGGTTCTGAGACTAAAGAGGTGGAGGCAGCAGGACAGATGTAAGAGCTGGAAGATAGGGGGAAGCTGCAAAAAGCTATTCTGCAGAGATTGCAAAGTCAATGCAGTCATGATTTTCTGGCAGCCGTGGTTTCTTAAATGGGTCTACCAAAGACTGGGACTGTCAACAGTCAGTCAATGATCATGAAGGGCCTTGTGTTGCCCTGTCCTTTCAGGTGAAACTATGAATTAGTGGTAGACGCAGCAGGATGGGCAGAGTTTGTCTTCAGCCATGTCATTCACCAATAAATTATGGCACATACAGAGTAACACAGTCTTAGCTAAAGTTAGTGGGTAACAAATTAAAATGAACCATCACACTGAGCTTGGGGACCCTAGCATGGGAGCTGGCAGAGGGTCTGGAGGAGGTTGAGAGAGATGCAATCCCATAGGAAGAACAACATTGGCTGACTGGACCACCCAATGATCCCAGGGACTAGACCACCAGCCAAGGAGTGTACAGGGAAGGATCCGTGGCTCCAGAGCCTTATGTAACAGAAGGCTTATTTGAGGGGAGGCTCTTTGTCCTGTAGAGTTTGATGCCACAGAGTAGGAGGATGCTGGAATGTTGGGACAGGAGATAGTGGGTAAGATAGAGGGAGAGAGGCAAAGTGGAGGGGGAGAGGGCAAATGTGGGATGGGGTTTATAGAAGGGTAAATGGGGAGACGGATATCATTTGAGATGTAAACAAATGGAATGATTAATAAAGAAAGAAAAAGAAAAGATATGTGTGAAAAGGACTTGTAGAGTAAAAGTATAACTGGGTAGAAAATAAAGGAATGTGGGTATAGTAGTGCTCAGAATGCAGTGTGTGTGTGTGTGTGTGTGTGTGTGTGTGTGTGTGTGTTTTAAAAGAACATTAAATAAAAAATAGAATGGTTACTAGAAAGCATTGAGAATCTGTTCAACATTTATTTTGTACATTTGTATCTTTATATTTGTATGTGTTATTTAAGACACTATTCATGATAAGAAAAAGTACTAAAAATATATCTATAGTTTGTGCTTTGAATTTGACACCTTAACTATCTATGAAGGCAAATATCCTTTCCCTGGAGGTAGAAAAACAAATAGTCTTTATCTTCTCACTGAAAATATAATGGGAACATTTTATCAATTTATTTAAAATAAAGGCTTGTTAGTTTTTACTATTAGTTTACATAATTCTACTTTTGGCGAAATTGATGCCTAGCTTTGCACTAAGTTTCCATTGCAATCACAAATGGAAGCACACTTACACTGTTGCCTAGGACTCAGCTGGCTGCTGATGTACAAGTGTCATGCTGGTGACCTGCAAGTATTATGCATCACGGGTTTGGAAGGCCCTGTGCCTATGCATCATTTTGATTGATAGTCTTTCACTTTGAGAGAATCCAGGAATCTGACATATGTAAATAATGGGAAAACAAGCATGAAAGTCAAAAGCTCTAGTTTTTCTTCTACCTTAGTTTATCACCTTCTCAATTCTCTGATCCTTTTCTATATTATAGGTCAGATGGAAATCACTAAAATCCACACTGCTAATGACCCTACACTAGATCAATGCTAATTGGAGCAACCTCTCCATTGTTTTAACAGTGATGTTTGTTCTTACGATGGACTGTAGCAAGTTAACACTTTCTTAAATGTGATATGCTTGGGATTATATTTATTTTACTGTTGTATAAACTCAAAGCTTCTGTTTCCATTGGATATGACTCTTACCCTGGTTTTGATTTTGTTTTTGATTTGTTTTTGTTTTTTGAACAGTGAAGGCAGAGTCAGTACCTGTTGAACTTCTTATCAGGATTCACCACAAACATTTGTAGATGTGATTTTTCCATAATAGTCATACATGTTTCCATTTAAATGGGTTAAGATCTCAATTCAAATTACTTACTATATATTTGAGTCACAGTGTCAATTAACTACATCTTGAGCAAATTTGGCAATTAATTTCTGGTTGCTCATATGCTCACACAAGCATATTGCAACTTATCATATAATCTCTAATCCTAATAACACAGACACAGGTGTATAGATAAGCAAATATAAGTGCATATGTATGTCTCTGTGCATATGTATATGTGATTTCTCTGTGTGTGTCTGTGTGTATGTGTATGTGTGCACACATGTGTGTGCACGTGCGCATGTACACATATAGGATTCAAAATATTGGCATTTCATGTAGTTCAAACTTCTGGACTGTTATCAAAAGTATTTGTGGGTTAATATCTACCTGAAAAAGTATTATTTCCTGTATCTAAGCACAAAGTAAGCTTGCCTTACCTTATTTGTATATACTAGTTGATTGGCAAGTTTGTTATTTGTATATGCAAGTTGATTGGAGTGATTGATGATTCTGCCAAAATCTCCCTGTACCTTCAGGAGGTGGGTTCTTTAAAACATGCTGAAACCTAATTAATCCTGCATGAGATGGACAGATTTTCTCCTTCACCTGCTAGTGGTCTGGAATAATCAGAAACCCACAATTTCAGGAGATGGGAGCTGGTGCATGAAGGATGTGCATGAAAATATTCAAACCCATAAAATTACTTTTTCTCTATAATAATAAAGCATTGAAATCATACCCTGCCATTCTCTAAGGTATTTCCAAAGTACTACATAGCAGGCTTTGTAAGTGAAGCACTTGATCATAAAAATCACAGATCGGGTTAAGAAGCATTGTGTGTGTTTGTCTTTTTAAGTTGTTTCCTTTATCAACTTGACATATAAAGCCCATGGTGCTTAAATTGATGTTTACTCAAACTGCTGCCGAGCAATCCTTCTCTCACCCTCTAGGGAATCTGCACCATCTTTCAAAGCCTCTTGAGAAGCTAATGCCTTCTCCAGTGTAAATCATCACCCTTGCCTTTAGTCATGCTATCATTGTGGGGCATTATAAAGATTAGATAAAATCAGAACAGACATACTAACCCCAAACAAATACACTTTTAGATCTTATTTAACTCATCAATTACCGAGGCAAAAATAAAATGCTGCAATTCGTTTTTAGAATCTATGAAACCACATATATATTAGGGATTAGGAATGGCTGACCTGAATTTACACATACAAAAATTCATCAATAATCACTGGGAGCAATGAATTATGTACCCTGCATAGAATTCATTTGTGTATTGATAGGTAAAACCATTTATGATTTTTTTCTAGTGACAATTTTGAAAATGTATATAGCATCGCAGTGATAATAATAGGTGCATACAGGTACAAAATAGCTGTCTCTTGATAGTTTTGTTCAGGTCAAAAGAAGCTCAGAACTTTGCCTGGCTATAGAAAATATGCATAATTGTGAACAAATTATGATGTCAGGTGTGACATAGATAATGATTTGGTCGAATACACATTTCCAAGTCAAGGACTCTAAATTTGTGTGTACAAATTTAAAAAGGCATGCTAAAGGACTATTCTACAGGAAGATCAGGCAGATGTAGTTTGTATTGGCTGCAGCCTGAACATACAATACTGAATGGAGGTTCTATAAAATGCAACTTCTTTATTAAAATTTGGTCAATAATTCTATTGGAATTTCCTTTATTAGGCAATTGGTAGAATTTTTTAGAGAAGAATATAGATGATACCTGTGATGTTTACTGTAAGAATATAATAATTAATAGCCAGCAGAGAATCTGGATGAAATCATATTAGGAGGTTGAATACTTGAAGAAGAATGGAAAAGTTTTATGTTTCCCTTAAAATCTGCAGTGTGTGTGCATATATGGGTTTATATGCAGATTTTATAACTAAAGTTGATACATCACACACACACACACACACACAAACACACACACACACACACACACACACACACACAAAACCTCTGCTAGGCTGACTGAAGGACGTTTACTTGTCTTTTAACATAGATGACTGGAGGTGGAGGTTCCACTCATTGAAAAAAGGCATCTTCTTCTAGCAACATTATTCTGATTTTTTAATCTCTTTTGGATCTACTTTCTTTTCTTTACTCCTTAACTCTGCCCTCTGCCCTAAGAGGCTGATCTGGTTTACGTCTAAAGACCTAGTTTTTGGGCCCTCTAAGTTCCATTTGTATTCTTAATGGAGAAGTCAAGTTCAAGCCTAGAGGGTGGAGAAAATGAGGGCAGAGAGTTTAACCTCCAATTAGGCTTGACTGTCTAAGGACTGAAATCCTCTCCTCTCAAGGTAGGCTACCCCTCTGTAGGATTCTAGCAGCTGCTTCCTTTGATTGCTTCTGGGCCTTGGGGCGGAGGGCAAAACCTCCCTCCCTGTTACTGCACCAGGATTGTCTCTCATTACTCATAATTTGGCCTGCACCAACATAAATACTTTTGTGAAAAACACCTTTGGAATTATCTTGTGTTCTCCAATTTCCCATTGAGAACTTGACTCATAATTCCCCAATGTGATATTAAATTTTCTGAATCTTGTGCTTAGTAGGATAGAAATCCCCAAAGTTTCTATTAGCATTAGACTCTACCACAGGTCAGAAGTATTATATGCAAACTATCAAAGAGAACATATTTTATCAATTGTTAGATATCCTAATACTAGCCATAACTTTAAAATTGAACTTCAGCAACACCAGAGGGGTATACCAACGCCACAGATCTATACAGAACTTATCACAACTATAACATACACTTCAAGCTTCATTCATAAAAATTATATATTCTTTGTATCTCTTACTGCTATCATCAACAAACACAGTATTTTGTTTTAATTTACACTCAGGATTGTATGCCTGTCACATTTTCTAATGTTTATAGATTTAGTTTTCATGCCTTATAATATACAAATTTATTCTAAACCAAAATTGTCACTGAGATGCTAATATGGTAAGTAGATATTCAATGAATTCAAGATGATCTATTGAGTACTATATTGAAAAGATATGGAGAGAGAGGGCAGCCTTGTCTAGTCCCTGATTTTAGTGGGATTGCTTCAAGTTTCTCTCCATTTATTTTGATGTTGGCTACTGGTTTGCTGTAGATTGCTTTTACTATGTTTAGGTATGGGCCTTGAATTCCTGCTCTTTCCAAGACTTTTAGCATGAAAGGATGCTGAATTTTGTTGAATGCTTTTTCAGCATCTAATGAGATGACTATGTGGTTTTTTCTTTTAGTTTGTTTATGTAGTGGATTACATTGATGGCTTTCCGTATATTGAACCATCCCTGCATCCCTGGAATGAAGCCTACTTGATCATGGTGAATAATCTTTTTGATATGCTCTTGGATTCGGTTGGCAAGAATTTTATTTAGTATTTTTACATCAATATTCATAAGAGAAATTGGCCTGTAGTTCTCTTTCTTTGTTGGATCTTTTTGTGCTTTAGGTATCAGCGTAATTGTGGTTTCGAAGAATGAGTTGGACAGTGTCCCTTCTGTCTCTATTTTGTGGAATAGATTGAAGAGTATTGGTGTTAAGTCCTCTTTGAAGGTCTGGTAGAATTCTGCACTAAAACCATCTGGTCCCGTACTTTTTTTATTTGGGAGGCTTTCTATAACCCCTTCTATTTCTTTAGGGGTTATGGGACTGTTTAGCTGAGCAAGAGCAATTAGACAACATAAGGAAGTCACAGGGATACAAATTGGAAAGGAAGAAGTCAAAGTATCATTATTTGCAGACGATATGATAGTCTACTTAAGCGACCCAAAAAACTCCACCAGAGAACTTCTACAGCTGATAAACAATGTCAGCGAAGTGGTTGGTTATAAAATTAACTCAAGCAAATCAGTAGCCTTCTTGTACTCAAAGGACAAGCAGGCTGAGAAAGAAGTTAGGGAAATAACACCCTTCACAATAGCCACAAACAATATAAAATACCTTGGCATAACTCTAACCAAACAATTGAAAGATCTGTATGACAGGAACTTCAAGTCCTTGAAGAAAGAAATAGAAGAAGACCTCAGAAGATGGAAAAATATTTCTTGCTCCTGGATTGGCAGGATCAATATACTAAAAATGGCCATCTTGCCAAAAGCAATCTACAGATTCAATGCAATCCCCATCAAAATCCCAAATCAATTCTTCATAGATCTAGAAAGAGCAATTCTCAAATTCATCTGGAACAAGAAGAAACCCAGGATAGCTAAAACTATTCTCAACAATAAAAGGACTTCTGGGGGAATCAATATCACTGACCTCAAGCAGTACTACAGAGCACTTGTGTTAAAAACTGCATGGTATTGGTACAGCAACATGCAGGTCATGTAGATCAATGGAATAGGATTGAAGACCCAGAAATGAACCCACAGAGTTATGGTCACTTGATCTTTGATAAAGGAGCCACAACCATCCAGTGGAAAAAAGATAGCCTTTTCAACAAATGGTGCTGGTTCAACTGGAGGTCAACATGCAGAAGAATGCGAATTGACCCACTCTTATCTCCTTGTACTAAGATCAACTCCAAGTGGATCAAGGACCTCCACATAAAACCAGACACACTGAAACTATTAGAAAAGAAACTTGGGAAGACCCTGTAGGACATAGGCACAGGGGGAAAGTTCCTGAACAGAACACCAATAGCTTACACACTAAGATCAAGAATTGATATATGGGACCTCATAAAATTACAAAGTTTCTGTAAGGCAAAGGACACTGTCAGAAGGACAAAACGACAACCAACAAAGTAGGAAATGATCTTCACCAACCCCACATCCAACAGAGGGCTAATATCCAATATATACCAAGAACTCAAGAAGTTAGACCGCAAAGAAACAAATAACCCTATCAAAAAATGGGGCACAGAGCTAAACAAAGAATTTTCACCAGAAGAAATTCGGATGGCCGAGAAACACCTTAAGAGATGTTCAACATCATTAGTCATCAGGGAAATGCAAATCAAAACAACCCTGAGATTCCACCTCACACCAGTCAGAATGGCTAAGATTAAAAACTCAAGAGACAACAAGTGCTGGCGAGGATGTGGAGAAAGAGGAACACTCCTCCACTGTTGGTGGGATTGCAAAATGGTAAAACCGCTCTGGAAATCAGTTTGGCGGTTCCTCAGAAAATTGGGCATGTTACTTCCAGAGGACCCTGGCATACCACTCCTGGGCATATACCCAGAGGATTCCCCTGCATGCAATAAGGACACATGCTCCACTATGTTTATAGCAGCCTTGTTTATAATAGCCAGAAATTGGAAGCAGCCCAAATATCCCTCAAAGGAGGAATGGATACAGAAAATGTGGTATATTTATACAATGGAATACTACACAGCAATTAAAAATAATGAATTCATGCAATTTGTAGGTAAATGGTTAGACCTGGAAAATATCATCCTGAGTGAATTAACCCAATCACAAAAGAATGCACCTGAAATGCAATCACTGATAAGTGGATATTAATGAGCCCAGAAGCCCTAAATACTCAAGACACAAATAGCAAGTCAAATGATTCCCAAGAAGAAGAAAGGAGAGGACCCTGGGCCTGTAAAGATTGCTTCCAGTTTAGTAAAGAAACCGAGGGGGGAGGGGGAATTATTGGGGAACAGATGGGGGGGAGAGGAACTATGGGAACTATGGTGGGTGGGAACTGGGAAAGGGGAAAGCCTTTGGAATGTAAACATAGAATATAGAAAATAAAATTAAAAAAAAAAATGGGGTACAGAGCTAAACAAACAATTTTCACCAGAAGAAATTCGGATGACTGAGAAACACCTTAAGAGATGTTCAACATCATTAGTCATCAGGGAAATGCAAATCAAGTCAGAATGGCTAAGATTAAAAACTCACGAGACAACAAGTGCTGGCGAGGATGTGGAGAAAGAGGAACCCTCCTCCACTGTTGGTGGGATTGCAAAATGGTAAAACTGCTCTGGAAATCAGTGTGGCGGTTCCTCAGAAAATTGGACATGTCACTTCCAGAGGACCCTGGCATACCACTCCTGGGCATATACCCAGAGGATTCCCCTGCATACAATAAAGACACATGCTCCACTATGTTTATAGCAGCCTTGTTTATAATAGCCAGAAATTGGAAGGAGCCCAGATATCCCTCAAAAGTGGAATGGATACAGAAAATGTGGTATATTTATACAATGGACTACTACTCAGCAATTAAAAATAATGAACTCATGCAATTTGTAGATAAATGGTTAGATCTGGAAAATATCATCCTAAGTGAGCTAACCCAATCACAAAAAAAATACACATGAAATGCAATCACTGATAAGTGGATATTAATGAGCCCAGAAGCCCTAAATGCTCAAGGCACAATTAGCAAGTCCAATGACTCCCAAGAAGAAGAAAGGAGAGGACCCTGGGCCTGTAAAGATGGGATCCAGTTTTGTAGACCCAGAACAGAGAAATCATTGGGGGGAGGGGGAATGATTGGGGAATAGTTGGGGGGGAGAGGAATTATGGGACATATGGTGGGGGGGGGACTGGGAAAGGGGAAAGCCTTTGGAATGTAAACATAGAATATAGAAAATAAAAATTAAATAAAAAAAAGATGGTCTATTGAGGATTATCGTCACTGGGCTACTTTAGCATCCAGTTTTACAATACAAAATATATTTTATAGACAATTACCCAAGTGCCCATGCTAGTGACAAATAGTCAACTATACATTCAGATACACCACTTGGGTTTGCATTCTTGAAAAATCATATCTTATAGGGTTCACAGGTATTTGAAGAACTTAAGAGAATGAAAATAAGAATGTGCAGTTAGTGAATTCATTACTTTCTTATAAAGTGATGAGGACACACATTTAGGAATTGCCATTTCTCATTATGTTAATTTTATCTCCATAAAATTATTTGTTTCTTAAAACTATGTGAATGCTAGGGAGTCACACTAAAATATCCAAGAATCCATCAGTTCTTTATTTATGTGTATGGGTACATTTGTGTGTGTGTGTGTGTGTGTTTGTGTGTGTGTGTACATTCATGTGTATGAGTATGGGTATTCATGTCTCACAATATGTGTAGAGGTCGGAGGTCATTCTCAGGTAGAATTTCTCATTTTCTGCATTGTTGGAGAAAGACTCTTTTTTTGTTTGCAGATGTACACGCCATGGTTGGCCTGTGAGTTTTGGGGACTCTGCTGTTCCTATGTCCCATCTCTCCACAGGAGTATTGAGATTACAGATGTGTTCCACCACACCTGACTTCACAGAACTTGTAGGGCTTCAAATTCATGTCTGCACAGTTGCACATCAAGCAATTTATCCACTGAAGCATTTTTGGGTGCCAATTTTCTTATTTTCATGGTTATATGAATTAATATAAAGTTAATAAATATTAAAGCAAAGGGAAAGAAAATTTTACATTGCAAATTTTAAAATAGTTCATGATTCCAAATTCCAATTATATAGTAGAAAGCTTGGTAGAGAAGCAAGTCACATTTGAACAAATCAAGCAAGACTTAACACTTTTATGATGTTTTATATGCAATGTCATCTTTTTGTGAGCACAGTGAATGGGGAAAATTGCCTCTATCTTAGTTTTCTGTCAAGAAACTTCTAGAACATTTTGTTGTGACCCTTCTTTATAGAATCAGAGATGTGACTTAAGTGTCATTTAAATTTTACTATCATCACCAGGCTGTTGCAAGCATTGAGGAGTCCTCTCTGGGCAAGGTCCTACCATCATTTGCAGACAGCTACTTCCCCTTTGAGAAACAGCTCTTGGTCTGCTATCTTATAGACCCCATGACCACTTCCTTGGACTGGCACCACTCACAGGGGCTTGGGATTCTCATATAAGTCACTAATTAAGAAAATTTACTTCAGGCGTGCCCACAGGTCAATTTACTTTGGACTTTTTTCTCAGTTGAGGTTTCCCAAATGTGTCAAGTTGGCATAAATCTAGACAGCACACTTATGCTTTCTTACTTTAATATAAATGCATTATAATTATTTTACGAATATTACAATTTTAATCAGGTAATGAGATAGACATTACTGCTTTATTAATAACATTACTGTTTATTGGTGTGGCCATTTGCAAACCACCTTTATTAGGGAACTACATAGATATTTTCATCCTTGGAGGACTCTTTGACTAGACTCTTTTCTTATAATTAATAATTTGTAAAGCTGAAAACTAGAGCTATACTGTTTTAATTACTAATAAGAGAAATGGGACTGGAGTCATATATTTGGTCATGGAAAAAGTATTGGCACCATGAACTTCCTATAAGTTCATTAGAGATAACTATGTTTGGCTCCTAGATTTCTACCCATTATATGCTTTCTACCTAGAAGGATCCTTTCTAATAAGGAACAAAAATACAGCATTGCTCTATATCTAAATCAAATGAATTTGTTAATCACTTAAACAAAATAAAACCCTTTGGGTAAAACTGCTTCTTTTTGACTGATAACTCTCAACCTGTGGATCACAATTGACACAGGGGTCACAGATCAGATATCCTGCATATAAGATATTTGCATTGAGGTTCCTAACAGTAGCACAAAATTAAAGTTAAGAAGCAGCGATGAAATACATTATGGTTGGGGCTTCACCACAGCATGTGGAACTGTAGTAAAGGGTGTCAACATGAGGAAGGTTGAGAACTACTGTTTTAGAGACTTAAACCACCCTGTAATGGAAATTGATTTTTGTCGTGTTTTTGTTTTGTTTTGTTTTACGATACAGTGGTCCCTTTGACAGTTTTCCACTCTCACCCCTGGACTGAGTGGCTTGGGAAAGCCAAAATGGTGACACGATGACTTGAAACTATACCAATGTCACATTGTCCTTTGAAAAGAAATTGGGTTGTGGTATGTCTTACTATCACCACAGCCAAATATTTCCCATTCCTCCTTCATGATCCCTATATAGTAACTGCCATTCACTTCAGTTATTGGTGAAAACACAAAGACAACAATAAAGATGACAACGTGGCCAGGAATGAGGAGTAGAGGGAGCCCAGCAGGCCTTGGTCCTATATAAAGAACTACAGGCAATAAAGACATGTTAAGGGTAGGGGAAATAGTCTCCTGCAAGGAGGAGCACAGGAATCAATACCAGATGATCAGCCCCAAGAACATAGATATGGATATACGTATATGTATGTAACATAAATTAGTGAAAGAAGAGGCCATGAACTTTAAAGAGAGCAAAAATGATGTGCAGGGAAGGAAGAAAATGGGGAACATACTGCAAATGATACTGTAATTTCAACTAAGGGAAATGATTTTCTAAAAAGAATAAACCAGTAAACATGCATACATTCCAATTCAGGCCTGTTGGTATTTTGTTGTATCTGTTGAGAACTTTAAAAAGGAATGGCTTTGTTTCACTTTCTTTTGTTCATTCCCTGGCATGTTTCTTTTTATGTAGATCCCAGTTTCTGATATTTGCCTCTGAGAAGGATCTCATAGGATATTGTTCAGGACTTATCTGCCAACAGCCTCACTGTTTTGACTTAACTCTAAGATGTTTTATTTCTCTTTTACTTTTAAAGATGAATTTCACAGAATATAGAAATTTAATTTACTGTTTGATGAACATTAAATATTTCACTCAACTCATCTTATGTGGTTTCTGGGGAGAAACTGAATGTATTTATTACCTTCACTCCTCTTTCATCCTTCTAATTTTTATCACATATTCTCATGCTTGAGTATAGTATGCTTGGCCATATTGGTGTTTTGATCTATTCAGTATACTGCAAAGACTTATTTGTTTTATTTATGTATGTGAATGCTTTGCCTGAATGTGCATCCATCTAATACATTACTGCGTGTGTGCTGTGTACCTGCAGAGGCTAGAAGAAGGCATTAGATGGATGTCCTGGAACTGGAGTAACAGAAAGTCATGACCCACCATGTAGGTTTAGGGATGTTAACCTAGATGTTGTGTAAGAACAAGTCTCCTTAAGCATTGAGTCAGTCCTGACTACACAGTATTTTTGAGCTTCCCAGTATTAGTGGTTTAGTATCAAACATAACTTGTGGAAACTTCTATATTGTTATTTCAATTATTCTTTCTTTTTTCCTTCTTTAGTGTTTCTATTGCATGTATGCTATACTCTGTAGTCCCACAGCTTAGCCACTTGGTATTTCCATTTCTTTCTCAGTCTTTTTTCCTTTTGTGCTTCAAGTCTGGAAGTTTGTGTTGAGTGAAACTCAATGGGAAGCTATTCCTTCCATGACTATGCTCACTTCTCCCGATAAGTTCATCAAAACCGTTCTTCACTTCTGATTCTGTTATGACCTCTAGTGATTTTATTTTGTTGTTTTTGCTTGTTTGTCTTTTTCTTCATTAGAATTTCCATTTATCAACTGACAATACTCATGTGTTTTTTACATGTTATTTACTTTTTATTGCCTACATCCTTTAACTCACTAACCATAATTCCTCTGAATTATAACCTCCTATGCATGGCCCAGGGAGTGGCACTGTTAGGAGGTGTGGCCTTTTTGGAGCAGGTATGGGCCTTGTTAGAGGAATTGGATCATCATAGGGGTCAGTTTTGAGACCTTCCTCTCAGCTGCCTGGAACATTATGTAGAACTCTCTGTTTCTCCAACGTCACACCTACGTGGATGCTCCCATGCTTCCTGACATGATGATAATGAACTGAACCTCAGAACCTGTAACTGAGCCCCAGATAACTGTTATAAGAGTTGCCTTGGTCATGTGTCTCTTCACAGCAATGGAAACTCTAAGACCAGGTCAGTTGTGATATTATTGATGATGATTATGGTGATGATGGTAGTGGTGGTGGTGATGGTAGTGGTGATGATGTGATGGTAGTGGTGGTGATGTGATGGTAGTGGTGGTGGTGGTAGTGGTGGTGGTGGTGGTGGTGGTGGTAGTGGTGGTGGTGGTGGTGGTAGTGGTGGTGATGATTATATTATTAACCTTTTAAACTGACTTCCAATTTTCCTGGACAAGTATACATGAAATACTGCTGAAAATGAGCTTCTGTAAATAGACTTTGGTAGACAAGACATGAAGAGAAGCTGACAAGAGATGACAAAGTTTTAGCCATGTAAGTAAGCTTGGACCTCTGGGCTATGTAAGTTCAGCAACTTATACCTAATTTGGGTATGATGGATTTATCTGAGCTTGAGTTGAGAATTGCCCCTTACTGAGGTGGACTGGGTCTGAACCATCTGTCCAAATAGTTCTGGTGAGCGCAAGGTTGTTGTTGTTGTTGTTGTTGTTGTTGTTGTTTTTAAATGACTAACAAAATGCTCTGGCAAATCTTAATTGGTTCTTTTCTCCTAGAGAGATTGTGGGTAGATCAGGCCTCCTGGAGCAGGAATCATGTCTTCAGTCTCACTGGTCCTTACAACTGAAATGTTCGCAGAGTGCTGTAAGTGCCAAAATAAGAGAAGTGATACCATGAGGACTGTCTGGTGGATTGTCCAGGATGCTAGGATGATGGGGACAGACAATCAAAAAGAGTCTGTCTATGTCCATTTAAAATTCAGGACAGTGTCCCACTCAGTTAGCTTTTTGGATATGCTTAACAGAAAGGCAGATCTCTGAATTCAGCCATTGTTAATTCTGCAATGTTAAAAATAAAATGTGCTAGCTAACTCCAAGAATCGAGGGGGGCTGGATCATGGAATGGTGATTCATAGGATAACCAAAAGGGAGCCTGATGTAAATGATTGGATTGATATATAAAATAAAAACCTGGAATTTCCAAGAGATGAGCTATTCAAAGAACTTTTAGAATGGCAAGGGACAAGTGCTTGGACAACTATCTTAAAGAGAACATAGAAAGAGAACTGACAAAAGATCTCTAGAATTTTTTAACTATTGCTCTATAATACAGCTTAAGGTCAGGAATGGTGATTCCTTAAGAAGTTCTTTTATTGTTGAGAATAGTTTTTGCTATCGTGGATTTTTTGTTATTCCAAGTGAATTTGAGAATTTCTATTCCTGACTCTATAAAGAATTGAGTGGGAATTTTGATGACGACTGTATTGAATCTGTAGATTTCTTTCAGTAGGATGGCCATTTTTACTATATTAAGCCTACCAATCCATGAGCACAGGAGATCTTTCCATCTTCTAAGGTAATCTTTGATTTCTTTCTTCAGAGACTTGAAGTTCTTGTCATACAGATCTTTCACTTGCTTGGTTAGAGTCACACCAAGGTGTTTTATATTTTGTGACTATTGTAAAGGGTATCATTTCTCTAATTTCTTTCATAGCCTGTTTATCCTTTGAGTAGAAAAAGGCTACTAATTTGTTTGAGTTAATTTTTTTCTTTTTTAATTTTTATTTTCTATATTCTATGTTTACATTCCAAAGGCTTTCCTCTTTCCCAGTTCCCCCCACCATACGTCCCATAATTCCTCTCCCCTCAACCATTCCCCAATCATCCCCCCCCCACGATTTCTCTGAGTTAATTTTATATCCAGAAAATTTGCTGAAGTTGTTTCTCAGGCTTAGGAGTTCTCTGGTGGATTTGGGGGGGGGGTCATATAAGTATACTATAATATCATCGGCAAATAGTGGTATTTTGACTTCTTCCTTTCAAATTTGTATCCTTTTGACCTCCTTTTGTTGTATAATTGCTCTAGCTAGAACTTCAAACACTGTACTGATTAGATAGGGAGAGAATAGGCAGCCTTGTCTAGTCCCTAATTTTAATGGGATTGCTTCAAGTTTCTCTCCATTTAGTTTGATGTTGGCTACTGGTTTGCTCTATATTGCTTTCACTATGCTTAGTTACATGCCTTGAATTCCTGATCTTTCAACAATTTCAACATGAAAGGATACTGAATTGTGTCAAATGCTTTTTCATGTGGTATTTTTTTTTTAAAAGATCTCCCGAAAGAGCAGAACAGGGTGAAAGTAATCTGGAAAGTTCTTTTGAGTAGAACATGGGCTACCAGCTTGAACACATGAAGTGATTTTGAGTCTTTTCTTTCTCTACTTTCAGAATCCCTCTCCAAGACAAGGGTAGCCCTTGGCAATATGCACAAACTTCGACAAGAGAAATAAGTTCCAAGAATTATGCAGTTCTGTTTACCTCCTGAACTTTTTATTACAGAACTCCTGTTACTTCAGTTTTCTAACCTAATTAGGTAATTTTATGCTTTATGGATAGTTCTGACATAATTTATATATGTAAATTATCACATAATCTTTTTAAATTTGTTGTCACTAAATGAATTTAAATTCTAACAAAACTTGCTCTATTTTGAGACATCATTCTAAAAACAATTTACATTAAAGATTGTTCAAAGCAGTCTATCAACACTAGAGGATTTAATATGTCATATTATTAATATAAATCCAGATCTGCTTCAAGCACCTTAAATAATAAGATTTGTGGAAAGATCTCCACCTACTGAGACTGTTTCATTTGTTTATGGAGGAATGTCACCTTTTGTTGGAATGGCACATGGTATAGTGCCTGCAGCATTATTACTGTTCTTTGTGTTATATAATAAAGACTGACACAGTTTGATGACAAAGGGCTGAAGGGAAATGGAAGGAAATATGTTATGTCAGTAGCACTAATGAGTTTGAACTCCTGTCTAAATTCACAGAGTAATCTATACAATAAAATTAATTTTGAAAATATGCCAGATGAATTTTCATTAGATTGCCTTTTATTTTACTGCAAGTGAAGTTTGGAAATTTTCTTGCTCACAAAGTCATTTAAGAATAAATTAGAGTCATTTGGTTTCTCAACATCAGTCTTTGAACTCTTTGGAGCCCTAACCCATTGTGCTATCACCTTGTGTGACACATCAATGGCAAAGTCTACAAATGTCCCTTATTTGCTAGTGAAATAAAGGCAGTTATGAAAATGGGACAGAAGAGAGAATTTGTGCAATAATATGGACAGATAATTTTTCACTCAAATTTTTAAAGAAACTGTGTATGAAATAGTAAGTATCCAAATGTCACTTTTGAACTGTTTCAGAGAGCATGGTCTCAAAGAACCAGTATTCAGAAACATTCTAGAAATTAAAGCTTCCAGATATATGGAGATAGTAATTCTGAACACAAGGCCTAGATATCTTCTTAGATTTCTTTTAGTTACTGTGATAACACCATGACTAGAAGTAATTTGTAGCAAAAAGGATTATTTTAGCTTACATGTTACATTCATTACTGAAGGAACC
Source organism: Apodemus agrarius (assembly GCA_964023405.1). NCBI lineage: Eukaryota > Metazoa > Chordata > Mammalia > Rodentia > Muridae > Apodemus > Apodemus agrarius. Next base: position 55,190,820 of record OZ030023.1, on the reverse strand, counting down.
AAAACAGAAACACAAGCTATGAGTCTTGAAACAAATAAACAAACAAAACCAACAAAGGAACACTGGTTACTTACTTGCTCTCAGGCTCACATTCACTTAAGTTTTCCAAAGAGGGAGGGTATCCCCAATAATGGGTTGGGCTCTTCTTCATAAATTAAAAATTGTAAGATCCAGATCATGGAGTTTGCTCAGATATTGTGTCTTTTAATATTGTTCGATACTATACACATAAAATTGCACCAGTATGACTCCCCAAACTGAAACTGAACAAGGACAATAGAAACAGACATGTCAAAGTATAGAGAGTAACACCCACAAAGCCTCAACCCTACAAAAAGAACTACAGGCCAGTTAGGAATGCTGAGAGGAGAAACAGTTTCCAGAAAAGAGCTCAGGAACATACTAATTGGTTATCCAATACCAAATGGCCAGCCCTGAATAGATACATACAAGTAACTTTATACAGAATGAGAAGGTTATAATTAGGAATATATATGCATATAATAATTATTAATGGAAAAATGGCCACAAATTTGAGAATAAGGACATATAATGGAGGGTTGGAGGGAGGAAAGGGAAGACAGAAATGTTGCAATTATAATATAGCCGAAAAATAAATGTTAAAGAAAAGAAAATGTCTTACAGACATAGGGACAGGCATATGTGACGTAGGCAGTTCCTCCATGGAGGCTGCGTCTTTCCTAGGCCTATCCAGCTGACAAACAAGATTAGCCATTCCAACTGCATTCTGACTGGTTTTAAGGCCTACTCCATGAGACAAAAAAAAATGCCTAGTTAACCAAAATAGAAAGTATTGATAATAATCCTCTGCATAGGTTCTGGTAAACTCCCTGTGCACAGCACCAAAGAATACGTGCATGAAGAATTTGTCACTGCTCTAGTTACCCTGACTTATGGATGAGTTTCGGTGCATTTATATGTTGTGCTTGCCTAAAGTCACAGACTAATAGGCTATGTATTGTTTTAGACTATATAACCTAAGAACTTAACCATTACCTAAAGAAATTCAGTACTTTAAGAAATAGTTACCATGCACCGTATTGATTTTTATAGTTTTATTAATCAAACCAACAGGGTCAGTTTTCATCTTAGTGCTCCATTAGTGTTGCATCTAAAGAGTGACTTAGGTAAGGGGTAGTCTGTTTAGAGTTGGTCTGTAGCTATGTATTGTAAATCTAAATTCTCTGAAGGTCTAGTCCTTACAAGTGATTTTTCCTGTTCACTCTTGTGCAAACCTTGTTCCTTGATTTCAAACTATTGGTTAAATAAAACTGGGTTTGGAGTGACTTGACTTGGGAGAGAGGGGGAAGAGGAGGAAGAAGAAAAATGAAAGAGAGAGAAGAGAAAGCTGTCATAAGGGGAGAGGACATGACCTCTGAGCATGTGACCAGAAGAAACAGCAAGTATCTGGGGTACACTGCTGGTGTGATAGCCAAGCCAGGAATTAGAAGAGTAGATTAGAGATTACCCCCAGTAATTATCAAAGCCAAATAAAATAACCATATTCTGAGTCTCCTTTATATGTTAGCTAGTTGGGGATCATCTTAAATTGGTTGTACTGCATTAGTCAAATGGTCTTACTAACCTCTACTTTAAAAGGGAAGAGATGACATCTAGGTTCAGCTGAACCAGCTTACTGGCCTATATTTAATTCTTAAAAATTGATTTTTTGGAAATAATTTTAAGCAGTTATTACTTTGTATTTATATAAATATGTTCAATGTGTAATGCTTCATTATTTGAATTCCTTATTACCAGCCTTTCTCTCTCTCTCTCTCTCTCTCTCTCTCTCTCTCTCTCTCTCTCTCTCTCAGTATGGAAAGAATTCTCCATATTCTCCATACTGAGGAATAAAAGATTTAGTTAATGATAAGCATGTTTAACAGCCATCTTTCACATCTTAGGTGTCGTCATGCTTTTGAACTCTGCTATAAGTTGCTTTTCTTCTGGCTACACTGGAGCTTTGAAAAGTGCCAGCTCGTTAGCTGCATTGGGTTTGCTGAAGTCTTGCATTGCTTTTATATCAGAAAATATCTCAAAATGCTTTTTCCCATCTATCAAAATTATTTGGATACCAAAAGTGAATATAATATATTAGAATCATCGCACATGTTGCTGAGGATAAAGAAAATATTATTGAAAATTCAGTATCACTTGAAAAGAAATCTGTTTAAATGAAAACAGTGCAAGGACAGAATGATAGAAGAAATAACTGTGTTGCTTTCTTGATTAAGAACATCCACAGTCTTTCATAGCATATCCACAGGAAGCCAGGAAGCATAATGGAGAGAGTGCAAAATCTATGGCATGCTTTATTGGCTCTGTTATTGTCTGAGTAGCAGGAGATATAAATATTCTCCTTGGCCTCGGGGTTACCTTTAGAAATAGTGGTCTATATTAACTGAAATTGAAAAGAAAAAGGGGAACAGGAAAGGAAGAAAGTGTTCGTGACTGTGTTAAGCTGCCACAGGCAGAGATTGAAAAATGGTGCAATAATATTCTAAGTAGTTGACCGAGTTCAGAGCTATTAAAAGGGAGTGACAGGTGAGACATACACATCCCCAGGCTCCCAGGTCTCAATTCTACACTATACTCACACTACCCAGACCAATCCTGACAGCCGACACTTAGTACCATCTCCTAATCTGTTTTTTATCCTTGGTTTCTGTTAGGGATAAGTCCTTTAAATACCAGAAATGTACGTAACAATGATTAATTTCTATTTTGTCACAGATTTCAACCACTGCATTAAAATATGAAACTACATTCATGAAGCAGAATTTGCCCACCTATCTTCTGCTAACAAACACTGGGGTACAATCACATAACTGTGTAACCCTTTGTGTGTCCATGTGTGTACTTACATTTGATCTGGTTGTCAAAGGGGCAATATGAATTTCCATTACCCTATCCTCAAGACCAGGCACAGAGCAAGTATAATATTTGATTGTTTTTAGTGCTGTTTAGTCTTACTCACTTTTCTGTTGCTTTTGTAGTATAGAAAAAAACTCAAATAAATACATTTTCTAGGCTTTCAAAATCATTTGAATAACAGAATGAATATAATGAATTACTCACTGTACATCTTCTACTAAATAAAGAAAAAATATTTAAAATTTAGTGAACAGGTGAAAACATTAACAATTTTTAAAAAACATCCATTTTCTACAGTTTGTGCGAAAGCATTTTCTATAGCTTTACCCTTGCCAAAGGATATCTCAAACTTCTGGGATTTCAAATTTAATTCTCAAAGCTATATCCCTGTTTCTGACATGCTTACCAAGCTAAAGCTGCTAGGATTGCAGTTTCAAAAGAGGCTGAAATAGGGCAGTTGACAATGATTTTGCTGGTGTTGGGGATAGGGGAAATGTTACAGAAAAAAAAAAAGGATCCCAGGACTTAATTTTAATTGCTCTAGGATCTAGAAAATATTTCTGGCGATTTGTGATGATAAAAGTGGAGATTTAACTTTTGTAGTTGATGTGTAACTATCTAATTTGCAGCAAATATGTTTAGCAAGGCCAGCACACATTTTAATTAATCCTAAAACCAGATGTCTTATTTAGGGCTTTACTGCTGTGAACAGACACCATGACCACAGCAACTTTCATAAGGACAAAATGTAATGGGCTGGCTTACAGGTTCAGATGTTCAGTTCATTATCATCAAGACAGGGGCATGAAAACATCCAAGCAGGCATGATGCAGGAGGAACTGAGAGTTCTGTATCTTTATCTGAAGGCTGCTAGGAGAAGACTTGCTTCGAGGCAGCTGAGAGTCTTAATGCCCATACCAACAATGATATACCTACTATAACAAGGCCATTCCTCCTAATAGTGCCACTAACTGAGCCAAATATATAAAAACCATCACATTCCACTCCCTGGACCCCATAGGCTTATTCGAACACATGAGTCTATGGGAGCCATACCTAGTGATAGCATATTAAAAGAGTAAATTTTATCCAACTTTTCCAGAGTTCCCAGTCCAACATCCAGAGTCCACATAGTCTATAGAAGTCTTACCATGTTAAAAGGCTAAAGTTCTAAGTCTTTTCTAAGTTTCATCCAATCAATTAACTGTAATCCCCAAAGCAAGACAAGAAACAAGTTGGACAAACTTCAAACTGCTTATACATGTATAATGTCAATGCAGCCTTCAGAACTCTAACTTCCTTTTAGTCTTTGTTAAGTACAACAAACTTCTTTCTCCTGAGCGCTGTTAGCAGCTCCTCTGCAGATAGCCCACTGCTCTGGTATCTTTATCATCTTAGGTTCTCCAAGTCAACTTCAACTTCATAGCATCTTCTTTCAATGTCTCTGGTCCATACATGATCTTCTGGACTCCTCCAAATGGCTTTGATAGCATCTCCAGCTCTGCCTTCTACAGCACTCTAGGATCTGGTTGACTCTACTCCACTGCTGCTAGTGTTCTTGGTGATTGATCATCCCATGGTATTGGCATATCCAATATACTAGGGTCTTCAACTGCAACTAGGTTTTACTCATAGTGTCTCATAGGCTCTCTCCACAGTATCAAGTCTCAACTTCTTTGAATGAACCTTCAGCCTGGACCATCAATTGTAACTGAGGCCTCACCTTCACAAATGGCCTCTCACAGTGCCAAGACTGAGCTGCAATCCATGACTCCTTTATGGAATTAAAACCAGTACTAATTGGGTGATTCTTACACATTACCAAGTCCAGCTGTAGCATGAAGTACAAATTTGTCTATTTATGGAACGCAGCTCCTTTGTGCTCCCAGATTTTACCTCAATGATGCTGATGTCTTCTTAATCTTGGCTAATTTCTTAGCTCTACCTAACCAAGATCAATTGTCCCAGTAGTCCCTTATATTCTTGACTCTAAAGCCAGTACCACATGGCTAAAGTTGCCAAGTTCTGATGCTTGCTGGGACTGGAACATGGCCTCATTTATTCTATTACCAGCTTTCTTTTTCCAACTTCCTCACTGCCTAAGCTTGGCTGTCCTGGAACTTTCTCTGAATATTGACCTTGAACCCAGAGATCTCCATGGCTTTCTCTCCTGGGATTAAAGGTGTATGTCACCAGGCCTGGATTTAAGATTTCCTCACCAATAATTTTCTCTGTTCTAGGCTGGCCTTGAACTCAGACATCTGCTTGGCTTTCTCTCCTGGGAATAAAGGTTTGTACTACCATGCCAAGATCTAAGTTTATCTGGGTGTGATCTTGTCCCAAGGTCACCACCCTCTTAAATCAATTTAGTATCCTTGAACACAGGATTCAGCTCCATCTTACTTCCTGGAACTACATTAATACTCCAGTTATATATTTTATATTTTTCCTTTCTAAACTTGCTATGTTTGTTTGAAACACTCTTCATGAGACTTAAATAGAGAACAAAGTCTTTGGATTTTTTGAGAATTCCATTGTCAACATAATTAATATGAATCTCTTTACCTTAGCCTCAGGTAGACGCTTGTGACAAGGGCACAAAGCAGCCACATTCTTCACCAAAATGCGACAAAAACAGTCTCTAGGCCACATCCTGAAAATCTTTTCCACTGAAACCTCTTGGGCCTCTAAACAGTTCAAATTACTCCCATTAACAAGGTCTTCCATAATTCTAATTCCTAGGAATTTAATATTCCTACTAGGATGACCCAATAGGCAGAACTTAAAGAATTCCATTGCTTTCCAAATCCAAAAATCCCAAAAATTCAGTTTTTTCTAAATAAAATTATGGTGAAGACTATCACAGTCCCTGGTACTAACTTTTATCATAGTTAGGGTTTTATTGCTATAAACAAATGCCTTGACCACAGAAACTCTTGTAAGCACAACATTTAACTGTTTATTATCATCAAGTCAGGAGCATGGCAGCATTCATGAAGGCATGTTGCAGAAGGAACTGAAAGTTCTACATCTTCATCTGAAGGCTGCTAGGGGAAGACTTGCTTCCAGGCAGGGTCTTAAATCCCACACCCACAGTAAAACACCTTCTCCAACAAGGCCACACTTCTGAATAGTGCCACTCCCTGGGCCACTCATATAGAAACAGTCACACTATACTACTGAGTGATTTTTTTAGAAGAAAATACTCCTTATTTGAGAATTCTTCGTTTAGCTCTGTACACCATTTTTTGATAGGGTTAATTGGTTCTCTGAAGTCTAACTTCTTGAGTTATTTGTATATATTGGATATTAACCTTCTATTGGATGTAGAACTGGCAAAGATCTTTTTCCAAACTGTTGGTTGTCATTTCCTTCTATTGATAGTCCTTTGCCTTACAGAAGCTAGAAATTTTATGAGTTTCCATTTGCTTATTGTTGATCTTAGATAAGCCATTGCTGTCATGTTCAGGAACTTTCTCCTGTACCCATGTGTTCAAGGTTCTTCTCCAAATTCTCTTCTATTAGTTTCAGTGTATCTGGTTTTATGTGAAGGTCCTTGATCCACTTGGACTTGAGCTTTGTAGAACAAAATAAGAATGAATCAATGTGCATTCTTCTACATACTGGACTAAAGAATATCAAATGGCTGACAAGCACCTAAAGAAATGTTCAACATCCTTAGTCACCAAGGAAATGCAAATCAAAACAACCCTGAGATGCCACCTCACACTAGTCAGAAAGGCTAAGATCAGAAACTCAGGTGACAGCAGATGCTGGCGAGGATGTGGAGAAAGAGGAACACTACTTTGTTGGTGGGATTGAAAGCTGGTACAACCACTCTGGAAATCAGTCTGGCAGTTCCTCAGAAAATTGGACATAGTATTACCTGTGGACCCAACTATACCACTCCTGGGCATATACCCAAAAGATACCCTAACATATAACAAGCACACATGCTTCACTATGTTCATAGAAACCTTATTTATAATATACTGAAGCTGGAAAGAACCCAGATGTCCTTCAATAGAGGAATGGATACAGAAAATGGGGTATATTTGCACAATGGAGTAATACTCAGTTATTAAAAAACAATTAATTCATGAAATTCTTAGGCAAATGGATGAAACTAAAAAATATCATCCTGAGTGAGGTAACCCAATCACAAAAGAACTCATATGGTGTGCACTCACTGAAAAGTGGGTGTTAACTCAAATGACCAGAATAACCAAGATATAATTCACAGATAAATGTGGAGACAAAGTATGGAGCAGAGACTGAAGGAAAGGCCATTCAGAGACTGCCCCAACTGGGGATACATTCCATAGACAGTCACCAAATCCAGAAACTATTGTGGATGCCAAGAAGTGCTTGCTGAATGGAGACTGATATAGCTGTCTCCTAAGAGGCTCTTCTAGAGTCTGACAAATACAGAGGTGGATGCTCACAGCCACCCACTTGACTGAGCACAAGGTCCCAAATGCAGGACGTAGAGAAAGGATGGAATTAGCTAAATCTGTTCATGATCCCATAGGAAGAACCCAACCAGAACCCCCAGAGTTCCCAGGAACTAAAACACCAACAAAAAAGTACACTTGGAGGGACCCATGGCTCCAATTGCACTTGTAGCAGAGGATGGCCTTGTTGGGCATCCATGCATGGAGAGGCCCTAGGTAATGTGAAAGCTCAATGCCCCATTGTAGGGGGAATGTCAGAGCACGGAGGTAGAAGTTGGTGGAGGAACATCCTCATATTATCATGAGAGGGGGGATGGAATAGGGGGCTTATGGGAGTAGGGGAAACAAGGAAAGGGGATAACACTTTAAATGTAAATTAAGAAAATAACCAATATAAAGAAAAATGTATACAATATTAAAAAATAAAAATAAATGGATAGAAATAAATAAATAGAAAGAAAGAGAAAGAGAGAGGGAGGGAGGGAGAGATATATAGGGAGGGAAGGAGGGAGAGAGAGAGAAAGAGAAAGAAAGAAAGAGAGAGAGATAGAGATAGAGAGAGAGAGAGAGAGAGAGGGAGGGAGGGAGGGAGGGAGGGAGGAAGAAAGAAAGGAAGGAAGGAAGGAAGGAAAACAGTATCTTCCTCTATTAGGAAAACAATGCTATTTTCTTCTGTAAACATGACTTCATCACCTCTGTTTCCCATGCCAACATGAACACACCCCTAAGGAGCCATGTAATTCACAAATACTCTGTGACAAAGACAAATTTGAAGGACAGAATTAGCATTCCCTCTCCACATTAGTGATACTCCTAATACTCTGTGAAACTTGTCATGGCCATTATCACTAACTTGGACATTTGTGTAATTACTATTCTCTGCTGCTTATATGATTAATAAATGGTGCCCGGATGTTTTTCCAGGTTCTCTCGCTTCATGTGCACACATAAACCTCTTCGTCCAAGTAGTAGTTCAGTTTTATTATTATATTTAATTTTTTTAAATTTGAAGAGTATATCATTCTCACAGTATTAAATTTTTTCTTGGGCCTAGTACTCTTAGTAAGATGTAAGATTTAGAAACATTGTAGATATGTCAGCCAAGCCTCTTCAAAGAGCCATTCACTGACCTAGAAATTGTTCAGTCCATCTATTTCCTCTCAATTAAAAGAATCTCTGCAACGGAGAGGTGACTCAGGACTCGCCAATGCATGCCGTGTGTTCACGTGGTCCTAGGTCTGCGCCCAGCACCAATGCCAGGCTGCTCACAAAATTACCTGAAACTAGCTCCAGATGATCCATCCCTCTCCTTTAGCTTCCTGAGATACCTGTACTTATATAGGCAAATACATAAACAAAAACGAAAATAATAAAAGTAGTTCTTCCTGAGGAGAAAATGGGTTGGGTTGCAAAACACACAGGAAATTTTCAGTAACCCCTCAAGAAATTCAGTTTAGTTCAGGGCAAAGCCTATAGTTATGGACATAGCTGATAAAAATACAATCAAATGTCTCTTGTCAAACATTGTGGAAAAATTCATAAACATTTCATACACATTAGGGGAAGGAACCAATAATTTATTATTTTTTTGAAAGCAGTATCTCTTACAGTACTTTTAGATAAATGTATCTTTTGCCACTAAGAAATATCATATTTCATCTTAGAACAAGTTTAATGCAGAATTTCCTGCTATTATACCACAAATTCCATACTATGGTATATCATTTACTATCCATGGATAGTAAAATTTGAATTCCAAAAGCTGAAACTGTTTGAGACCTGATATTTTAGCATTTTTCATATTCTTTGCAAATATTGTTCTTTAAAGATTTTATTTAGTCTTCATTTCATACATGAATATAATTCACTAATATCATCTAGGTCCCTTTCCTCACCTCTCGTCCCTTCCAAACCTCCCACTACATGCTCCTTAGAATTTATCACCTCCAAGTCTTTCCTCCTTCTCCTCTTCCTCTCCTTTCTGTTCCTCTTTTTATTTTTTCTTATAGTAAAAAAATATTACTTCTTTTCTTTTTGGTAAGAAGCAAAAAATCAGTTTGGCAATTCCTCAGAAAATTAGATATAGTGGTACATGAGGACCCAGCTATACCACTCCTGGGCATATACCCAGAAGATGCTCCTATGTGTAATAAGGACACATGCTCCACTATGTTGATAGCAGCCTTATTTATAATAGCCAGAAGATGGAAAGAACCCAGATGTCTCTCAACGGAGGAATGGATACAGAAAATGTGGTATATATACACAATGGAGTACTATTCAGCCATTAAAACAAGGAATTCATGAAATTCTTAGGCAAATGCATGGAGCTAGAAAGTATCATCCTGAAAAGTCACAAAAGAACACACATGGGATGCACTCACTAATAAGCAGATGTTAGCCCAAAAACTCAAAATAAACACGTTACAATTCACCCAGCACAAGAAGCTCAAGAAGAAGGAGGACTTAAGTGAGGGTGCTTTGGTGCCTCTAAGAAAGGGAACAAAATACTCACAGGAGCAATAATGGAGACAATGTGTGGAGCAGAGACTGAAGTAAAGGCCACCCAAAGACTGCCCTACCTGGGGATTCATCCTATAAACAGTCAACAAACCCCAACACTTTTATGGATGACAAGAAGTACATACGAAAAGGAGCATGCCATGGTTGTCTCAGGAGGGGCCCTGCCAGAGCCTTGCAAATACAGAGGCAGATGCTAACAACCAACTATTGAACTGGGTATGGGGTCCCCAATGGTGGAGCTGGAGGAGGGTTCATAGGAGCTGAAGGGATTTACAGCCCCATGGGAAGGACAATGATTTCGGCCACCCAGATGCCCCAAGACTCCCAGGGACTGAACTATCAACCAAAGGGCAGACATGGTTACAGCCAAAAATGTGGCATAGGAACGCCTTGTTGGGCATCAGTGGGAGGAGTGTTTCTTGGTCAGGTAAAGGCTCAACAGAGGCCCCAGCAAAGGGAAACCGAGGGAGGGAGGTGGGAGTCTGTTAGGTGAAGGGGCATATACGTGGAGGCAGGGGGAAGGGGAGGGGTTGGGGGTGTCTTAGGGAAGGGGGGATATCGGGAAAGGTTTTACCATTGGCAATGTAAATGAAGATGATATCCAATAATAAAATAAAATAAAAAAATAAAATAAAATAAAATAATAAAATAAATAAAATAATAAGAAATAAATAATAATAATAATAAAATAATAATAAAAATAATAATAAAAATAATAACAATAAAATAATAATAAAATAAAATAAAAAGAAGTAATTTCATAGCAATTGTTAAGAATTTGTGAATTGCTTCCAGTGGCATGCATGACTCGTTATCCTTTCAACCACATATTCTGATGAAAGTGCAGCAACAACAGATAAGAAATGATTTTAATTGGAATGCTGCCTCGGTCCAAACACTGCAGCAAGGCACCCTGCACAGTGCATGGAAAGAGCTGCAGAGGCGACCCCACTCCACTGCAGCTGACCGTGAAGGCCAGGCCCTAACATTCCCTCAGGGAAGGATAATACCAAAATTTTTATTTTTAGCTTTATTAATAATGTTTAAGTAGGAATCTCCCTATTGCCATGTAAGCTAATACCTATTTCAGCATTCCACATTTCAACAATGTAAGTCATGTCGTTTCTAAAAGAAAACAGGAAATCTACTCAATGGAACACAATTATGTTAGCAAACCCTGCTGCGCAAGCTTTCAAGTGAATGCTGGAAGACAAAAAAAAAAAAAAAAAAAAAAAAATACATGCTCGTTTAGGAACTATCCCAGAGACTACATACCTACTCTTAGCAGCTTCATCTTCAGTTATCCATCCTGTCCTGGTATTTTTTTTATCTCTGAATAAAAATATTCTGGATCTATTCTCTCTAATAATACTCTCCTCTATCAATCATATAAATACATATATGCACATTCACATACAAGCTTGTGTAATTATGCTTTTTTTTACTGTTTATTTCACCCTATTCATGTACATTTTCATATACCAGGCACTATTATATGGTTAGAAAATATACACCACAGAGACAGAAATTTTTGACAATTTTGCTAAGCATAAAGTCAAAAGAGCTGGAGACATAACTCAGTGGGTGAAGATTCCTGCTGCCAAGTCTGATGACCTGGACTCAATCTGAACAGAATCCCGTAGGTTTCACCCTGATTACCCAAAGAAAAAAAAATGCGTGCTACTGAACACGCCCCCCCTCACTAACATACACACACACACACACAGACACAAACACACAGACACACACACCACACTCTAATAAATAGTATACAAAATGTTTGAAAACAGAGTCTCCATTTTGTTATGGAAAACCTAAATATAGATTACTATATATATATATATATATATATATATATATATAGTAAATATATATATATATATAGTAAATATATATATATATATATTTGAAAAATACTTACAAACACTTTTGTATTAAGTAGAAATCATGTCTGTCAGTGTCTATGGATGGACCATTGTAGATAGTATTCACATTCCCCCAGGTAAATTAACATGTCTCTTTTTTATTAAAACGCTGCTGCTTTTATTAATATAACTGTGTAGACCAACTTGAAATCATGGATAGTGATAGCTTCCATACTTCTTTTCCTTTTTTGAATTGTTTTTCTGGAAAGGTGTGTGTGTGTGTGTGTGTGTGTGTGTGTGTGTGTGTGTGTTTCTGTATGAAGCTGTAAATTGTTCTTTTAAGCTTTGTGAAGAATTGTGTTAGAATTTTGGTGTGGATTGCACTGTAATTGAATATTGCTTTTGGTTAGAATGACCGTTTTTACTTTATCAATCCTACTGATTCATGAGCGTAGAATATCTTTCCCTTCTCTGATATCTTCTTCAATTGCTTTCTTTAATATTTTGAAGTTTTTATCATACTTGTCTTTTAATTGCTTGGGTAGAGTGAACCCAAGATATTTCATATTGTTTGAGGCTATTGTAAAGGGTGTTGTTTGTTGATTAATTTCCTAGTCTGTCATGTTCATATAAGAAGGCTATTGATTTTCATGAGTTAATTTTATATTCAGATACTTTGTTGAAAATGTCTGCTTCCAAAGTTTCACAATGGAAGTTCTAGGGTCATTTATGTATACTGCCGTATTTCATGCAAATAAAGATACTTTGACTTCTTCTTTTCTAATGTATATATTTTTAAAGATATTTATGTTTATCTATTTGTCTTGGTATCCAATGCATGAGTATTGTATTTACATCACTTCTCCCCTGCATTTCCCCTTCAAACTTCTGTATTTATTCTAGAACTCGACTCTCCCACAGATCACTGTCACAGTCTATGCTATGACTCAGCGTAGATGGAAAGAATAAGACCAGAGGAGCTGCAAGGTGTCAACACAGCAGAGGCTAGAGCTCTCTCACAGCAATCTACAGCTGTGAGCTTGTCTGGCGCAACATCTAATAGAGGAAACGGCTCTGTATGCATCAGCAAATTAAGATTGCAAGGATGAAACCTCGTGGTCCCCATGCTGCTGAGTGTCATCCTCATTTGTTAATATGCAATATCTGCACAGCGTATAGACAAACTGCAGAACTGACTCTCAGGAAGCTCATAACGAGCCAAGCACTATTGTCAAGATGCGTCTCTAGAGGATTTTTCTTTCCTCTGGCAGCAACAGAGACTTTCAAAAATGTAATGGTTTCACGAGGCCTCTGTTTTTCCTGGCTATTGGTATGACCCACACTTTGAGCCATTCAGCTTATTGTGATGTTTGTAACTGATGAGGTATGAAATGATTAGTTCAAAGACAGATGGGTGAGGCACACAAACGCCTGCGAATGTAGAAATTTACCTTTGGGAATGTGTGTATGGTGTGCTTTCAGTTTGTTTTCTTTGCAGACTGACAAGAGAAGATTTCATCACTCACGCAGAGTGAATAAAAATTATGACACCAAGTAACAACAGGACTAAAATTTTATTATAATGTCATGTTCATTTGTTTTGCACCTTGTTTTCCAAAATAATGTAATAAAGGTAGAAAATGTGTCATCTGAGAAAATAGAGGCTGTAACAGAAATTCATGCTTTCGGCTACCTTGGAAAAAAAATAAGGAAAAGAACATTCCTTTAGAATGGATTAAAAAACTGAATATCAAGGTTTCTTAAGCAAATTAAATGGATTACTGTTAAAAGAAGACTAACAGTATTTGAGTGGAGGTAGTACAGAGTTTCTTTCTTAGGTAGAAGGGAATAATTTTTTTATCATGAGTCGTAAAATGTTGACTTTCTGTTTGTCTTGTTCAGTATCTGTCATACACATGTGCTGGCTAGCTTTATATCAACTCAACACCAGCTAGAGTCACTGAAGATGAGTGAGCCTCAACTGAGAAAATGCTTCCAGAAGATTAGGCTGCAGGCAAACCTATCAGGCATTTTCTTAATTATATATTAATTATTATTATTTACATATAAATATATAATACATTATACAGTCAGTGTAAAGAAACAGCACTTTGCAAAGTTAGATTCTATTCTCCTCTATCCATATTGTATAGGAAGAGGCGATAATATAAGGCAGTTGCATTCACAGCCAGACTGAAATACACATGTAACATGAGTGCTTTATAATTATGAGCAAGAGGCAGATCTAGAAAACCAATTAAGGGCTGCTGAGAAAGGCTCAAGAGGGAAATCCTGAGGATTTTTGTTTTTGGCTCATTGGATTTTAAGAAGCCAGGGATGCTTTAGTTTATGGACGTTTTCCAGTGAGCATGACTTAGGGAGGGACAGATGCTGAAGCTTTAGTTCTGGGTGTGCAACTTCACCTTGGCATGTGTGAGCAGAATGGGATGGCTTCAGGAAAGAAACAGAGGGCTGAAGCTTAAATCAGTGAAGAACAAAACATCAGAGAATCAAGGAAGGATTTGTGGTGTTCACCTGTGGCAAAGGAAAGGAATTGGTAAAAAATAAAGTGTTAGAGAAAAATCAATCCCGCATTTCAGGACTAGCAATTTGGGCAGCCCCTAAAATGAGGAGAGGCCCAAACAGCTACCCCACAGAAACTGTAGAAATAACCTTGGCAGGTTTGAGGCCTCCTTTGCCTGACTCTGAATTGATATGATATTTTTGTTCCCTTTGATTGGTTAAACCCTGCTCCATATACAACAACTTTCTGAGTTTAGTTTTAGTTTGAGTATATAGTAAGGAGGGCAGGTTGTAAATTGTTGTACCGAAGCTTACAGTAAATCCTAGCTCGACAAAGCCTTGAAGCATATTAGCAATACTTGCTTCTTTGCTGAATAATAATAAAGAATATTACTCTCAATATGTTTTGTCTGTATTGTGTATCTAAAGGGGTCACACTGTAACTGAATCTGTGCTTGGAAGAACCATTAATGGATTATTGCATTTGTTATCAGTGCTGCCCCAGCTGATTCTGTGAAAGGGATAAGAAAGCCCTGACCTGTTCAAAATAACAAATTACTGTAAGAAATTACATCCTGCAAAAAGGCAGAGAGGGATGTATAGTAAGGTTGAGACAGGAGCTTGAATTCCCCTAAAAATCATATTGGTCATTATTAGGGTGACTTCTTTGGGGCTACAATTGTCTATAATATGATCTGCATATTTAAGAATTGCCTGCAGTGCAGGATTGTGAAGAATTGTTTTTGAAAATAAAGTAATAGGACTTGTTGTTGCTGCTTTTTTTTATTTAATCCCCACAAAGGGGAAAAACAAGGCAATGCTATGGCAGAAAGTCCAGTGTCAAATTATATAGTCACTAGGAACTAATGATAAGAGTAAGAAAGCAGAAGTCCCCCCACCCCCAAGCAATACCAATGGCAGTGGAGTGAAGAGAAGCATGACATCATCCCCTGGGGTTCAAACACTGAAAAAGTCAGGGATGCTGTCTCCTTGGTTGTTCATAGCAAAAATATTAGAGTATTATTTAGAGGTAAGAACCAGAATGCATTATCCTTTGGGCTATTGATGATATTCCCATTTGGGAGCATATGAAAATTCTACATAGCCTTAAGAAAAGTCATATTAACAGTTAATTTGAAAATCAGCTTGTCAATCCCACACCTAGAATAGGTGCCAAATATAAGTTTAAACATAAGGAGGGAATTTTCTGGAAAGAATAGATGAGGCAGTTAGTTACAGATAGAAGTTCTATCGTAACAGAGAAGAAGGCCATTGAATTACAGATGTTATGAAAATAAAATCTGTAACTATTAAGAACGAGGTAAAATGTTTTTACACAGAAGAAGAAACTGGTAAAAAAAAGTAAGCTATATAAGAAAGGTAGGATGGTCAGCTATATTTTGTTTTGAAATCCTGACAGTTCTTTGGGAGAAGACTGTAAAGAATATGAGTGGACTGTCGGCAACCTTATAATGACATGACCCCAAGGGTAGGGGCCTGAACAAACCACAGAAGACAGTTTGCTTAGCCAGTGTCACATTCTCATGGATCTGTAGAACCATAATGATGTTTTCAGTTGCCAGGGCCTATTCAACTAGGTCTCAACTTTGGGACTCTTCATTGTTCAGTATGCAGAGTACTTGAGCTAATTCAGCTCAGTTAAGCAGACCCCCCCTCCCAAGCTCAGCAACTGATCTGACAGTTGCTCATCATCCTGCATCTCCTAGGGTATGTCTGATTATCTGGGATGCTAGTGCACCCTCACTTAATCCCTTCCTTTCTCACGTTTCCTCTCAGTAACTTCCTGTCCACTGATCCCACAACACATTTCCTCTGTTTTTTTAAGGCATTGTAGTTTCATTTTAATATATACCTGTGACAATTATTATAAAGTCAGGTCTGAGGGGTCCAGATGGGTAAGACTGAACTTTCTATGTGTACTGATACATGGGGCACAGAGTTTTGATCCACAAACTGTCAAATGAGTGCAATGCAATGTATATTTTATTAACACTTGAAATTTTCATGTGTGTCAACAATGTAACTGATTGTATCCACTCCCACTCCCTCTACCTACTCCACCCACCCAGCATTAAACACATTTCTCCCAACCCTGCACTCCATGTTTTTGTTGTTGCTGTTGGTTTGTTTTCTAATACTCCCTAAATCAAATTACGGGCATGTTATGGAGTCACACAGAGTCATGGCACTAGCTTGAAGAAACACTACTCTCCCTCCGCTAACAGCCAACCCCTGCCAATAGCTCCTGGATTATGGGGTCGGACCTCCAGAATCTCCCCTCTTGTGCTAGAATATTAACTGGTTTCATTTTGTACTGACAGTCATAGCTCTTAAAATTTTATATGTGCAACTTCTTTATCTGGTGGGGATTAAAAATAGTGTTATTGGGCTAGTGAAGTATCTCAGTGTAGGTTTTATAGCTCAGCAATCACAGATACTTGTTCTCGGTGTTCTTAATAGTAACAAGTCTCTGCATTAACTACCACCCACTGCAAAAAATAAGCCACAGTAACCTGTGTTGAGAGTACAACAAATCTAATGGCACAAACTTAAATATTTAGAAGACTGTATGAAAGCATGCCTACTCAAAACTCAACTGGGTCTCCATTGTGGTCTCTGACGCCCTAGTAAAAGGTATGCATTTTTAAGGGGGTTTCCAATATCATGAGTTCCCTCTTGTTCATTAGTCTTCCATTTTGTCTAGACATTTTTACTTACCCATGTTATCTTTAATACTGATCTCAATATTTCCTTCACACTTCAAGAGGTCAAGTGATTTCAATGAGGGTACCTAAGCTTAGTGTGACAGTCCATGTTTGAATAATATCACTCTTACAGCATTTTACATTTATGAAAAAATACTTTTAACAGCATAAGACGGTTCAGCTCATCATACATAAGTGAATGAATGAGAATCTGAGAGTTTCTGCTCTGTCACACACTGGAAACAAGGGTTCATCCATAAGATTTGTCAAAGTTACTTGGCAAAGTCAAGTAGGAAGATGGTTGTCATAGTAAGTTTTCTCCTACAATTCAAATCAGTGTTGGCTAAGTATGAGTCCTTTTAATCATCTTTGCTTTCTTACAGAACCAAATGTAGGTAAGATTCAACTTGTCATCACTAACTCCTCCTCTAACAGTGTTTATAGAGAAAGGGACCTGAATGTAGCAAAGGCATAGTTACTCTGCAAGCAGGAATTTTCATGGATACAATGTATCCATCTAATGTATTCATACATTAGATCCATACAAATACATTAGATTCATACAAATCCATAAGATGTCTCTAAGAACATATAAAAATTCCAAGATTCTTAAGAACACCATGAGAAACATTTGAGATGTGAATTAGCACACAGATTTATTTCCTTACATGTTTTTATTAATTATTTGGGAATTTCATAAAATATATCCCAACTATACCAGATCTTCAGTACTTCTAAGCCCACCTTTAACCCTTGTACCTTCTCAAAAATTAGACAAAAGAGAAAAAACCAAGTGCTATCTGCATTACCCACATAATTATTGGAGTATAGCCCAACATCCAGTGGCTACCCTCTTAAAGAAACCAATTCTTCCCCACCCAGAGTCCATGAAGAAGCTTTCACCTGTGAGGAGCTACACTTCATCATCTTTATCACAGTTTTTCAGAACTCTTTCCAGTAGCTTTATATCTAGTCTCTCTCAATCTCTCTCTCTCTCTCTCTCTCTCTCTCTCTCTCTCTCTCTCTCTCTCCTCTCCCTCTTCTCTTCTCCTCTCTTCTTTTTTGCTTTCTTTTGGTGAGGAGTGATTGGTACAAGAGCCTTCAGTGATTTTCATTCTCAATTATGAGTCTGCAGCCAAAAATCAAAAACAAAAACAAAACAAACAAACAGAAAAAACAACAAAGGCCTACCTGCCCCTAGCACCTCACAGCAATACCTATCATGGGCATCCACTTGGTGTCTGGTAGCAGCAAGATTGGACGTCAACATGGTCTCCAGCTGGAGCATGTCATGAGCATCAATGACACTAGCATGAAAAGCATTGATAGACTGAGCTCTTGACAATTTCTGCTCATGTCTAAGGTTTGCGACAGATTAAGGTGCTTAGACATTTGATGAAGCATTAAACAGAGAGAAAGGTTATTCTGTTTCTACCTGAACTAGAGGATATTAAAAACACTTTTTCCTGGTGCATTGAAATGGCTTTGTGTGTAAGAATACTTGAAAGAGAATATAAGTTCAGATCCTTAGCATTTGAATAAAAAAATAACTATGGTCTTATACCTGTAACCCCAATATTGTTGCGAGTGGAAACAAAAATGTCACTGGGGCTTGCTGGCCTCCAGCAAAGCTTCTGGTTACATAAAAATGTCTCAACTGGGTCAGCTGGAAAATGATAAAGCAACACACCTGGTGTCATCATGTGGCTCCCACAGGTATATCACATATGTGTACCCACTGAATACATATTGATCTCCCCCTGCCCTCCTTGATTACATGACTAAGGTTCATTAATTAAATTGTTAAGATTAAGGTTAGCAATCAACCTGAATTCAGGTTTTAATTATATGTCTGTGTGAAAGGAGTCCCCCAGAGGCCAGGTTTAGAAGTGGTCACATCATTTAAATGCAGGTAGCATTTTAGACTAAGCAAAATGTGGCGGGGGGGGGTGAGGGTGAGGGGGCTTTCGGGGCTTCTATTGGAGAACAAAAGCACTAGGAACTCAGGGGGAAATAAATGCTAAATTGTCTGAAAAAAGAGAATTCACCAGATAGTAGCTATTGTTTCTGCAAGTCATTCTTGTTGGCATGGATACATTTTTTGGGGTAGAAATGACAATAAAAGCAATCCATACCAAATTTGTATAAATTAAAAAATATGGCTACTTTTCTAAATATAACACATTTTATTAGATAGGAAGTTATCTTCTCTAAAATAAAAAATAGTAATAGGCAAAAATAGAAATTTCTAGACATCACTGATTATTTCTTTTGTGTATGTATGTGTGTGCATGAGTATGTGTGAAAGTTCATGTGTGGAGCCATTTCTCTAAACTTGCCTAGATTTTTTTCTTTGAGACAAGATTGGTCTCTCACTGGTCTGAACATCTCTTTAAAGCTAATCTGATTGGTAGCCAAATAGTAAGGATCTGCATGGGTATATTTGTGAGTGGTAGTGATGCACATGCACATGTGTACATGCATGTGCGGAGGTCAGGAATCTTGTTTAATCCTTCCGTTGTGTTGTTAATATGTATGTCTATCAATCTTTCTTTCTTCCTCTGTCTATCTATCTATCTATCTATCTATCTATCTATCTACCTAACTCTATCTCTATCTGTATGTATATGTGTGTGTGTGTGTGTCTGTGTGTGGTTGTGTATGTATGTATATATGTATGTATATATATATATATATATATATATATATATGTCTATCAGTCTCTTTCTTCTTTTCTCTTTTCATCATCTTTCTCTGTCCTCTGTCTCTGTGTCTGTCCCTCTAATCTGCCTGTCTCTGTCTGTCTGTCTGTCTCTCTCTCTCTCTGTCTTTCTAAGTCTAGGTGTATGCATGCTATATATGCATGTATACATGTTTGTATTGTGAGAGTGATGTGCATAAATGCATGTGGAACCCAGTGGTTGATATAAGCCGTGTGCTTCAATCACTCCTTTCTGTATATTGAAACAGGGTTTCTCCTTTGAACCCAGAGCTGAGTAATCTGTCAGAACTACCTTGTTCTGTGGTTCTCCTGTGGTTCTCCTTGTTTTGTGGCCTCTCAATCTCTGGCACTAAAAGGTGTACATGCTGCTGATCTGAACTCTGAGTCTTACACTTGGGAACCGCTTTAACCAGTAAGTCATTTCTTCAGCCCTACCTACATTTCCTGAAACAATCACTTACTGGTCTGGGGCTCATGGCTTGAACTAGGCAGACTGTCAGGAGGATACAAAGGGTTCACCATTCTCTGCCTCCCCAGCACTGAGATCACAGCTGTGCAGCACACATGCCAGCTTCTTTTGTTATGTTTTGCTTTGCTTTGTTTTAGAAGGTTCTTGGCATACATCTTAGCTTCTCCTGCTGTTAAAGTCTGGCGGTTCCTCAGAAAACTGGGCACAACATTTCTGGAGGACCCTGCTATACCACTCCTGGGCATATACCCAGAGGATTCTCCAGCATGCAATAAGGACACATGCTCCACTATGTTCATAGCAGCCTTATTTATAATAGCCAGAAGTTGGAAAGAACCCAGATGTCCCTCAGTGGAGGAATGGATACAGAAAAATGTGGTATACTATTCAGCAATTAAAAACAATGAATTCATGAAATTCTTAGGCAAATGGATGGAACTGGAAAATATCATACTAAGTGAGGTAACTCATTCACAAAAGAACACGCATGGAATGCAGTCACTGATAAGTGGATATTAGCCCAAAAGCTCAAAATACCTAAAATACAACCCACATATCAAATCATTCCCAAGAAGAAGGAAGAAGAGGTCCTTGGTCCTGGAAAGGCTTGATGCAGCATTGTAGGGGAGTACCAGGGCAGAGGAGTGGGAGGGGGTTGACTGGGGAGCTGGCAGAGGGAAGAGGACTTATGGGACTTAGGTTGATGGGGAACCAGGAAAGGGAAAATCATTTGGAATGTAAACAAAGAATATAGAAAATAAATAAATAAATAAGGCGAATGACAAATCTTTTCTCTCCTTATTTGTCAGTACATTAAGAGACACAGACACTGAATAACATTTGCAAAGTGCAGTGACATTACTTATTTGCCCTTTAGATATATGAAAACCACTGACTTAACATCACATAAATTTTAAATAACAAATCCACATAAAATGAAAAAATACTACTGAATATAAATAAAATATTGAAGAGAACTCATATAAAATACCCAACAAAAATGCCTAGTAGAATTGATTATACTTCTCTATCCTGATTTTGGAAATTTATCTACTATTCTATTAGCCACTCATGAGTGTTGAAAAATTAGTTGTTTGGTGATTGTAGCTAGATTACTTATGAATAATTAGTTCATAGATGTTGCATGTTCCAAAACTTTTTTAGATTTTATTTTCTCCATTAGGATAAAAGTTGTTCCTGCTACACTGAGTATTTCATCCTTTGCGCATAAAACAGATGAAAAGAATAATGATGTTGTTTTGTTTACATAATGTCAAACATAATTTGGAAATACATTTGATGAACTTTTATAGTTAAATGACTGGTTATTTGCAATATTCAAAGTAATAATGGCTGATATCTTTAAATAATATATTAGCAATCAAAACAAGATCTAATTTTAATTTATTAAACCTATGTCTGTATGCTATATTAAATAAAGTGAATTAGATAAACTGACAAGGCATAAGTAGATATGGGCAGAAATCACACTAATTTGCATATCAAATTAAAGTCAGAGGAGAAAGAACAGATGGTATCTGTTTTCATTTTTTAATTCTAAATATTTACAAATATGTGTTTTTACCTTGCTCTTTTTAGGTGTTATGCATTGATATAAACTCAGAAATATGTCATAAAATAAAGATGTATAATGAAGGGAAAAGAAACTCTCATTTCTAGAAATGCCAAACTATTTATACAGTATAAATATATAAAGGACCCTCATTTGACTTAACTGTTCATACTTGGAGACATCTGGCCTTCGGCCCCCTTTTACTCAGCTCTTAAAATTTTTCAATTGTGTGTCTTCATCATATTCATCCTTCCCTGAAAATGTTTTCTTGAGCTTTACCATGTATAATTCTCTATGTTTTAGAATAAAACATCCTTATTTTTATAAAGAACTGCTAATTTTATTGTCCTTTGTGTGCATAGTCGCCTACCTGCAATGTGTGTGTATACCAAATGAATGCCTGATACGTGCAAAGTCTGGAGGAGGGTATTGGATCCCTGGAGGTGCAGACAGTTGTGAGGCAAAATGTAGCTGCTGGGAATAGAATCTAAGTCCTCTGTAAAGGCAGCTTTCTAAATGCTGAGCCGGCTCTCCCACTTCCGGGTGAAAATGACATTTAGAAATGGTATAAAAGAGAATGATCATGCTGTTACCCGTTCAACATATTGTTATAGATCTGTAAATTATGCATGGGAATGGATAGATGACTGAGTATATGGTAGATGGATGGAAGAATGAGTGGAGAGATCATTAGGTACATGTATATATAGTTGGTTAGATCAGCTGAAAATCTCAAGCATCGTATTTTCAATGACTTCCAAAATGCATCTCTATGTTTTCTCATTTGCTTAGAGTAGCGGCACATTTACCACCACGAGAGACCTTTATATTCCCCTTTGAAATTTCATGCACACCATAGAACACCCAAAGCTCCTACAAAGAGTAATCCGTCAGTAATAGTTCAGATAGCTGTTCCTTCATGCCTTAATTTTTAAGCCTTTTTCAACTGCCATGGCTGTCCTAAAATTTTTACTCTGCCTTGGAATCCAGGACTTCATGTCTCATAAAATTCAGAAAGACAACACAAAGACTTTGAGCAAATACTTTATTTTTGAGTGAATATTTTATTTTTTGTGGGAATATGCAATATAGTCACCTATATGCAATATGTGTGTATACTACATGCATGCCTGGTGCCTGCAGAGTCTGGAGGAGTGTCCAGAGTCTGGACTATAAAGCATATGAAAGGATAGCGTGGGTAATTGTAGGAACTCAAGTCACCGTGAGAGAAACCAGGAGAGAAAGCTGAACAAAGGTTAGGGTGAAGAGGTGGAGATCTGTGTTGGAGAGGTTACAAGTAGCTGCCACATGATCAGTACAAAGTAAATTTCCAAGGGATAGTAAGTATGAGTATCGAAGTGGGAAGAATGATGATGTTGGCCATCCAGACACCCCAGAGCTCCCAGGGACTAAGCCATCAACCCAGGGGTACACATGGTTCCAGACAAAAGTGTGGCAGAGGAATGCCTTGTTGGGCATTGGTGGGAGGAGAGGTCCTTGGTCCTATGAAGGCTTGATAGATGCCCCAGCATGGGGAAATCGAGGGGGTTAGGTGGGAGTGGGTTGGGTGGAGGGGCATATTCTTAGATGCAGGGAGTGGGAGGATGGGTTGGGGGTTTTCTGGGAGGGGGAAAACTGGGAAAGGGTATAACATTTGAAATGTAAATGAAGAATATATTCAAAAATATGAAAAAAGGAAAGAAAAGCACAATCTGACACGAGGGTAGTCAGTATATAATACTGTGAGCTGTAGTGATACTGTTCAAGAAAGGAAGAAAGGATTGCTCTACTCCACTGGAGCCATGCCTGTTTGTTTGTTAGTTTGTTTGTTTGGACAGCATGTATTCCTCTTTTATTTATTTTTTATTAGATATATTCTTAATTTACATTCAAATGTCCCCTTTCCTGGTCCCCCCCTCGAAAATCCCATGAGCCATCTCCCCTCCCCCTGTTCCCCATCAACCCTCTCCTGCTTCCCTGTTCTGGTATTCCCCTACACTGCTGCATCAAGCCTTCCCAGGACCAAGGGCCTCTCCTCCCTTTGACGTCTAATAAGGCTATCCTCTGATGCCTATTTGTCCAGAGTCATTGGTAACTCTGTGTGTACTCTGGTGGATGGTTTTGTCCCTAGAAGCTCTGGGAGAACTGGGTGTCTCATATTGTTGTTCCTCCTATGGTGCTTCAAACCCCTTCAGCTCCTTGGGTCCTTTCTCTAGCTCCTTCCTTGGGGACCCTGTGCTCAGTTCAGTGGCTGGCTGAGAATGTATTCCTCTTTTGGAGCAGAGTGAGATGAATTATGAATATATACCAAGAGAAAATTAAGAGAATTTGCATGTAGCTTGCAATTTCAAAGTTTTATGTTAAAAGAATCTTTAATCAGTAATGTGGCTTTGCAGGTATCTACATGCCTGCCTACAAAGACTGAATACATTGAGTTTCTTCTTAGTTTCAGTAACCTACTTCCTTCCCTTACAAATTTGCTTGATAAAGTACTGAAAATTTCTAAATGAAATACAATGTTTCATTTAATGAAATAGAATATATACATACTTTTAAAGACTATTCAGACTATTCTTACATACACTTCCTTTATTAAGTTATAAATAATTTAGCAAATTTCTATGTCCCAATTATTATTCTATTTCAAGGGAATGTTGCCTTAAACCATTCTCCTTTATATTTGGAAGCACTAAGAATATTTGTTATTCCTCATAACTGAACCAACACAACCTATTTTTAAGTACTTTATTTATTTATTGTCTACATGATTCATTAATTTTTAACAACTGAAATTGTTCTTGCCTTATAGATTATTCTTCCTTGATGTCATAAAAATATTTATACTATTATAAAATGTTTTTTTAAAACTTAATAGTTTCCAGAGTTTAATATTTTTAACCTCTATCAGTGTCAGTTTTTAACCTGTATTTTCTCATTGGACTTTATGCATGACTCCCAAGAGGACATTTACAAAACTTAGAAGTTGGATGTGTGTGTGTGCATACTTTATTATAACCAACAAGGACTGCTTTCATGTCTTTTATCACACACTGGGGTAGGTCTGTCATCTCTCACAAGGAAGGTAAAAAACCACTGTTGTAAATGTAGATGCACTTCTCCACGTGGTATCATAAATGCACAGATTGTGCTTTAGAAATTTTGCTTTTTGTCCCCTTGAGTGCTGCTGAAAGTTATGTCTCACGAGGACGAAAACATTCCAAGATGAGATTGAACCAATGAGGCGCTTTACACCTTTGAGCGGTCTGTCTAGTGTACCGCTTTGATATGATAGAGACACATCCATCCCTTTGTTTTTGTTTTAATTAATATTATGTTCCACCTCAGTCAGAGCACAATGATCTTTAGCCAGATGTTTTTTAGACAAATGACTTGCATCAGCTTATCCATATTCGCATGAGGCCATAGCCTCAAGGATGTCATTAGTAATTATCTGTCAAGTCCACTTAAAGGAGTCTTAAATAATTAACATGTTATCACCTCAGCAGACTTGTCTCTTCAGTGTCTGCAGCCATATTACAGTCTCAGCTGTGCCTCATCCTTCCTCAGTTCAGGGTTTTTAAGGTTTTTCACAGAGTGCTAAGTAAAGTGGTGTGGAAAGGCTCTAGCAGGCCTGCGTTGAGCATGGCAAACGCAGTGCTGACAGGTCTCCCCCACTCCTCCCCCTTCCTTTCAAAGATCTTAGATTAAAGCCAAAATCTAACCACTGAGGTCTAGTCCCTTATTTGACCACTTTCTTATGCCTGAATAATTCCTGGGACTTGTCCATCTATCCAAGGTGCAACGATCAAAATTTCCGGGTCCTGTGATCACAAATTCAAATTTCTACTCTAATTAGCATATCCAATCAGAACCTACCAACACATCCTCAACTCATTCTAACACAGAACTTCCCTCTTTCCACCTTAAAATTAAGAGGCATTTGCAGCTGTTTTGCCAGAGACAAACTCAGCCACCTTGCCTCTTTGGCTTGTTTAATAAAGGAGCTCCTTATATTTGGATATTCATTATTGGGTGTGGTCTGTGTCTAACCCAGGAGCCAGAGGAGCACTACTGTCTATCCAGGATCAAAAATAAACTTAAATGTTTTAGACAAATGGACAGACAGTTAAGCAACCGTATGGCTGTGTTCTGGTATCTTAAGAGTTTGAATGCCATACTTAAGAGAAGTTGCTTGATCTGCATGTCTGATAATAGTCAATTTTGACATTTGTGCAAAGTGGAGGGAATTAGGCAGATTAACTTTAATAAAGCCAATTTACATAAAATATCATTTCTAAAAACAAAACAATATAATATTATACCTGTTGGAAAACTAATTGAGATGGGGTCTTGTGAATGTACTTAATGCTGACTCCTCTGCCCCCTCCTGCATCTACTTCTTTGATAGAATGACAGGCATGAACAACCCTGCCCAGTTTTTAAAGTGATCAACCACAGGACTTTGAACAGGCTAGGTTTATCCTGGCCTCTTCTTTGAAATATATTAAAAATGCACCTGTTAAAAGTGGAAATTTTAGTGGCCTGTTTTGAGAGGACTTTTACAAAGCTAATTGTCTTCTAATAAAGATTGCCCAGCATTGAGCTGTTGTAGCAAGCCTTCATTTGACAGTATTACAAATACTGTTCACAAGTTAAGAGTAAGCAGGATTTTTTAAACTTCCTACTGAGATTAAAAAGTGAAGATATGAGGAGACAAATAAACTTGTGTCATAAAATCAGTTCACTAATTCTGTGGGGGTCAGCATGAGGGGCAATCCAATCTCTTCCACTCTTGGGATACTTGAGTTTCATTTTATAAAATACAAACATGATTTTTAAAAACATCTTAAAGATACAAGATATCAAGATAATATCATAAAATATAATTATATAACAGGAAACTCCAGATGAGAGTTGGAAATGTTTTCCTTGTTATTTAACTTTCAAACAAACATATAATTAAAAACAAAATAAACTTTAAAAAATATCCCTTCACATCCTTAAACTGTATCTAGTTTCATTGGCCCTAGTTTATTTCAAACATTTGTTTTAAAATTGAAGTTCCCAAAGTGATTCTTGTCAACTGTCCCAGAAGTCTTGGAGATGAGTCTGATTCATGTTGATATAAACTTAACTTTGGAATTAAAAACAATCTCTCTCTCTCTCTCTCTCTCTCTCTCTCTCTCTCTCTCTCTCTCTCTCTGTGTGTGTGTGTGTGTGTGTGTATGTGTGTGTTTGTGTGTTTTTCTGTGTGTGTCTGTCTCTCTGTGTATCTCTTTTTCTGTTTCTATTTTTCTCTGTTTGCCTTTCTGCTTCTTTTTCTTTGTCTCCTTTGTCTTTCTCTGTCTTCTGACTCTGTGTCTCTTTCTTTCCCTCTGTCTTCCTTCCTTCCTTTCCTATTTCTCTCTGCATATCTCCTTTTCTGTTTATCATTTTATTCTCTGTCTGTCTCTGTGTCTCTGTATCTCTCTCTCTCTCTCTCTCTCTCTCTCTCTCTCTCTCTCTGACACACATTTGAAACTTTAGAGGGCTTATTCAGCTTACTCAATATGTGTGGAAATCAACTAAGGAGGGGAACTGAGATTCATATTCTTCACAAAGCTCTAGAGCAAGGAGGCTTTGGAACAGATACCTCCAAAGCTATCTGCTATGGCTCTGCACTTCCAATACATTAATAGATTTGGCTCTTACACTGGGTTGAGCTATGCATAATAATCTGCAAAGTCACTCTTGACTAGTGATCCTGTGTTTGTCCCCATTTCTTACGTATGTCTGATATTCTGGGACTCCAGAGATGTCTGCCGTTAGCTCTGCATATCTGATGCAATAAGTGAAAGGGGAATCCTCATAAAGACACTGATGTAGGGTTCACAGTTCAGGGAAAGGGGACAGACTGAAAAGTTTATCCTGCATAACTTGAGATCTCATCTCTGCAGCAGAAAATTGATTCATAAAACTCTTAGGAACTTGAATTTACTCTGTAAACACTAGCAAATGCTAACTGCAGAGGTTAATCTAGTCAAAAAGCTGATGTGGTAAAAATCTTCTCCATGTTACCCTATAGGTGGAACTTGTGGTCTGAGAGACCAGAGGAGCCAATTTTATTTCAACCTTGACTGCCAGCCACGATGGGACAACTAATCCAATGTAAGTGAGGTAAGCTACCTGCATATCCTAGAGCTCTTAGTACAAGTTTGTTGCCTGCAAAGTTCACCACATTTGAGATTTGCTTATTCTATTAGTTAAGGTTTTATTTCTGTGAGAAGAAAATATGACAATGGCAACTCTTATAAAGGAAAATGTTTAAATGGGGCTGGCTTACAGTTTCAGAGGTGTAGTCTATTATTATCATGGTGGGAAACACTGTGGCATGCAGGCAGACCTGGTGCTAGAGAAGGAGCTGTGAGTTCTGCATGGTGATCCACGGGCAGCTTGAGACTATGACATATTGCGATTAGCTTGAGCTCATGTGAAACCTCAAAGCCTGCCTACCTTCACAACGACATACTTCCTCCCAAGTGGTATGACAAAGCCACACCCACTCGGACAAGGCTACACCTATTCCACAAGGTCACACTGCCTAATAGCGCCACTCCCTAAGGGCCCAGCACTGAAACACATGAGTCTATGATACCCAAACCATCACACCCACGTTCCTCATAGCGATGCAGCCTACTATGTACAATGGACAATGTTACTCTCCTAATTCCTCACATCTATCACATGAATATTGATAATTGATAATTTTATTGTAGAAGTACATTGTGGTCTGTATATGTTTGAATTTTTCTATACTTAGAGTTCAGAAGGATAGAGACAGAGTTCATATATACACACGCAGAGGAAGAAAGGTGGAGAAGGCAGAAAAGGAGAAACTAACAAAATGTCAGCAGCCTTCTCTATTTTTGGCTAAGGCGTTTATCTTTGATTTTCCAATGAAACAATCTTCCAGGGAATTTTAATATTATACATTTCCATTAATAATGAGGTATTGGACCCCAAGTGAACACTGATTTAATTTTCACCTCTAAAATCGTTGCTAAATGAGCCAGTAAAAAATCATTGTTATTATTTTATTTAACTATTTTAACTTTGATGAATGGAAGTTTTAAATTTTTAAATATTCCTCAGAGATTCCTGGTCTGTTTTGAGACCTAAAGTTTTATTTTTATTCATTAGTTCATTTTACATACCATTTATTAATTCTTAGTAATGCTATTAATGCTTCAATTTTCTTTCTAATTTCTTCTTATTAACTTAGGTCTCAGTTTATAGATGTTTTCCTTTATTATATAAAATCTGTTATGTCATTTTATTTTTTTATTCAGGTATAAGTTTAGAACATTCATTTGTAGTTCAATAAATATCCTTATTTCTCATAATTCTCAGTTCCTTTATGTGCTTTACTTTCATTCCTTATTTTAAAAAACCCAGACAACAGTGAGAAAATCTACAGAAACTAAGCATTGATTTTAATAGGTCAGCCAGCAAGGAGCTATTCTTTTCATTCAAAATACTTTAAGAAAATCATATCTCAGGTAAGTCTGAGCTCTTAAGCAATATCAAGGAGAAATAATGTGGTTCTTATGATGTGAGAGGCTTACAGACCCAGCATTAAGTTGATCTTTTAAAGCAGAGGAACTCAGTAGATATGAAACTGGATTTATTACAACCATATCTTTGAACAACTGCTTGCATTCTTTGGCTTATCTCTTTTATTACTAAAATACATTGCTCAGCTTATCGCCCCTGTTAGATTGTAGGCAGTCCAACAGGAAATAGAAAAGCACACTTAGTTATTTGTTGGGAAGAATACAGAGAAGATGCACAAGTGTTTTAAAATACAAAGAAACTCGCTTTGAAATTCAAGTACACCAGTGCTGTTCAGAGATGCTTCATTAGCCTTTAAATTAAGCTTCATTTTAACTTTATTCCAGGCAAATATGGAATGTAGTTATGCTACATTTCTAAATATTTTACTGATTTCTCAATATCATATAAGTTAGATAATTGTCATTTTATATGAAATTTGTAATGGAGCCTCACAATCACCTTTCTTCTCTCTTTTATGACCCCCCTCCCATTTGCTAAACTTTCACAAGATTATGGACCATTGTGACTGCCTTTTTCAAAATTATAAATGCATTTTATCTGGTGAAAGCAGATGTCAAAGCTAGATCCAGTAATTATCACATAAAATGCTGCTGCTATACATATGTATGACTTTATCAGGTAATGCCAGGTACTGGATATTTATCCCTGAAGCCACAATGATTGCATATTGTAAATTTATGACTTCATGCTACCGACTACACTGGATGCTCCCAGCATTCTAAGGTAGGAAAAAAATCCTCTCTCTCTCGCTTTCGCTCTTTTTTTTTTCTGCGATTCTGACACACTTAACTATAAGTGTATGCACAAATCCAGGAAGATAACATTGCCACATGAAACAGACGTTGCTGGCAATGACCCCAAGGCATAGGAGTTGATATATGCCACATATTTTTCCTTTTTTCTTATTTTTTTCAAAGTGGGACAGCAGTCATAAATTTTATAGGGATATATATATATATATATATATATATATATATATATATATATGAAGTCCAATAGGTTTTCTGTAAACTTACAAAGAGCAGCATGGTCTTTTTCCCCCCTTTTAAAAGTCCCCTCTGTATTATAGTATTTTATCTTGATAACGCATGACTATTCTTAGGGTGGAGCTCAGAAACATTGGGCCAAAACATTTGCAAACTCGGAAACGCTTGCATTGACAGGCTAAGTAAATTTCCTGGTAGTTACTGCTGACAAGATGAGTGGTCCCTTTTCCCTAATGCCCTTAAAACCCTGACTCTTACGACTTAGTTCACAGCTTTATTGAGTAATCTAAACAGATTAGAGACCAGCCTGCACATGCCATTCCGACTCCTTTCCTTTTAGCGGTGAATGTCCCAAAGTCCGACCTTGAATCGCTGACCATTTATACTCTTCTTCCTTTCTTAACGGTAACACAGACATTCATTAAAAGCACTTAATCTGAGGACTCAAATATTGATACCTCCCTAACATAACCATGTGACCTTGACCGTCGACCCCAAGAATCTCACTAATTCTCAATTTCCCTAAATCAGCGGCTACTTTTCAAGGTCCTGTGCTCCTCTGAGGGTCTGCAATGCTCTAGAAGCTATTAACCTAACACCCCCATACCTAGCAGGCATCTATTTTTTAAGCTTATTCTTTAATCTTTTTTTACAGTCCAGACTTTATTCCCCTCTTGGGAAATATCCCATACCTCCTCTACCCACATACCCCTCTGCCTCCACGGTCCAGCTCAGGGGAATGTCCCAAAGCCTGACGCTAATACTGAAGCTAGGCTTACAAACAGGCATCTACTTTGTACTTGAAGTTTTTATTTTTGTTTGAGGATTTCATATACGAGTCCTGTATTTGCATCATTTCGACCCCGGCCTGGCCACCCTCCATTTTTCCCCATATCCTGCCCACCTTCCAAATTCACTCTCAAATTCCATTTCCGCTCAGCATAGCCTGCTGAGCATTCTACTGAGCATTGACCATTTGGGGATGGATAAACTATCAAAATAGGAAAACTTATTGTTCCTTTCTCAGTGAGTATTGTTTAACTATAGAGATGATGCCTGGTGAAAATTTCCCCTCCATGTTGGCCTGCCAAAAAGTAGAGAATTCATGCTTATGACTACAAATCCTGTCAATTAGTACTTATGGGGGAGAGGTCATGAATTTGACAGAAGAAGCTACATCAAATTTCCTAAACTGATATAACTTTTGCATCCTAAATATTTATGTTGGTATCCAAAGGTAAGTGTAGATCTCATCTCTCATCCCAGAAGCTTCTTTTGCAACATTAAATATTAAGGAGATCTACCACTGGCCAAATACAGAAAGTAAGTGACATTGGGATGCCCAACCACAAAGAATACAGCTGCAATTCAAGTCCTTCACTTAATTCTCAGTAAACCGTGGAGAGCGGATTGAAAGACTGCATAAGCTAGAAGTCCATAATCTATTCTTGTAGCTAGAGTCATGTAGAAGTGACAAGAAGCAGCCCCCATGAAATCTCAACATGGCTGGGTAGACAAGACCTGACTAATGAAAACACCAGATGTCATACCTAAGAAACATCTTAAAGATAGCATGATCAAAACTGTATTCTTGCTTATTTCCTAATATATTCTTCTTCTGTTAGAAGAAACAGTGAGCATATTAATCATTGAAATGTCATAAAAATTACATTAATAAATGCCATTGCTGCATGCTATTACTTTAAGAAAATATACGTTTTCTTTGGTCAGCAGTGGTGTGCACAACTTTAATCCCAGCACTATAGAGACAGAGGCAGACGGATCTCTGGGTTCATGGCCAGCCTGGTCTACAGAGTGCATTCTAAGAGAACCAGAGCTACACAGAGAAACTCTGCCTCAAACAAAACAAAGCAAAACAAAAATAAAATAAAAATAAATAAAGTGAATGGGTAAATAAGAAAGTTCTCCTTCTCATCCTCCCTCTCCTGTGTAAAGGAGCTCCAGCTTTCCTGACAGCAAAGCCAAAACGTGCAAATGTTCTGCACTGCCTTCTTTTCCTCAAGCCTCACGTTATGCAGCCTACTAGGACATTATCATCTCTACACTCTATTAACAAAAAGTATGTCACAGATTGTAGGAAACATGAGATTGTTTAGAATTAGATGGATCCATTCATAAAATTCAAACATTTGATAATAAAAAATACTCATAAATATAAACATTTATTTGCAACAGAAAATGCTTTACAATATAAATATTGAATAGATGAAATACTAAGACATAAAATGAAAAAAATTGAATGATTTTATAAAACAACTACTTGAAACCACATAGTAACAAGTTTTATTAAAGTTTTGGCTTTATGTTTAGTGATGAAATTTATTCCAAGATAATTTTAGTAACTTAATATGATAATTAAGATGCATCCTTCCTAAGGATTGAGAGAAATGTTAGAATAACTTTAGGTTTAAAACAAAGGTCCTGAAAATTGAATTTCCTTTTCTAATGTTGGCCATGAGTCATGAAGATTAAGTCGACTAGATTACATACCTTGTATGAATCCTCAGATTATGTAATAATTTTCAAATTTTTTTGTATGTAACACTTAAGTTTTTGGCATCTAAATTTTCATGTGGTAACATGTGGAGCTCCTTTTCACACTGAAAATATTCGTTATCCAATTTGCCTACAATGCACATTTTTAGTCATGTGTGCTGTTTTATGTTATATTCATTAATAATTTTAAATGAAAATATATGAAATATGTGATTTATAGTTCACTTGTATTTGATATGTTCAGTGATGGTATAAGTTTATGACCTATGAGTGGAGGAATTTGGGTAATTTCTATTTAATAAATTTTTTGAACAGATATTTTTCAGTTAACATGTTCTTACATATTTGTGTTTTTATATGTAATAGCATCAGTTCTCTGATATGACAGGACTTCCTTTTGGTTAATTAGAATAAAATTCTAGAGTGAAAATAGTCAACCATTTAAACATATATACAAACAATTTATATTGTTACATTTAGCAATATATGTGAATATACATATATGCATGTAATAACAATTAGTGAAAAAAGAGGCCATGAATTTGAAGGAAACATTTGTGGGTACATAGGAGAGTTTAGTGGGAAGAAACAGAAGGAGAAATGTTGTAATTTTACTATAATCTCAAACATAAAATTTCTAAAATTTACGTATCCCCATTTGAAAAATCTTTTCTCCACAGTAACTCCTAGGTCTACACTTTCTCATTACCTCTTTATTACCTTCTTTCCTGGCCTTTTCCACAAACATAGTGTCCCATGGGCAGATGCATAAAACATATCCATTTTATGACACAAATCTATTCTTAGGGGAATAGGTGCAGGAGAAAGTTGCTAAAACTAAAGCCTCATTCTTTTCATAGTACATCTGCCTCTTTGTATTATATGTATCCAGGCTTGTTA
Source organism: Apodemus agrarius (assembly GCA_964023405.1). Classification (NCBI taxonomy): domain Eukaryota; kingdom Metazoa; phylum Chordata; class Mammalia; order Rodentia; family Muridae; genus Apodemus; species Apodemus agrarius. The sequence continues at coordinate 55,157,053 of OZ030023.1, read as the reverse complement.
TGCCTCAGCTGACAGCCCAGTGCATGCCAGGATCACCTCTGCAAACAACTTCCCTCTGGTCTTCAAGTCTTTCTTCTTGCCACTATAGAGTCCATCACTGTCCAACAAAGAAAATGATCCCATTAAAACTAAACCTGTATCATGTTGCTCCTGGACTCAGCATCATGTTGCAGTTTCACTGTCTCTCTCAGCATCAAAGGCAAAGTCTATGCCCATTAAGTCCAAAAATAGCCAACTACTGATTACTGCTGTGTCGCCATCCTCGGCGCCTATAAATCAGCTCCATCTGCTGAACACAGGAGCCTTTGCTCTATTTCTCAACACCTGCCTCTGTGTCCGATGCTGTGTCCTCTGTCTGCTCCATGCTCATCACCTGGTGTGTCACCCATGTCTTTATTTTAATGTCACCTTCTCACAGAATTTTATCTACTCACTTCTCCAACCACCCTGTGGCCGTTCTTACCTTTCTTTGTTCTACCTTCTCTTTATCATACCCCTATTAGATATGTGTATACTCTATAAGCTGAAAAGATAGTTTCACTTAAAGGCAACTCATTAGTGTTCCCTATGGCTCTCAACAATCATTATTTTACTTTCTATTTTCATGACATGAAATATTGTATTGCTGTTCATTTTCGACATAGAATGACAAAAAGTAGAAGAGGTTAAATTGTACCCTTTATGTCTAATTCACAAAAATACATTTCAAAAATTCAGAGAATGTATCACAAAGCCATCAGCACATGGAAAGCTGATGATAAAAGCTTGTCTTTGATGAGAGCGTGCTACCTGGCAGTCAGTCTTGTATTTAAATGACTTGAATGCACAAAAAATGTTTCATCTTAGATATATAATTTGGTGATGGACAAATGGAAATTTGTAAGTCTTTGTGGCACAAATGCTAACTTGCTTGATAAAAATAGCATTGTGATAAATACTACTTATAATTAATTGTGATAATAGTATCATAAATTATCTCCAGTGCTGCAAACATGTGGGTATGACATGTAATCATCAAAAATGGACTTTATTGATTCCATTAACAATGTTGGCATGCTTGCTGCAGATAAAAGATATTACAGAGATGTGACCATGGGAGGCCAAGCCCTAATTGGTACATATACAATGCGACTCCTACCTAAGTGTCTGGGAATATAGCAAAAAAGGGGGCAGAGGGATAAGGTTTTCACCTGTAAATAGTCCACTGATAGCCTATCTAATCCCAAGTGGTCATTTCTAAACACATGTACATATGAACAATATGAATAAATAGATTCAATAGGTTGTGCTTTTGTATAAGTGTGCTTGTGTGTGTGTGTGTGTGTAAATATGTATATGTGTGTGTTTTATATAAAAATAATAAGAGATCATAAGTTTAAAAAGGAGTTGGGGTGACACAAACCCACAAATCCACAAATACAGAAAGACAAAGGTTTAAGTCATTTTTTATAGGAAATAGTACTATTGGTATTATCATGCCATTGTTACAAATACGATAGCTACCTTTCTGCCATCTGTGTAACTGATGCTTAGTAAATGTAAATTAAATATGAAATAAATAAAAAATAAAGTAAATAAATAAATGCTGAGGTTTGGATTAGAATGTCCCCATAGGCTCATATGTTTGAATATCTGGTTCTTGATTGGTCTTTCTCTGTTTCCCTGTCTTTGTTTTTCTGTCTGTCTCCTTTCCTTCTCTCTCTCTCCATCTCTCTTTCTGTCTCTGTCTTTCTCTCTGTCTTCCTCTCTACCTCTCCCTTGCTCTACCTGTCCCTTCTTCCTTTCCTTCCAGTCTCTCTCCCTCTTCCCCTCCTCATACCCTTTCCCCTCCGCTCTCACTCTCTGTCTCTATCTCTCTCTATCTGTTTATCTCTGTCTCTCTGCCTCTGTCTGTCTGTCTCCCTCTCTCTGCCTCCAACATGTGGATCAAGGTGTAAGCTCACAGCTATTCCTGTTACCATGCCTGTGTTCTGTCATTATTGACTCTTGCCCTAAGAAACTATATTCTCCACATTAAATGCCTTCTTTCATAAACTGTCTCCATTGTAGTGTTTTGTCACATCTATAGAAAAGTAAGCCATGAGTTGATTTAACTTTCAAAATATCACTTCTTGTTCACACAGCCATTCTACCAACCCATCCCTATCAATGATACTTATGGAGGAATGAGAAGCTCTTAGAGGCATTCAGTCTTCCTGCTCTCTTATTGACATTTTTACCCTATTTTTAAAAAAGAGTTTTGCTTTAATATAATAATCACATATACTAAACTATTACAATATGACACCTTCATACATACACATGATTTGACCAATTTTGCAACCCATTGGATCTTCTTAGTCCCTCCCATTCCAGCTGACCCCCTTTTGTGGTAGTTTGATTATGAATAGTGGAGTGGCACTATTAGGAAGTGTGCCCTTGTTGGGCTAGGTGAGGTCTTGGACTAGGTGTGTTACTGTGGGCTTGGGCTTTAAGACCCTTGCCCTAGCTGCCTGGAAGCCAATCTTCTTGCTGCCTTCAGATGAAGATGTAGAACTCTCAGCTCCTCTTGCACCATGCCTGCCTGGATGCTGCCATGCTCCCACCTTGGTGATAATGAACTGAACCAGTAAGCCAGCAGCAAATAAATGTTGTCCTTATAAGCACTGGCTTGGTGATGCTGGGTGTCTTGCTCACAGCAGAAAAACCCTAAGATACCTTCTTTCCAACTAGTCCCCTTGTATTTTCATGTCATGTGTGCAGGTGATGTGTGTGTGTGTGTGTGTGTGTGTGTGTGTGTGTGTGTGAGTGTGTGTGTGTGTGTGTGAGTGTGTGTGTGTGTGTGTGTGTGCAGGTGTGTATGTGCATGTGCGTGTGTGTGCATTTGTGTGTCTATAAAACCCAGTGAGTGTCGTTGGGATTGTTTGCAGGAGTATTGGGCATCTTACCAATTACTAAACTTCTAAAGGACATCTGTCCCCTCAATAGCTGTGTATAAATCCTTAGGAAGGACTATGATATCATAAGGCCCCTCTTCACCAATACTAGAGTATTGATGAGCCAAACTTTATGAAAGTACCATGCATCTCATCAGAGGCCCTATGAGTTCAAGAGTGCAACAGCTGTGCCACTCTCGAGGTGGTGTACAATACTTGCGCCATTCCTTCCTTCCACTTCTGCTTTCATTTTTACAAAACTGTTAAACTAATTCTGTATTATTGATATATTGACACACTACAAGATAATGTCCATATTATGTTCTTCTTCTCTTTTTTCTCCATTTAAGTCTAAGGTTTACAAATTCCTGTGGCACTGATACCAGCCATCATTAGCATCTCTATGCTAATCTCTTTGCTCTATCTTTGGAGAAGATCAGCAAAAACAAAGTTGCTTATGTTCTTTTCATGTTTAAAATATTTCACCTGGGCACTTTGTACTTGAAAGTCATTTTTGTCTTTGACTTCCATTTTCTTTCATCCCTTTTCTTGAGTGTGCTACTTTTTTGTTTTTGCTGACATAAGGATTTATGTTAAAATGTGTTGATATTCTAATTTTAGTTTGTCTTGTAAGTCATTCTACTTTTTTAACCTAGATGTCAAAAATGGAGTTTCCTATTCTTCAAGGTTCAATAGTGAGTATGAGTTCTCTTCTGTCACTTCAGATTAACATTATTAGTATGCATAAGAATTACTTTTCCTATTGCTGTGTCAATACAAGACAGCAACTCAGGGAAGGAAAGGTTTCTTTTGACTCTTTTTTAAAGGGACATGGGCCATAATGGTTTGAAGACAGAAGACTGAGGTGGCTAGTCCTTCTGACTTCACAATCAGAAGGGCAGAAATGAATGGCAGTTCTCCCCTTCATCCTTTTAGACAACCTGAGACGCTGATTCATGAAATATGCCACTCTCAATGGGATTTGCCTTCTCAGTTAAACCTCTATGGAAATATCCTTAAAGAAATGTCAGGAAGTGTTTCCTAGTACACTCTAAATCAACTGATGTGGACAATGAAAATTAGTCATGATGGTGTACGGATGTAATTTTAAATATATTGTTTTAGCCCATTTTTTAATTGTTTAGGAAACTTATTTATCAGTGTATTTGTTAAGATTCTGTGAGGTAAGTTTCATATAACACAGACTGGCCCCAGCTCTCTAGGTTGTTGATATAGTCTTGAGTCTTTTATCTTTCTGCCTGGGATTATAGGTGTTTATGCAATGTTGTAAGTCAAACCTAAGACTTTAGTGCATGCTGGGCAAGCTCTCTCCAACTGAGCTACATTACCACCCCAGGTGATGGAACTTTAATTAGCTTACCTAACATTTTATCTGTTTCTTTGCTTTGATTTTCTCTTTCAAATTTAATTATTCTGTCAAAATTATTGAACATCATATTTACTTTGGTTATAAATTCTCAATTTTGGTATTTTGAAGGAATTAACTGTTGTATTTATTTCCTATCTTGTTTCCTTTTGCTTAGTCTTCACTTAGGCAATGGTTTATTTATTTTAAATTTATTAATGTTTAAAACTCTGTATTACTTCCTTGCTGCCTCTCATTGTTGTAGAGGAATAAGCTGTGTTGTTAAATGTGTAGTTTGTACATGTGCTCTGTAGCATGACTTCACTGATACTTTTGTTCTGTTCCTATTGTTAGAGTTCAAAACTATTTATATTCCTATCCTTTGTCACATTTTATCTGCATTGTTCCTTTCATTCTAAGGGGAATCTTTATCTTAGTGGAACAGCAAATTTTACTCCATCACCAGCATTTTCTTCTTACTGTCCAAATGTATACAATAAGATATTCCAGATAATTAAACTTTGCCCATCAATGTGGAATTGACATGCTCAACCTTTAGGACTTCAACAGTGTGACCACCATTAAGTAATTTAGTAAACAGTTATTTGAAAGCAAGTACTATGGTAGTCCCATGGATGTAACCCAGATGGTGAATAATTGTTCACTGCATGGGTAGCACCTGCACCATAGATATAATGAAAAATATAATGACTTCAACCCTTAGTAGAATATTGCTAGTTACTATGATTGTATCATCATACACAACTGAAAATGTATGCACTTTAATTTATTAAATATTTCACGAACATTTTTAGACTTCAGCTAACTGGGATAACTGGCAATGTTTCTTCAATAAGCACTAGTCAGGTTTTTTTGGCAATTTTGATTAATATTCATTATTCTGTTATATTAATAATGATAGGTCTCCCCAGGGTATTTTTTATTGGTTTCTACAGAACAACAATTTTAGTTTACTTTGTCTTATCAATTAATCTAAAAACTAAGTTGCATTATAATTCATAACTTATAAACAATAATTTAATCTGTTTATACATGATGATATATTTGATATACAGTGGTTTATCTGTGTACATTTTAGATATTTCAAAAACACACAAACACACACACGTAAGTGAAATGCTGAAACACACACATAGTGTGAAGTACTGAGAGTGTAATTTACTTGGTTAAAGTTTGTTTTTCTTGTTTGCTTGTTTATTTGTTTGATTTTTTTTGATGAGAGTACCTCATTTATTTTCTTGAGACAAGGCTTCCTATATCCCAGGCTGTTTCTGACATTGCTATGTTCCTGCAAAATTCTACTGCCTGCATATCTAGAATGATGGAATTACAGGCATCACTGCTTTGACCACTCTTAAATAGACCAAAGAAATTATATATTTTTTATTTTTCTTGAAAAATCTATATTCAGTACTTTCAGAGCTCCTAAGAGACTTCTAGGCCTGTGGAATTACACCCCAGAGTATAAAAATTAGAAGGTATTTTCTTATTAGTTATTTTGTGTTCAAATTAAAAAGGAAATGTTAATTAGTGATCTGAAGGGAAAGTTAGAGAGTTTGGTGGGTTCACAGTAGTGGGGAGTAGAATAAGAACCAGTGAAGGAAAGAAGAAGATAGAATAGCAGTAAAGATGTCTGAAAAAAATCACAAAGATTACACCTCAAAACACCTGCAATACATGTTTATAGGAATATAAATACACATACATAGTTAAAATAAAATTTTCTCATCTGGGTAGACAATGCCTTCTGCAAGAGACAGAGACTATCCAAGAATCATCCTGCACCCCAACACCAAGCATAAGAAGTCTTGTTAATCGCTGGTCACCATTTACCAAGAGATTCCCCAAACATTAAAAACAATTGCATTGTCTTGGGTCCTCCCCTAGTTTCAGAAGGTAACAGAAGGTTGTAGAACACATCAGACATAGAGCCCACAGGTCTCAGGCTGTATTGACCTTCAAATCTAACTTTTATGGTACCTCTCAAGCTTCCATAGGAAGGAAGAAACAAACAGTCCTATTCAGTTATGAAGTTTATAACTGGATATAAACTTTGTTATGGTTTATCTTATAAACCATAACAAAGACCAACATGACACGATAATCTCTAAGAGTATAGTAGTGGTACCTATCATCTCTTGGTAGTAACTAACAGCACTTCAATTTGGCTTAAGACTCACTCAGCTAGACAACAAGGGGCAACCCATGACTCCTGCTAGAAACTTAGCCAACTACCCAGAGCTAGTGAGGTCATGAATCTTGGGGGAAGATCAACAACTATTCCATTATTAAATCAGCATAGTCACCAAAAGGACTCTAAATACTTGTTCTTGTACACACAGATAAATGTGCTCCTTCCCATTATAAATTAAACTTCACATTGCACAACACAGAGACCAATACAAAGAAACTATAATTGATCAAAATGCAGAGTGAGGAAGCCCAGTCCCATTGGCACATACACAATGCAATTCTTTTGTTTTGTTTTGTTTTGTTTTGTTTTGTTTTGTTTTGTTTTGTTTTGTCTGTCAAGACAGGACTTCTCTGTGTAGCCCTGGCTGTCCTGGAACTCACTCTGTATACAAGGCTGGCCTCAAACTCAGAAATCCACCTGCCTCTGCCTCCCAAGTACTGGGATTACAGGCATGTGCCATCACACCCAGACACAATGCATTTCTTGTAAGTAAGGTTCAGAGATAATTTCAGAAGTGACAGCAGAAAATCTGTAAGAGCCATAGAGACAAGAACTTGGCATTGAGATTGTGTCTTCTAGAAATGTAGGAGCTACAGCATAAAGTCTCAACATATTGTCTCTCTAATCATAACATGAGCAAATTGAACAATTGACATTCTAAAATAGATAAGGCAAAGCTTAGGAGGAATCAAGCTTACAGAACAGACTGCATGTAACTGAGTTCTGAATGCCAGTGAAATAGTCTTCCATGAGACGAGCACATTAATTGGCTATCCAATACCAAGTGGTTAGCCTTGAAAGAGTGCATACAAGTAATATTCTACAGACTAAGCAGGTTATAGTTTTATATTTATATAAATATATGTTTAAATATATGGTTTTGCTTTTGCGTGTTTATGTGTGTTTAGAGGGTTAGAAGAAGAGAGGTAAGTGGAAAATGCCATATTTATAATCTTAAAAATAATATTTGTCATCATATTTAAAATAGTATTGAATAGGAAATACATTTGTAATCTCCCTTCTCTGAAGTATGCTGTCATTCCACATGAATATGGATGAAATTATACATAAATATGATTGCGGGGACAGAGGAAAAAATAAGGGGAGGGAAAAGACAGAGTGGGAGAAATAGGCATGAAGAACAAATCACAGTAGATTATATGTTGAAATTACTTCTTTGAGGGAGTATAAACATTTCCCTGTCGATATTTTAAGATGAACAACATGAAAAAATGAATCAAAAACCTTCTTTTTTTTAGTGTAATTCCTGGTTAGTTATCAGTATGAGATTAAGACAAAAATTAACTTCTTGAAATAAAGACAAAACCTTATAGATTTGAGATGTTATGATAATGGTAAGCAACCAGAAGTTATCATCTTAAAGGGAATGAACACAAACTTTATTATATTTAAACTCACTATAAAAATATATTTATTTCTGAAAGAATGCGTTAAGAAATGAAAGGATACAGGTATGAATGGTTACAATCAGTTGCCCAGCTTAAATGAATGTAGCAAATAAAGTAAATGTTCCACAACTTCCACTGTATTATTAAAACATCATTGAGACACAGAGGTATAACAGTTATGTCAACTCGAGCAGAGTTCACTTTTCAATCACAAGAAGAATAGCATGGAGTATATAATTTGTAAAATCATTTTCTTCCTTGTGGGAAGAGATTGGCAAGATGATTTTGTCCTGCTTGATTTAGATTTGCCCTAAGTTGATTAGATGGCCAATTATTATTTAAGTGGCAAACAGAAACCTTTGTTATAATGCCCATTACCAAATATCAGAAAATTAAAGAACTATGAAATTATTTATACAAGCAAAACAATTTAATACTTCCTGTATGCTAATAAGGCAGCATCGTTAACATGTATGGATGCAGAATTGCTATAGAAAAGAAAATATTTAGTAAGAATTTATTACTTTAGCAACAGATACTGTTATATTTTTCCAATAGGATTCTTTCGCAGAAATACTTAGTTAGATACTAGTACTAAAGTGTTTATATATTAAGCACTAGAACTAAAGAGCCTTGTTAAAATTGTTGACTGAATGTCCTGTATTGATATATAAAAAGCTTACTTCTATGAATCATGCAGTGACATTATTAGTATCTCATAACAATTCTAAGTTTCTGTGTATGTATGTGTGAATAAATGGTGTGTATGCATGTGTGAGTTTGGACATATGCAGCTGTATGCCTCACCAGAAAGTGTTATGAGTTTACTTACTACTGCCTCAGTGTTGGAGTCCCAAGGTGCTGTGTCCAATTCTGGCTTTTGTACATGGGAGCTAGATATCCAAATACAGTGCTTACACAACTGAGACATTTTCCATTATTTAGATCATGAATATTTAACATCAGTAAACTTTCTGTGTTGTTTACTGCTTCTGGCTACTATAAATATGGCTGCTATGAACATAGTTGAGCATGTGTGCTTATTACATGTTGGAGCATCTTCTGGGTATATAGTCATGAGTGGTATAGCTGGGTCCTCAGAATAGTACTATGTCTAATTTTCTGAGGAACTGCCAGACTGATTTCCAGAGTGGTTCTACTAGTTTGCAATCTCAACAGCAATGGAAGAGTGTTCCTTTTTCTCAGCATTCTCAAAAGCATCTGACTTTTTCATCTTAGTCATTCTGACTGGTATGAGGTAGAATCTCAAGGTTGTTTTGATTTGCATTTCCCTGATGACTAAGGATGTTAAACATTTCTTTAGATGTTTCTCAGCCCTTTGAGTTTCCTCAGTTGAGAATTCTCTGTTTAACTCTGTTCCCCATTTTTCAATAGGATTATTTGGTTTTCTGTAGTCTAACTTCTTGACTTCTTTGTATATATTAGGATTAGCCCTCTATCAATTTAGGATTGGTAAAGATCTTTTCCCAATCTGTTGGTTGCTGTTTTGTTAACTGACAGTGTCCTTTGCTTTACAGAAGCTTTGTAATTTTATGAGGTCCCATTTGTCAATTCTTGATCTTAGAGCATAAGCTATTGGTGTTCTGTTCAGGAACTTTTCCCCATGTCTCTCAGCAGAGGAATTGATACAGAAAATGTGGTACATTTACACAATGGAATATTGCTCAGCTATTAAAAAACAACTTGTCATGCACTAACAGAGCATCCCAGGTGACAGCTATATCTGGCTCTGGTCAGCAAGCACTTGTGGTCATCAATAATAGTGTCTTGGTTTTGTAACTGTATATGGGATGGTTCCCTAGGTGGGGTAGCCTCTAGATGCTTTTTCCCTCAGACTCTGCACCACACCTTGTTTCTGTTTCTCCTTCTGTGGGTATTTTGGTCCCCCTTCTAAGAAGGACCAGAATATCCATACTTCTTTCTTCCCCCTTGAGCATCATTTGATATGTGAAACGTGTCTTGGGTACTCTAAGCTTCTGGGCTAATATCCACTTATCAGTGACTGCATTCCATGTGTATTCTTTTGTGATTGGGTTACCTCATTTAATATGATATTTTCCAGTTCCAACCATTTGCCTAAGAATTTCATGAATTCATTGTTTTTAATAGCTGAGTAGTATTCCACTGTGTAAATATACCACATTTTCTGTATCCCTTCCTCCCTTGAGGGACATCTGGCATAACAAATAGAGAAGGGAAGACTCTCAGCCAGCCATTGAACTGAGCACAGGGTCCCCAATGGAGGAGCTAGAGAAAGAACCCAAGGAGCTGAAGAGGTTTGTAGTGCCATAGGAGGAACAATAATATGAGCCACCCAGCACTCCAAGAACTCCCAGGGACTAAACTATCAACCAAAGCATACACAAGGAGTTATCCATGACTCCAGACACATAGGCAGCAAAGGATAGCCTTGTTAGACACCAAAGGGAAGAGAGACCCTTGTTCCTGGAAAGGGTCAATTCAGTAGTGTAGAATACCAGGACAGGTAAGCGGGAGAAGGCTAATTGGGGAACAAGAGGAGGGGAGATTGCTTATGGGATTTTCAGTGAGGGGGGAACCAGGAAAGGAGACAACATTTGAAATGTAAATAAAGAATAGATCTAATAAAAAAAAGAAAAAAAACCCAACAACTTCATGAAATTTGCAGGCAAATGGCTGGAATTTGAGAATATCATCCTAAGTGAGGTGACTAGGTCACAAAGGAACAAACACAGTATGTACTCACTGATCAGTGGATATTTGCACTAAAGTTCAGAATACCCAAGTTTCAATTCACAGACCATATGAAGCCTAAGAAGAAGGGAGACTAAAATGAATGCTTCAGTGCTTTTTATAAGGATGAACAAAATACTCACAGGAGGAAATATGGAGACAAAGTGTGTTGTAGAGACTGAAGGAAAGGCTATCCAGAGACTGACCCACCTGGGAAAACATCCTATGTACAGCCATCAAACCTGGACGTTATTGTGGATGCTGGAAAGTGCTTGCTGATGGAAGCCTGATATGTCTCTCTCCTGAGAGGCTCTGCCAGAGCCTGACAAATACAGAGCTGGAAGCTTGCAGTTAACCATTGGACTGAGCTAATAGATCCCGAGTAGAGGAGTTGGAAAAGGGACTGAAGGATCTGAGGGGCTTTGCAGCCCCATGGAGGGAGCAACAGTGTCAACAGGCCAGAGCCCCCTCTCCCCAGACCTCCTGAGGACCAGACCATGAGTAATTTATTACTCTTGAAATGAGTTTAATATTTGATTCCATAAAACACCAACTAATAATCAATCATTCAAAAAATTCAAAAATATTCAGAAAGCTAAATTTTGAACATACTCCAGATATTTTAGGAAGAAATGTATCTGTATTTTTGGCATTTCAAGTTTTGCTCTTATACTTTCTTACATAAAGTATAAAAAGAGTTCTGTAAAGTGATACAAATATTAAGGTTTGAATTCGTGCATTTAATTTGTTATACTCATCTGCAAGCCTTCTAACCACCTTTTTATGTATTTATTTGATTGATTCATCCACATCCATTGTTTTCAAACTGAAGTTTAAAGTTGACATTGTGTTTCTTCTAATATTTAAGTTAAAAGACTTCATGCTCTTCATTTCCTCTGTGAGAGTTGCAGTTTACATCAAGAATGTAAATATGACATTTATCTATTTTTATACATGCCTTTCTGATAATTGTTCCTTTTGTATAAAGTAAAACAAATCTTCTTGTCACTGCATTGCATAAATGATCTTTTAGTACAGAGTCTAATATTAGCTTGTCAAAATGCAGGAGGCATTTTACTTCAGTGGCAATTGTTGGGAACTTGGAGCTGGAAGGATTTTAAGGATCATCTGTCTAAATCCTTCATTTTACTAATGAGGTCCCAAAGTCCAGACAAGGCAATTGGCTTTTACAAGGTCAGTCATAAGTCCATGAAAGGTTAAGACTACAATATTCTATTCTTCACTCAATTGTTTGCTGTCTTTGCATAGAGGTCACACTGTTTCCTATTCCTGATTCCAATAAGCACTTACTTAAAATCATGACTCCTTTAAATGAGCAAATTACCAATATCCACATAAAACTATAAGACTCCAGAGTATGAGTGTAAACTTTTACATAGAACTCCAACTTAACTGCTAGTTCTCAGTCCTACGAATCATTAAATAGACTGTAGGTACCCACTGTAATCAGGGACATGTCATGCCCTACTTGCAAAGCTAAGTACTGATTGTATAGCATATAGCACCTCTTGGACATTGAATACACAAAAAATAGAGTGTAGTTTTTCTCTTTACTTGTGAAATTTTATGAAGAGTCTTATCAAGTCAAAAAATGCATCCAACAAGGGTAAAAGTTCAGGGAAAAAATTTAAAATACTAGGAGAAAACTTAGAAAAGTAATGATTTAAGGAGATGCCAGGAGCAGAGCCACTGCTCTTCATTGGCCACCAACTCAGTCTAGTGGCAGCTCAACTCCCCAGGTATTCTGAAACATCCAGGATCACTTGAAGATGAGGTCCAAAAGCCCATCCCAATACCTGACATAATAGGAACCCTGGGAACCCAGGATGCATATATCCTGCCCAGCCAGAGAAACCACCCCAACCCTTGCTCCTACCTGTTTGCACCTGTGCCTAGAGCAGAGTCTTTGCTCTGGATCTCCACCCACTCAACTCCAGTGATGCAAATGCACACTCCATTTGCATCTCAATACCCCCAGGTGTTTTGATGTATCCAGGAAAACAAGATCACAGCATCACAAGAGAAACAACTTACAGGAGAAACAGACTCCCTTCAGAGACACAGAGAGAAGATAACCTGTTGTGAGAGGCAAGCACAAGAACATAAGCAACAGAAACCAATACTACCTGGCAACGTCAGAAACCAGTTCTCCCACCACAGCAATCTCTGGATACCACAACATACTTGTAAAGCAAGATTAAGATCTAAATTCTAATCCCATGATGATGATGGAGGACTTTAAGAAGGACATAAATATCTCCCTTAGAGAAATACAGAAAAACACAATCAAACAGGTGACAGAATTGAACAAAACTGTCCAGGATCTAAAAATTGAAATAGAAAAATTTAAAAAAAGAGAAAGAAAGATAAGCCTAGAGATGGAAACATAGGAAAGAGAGCAGGAGCCATAGATGCAGGCATCACCAACAGAATATAGGAGATAGAAGAAAGAATCTCAGGTATGAAAGATACAATAGAAGCCATCTAAACCAGATCCAAGGAAAATACAAAAAGCAAAAAGCCCCTAACTTGAAACATTCAAGAAATCCAGGACACAATGAAACGACTGAACCTAAGAATAACAGGTATAGAAAAGAGTGAAGATTCCCAACTCAAAGGGCCAGCAAATATCTTCAATAAAATTATAGAAGAAAACTTTTCTAACCTAAATAAAGAGAAGACCATACCCACACATGAAGCCTACAGAACACCAAAAAATGGGACCAGAAAAGATCTTCCTCCTGTCATATAATCATCAAAAAACCAAATGCACAGAAGAAATAAAGAATATTGAAACAGTAAGGAAAAAAAGTCAAATAATATATAAAGATAGATTTATCAGAAGCACCCCAGACTTCTCAATAGAGACAGTAAAAGCCAGAACATTTCAAGCAGATGTAATACAGACCCTAAAAAAGATAAAAATGCCAGCTCAGCAATGCTCTCAATTACCATATATAGAAAAACCAAGGTATTCAAGACAAAACCAAATTTAAACAATATCTTAACTCTGATCCAGCACTACAGAGGATAATAGAAGGAAAAGTCCAAGGAGGAACACTTCACCCAAGAAAAAGAAATAAATTAATCATTTCACAACAAACCCAAAAGAAGAGAAACATACAAACATAATTCTACCACCAACAACAAAAATATCAGGAAGCAACAAACATCGGTACCTAATATCTCTCAACATTAATGAACTCAGTTTCCTGATAGAAAGACATAGGCTAACAGACTATATATATAAACAGGACCCAGCATTTTGCCACATAGAAAAAACATACCTCAGAGACAGAGACAGATACTACCTCAAAGTAAAAGGCTGGAAAATTTTTTTCCAAGCAAATGATCCCAAGAAACAAATAACCATTCTAATACCCAATAAAATAGACTTTCAACCAAAAGCTATAAAAAAAGATGGGGAAGGATAGTATATAATATCAAAAGAGAAATCCACCAAGATGAACTCTCAATTATGAAGATCTATGCCCCAAAATGCAAGGTCACCCACATTTATAAAAGAAATGTTACTGAAGCTCAAAGCACACATTGAACCTCTAACAATAATAGTAGGAGATTTCAACACTCCACTCTTACCAATGGACAGATCATGAAACAGAAACTAAACAGACACAGTGAAACTGAAAGAAGTTATGAAGCAAATGGATTTAATAGATATCTACAGAACATTTCACCCTAAAACAAAAGAATATACCTTCTTCTCAGCACCTTGTGGCTAACTTCTCAAAAACTGATCATATCAAACACACACACAAAGAAACCTCAACCAATACAATGGCTTATGGGCTAAGATCAACAGTCTACAAATGGGGCCTCATAACATTGCAAAGCTTCTGTAAGTCAATAGGACAAAACAGCAGATGTAGAACCTGTAGAGACCACCTCCAATAGATAGGTATCGCCGCTGATGGAGGGATGGGACCACCAACACATCTCAAAGGTTTTAACCCAAAAATATTCTTGTTCATAGGAAGATCAGAAATAAAAATGGAGCAGAGACTGAATGAAGGGCCATCTGGGCGCTGCCCCCACCCTGGGGTTCCATTCTGTTTGCAGACCCGAAACTGAACACTGTTGATGTTGTCAAGAACTACCCAGAATTTTCCTGTTCTAAAAGAAATGCAGCTGCAAAAAAGAAGTAGAGACTGAAGGAAAAGCTGTCCAGTGACCTGCCAAACTTGGAATCCACCTTATGGGTGGGCATCAAAGGCTGACACTATTACTGACACTATGTAGCGCTTACAGACAGGAGCCTAGTATGGCTCTCCTCTGAAAGGGTCTACAAATACTGAGACAGATGTAGATATTTACAGCAAAACTGTAGACTGAGATCGGGAACCCCCATGGAAGAGTTGATGGAAAGATTGAAGGAGCTGAAGGGGATGGCAACCCCATAGGAAGACCAACAGTCTTAACAAACTGGGGTCCCTGGAATCTCCTAGAGACTCAGCCAATGAAAGAGCATATGTGTGTTGGTAGAAGGCCCAGGCACATATGTAGCAGAGGACTGCCTTGTGTGGCCTCCATGGGAGAGACTGTCTAGTGATGTAGTGACTGGAGGTCCCAGTGAAGGGGAATGCCCAGGGAGCAGTACCATCCTCTAAGCAGCAAATGGGAGGGGAAATGGGGTGAAGAACTGTGGGAGGGGGACTAAGAGGGGGGGTCAATATCTGGAATGTAAATAAATAAATTAAATAATTAATTAATTAAAAAAGAAAATGGAGAAAAAACTTAAAAATAAAAAAATTTAGTTGTTAGAAAAATAGTGCTCCAAACTGCCAATTTCCAAATCCTTGAAACCTAAGACCTGCACCAAGAAAAGCTTTACATATATAATTAAATTAGGATCCTTGGAATGGTAATTGTGCTCCGGATTCTTCACTGGATTCCAATGCAACCACTGGTTTTTCACACAGGGACTCACAGCCTTGTACCAATTAAGATTATAAATGTGGGCCCAGTCTTAACATTGAGATCATTAAATTTTGTACCCATGCCCTGTGTGCTGGAAAGTTTTATGTCAAGGTGACACAAGCTATACACATCTGAGAAGAAGGAATCTCAATTGAGAAAATGTCTCTACAAGATCAGACTGGGAGTAGTCCCTAGGGTATTTGCTTTCTTTACTTTTTTGCTATTTTTTATTTAAAATATGTAGTTTTAAAATAATATGTATTCTACTTAAGCTTTCCCTTCCCCAAACTAGTCCCACCTTGTCTTCACTTCTTCACCCACCCAAATCCACACCTTCTTTTCTCTGAACAACACAGGCAGCCACAAACTGATGATAAAACAAAATTAGACAAAGAAAACAAACAAAATGAAGGAGGACAAAGTAAACAATGAGAAGAACTGCTCGAGAAACACGCACCAACAGAGAAATATACACATTTCTACACACAGAATGCCCATAAAAATATAAAACTGGAAACTAATATATATGCAAAGGCCTCATAAGGGGAAAATAACCTGACATAGAACATCCAAACATGTCACTGGAGTTTGTTTTCTGTTGGACAACTACTAATGGGTATGGGGCCTGTGGTTTGTATCTCCATTGAGATTTTGGGGAAAACTAATTTTAGTTTTCTGGCAGATATCAATTGAAAGAAGCTTCAGGTTTAAAAAATAAAGGGCTTGTCTTCCCTTCCCACTCAAGAACTGGGCCACCATTACTCCCAGACCTGTACAGGCCATGAGCATGTGCCTATTCTCACAGTCTCTGTGAGGTCATATGTCCCTTGGTCCTGCTTTGTTTAGAAGGGTTTGTTTCCTCGATGTCCTCCTTCCCATCTACTTCTTCCTCTCTTTTGACCTCCTCTTCTGTAGCGTTACTGAACCTTTAGAGGAGGAAATTAATAGAAACTTCCCATCTATGACTCAGTGTTTTGCAAGTGTGGTATTACAGACTCCATCCTTGCAGACAATTTAATTTTGACCCAATGGGCCTATAAGACTTCTGTACATGTGTACATGAAAGGTGATAAATTTCAACTGTTTCAGCTTCCATATTTTTGGGAAGTTGTTGCTACAACAGCTCAACTAAAGCCACCCTTACAGTATTTTAGTGAGGTTCTAGACAAAGTTGTCTAATGGACAATGGCCATTCCTGGTATAGAATCTTAGGAAAGGCAACTGTGTTGACATGAATGAGTTGGGATTTCTACTCTTGCAACAAAACATCATGACCAAGAAGCAAGTTGTAGAGGACAGAATTTATTTGACTTACATTTCTACATTGCTATTCATCATAAAAAGAAGTCACTGTGAGAAATCAAAAAGGACAGGAAGTTGGAGACCCTGATGGTACCTGGCTTGTTGCTCATAGCTTTCTTAGCCTGCTATGTTTGTTGCTTGTTTGTTTGTTTATTTTTCTCTCACATACTATAGCCCAGCCATAGTTTCCCATGCATCCTTTCCTACAAGGTCTCATCCACACATAACCTCTCCCAGAGATCTACTTCTTCTCTGTTTCCTTTTGGAAAAGAACATGCATCTTGGTGATATCAACTAAACAAAGCAAAAGAGTCCTAAGGGCAGGCAAAAGAGTCAAAGCTACCTCTACTCTCACTGTTAAGAATCCCATAAAAGATAGTACTATGTTCAATTTTCTGAGGAGCCACCATACTTATTTACTGGCTTGCAATCGCACCAGCAATGGAGGAGTGTTCCTCTTTCCCCACATGCTTGCCAACAAGTACTATCACCTGAGTTTTTTATTTTAGTCATTCTGACTGGTGTGAGGTAGAATCTCAGGGTTGTTTTGATTTGCATTTTCCTGATAACTAAGGATGTTGAACATTTCTTTAGGTGCTTTTCAGCCATTAGATATTCCTCAGTTGAAAATTCTTTGTTTAGTTCTGAACCCCATTTTTAATAGGGTTATTTGGTTCTCTGGAATCTAACATCTTGAGTTCTTTGTATATACTGGATATTAACTCTCTGTTAGATGTAAGATTGGAAGAGATCTTTTCCCAATCTATTGGTTGCCATTTTGTCCTATTGACAGTGTTCTTTGCCTTACATAAGCTTTGTAATTTTATGAGGTCCAATTTGTTGATTCTTGATCTCAGAGCATAAGTCATTGGTGTCCTGCTCAGTAAATTTCTCCCATGCCCATGCATTCCAGGCTCTTCCCCACTTTCTCCTCTATAAGTTTCAGTGTATCTGGCTTTATGTGGAGGTCCTTGATCCATTTGGACTTGAGCTTTATACAAGAAGACAAGAATGGGTCGATGGAGGACCAAGCCATATCACTGCTTGGCATACACCCAAAATATGTTCCAACATGTAATAAGGACACATGCTCCACTATGTTCACAGCAGCCTTATTTATAATAGTCAGAAGCTGCAAAGAACCCAGATGTCCTTTAACCGAGGAATGGATACAGAAAATGCAGTATATTTACACAATGGTGTACTACTCAGCTATTAAAACAATGCATTCATGAAATTCTTAGGCAAATGGATGGAACTAGAAAATATAATCCTGAGTGAGGTAGTCCAAAAACTCTAAATCCCCAACATACAGTTCACAGACCACAAGAAGCTCAAGAAGAAGGAAGATCAAAGTGTGGATGCTTCAGTTCTTCTGAGAAGGGGAACAAAATACCCACTGGAGCACATATGGAGATAAAGTGTAGAGCAGAGACTGAAGGAAGGGATCCAGAGACTGTCCCACCCTGGGATTCATCCCATATACATTCACCAAACCTTGACACTATTGTGGATGCCAAAAAATGCTTGCTGAAAAGATCCTGATATGGCTGTCTCCTGAGAGACCCTGCCAGAACCTTACAAATACAGAGGCAGATGCTCATAGTCAACGACTGGACTGAGCTCAAGATCCTCAAGGGAGGAGTTAGAAAAAGGACCAAAAGAGCGGAAGGGGTTTGCAACCTCACAGGAAAAACAACAATATCGACCAACCAGACACCCCCACTTCCACAGAGCTCCCAGCGACTGAGCCAGCTGCATATGTAGGAGAAGATTGCCTTGTCAGGCATCAATGGGAAGAGAGGTCTTTGGTCCTATGAAGGCTTGATATATGCCTCAGTGTAGGGAAATCAAGGGAGGGAGATGGGTGTAGGGTAGGTGAAGGAACACCCTCATAGAAGCAGGTGGAGGGATGATAGCATAGGGGCTTTCCAGGAAGGGGGAAATCAGGAAAGGAGATAGTATTTGAAATATAAATAAAGAAAATATTCAATAAAAATTATTTTAAAAAGATTCCCATAAAAATAGCAAGCTAACAACTACAACTTATATGCTGAGTACCTAGCAAATCTTCAGTCTTTGTGAGCCCCCGTAAGCACTACTTAGTTTATTCTGTGGGCCATGTTCCTCAGTGAAGCTCTGGTGTCCTCAATCCCTCTGGCTTCTAAAATTCTTCTCTTCCTCTTTCATAGTGTTCCCTGAGCTCCTAATGGGGACATCTATTGAAGATCTCAAATTTGAGCTCTCTCTCTCTCTCTCCACCTAATATCTGCCTGTAGGTCTCTGAATTTGTTTCCATTAGCTACTAGGGGAAGCCTCTCTAATGGTAATTGAGGTAGATACTAATTTAAGAAGATAGATTATCATTATATTATATTGTTTTGTTTGTTTGTTTATATTCTAGGTCTCTGTGCTATCCAGTCTATAATTCCTAGTCATCCAGAAAGTGTCAGGCATGGGCTCCTTATCTTGGCATAGGTCTCAAATTAGGTCAGTCATTGGTTGGCCACTCCCACAAGTTCTGTTCCTTCATTGCCCTAGCACATCTTCCAGGCAGGATAGAGTGAGTGTAGGTTAAAGGTTTTATGGCTGGATTAGTGTTCCAGCTCTCCCACTGGAAGATTCCTAGTTATAAAAGATGGCTGGTTGAGGCTCCTTACCCTCCTTTACTAGGAATCCACAGTAGGGACACCCTCATAGAATTCTTGGAGTTTCCACTGCTCTGAGTTTCCACATCACCCCCGAAATGCCCTCAATTCCAGTAATCTCATTTCATATTCTTTTCCTCCATCCATCCCACTGCCACAGGATCCCTCCTGTTCCCATTCCTTCCCATACTTGTCCACCTTCAAAATCTACTCTATTTCCCCTTCCTAGGGAGATTTATGTATCCCTTTTAGAGCCCCCCTTGTTACTTAGTCTTCCTGGTTCTTTAAGCTGTAGCATGGTTATCATTTATTCAACAGCCAAATTCCACTTATTTGTAAACTCATGCCATGTTTATCTTTCTGGGTCTGGGTTGTCATACTGTGTATGATTTTTTGTGTGTGTATCCCTTTGACTGCATGCAAACAATAGGTATATATATATATATATATATATATATATATATATATATATATAAATGGTCCCAGAAATTAATCACTGAACTCCTGCAGCTAAAAACCTTCTTCAGCAAAGTAGCTGTATAAAAAAATGAACTCAAAAGAATCAGTGACCTTCCTATATACAAATAAAGTCACTGGATAAAAAGTTAGGAAAATACCACCCTTCATAGTAGCCATAAATAATAAAGTCATCTTGGGTTAGGATCTACCTAGCAAGTGAAAAACCAATATGGTTAAAATTTCCAAGTCTTGGAAGAAATAAATTGAAAAAGGTATTAGAAGATGGAAATATCTACCATGCTCATGGATCAGTAGGATTAACAGAGTAAAAAAAATCCTATCCAAAGCAATCTATAAATTCAATGCAATCCCAGTCAAAATTCCAACACATTATTTAACAGACTTTGGAAGGAGAGTTCCCAACTTCATACAGAAAAGTAAAAATCCATCATAGCTAAGACAATACTACAAAATAAAAATCCTTAGTAAGAAAAAATACATGGTATCAGCATAACAATAGATACATAACAATTGACACATTGGTCAATGGAATTAAATTGATAGCCGAGGTAAAAATCTACACATCTATAGACACAATAAAAAAGAAAACATCATCAATACATGAATGTCTTTTTGTAGAAGAATTCAAATGATCCATAGTTATCAAGAAACAAAACTGAAGTCTGAGTGGATCAAAGACTTCACCCCGACACTAGATACAATCTCTCTGATAGAAAAGAAAGCAGAAAATAGCTTTGAACACTTTTATTTTATTTTATTTTATTTTATTTTATTCTATTCTATTCTATTCTATTCTATTCTATTCTATTTTTTGTCTTTTCTGTCAGTAATTTAATTATTTCTTTTATTTCACTAGGAGTTGTAAGTCTGTTTATATTCCTTACTAAATCTTGCTTTAAGTTTGATATATGAGATGTACTAAAAAATTATCTATTTTTTTAAAAGAAAAATTTCAATTTGGTGGGGGTATATATTTTTAAAGTATGTCCTTCTGATTCTCCTAATCTCTTCTTGTTATGCTCCACCCTTTATTTCCAATTGCTTTAATTTGGATACCCTTCTACCTTTCAGTTAATTTGGATAAGGATTCGTCCATCTTATTGGTTTTCTTGAAAAATCATCACGTTGGTATTCAGGTTTTGTATGTTTTGTTTCTATTTTATGGAATTCAGTCTCATGTTTGATAATTTATTGCCATCTACTCCTCTGTAGCATGATTCATTTTTTTCTATAGCTTCAAGGTGTTCTCTCTACTAGTATGAGATCTCTCTAATTGCTTTATGTAGACATTGGATGCTGTGTACTTCCAGCTAAAAAACACCATAAGCTGTGGATGTTGTGTTGTGTATTCCTTTCCTATTGATTCCAGAAAGATTTTAAATCCTTAGTTTCAGTATTTATTCATGTTTTCTTCCAGGAGTGAGTTGTTCTGTTTTCATGAATTTGTATGTTTCTTTGTTGTTTCTGGGTTTTGTTCATATCCAACTTTGATTCATGGTAGCCAGATAGAATACAGAGTGCCATTTCTATTCTCTCATATATGTTGAGACATGCTTTGTGTTTAATATGTGATCAATTGTGGAAAAAGTCGCATGGGGGCACTGAAATGAAGGTATATTTTTTTAGTGTTTGGATAAAATGTTCTGAAAATACCTATTATATACATTTGTTTTATAGTGTCAGTTCTTTCTAGCATTTCTATTTTGTTTTTATCTGGAAGACCTGTCCATTGAGAAGATTAGGGTAATCAAGTCTACTATTAATGTGTTAGGATCAATATGTGATGTTTGCTGCGGTATAGTATCTCTTTTACAAACTTGAGGGCCCCTGTGTTTGGTGGATAAACGTTAAGAATTGGCACATTTTTCCTTTGATGAATATGTGCAGGCCTCTCAATCCGTTTTGGTTTAAAGTCTAATGTGTTGTCAGATATTAAAATGGTCACATCAGCTAGGTTCTTAAGTCTATTTTCTTAGACTATCTTTTTCTATCCTTTCATTCTATGGTTATATCCTTGGATTTAGCAAAGGATGGATCCTGGATCCTAGTTTAACAGCTATACTGTTAGTGAGTGTGCAAGTGTGTGTGTGTGTGTGTGTGTGTGTGTGTGTGCGCGCGCGCGCGCGTGCATGTGTGTTTAATTGGAGGTGTTTTCCCTCTTATCAGTTGCTTTCTGGAATTTTCTTTGCTCCTTGAGCACTTTTTTAAAAATTTAATCTTATTTCTGTTTTCACTTTGTATCCCATTCACTGCCTCCTCCCAGTCACTGCTCCATAATCCTTTCCTCATCCCCTTTCCCTTCTACTCTGAGCAGGTGAGGGGCCCCTGGCCATCCCCCATCCTGGCACATCAAACCTCTATGAAGCTAGCTGCTTTCCCTAAGGCCAGATGGGTAGTTCAGCTAGAAGACAATTTCCCACATAAAGGAAACAACTTTGAGATAGCCCCTGCTCCAGCTGTTTAGGATCCACATGAAGACCAAGGTAGGTTGACCTTTGCATATCAGTAGGATTTGCTGAAGGAGACAGAACTTCAAGGCCACCTGTTGTGGTGAGTTTTTCTTCCTTCCTCCCTCCCTCCCTCCCTCCCTCCCTTCCTCCCTCCCTCCCTCCCTTTCTCCCTTCCTTCCTTCTTTCCTTGTTTCCTTCCATTCTCCCTCCCTCCTGTATTCATTCTTTCTTTCTTTCTTTCTTTCTTTCTTTCTTCCTTCCTTCCTTCCTTTCTTTCTTTCTTTCTTTCTTTCTTTCTTTCTTTCTTTCTTTCTTTCTTTCAAGGTTATTAACCTTCTCGTGCCTTCTGTAGGCATGGGTTTTCACATAGCTATTGCTTAAATATAGGGTTGTGTTTATTTGTTTTAATCATGGAATACCTTACATATGCAATCTAAAGTGATTAAATGATTTACTGGATATACTATTCAGATCTGGCATACATGGACTTTTAGGCTTTACAGAACATTGGTCCAGGCCCTTATGGCTTTGGAGTGTTCATTGAGACATCATGTGTTATTCTAATAAATCTGGGGGGGTGGGTATGTGTGTGTGTGTGTGTGTGTGTGTGTGTGTGTGTGTGAGAGAGAGAGAGAGAGAGAGAGAGAGAGAGAGAGAGAGAGAGAGGAAGGGTTTTCCCCTCGTATCTTTTAATATTTCTTCTGTGTTCTTAACATTTAGTGTTTTGATTATTATATGTAATGGGTTTTTTTCTGGTCCAGTCTATTGGATGTTCTATATGCTTTAGATACCTTATTAGACAAATGCTTCTTTAGATTAGGAAAAAATGTCTTTGATAATTTTTCTGATATTCTCCCTAGTTTCTTTTCTGTCATCTATTCCTGTTATTCTTAGATATGATCTTTTCATAATATCCTAGATAGTCTGGGTATTTTGTGCCAGGATATTCTTTTTAGATTTTTTTGAACAAGGTAACCATTTCTTATACAATGCTATAAATTTCTGATTCTCACTTCAATATCTTTGATAATATTGGTGAGGCTTGACTTTAAGATTGTTTCTAAGACACTAAATATTCCACTTTATAGCTTCTGCAGCTGATTAGTGTTTTCAGCAAATTATTTGGATAAATATTTAACTCACAAATATCAGTACTCTTCCTATATACAAATGTCAAACAATGAAAGAATTCAGGGAAACAACAACTTCCACAATAGTCTCATATAATATAAAATATCTTGGGATAACTCCACCCCAAGCAAGTGAAAGACTTTTCAATAAAACACATTAAGATACAGAGAAAAGAAAGTGAAGAAGATATCTAAGTTAGAAAGATCTCATGAATCAGTATGATTAATATAATAAAAATGATCATCCCACCAAAAGAAATCTAGAGATTTAATGCAATCTCTATCAAAATTCCTCTCAGATCTTGAAAGAACAATTTTCAACTTCCTGTGGCAACAAAGAAAGAAAGCAAACAAATGACAAATCACGATAGCTAAAACAATCCTGAATAAAATAAAAAATTGCCTGAGTTATTACTATTCCTGACCTCAAATTGTATTACAGTGCTATAGTAATAAAAACAGGATGGTATTGGCACAAAGACAAAGAGAGTGATTAATATAACAAAGTTGAAGAGCTCAACATGAATCCATAGGGACAACTGACATTAGATTTATAAAAGAAAGCCAGAAATACACACAAGAGTATAGAAAATATCTTCAACAAATTTGCTAGTCAAATGGATGTTTGTATGTAGACAATCCAGATAGATACATGTTTATTATCATTCAAACTAAACTATATTTGCATCAAATCCTTCACTCTGAAGCCAGATACTCTAAACCTGATAAAAGGAAATATGGGGGATAATAAACTCTTTAAAACACAAATAGAGATTCTGAACAGAACACCATTAAAACAGACATCAAGTCAAAAAATTAAAAAATGAGACTACATAAAGTGTAAACGCTTCAGTAATGCAAAGGATACTATCATTCAGACAGAGTAGATGCCTATTAAATAGGAAAACAATTTAGCGATGACGTATCCAATAGAGGGCTAATATCCAAATTAAAACACACACATACAAACACACACACACACACACACACACACACACACACACAAATGAGATTTTTAGTAAGAAAATAACCCAATTAAAAACAGTATACAAACATAAACACAATTCTCAAAAGGTGAAATTCAATTGGATGTAAAACACTGAATGAAATATTCAATATCCACAGTCATCAGGATAGTGTAAATCAAAACTCCATTAAGACCTCATCTTAGACATGTCAGACTAGCTAAAATCTGTGAAAAAAGAAATAGCTCAATGAATTGGAAATTTGGACCCAGAAAGACAAATATGACATGTATTTAAACATATATGTGATATTATCCATTAAGTTAATGATAACTAAGCTATAATCTATAGAACCAGATAAGGTAACTATAAGGGACTACAAGAGACCAGGAAGATCTCCCTAAAAAGAGAAATAGAATAGTTATTGATAAAGGTGGGGCCTGGAAGAGGAAGTTTCAGTGGAAATGCAGAAGGAAGAGATAGTAGAAAAAGTAATATAGAAAGAAGCAGCAAAAATTAAGGACCATTTGAGGAGTCATTTGAAAACCGAATATAGTACAAGCTTTCTTTTTTTTTTTTTCTTTTTTTTTATTGTATATATTCTATATTTACAATTCATTTCCCTTTTTCTGGTTCCCCACCCCCAAAGGTCCCACATGTCCTTTTCCCTCCCCCTGCTCCCGCATCCACCCCCTCCCACTTTACTGTTCTTGTACTCTCCCACAATGATGTTTTGGTCCATTCTAGCACCAGTGTCCACTCCTTTCTTCTTGTGAGACATCACTTGATATGTGATTTGTGTCTTTGGTGTTCTAAGCTTCTAGGCTAATATCCACTTATCAGTGACTGTATACCATGGGTATTCTTTTGAGACTGGGTCACCTCACTTAGTATGACATTCTCCAGCTCCATCCATTTCTCTAAGAATTTCATGAATTCATTGTTTCTGATGGCTGTATAGTACTCCATTGTGTATATATACCACATTTTTTGTATCCATTCTTCTGTTGAGGGACATCTGGGTTCTTTCCAGCTTCTGGCTATTATATATAAAGCTGCTATGAACATAGTGGAGCATGTATCCTTATTGCATGCTGGTGAATCTTCTGGGTATATTCCCAGGAGTGGTATGGCTGGGTCCTCCGGAAGTATCACGCCCAGTTTTCTGAGGAACCGCCATACTGATTTCCAGAGTGGTTGTACCAGCTTGCATTCCCACCAGCAGTGGAGGAGTGTTCCTCTTTCTCCACATCCTCGCCAACACCTGATGTCTTCTGAGTTTTTAATCTTAGCCATTCTGACTGGTGTGAGGTGAAATCTCAGGGTTGTTTTAATTTGCATTTCCCTAATGACTAGTGATGTTGAACATTTTTTAAGGTGTTTCTCAGCCATCCGAATTTCTTCAGGTGAAAAGACTCTGTTTAGCTCTGTACCCCATTTTTGGATAGGGTTATTTGGTTTTCTGGGGTCTAACCTCTTGAGTTCTTTGTATACATTGGAGATTAGCCCTTTGTCGGATGTGGGGTTGGTGAAGATTTTTTCCCAATTTGTTGGTTGCCGATTTATCCTTTTGACAGTGTCTTTTGCCTTACAGAAACTTTGTAGTTTTATGAGGTCCCATTTGTCTATTCTTGCTCTTAGAGCATAAGCAATTGGTGTTCTGTTCAGGAATTTTTCCCCTGAGCCAATGTCCTCAAGCGTCTTCCTCAGTTTCTTTTCTATTAGTTTTAGTGTGTCTGGTTTTATGTGGAGGTCTTTGATCCACTTGGAGTTGAGCTTAGTGCAAGGAGATAAGAGTGGATCAATTCTCATTCTTCTGCATGTTGACCTCCAGTTGAGCCAGCACCATCTGTTGAAAAGGCTATCTTTTTTCCACTGGATGTTTTCAGCTCCTTTGTCGAAGATCAATTGGCCATAGATGTGTGGGTTCAATTCTGGGTCTTCGATCCTATTCCATTGATCCGCTTCCCTGTCACTGAACCAATACCATGCAGTTTTTAATACCACTGCTCTGTAATATTGCTTGAGGTCCGGGATATTGATTCCCCCAGAAGTTCTTTTGCTGTTGATGATAGTTTTAGCTATTCTGGGTTTTTTGTTATTCCAGATGAATTTGAGAATTGCTCTTTCTAGCTCTATGAAGAACTGAGTTGGGATTTTGATGGGAATTGCATTGAATCTGTATATTGCTTTGGGCAAGATTGCCATTTTGACTATATTAGTCCTGCCAACCCACGAGCATGGAAGATTTTCCCATTTTCTGATGTCTTCTTCAATTTCCCTCTTCAGAGACCTGAAGTTTTTGTCGTATAAATCTTTCACATGTTTGGTTAGCGTCACTCCAAGATACTTTATATCATTTGTGGCTATTGTGAAGGGTGTCATTTCCCTAATTTCTTTCTCGGCCTGCTTATCCTTCGCGTATAGGAAGGCTACTGATTTACTTGAGTTGATTTTATAGCCAGCCACTTTGCTGAAGTTGTTTATCAGTTGCAGGAGTTCTCTGGTGGAGGTTTTTGGGTCACTTAAGTAAACTATCATATCATCTGCAAATAGTGATAGTTTGACTTCTTCCTTTCCGATTTGTATCCCTTTGACTTCCCTCTGTTGTCGAATTGCTCTAGCTAGTACCTCAAGTACTATATTGAAGAGATATGGAGAGAGGGGACAGCCTTGTCTAGTCCCTGATTTTAGAGGGATTGCTTCGAGTTTTTCTCCATTTACCTTAATGTTGGCTACTGGTCTGCTGTATATTGCTTTTACTATGTTTAGATATGGGCCTTGAATTCCTGTTCTTTCTAGGACCTTTAGCATGAAAGGATGCTGAATTTTGTCAAATGCTTTTTCAGCATCTAATGAGATGACCATGTGGTTTTTTTCTTTGAGTTTGTTTATGTAGTGGATTACGTTGATGGATTTCCATATATTGAACCATCCCTGCATCCCTGGGATGAAGCCAACTTGATCATGGTGAATGATCGTTTTGATGTGTTCTTGGATGCGGTTGGCAAGTATTTTGTTTAGTATTTTTGCATCGATATTCATAAGAGAAATTGGCCTGTAGTTCTCTTTCTTAGTTGGATCTTTGTGAGGTTTTGGTATCAGGGTAATTGTGGCTTCATAGAATGAGTTGGGTAGTGTTCCTTCAGTTTCTATTTTGTGGAATAATTTGAAGAGTATCGGTATCAGGACTTCTTTGAAGGTCTGATAGAATTCTGCACTAAAACCGTCTGGTCCTGTGCTCTTTTTGGTTGGAAGACTGTCTATGACCCCTTCTATTTCTTTGGGGGTTATGGGTCTGTTTAGACGATCTATTTGATCCTGGTTTAATTTTGGTATTTGGTAGCTGTCGAGGAAATTGTCCATTTCCTCCAGATTCTCCAGTTGTGTTGAGTATAGGTTTTTGTAGTAGGATCTGATGATTTTTTGAATTTCCTCAGTTTCTGTTGTTATATCTCCCTTTTCATTTCTAATTTTGTTAATTTGAATACTGTCTCTGTGCCCTTTAGTAAGTCTGGCTAGGAGTTTATCTATCTTGTTGATCTTCTCAAAGAACCAGCTCCTGGATTTGTTGATTCTTTGTATGGTTCTTTTTGTTTCAACTTGATTGATTTCAGCCCTGAGTTTGATGATTTCCTGTCTTCTACTCCTCCTGGGTGAAATTGCTTCTTTTTGTTCCAGAGCTTTCAAGTGCGCCATTAAGTTGCTGGTATATGCTCTCTCCTGTTTCTTTTTGGAGACACTCAGGGCTATGAGTTTTCCTCTAAGCACTGCTTTCATTGTGTCCCATAGATTTGGGTATGTTGTGCCTTCATTTTCATTAAGTTCTAAGAATTCTTTGATTTCTTTCTTTATTTCTTCCTGGACTAAGGTATCATTGAGTAGAATATTGTTCAGCCTCCAAGCGTATGGGGATTTTCTGTTGTTTTTGTTGCTATTGAAGAACACTCTTACTCCATGGTGATCTGATAAGAGGCATGGGATTAGTTCGATCTTTTTATATTTGTTGAGATCTGTCTTGTGTCCAATTATATGGTCGATTTTGGAGAAGGTACCATGAGGGGCTGAGAAAAAGGTATAGTCTTTTGCTTTAGGGTGAAATGTTCTATATATATCTGTTAAATCCAATTGCTCCAAAGTTTCGATGAGTTTCTCCGTGTCTCTGTTTAGTTTCTGTTTTCCTGGTCGGTCCACTGTAGATAGAGGAGTATTGAGGTCCCCCACAATCATTGTGTTAGGTGCAATGTGTGCTTTGAGCTTTAGTAAGGTTTCTTTTACAAATGAGGGTGCCCTTACATTTGGAGCGTAGATGTTTAGAATTGTGAGTTCCTCTTGGTGGATTCTTCCTTTGACTAGCAGGAAGTGACCTTCTGTGTCTCTTTTGATGACTTTGGGTTGAAAGTCAATTTTATCTGATATTAAAATGGCTATTCCAGCTTGCTTCCTGTGACCATTTGCTTGCAAAATTGTCTTCCATCCTTTTACTCTAAGGTAGTGTTTGTCTTTGACTCTGAGGTGTGTTTCCTGTAAGCAGAAAAATGTAGGGTCCTGTTTCCGTATCCAGTCTGTTAGTCTATGTCTTTTTATTGGGGAGTTGAGTCCATTGATGTTAAGAGATATTAAGGAATAGAGATTATTACTTCCTGACATTTTTGATGTTATTTTTGTTTTTGAGTAGTTATCTTCCTTTGAGTTTGATGGAAGAAGTTTACTGTCTTGCTTTTTCTTGGGTGCCATTTCCTTCCTTGTGTTGGAGTTTTCCTCCTATTATCCTTTGTAGAGCTGGGTTAGTGGAAAGATATTGTGTAAATTTGGTCCTGTCATGGAATATTTTGATTTCTCCATCTATGTTGATTGAGAGTTTTGCTGGGTATAGTAGTCTTGGCTGACATTTGTTTTCTCTTAGGGTCTGCATGAGGTCTGCCCAGGATCTTCTAGCTTTCATGGTTTCTGGAGAGAAGTCTGGTGTGATTCTGATAGGTCTTCCTTTATATGTTACTTGGCCCTTTTCTCTTACTGCCTTTAATATTCTTTCTTTGTTTAGTACATTTGGGGTTTTGATTATTATGTGACGGGAGGTGTTTCTGTTCTGGTCCTTAAGGAAAGCAGTTGAATGAAGTGCCCAATTAATGGGGAAGACAGATCACTGACTAGCACCTCTTGTCATCAAATGAGGTTTCCAGTACTACCATTAGGTTACATATAATTGGATATTGTTGGCAAATAGTATCCCATGGAAATTCACAAACAAACTAGGCTGTTGAGAAGACTATAGGCTGCTTTCTACAAACTGAGAACAGGATGCTGTTGCTAAAGACAATATCTACACAACTAATTGAAAATGGAGAAGTCAATATCTACACAACTAATTGAAAATGGAGAAGTCAAGCTGGTGTCTACATAGAGCCTTCACTTCTATGTTCTAGCATCTTTAGTACCTTCACCTCTATGTTCTAGGATCTTTAGGACAGCAAGTTGCTCGGCAGGCTGCCATAGGAGAAATGTGAACACTGATATTTAATTATCTATAATAGTATATAAGAAGTAAGCATCTTTTATAGACTTGGGCTGTTACAGTGTTATACCTAAGTTTTGGTCTTACAATTAGAATTTTAAATTGAAGCTTTTATAGTATCAAAATCAAATTTTAAATCATAAATTCTCCCCCACATGGAGAAACTGGTAATGTTATAAAACCATAAATATCTTACATAAAGATATTGTAAGTCTTATTTTTATTGTGTACCAGTACAGAATATCAGAAGTATTTTATTAATGACTTAGTTTATTCAAATTGCTAAAGCTTAAAAGAGTTAGCAAAGACAGAGACTAGGTATACACACACACACACACACACACACACATATATATATATATATATATATATATATATATATGGATACATATGGATATATATTTTAACTCAGTTATTGTTAACCTGAATAGACTTTGGAAACTGCTAAATTTTAGTTATTAAATATATTTTATTTATTAGACATATTATTTTTTATTTTAAAAGACAAAAATTGTCATAGAAAAGTCTATCTTAATTCAGAAAATATCTGGAAGATTTGTTATATCCTTAGTCTAAAAAAGGGATAATAATTGATTTTAAGTTATATATGAACATGCAGTAGCAAATTGATATTATTATGTATATATGTTTTTTAACAGTTTTTTGTTACAAGTTTTAAGCTAACATTTTGCTTGGATTTTTAGCAGTCCTACCAGCAAGCCCTTCCTGCAATGGTCTTACAGATATTGAGAGAAAAAATTTTACATTTCAGCAAGAATTTTGAATAGTCATGACCTTGAAAGGGAGAACAAATTTTTGCTGCTCACCAACAAGAACCAAGAAAGGGTGAAGAAATCAAAGATACAGATATTCTTAATTGCATTTAGTAATTTTAATTTTTATGTAACAATTTGACAAAAATATTGATTAAAATGAGACATAACAGTAACAAATAAGCTTATTATATTTTGTAATAAATGTTTCTAAAGGGATACTAGACAATATCTGGGATCTTTACACAATATATATATTTTTTCCATTTTTGATTATGTGGAACCTGAACTTATTTTTAGATTCTAGCCTGTACAC
Source organism: Apodemus agrarius (assembly GCA_964023405.1). Lineage (NCBI taxonomy): Eukaryota > Metazoa > Chordata > Mammalia > Rodentia > Muridae > Apodemus > Apodemus agrarius. The sequence continues at coordinate 55,125,877 of OZ030023.1, read as the reverse complement.
AATATATCCTCCAAAAAAACCTTGAGACCTAATGCATTTAGAGACTAATTGCCTGAAAGCAGCTGGGAGGAGTGACAAGATGTTTAGGTGACAGTCCAGTGACCTGACCTTACCTTCCTTCCTTCCTTCCTTCCTTCCTTCCTTCCTTCCTTCCTTCCTTCCTCCCTCCCTCCCTCCCTCCCTCCATCCTTCCCTCGCTTCTTTCTTCCTTCCTTCCTTCCTTCCTTCCTTCCTTCCTTTCTTTCTTTCTTTCTTTCTTTTCTTATTTTCTTTTGATGTGAGAAGGAATATTAACTTTTAACAAGTTTAAATGATAATTTTAATCAGGAATGTCAGGAATTATTACTTAGAGTTTTAGACAAAGGAATTTATTTTAAAAGAGTTTGTCCTTGCTGGGCGGTGGCGGCACAGGCCTGTAATCCCAGCACTTGGGAGGCAGAGGCAGGCGGATTTCTGAATTCAAGGCCAGCCTGGTCTACAGAGTGAGTTCCAGGACAGACAGGGTGACACAGAGAAACCCTGTCTCAAAAACAAAACAAAAACAAAACAAAACAAAAACAAAGTTTGTCCTTGTGCATCTGCACAGGCAGACAACTTGAAAAGCTTAATAAGTATTAATAATAAATGTCAAGAAGTCATTAAGTTGAAGAATAATATAAATATCTATAACCTAAAAACAATTAAATAGAAAACTATACAAAGAAACAGACCTCTCTAAGAACTGAAAAGATGTTGATAGCAGGTTTGTTTTGGTTTTACAGATCTTGAACTATATCCAAGAAGCTTACAAAGTTTAAGGCACAGAAAGTATATATTTTAGCTGTTTTAAAGCCCACAGTGTATTTTCTTGGGCTGCTTTCTTTTGATTTGTTTTTTCTCTTTGACCTAGGGTCAGATGGCCTTCTAACTTAGGACAGAGATTTCTGGAGGAAATATTGAAACAAGCATGCGTGGGTCAGGAAAGACAGGACAGAGCTGGCTTTTTAGTAATAATATTATTTATAACCAAAAGACACCTGTATCCCTGCAAAACTGAATGTAGTTATGAGAGGGAAGGACCAGAGTAAGCCGAAAACAAAAAAGACTTAGAGCTAAAGAATTCTGGGCGTGAGACAGTTGTAGCAGTGCTGTGAGTAGCAGGCAGTTGAAGAGGGAGCTTAGGATTCCCAAGAAGGCTGTGTGCCACCCCAACTGTTGCCATAGCCCAACCATGCTGGGAGTGTTAATTAATAATTAAAAATCCTGGCACAGGATTTTTCTTTCTCAGTGGTTTATGTTCCCAAATGAAAGACACACACATACACACACACACCACAGAATTTTATATTTTAATATACCTTAAGCAGCACAATAGCTGGGTGTCTGTCTGACCTCTCAGCTGCTATACTCTACCTCCTGTCAATAATTCCGGGTTACTTACTAATTCCTATGTTTCATGTTGGCTATTCCAAATCCATTTGTACAGTCCTCTGGCCTGAGCTTTCTTGGCCCAGAACCCAGGGTGCCCTCCTTGCTTCTCTTCCTGATTACCCCTGTTTACTCTATCTATCCTCTCCTAAAGCATGGCCGAACTCCTCTTTCTCCTCTTGTCCCAGTTCCAAGACCAGCAATCCTAAAATCCTGCCTTTGTTTGTCCTCTCTAGTTATTGGCTGCTGTCACTTTTATTTCCCAATTAGAACCAACTTGGGGCAGATTCTCAGAGGCTATGGGCAGACCCTCTGGTGCAGTTTTTTTGGAGAGCATAATTAGCTTTTGTAATACAAGTAGCAACAGGAGTGGCATCAGTCTAAGTTCCAAGTTCAGAGATAGGATTCAGCAGGGAGATAAAGCAAGTAGGGAAAAAGAGACATCCTTCATCCTTCACTAGCAGAATATGGAGAGATTATCCCATAATTCCTCTCCCCCCCAACTATTCCCCAATAACTGCCCACCCCCCATGATTTCTCTGTTCTGGGTCTACAAAACTGGATCCAATCTTTTCAGGCCCAGGGTCCTCTCCTTTCTTCTTCTTGGGAATCATTATCAATAAAGATGCCAATGGTCAAAAGTTGTGCATGGGGTAGGACCCTTAGAGTTTCAAGGGCTAGGACATAGGGGGAAGGAGACAAAGGATTGCCAGGATGCAGAGGGAGACAGAAGAGGAGCGCTGCAGGAGATAAAGCATCAAGCAATGTGAGATTTTGCGGAAGTGGCCACTGGCCACTTCCAGGATAGGGCCTGGGGTAGCAGGGGAAGGTTTAGAAGTGCTCAGCCTTTGATTAGCCAAGGCATTTAAAGAATAAGCCAGTGTGTGTGTGTGTGTGTGTGTGTGTGTGTGTGTGTCTGTGTGTGTGTGTCTGTATGTGTGTGTGTGTGTGTGTGTGTGTGTGTTTAATTTAAGGAACCAAAGGTTCCTACTGGGCAGGAGCTTGGGTGCAATAATGTGCCTGGAACACAAAGAGGTGTAGCCAAACTCACCACTACAGACATGACATCTGCAGTTTCTTCAGATTTGTCCTTTGGTCCTTCCAAATGCCCAGACTACAAAACAGAACAGAACAACTTGTCAGTTGGTCTAGGATCCAGGAGCACATTGGCCAGAAAGTTTTGTTTTAGTTTTATTAGTTTTGTTTTCAGTTTCCAGATTCAGAGTGGTTATACTCTGGACTTCCCAGGACTATATTGGACTTGTTCCCTCTATGGCCTATCTCCTGTAATTTGTAGTTTGGGATCCCTGGGGCCTCTCATGTCCACCATGGAATTGATTCTTCTGGGGCCTATCCTGCACCCCTGGCCCTGAATCTGGAGTTCCCCAGAGATTTCAATGGAATCCAAATGTTATGTGATTTGTCTACTGTGGGAAAAGGCCATAGGCTGAATTTAATTATAACTAAAAGATTTGTTGATTAGCTACTCAGAGGATAAACAATCAGAGCCAAGTTTGAGATTGCCATTGGAAAGAGGTTGAAGGAAGGATTTTTTTAAAGGGGAAAATAACACAAAGATATTAAATATCCAAACAAGTAAGCAAAACCTGTTCTGTTTTGCCAAATTAATGTGTTAAAGCTATTTAAAACAATACTTTATATCTGAATAAGTAAGTTAAAAAGCCAAAAAAATACTTCAGTTATTTATAACATAACAAGTGATGGTTCACTGAGTCAGATTTACTGGGAACTTAACTTCCAAGGAATGGAGTTAGAAACAAATAGCTAGTGGCTACCAAAACTGAAATCTGGCAGAATATAGAGTTCCTTTAACCATCACAAGCAGAGTATAGTATCATAGTGAATTAAATTCATTTATTAAATCAGTCTTTCACCAGAAAGTGTAAAAGCCATAGAAGATTCAAAAAATTGTCAGCTATTAAATTTTATGGGTATTTTAAAGAATTTAGATAAACTGAATGAAGGCATACATATGTATGTACACATATGTGGTGGTTTAAATAAGAATGGCCTTTATAAGCTTACAGATTTTTTATTGGATATATTCTTTATTTACATTTCATTTCCCTTTTCCTGGTTCCCCACCTCCCCAAAGGTCCCATATGCCCCTTTCCCTCCCCCTGTTCCCCCATCCACCCCTTCCCACTTCCCTGTTCTGGTATTCTCCTACATTGATGCACTGAGCCTTTCCAGAACCAGGGTCCACTCCTTCCTTCTTCTCGGACATCATTTGGTATGTGGGTTGTGTCTTTGGTGTTCCAAGATTCTAGGCTAATATCCACTTATCAGTGATTGCATACCATGGGTATTCTTTTGAGACTGGGTTACCTCACTTAGTATGATGTTCTCCAGCTCCATCCCTTTGTCTAAGAATTTCATGAATTCATTGTTTCTAATGGCTGAATAGTACTCCATTGTGTATATATACCACATTTTTTGTATCCATTCCACTGTTGAGGGAAGGCTTATAGATTTAAATGCTTAGAGAATGTTACTACTTGGCAGGGATTGTGAAGTACAGGCTTGTTGAAGTAGGTGTGGCCTTGTTGGAGGAAGTGTTTCAGTGGGGGTGTGCTTTCATTTTCAAATGCTCAAGTCAAGTCCAGGGTGTCAATCTCTTCCTGCTGCCTGAGATCCACATATAGAACTCTCAGCTCCCTCTCTATCACCATATCTACATATATGCCCCCTTGTTTCCTGCCAAGGCAGTAAGGGGCTTCTATAAGAGTTACTGCAGTGATGACATCTCTTCATAGCAAGAGAACACTGACTGGGATAGAAGCTGAAGCTAGGGACTGGAATATTGCTGTGATGGGCCATGCCAGACTTTTGGTTAGAGGAATATGAAACATTTCAGAACTTTAGACTGTAACAATGATTTGGGTTTTAAGTAATATTTAATGGGCCATTCTAGTAGAAGCATGGAAGATGGTGGTGGAGAGAGCAATGTAGATTATGACAGCCAACGTTAAAAGGTTTCAGAGGAAAAGAATTGCTATAACAGTAAGGCTTATTTGTATAATAATATATTCATTTTCCTTAAGTTCCTCCATCTGACAATGTTCTTCCTGCCAAGGTTATCAGTTATTGCTCCCCCTGTGAAGGGTAATGACTCCATGATAATCAGAAACTTGAGTACAGGAAGTGAGACTATATCTAGTATTCCTCGAAAATGGTGGCTGTAAGCTTCAGGACAGCCCTTAAGGCTGTGGGAAAGAATTCTGAAGACATGAGTTCAAGAATGTACAAATCGGTGTGAACTGCGCTTTACAGGATTTCCTCAACTATGTAAAATATAAGAATGCCATATGAAGTGTATAAGTGGCTTCACAGAACTGAAAGAACAGGGGAGAGGCTGCTGCATCAATGAGCCAGCTGTCAGAAAGATGCTAACAAGATAAAGAGATTCAGGGGGTAGCTGTATCAGGGCAAGATTCCACCCACCTAAACTTACAGTTTGTGTTTGCAGTTGAACAACAAATAGTTTGAATTATTAATCTGGAATGAACTACAATCCCGAATTTTTAATCCAGATCTTGACATTAGAAGACACAGGCTTTTGATGAAGATCTTGAGGAATAGTGACCATGAAAAGCTTACTCACAGGCATGGTGGTACATACTGTTAATCCCAGGAGACAGGCAAACAGATTTCTAATTCAGGACCAGCCTAGGACAAAGCAGGCTCTAGGTAAAGAGGGATTTAGGTCCAAAAGTGGTGATCCAGGCCTTTAATCCCAGGATATAGGAGACAGAGTCATGAAGACCTCTGAGTTCAAGGTCTGTCTATAGAGTAAGTTCAAGGACAGCCATGCTTAGGCAGTGAAGGAGTTGGAAAATTGAAAGCTGGTGACAATGTAATAAAACAATGGGGCCATGTTCCAGTTCCACAAAGCAGCTTAGGCCATGTGGCTCTCCTTTTATAGTCAAGAGACTAAGGTCATAAAATGCTGATTTGTGACATAATCAAAAGGGAACCTAGAATAAATGATGGAACTGACTTGAGGTTTAAAAGGAAATAGTTAACACAGAAACAGAAAGAAAGAAAGAAAGAAAGAAAGAAAGAAAGAAAGAAAGAAAGAAAGAAAGAAAGAAAGAAGGAAGGAAGGAAGGAAGGAAGGAAGGAAGGAAGGAAAGAAAGAAAGAAAGAAAGAAAGAAAGAAAGAAAGAAAGAAAGAAGAGACTTTGGTTTGTAAGAGTTTCAGAGATATCCTTAGGAGAACACGGAGCAGTCAGCTTGCATCCATCATGGACTCTGAGTCATTTCTTCTGCTGCTCCCAATCAGCCCTTCCTCAGGACCCTCTCTCCCTGTTGTGTCTGATTGTTAGACCCAAAAGACTAGCAGGGAGCCTATGCCTATGCAATCACACTAGAGTCTTTATTGGCTCAGGCTTGAGCCTCACTCTGATGCAGCAGAACTGGAAGGTGCAACTCCAAGGCTAATTTTAAGCAGTCAAGAAGGGGGTATCGTGCCTGGCACACATCTGATTGGGGGGACATTGCAAATTTTTATTTGTCCTTTAATATAAATGGCTGGTGCTGCAAGCCAAACCGTAAACTTAACTTTTGCTTTTCTCCTGATTAGTGGTTTCTATGAAGTGAAGTGCTAGGTGCAGGCTTGTAACCTGGAGGTGCAGATTTGTGGGGAGGGTGGAGCGGGTAAATTAGAAACTGGTGCTAGTTACTGGCCTGTTACTTAACTAGTGTTTAACCTTAGGTCAGGTTTTCTAAGATGGAATCTGAAACCAAAAGATCTGGTCTCTCAGTTCAAGCTGGTTGTCAGCAAAAGGAGATTTCAAAACAGTCTCATATAAACTGTGTTGCATGGTTATCAGTGGCCAGTCTTATGCAGATCTATAATGAAAAGGAGCAAGCCAGACAAGGGAAACATACAAAACTGTATAGCATCTAACACAGCTAAGTCCTCTGTTGAAGGATAAAAACAGAGCAACCAAAACTGTGCTAAATGAATAAGGTGAGTATCTACAGGGCAAGAAAACACACAACTTCACTTCCAGCTTGTGAAAAGGAATGGAAAAGAAAAGAGTCAGATGTGGTCCTCACACCTTTAAGGATTTGTAGGGTTATCTGTGTGGCTTTAGACTTGAGCTTGGCAAGTCAGTTTAGTTTAGTTGATGATTATCCCATGGATAAAATGGCTGTTTTGGAGAAGACAGGCATGTTGTAAGTAAGAGGAATGAAAGCAAACGCTGAAAGTTTTGATGGCAAATTACTAATGTATTGGCAAGAGAGGCAGTATAGATTATATCCAGTTACAAAAAAACAAACAAAACAAGAAATGAAAACAAACAAACAAACCAAAAAACCAAAGCCCTAGCCTGGCAGTGCAGTTGAGGTAGAGATTCTGAAAGGTTATATATCGTATCGAGAGAACATTTAAGGGAGAGTTTTTCAAATAATTCAATTTCATATGAAGGTGTTTGACAAAATATATTTTATTGATACATTGTATGGGTCATGTTATGATAAGCATGTGAAAGTCAGATAACACTTTCCAGGAGTTAGTTCTCTCCTGATATCATATTATCCTGCAGGTTAGACTCAGGGCTTCAGGTCTGGCAACAAGCACCTCTGGACCCTGAGCTCTCTCACCACCATTAACAGAGCTAATTCCGTTAATATTTCATCTTAATAAAGAAGCAGAATTTAGAAAGAATTTTGAAACTTCTGATAATTTTTTTTCTTAATCAGATCTTCAAAGTTAGTAAGTTCCAGATAGTTAAAAGTTATCCGACGGTGCTCCTACTTGTCTAAGTTGTTACCCTTATAGTTAGTAGTGCTATGACACAAAGGCTGCCCAAAGTTCTACAACTGAACACAGAGGAAAGTAAATGGTGGCTTCTCATATTTTGAGTGCGTTTGTGAGGTTGGACTACCTTCATTTTCGTCATTAAAATTTGTCTCATTTAATGAACTTAGTGAAAATGATTTTTGAAATATTAAGGAGGAATTATGTTAAAATGACAAAATATCCAAGAACACCTTGATCGCACAAGTACTAATTCATGTATAATCTCTATACTGGTCGACTATCTTAGAAGGCAGACGGTACACTAGCCTATGCCTCATGGTTACATCTTTTACCATAATCTGCGAAAGTACTTTGAATAATTGCCAGCCTCCAAAGCTGACTATTTGAGGGGTCTGAGTTACAGGCTCAGCTAAAATGCAGTAAGTAGTAAATGCAGTTAATATTAACAAATGGGTTTTGCAATTGAAATTGTTTTCCCATCTTCTCTATGAAATCACATAATTGAATTGATTCTTACAGAGATTTTCTGGGGGTTTTGAGTGTCTTTCTCTCCACAGTGAGATGGAAATGGGAAACTTCTAAAATGGGAAACTTCTTCCTTGAGCGATTCTTAATGTTTATGTCTGATACAAATCTTTCTATTTCATTTTGATTAGTTTTCTAGATATTAACCTGCAATGCTTTTTATAATTAGCTTATGTCTGACATAGTTTAACATAAATGAATGTTTCCCTTTAGTTACCTCGTATCTACCAATATTTTATACATTGTATAAATTGTAGCTCCTGACATTGGACCATTGGTTTGGATCGTGATTAGACTGTGAATCTTCCACGAGGCATGCTGAACAAAATGTGACACCTAGCAATCTAGCCTCATGGGGGAGGGGAATCCACACTCACAGAAGAACTACGCTTTTCTGCTGTCAGGATTACATCTCTGCCATTCCATCAGAGCTTAATGAATAGCAGGCTGACAGCCCAGAGGTCTCCGGTACTTTTCTCTTAAGTAATAAACAAAGTTGAGACCATCATCAGTGAAATCAAACAAAATGAAGAGTACATACTCCTGCACAATTTTCTTCACTTGCATTCAGTGCATTTCTTAAAAAAATAAATGAGCACAGTACATCCTTAAGTTAAATGCCCCTGCTATTCATAGTTATTTCAGAAGGGCATATTGCAGTGCATTTGTTTCTTAAAGGCCTGGTGAATAATTCATATACGAATGGTGTATTTTTTATGTAAAAAGTATGGCAAAAATATGTGTACATATAGATATATCACAGGCATTTATTTGGGTTTTTTGAGTTTTTTATTAATCATTTTATTCATTTACATTTCAAATGATATCTCACTTCCTGGCTACCCTTCCAGAACCTGCTCCATCCCCTTTCTTCCCCCTCCCCATGGCCTCTATGAGGGTGCTCCTCCACCCATTCACCCATTCCTGTCTCATTACTCTAGCATCCCCCCTACTCTAGGGCATCAAACCACCACAGAACCAAGGGTCTCACCTCCTCTTGATGTCAGATAGGACCATTCTCTGCTGCATATATATCTGGAGCCATGGATCCTTCCATGTGTATACTCTTTGGTGGGTGGTTTAGTCTCTGGGAGAGTTCAGTGGTCCGGTTTGTTGGTATTGTTCTTCCTATGGGGTTGTAATCCTCTTCAGCTCCTTCAGTCCTTAACCTAGCTCTTCCATTAGAGTACCCAGACTCAATCTGATGGTTGGCTGTGAGTATTTGCATCTATTGGTCAGGTGCTGGTAGAGCATTTCCAGGAATAGCCATACCACTCTCCTGTCAACAAATACTTCTTGTAGTCAGCAATAGCATAGGAGACTGGTGTATGGAGATGGGATGGATTCCTAGGTGGGTGGTCACTGGGTGGCCTTTCCCTTAGTCTGTGTCCCATGTTTTGTCCCCATCTTTCCTTTGGAAAGAAATATTTTTGGGTTAAAAATTTTGAGATAGGTAGATGGTCCCATCACTAAAGTGGGAGCCATGCCTGTCTGCTGGAGGTGGTCTCTACAAGCTGTATCTCTCCTTTGTTGGATATTTCAGATAGTCATCTGTGTTGGGTCCTGGGAGCCTCTAGCTTACCTAGCGTTTGGTACTTTCTAGTGGCTACCCTCATTTCCCCCTTCCCCACTGCTACATATTTCTATTTGATTTCCCGACCCCCTAACCTTCTCATCCTGTCCCCCTTTATTCCTCCCCTTCCTGTCTCTCTCCCAGGTCCCTCCCTTTCTCCTTGTACAAAGTTCAAGTCCAAGTGGATCAAGGACCTTCACATAAAACCAGAGACACTGAAACTAATAGAAGAGAAAGTGGGGATGAGCCTTGGGCACATGGGCGCAGGGGAAATTTTCCTGAACAGAACGTCAATGGTTCATGTTGTAAGATCAACAATCAGCAAATGGGACCTCATAAAATTGAAAACTTCTGTAAGGTAAAGGATATAGTCAATAGGACAAAATGGCAACCCACAGATTGGGATGATCTTTATCATCCCTACATCCAGTAGAGGGCTAATATCCAAAATACACAAAAACCTCAAGAGGTTAAACTCCAGAGAACCAAATAACACTATTTAAAAAAATGGAGTACAGAGTTAAACAGAGTTCTGAACTGAGGAATCTCAAAGGACTGAGAAGCATTTAGCAATTCAACATCCTTAGCCACCAGGGAAATGCAAATCAAAATGACCCTGAGATCCACCTCACACCAGTCAGAATGGCTAATATCAAAAACTCAAGTGACATCAGATGCTGGTGAGGATGTGGAGAAACAGGAACTCTCCTCCATTGATGTTGGGACTGCAACCTGGTAAAACCACTTTGGAAATCAATATAGTGGTTCCTCACAAAATTAGAAATAATTCTACATGAAGACCCAGCTATACCACTCCTGGGAAAATACCCAAAAGATGCTCCAACATATAACATGTGTCACTGTTTATAGCAGCCTTATTTATAATAGACAGAAGCTGGGAACAACTTAGATGTCCCTCAACAAAGGAACGGTACATTTACACAATGGAATAATAATTAGGTATTAAAAACAATGACATTATGAAATACACATGCAAATGGATGGTACTTGTAAATATCCTGAGTGAGGTGATCAATCACAAAAGGAACACACATGGAATGTACTAACTGATAAGCGGATATTAGCCCCAAAGCTCAGAACAGCCATGATACAACCCACAAATCATATGGAGCTTAAAAGTGTGGATGCTTCAATCTTATTTAGAAGGTGGAACATGCATTTGTTTGTATAGATTTGTATAGGGTTGTCCATGTTTTGTAAACATATTACCTGTGTAGCAATATTATTTCTGTATCTAGTTTATGCCATTCACATAATATATTTTTGGAAAATTGTTTGCAGAAAATATAGTTGAGAGGCATATATGTACATCTCAACCACTCTTCTTGAATTAAAAAAATGCATCAAAAGGAATATTATAACTGATTACATAGAGAAACATTCACATTGTTTCAATAAATATGTATGCACCTTATGGAAATAACTTCCCTGCACCATATTTCTTGTCTCTTTTTACAATCCAGTTATATCTTAAATACTTCACACTATGTGAAGAGCCTCTGTTTCCTCTCAAACACATTTTAGTTACTTGGTTAATTGATGAAATAAAATGTGTGCATGTACACCTGTAAGTGCTCATGTGAATCACCAGACATCTTGTCCTCTGCAGGACTTCTCAGTTGCTGAGTCATTTCTTGAGCCTGTTTCACCATTGTAAAGAAAAGACCTCTTACTTTTAATTAAAAAAATATAAAACCTTTTTCTCTAAAATATATTATTACTAGTAACATTTATTTCTAAAAGAATAAAAGCCGTAAGTCTAACTTTAATTTAATTTCAATTTTAAATTTGAAATGTTCATTATGATTTTGAGAGATAGTAGGTGTCACATAGGAAAAATGGCAAAACAATAATTCATCTTTTATATCCATGATCAAGTAGACACTGGAAAAGCCCCTTTAGTCAAGAATGTTCTATTTTAGGAATGCTTGATATATTCACCTATGGAAAAGTTAAACAAGACTCCATGCCCATCAGTATTTTCATAAGTTCATAGGTAATATAGCACATACACACACAGACACACACAGACACACACACACTTATATATAGTTTATTATATATGTGTTGTATATAGCATATACATATATGTGTATATACAATAAAATAATACTAATTGTAGTTGAATATTTACACTAAAACCTAGAAGGATAATACCTTATATAATTTGAAAATAAGTATGATTTTATTACACAAAATTTTGACAAAATATTCAGTAGATTAACACTGACTAGTTACATAACAATGGATATTTTGAGCTCACCATCTTGGTTTTAAACAGATATAAAATAGAAACATAGGACTAATGGAGAAACCAATGTAAGAGGATATTTTGAGCCCATGAGTACCAGAGTAGCATTCACAGTCCAATAAATCCCTGGGGAGAGGGAAGAAGAAAGATTATCTATAAAAGTCAGCAATGTGGGTCTGCACAGGCAAATCATAGAACTGATATCACATTTTATTGATTGTGACTTTAGGTCTTTGTTCTCTGGTTTGATGTAGAGACAGAGATCTTTGACTAAATCATTCATGTATGCACAGCTTGACATCAGCTATGACACACTGGATTAGTCTTTTGTTTCAGATATATTCCAACAGTTGTTAGATATGCCTATGACATTAATGAAGTGTTATATTACAGGGAATATATTAGGATTTTAAAAGACAGTTTTAATTTCATACATTCATTTATTTCTTCACTTTTCATTCTGATTGTTGCCCCTGGCATTTTTGTCAAAATTCAAGTATGTGAGTTTATTTCTTGGTCTTTGGTTTGATTTCTTCAACCAATCTGTTTCTATGCCAATGCCATGCCATTTTTATTACCATTGTTCTGTAGTACCGCTTGAAATTAGGGAAGTTCTTTTATTGTACAGTATTGTTTGAGCTATCCTACTTTCTTGTTATTCCATATGAAGTTGAAATGGGAAATCATTTGAAATGTAAATGAAGAATATATCAAATAAAAAGTGAAAGAAAATAGTTCTTTCAAGGTCTATAAAGGATTCTGTTGAGATTTTGATGTGGATGCATTGAATCTATACATTGCTTTTGGTAAAAGAGCCATTTTTTTGCTATGATAATCCTCCTGATCCATGGGCATGGGAAATCTTTTTATATATTCTTCAATTTCTTTGAGACTGAAGTTCTTGTCATACAGGTTTTTCACTTCCTTGTTTTGAGTTACCCCAAGACATTTTAAATTGTTTGTATCTGTTATGAAGGGCATGGTTTCCCTAATTTTTTTTCTCAGATAATGTATCAATTGTATATATAGGACTACTGATTTACTTCTTTCTCCTTTCTTTCTTTCCTTCTTTCTTTCTCTCTCTCTCTCTCTCTCTCTCTCTCTCTCTCTCTCTCTATCTCCCTCCTTCCCCCTCTTTCTTTCTCTCTCTTCTTTCCTTCCTTCCTTCCTTCCTTCCTTCCTCTTTCTTTCTTTTCTTTCTTTCTTTCTTTCTTTCTTTCTTTCTTTCTTTCTTTCTTTCTTTCTTTAAATTTTCTTAATTTTGTATCTGGGTACTTTATTGAAGTGTTTATCAGATGTATGAGTTCCCTAGTAGAATTTTGGGGGCCACATATGCATACTATCATATCATTTGTTAATAGTGACACTTTGACTTCTTTCTTTACAATTTGTATCTTCTTTGTCTCCTTCAGTTGTCTTATTGTTTTAGTTATAACTTCAAGTTGTTCTATGTTGAAGAGATACAGAGAGAGTAGGCAGCCTGGTCTTGCCCCTGATTTTAATATAGATTGATTTAAGTTTCTCTTCATTTAATTTGATGTTAACTATTAGCTTGCTGAATGTTGCCTTTATTGTGTTTAGATATGCACATTGTACCCCTGATCTCTCCAAGATTTTTAACATGAAGGGGTGTTGGATTTTTGCAAAATGATTTTTCAGCCTCTAATGAGATGACCATGTGGATTTTTCCCCTTGAGATTGTTTATGTGGTAAATTACTTTGATGAATTTTTATATATTGAATCACATTGGGATAAAACCTACTTGATCATGATGTATGATGTCTTTGAAGTATTATTGGATTCAGTTTGCTAGTATTATATTCAGTATTTTTGTATCAGTGTTCATAAGGGAGATAAGTCTGAAATTCTCTTTCTTTATTGAGTCTGTGTAGTTTAGGTGTCAGGGTGACTGTGGCCTCATAGAAGGCATTCGACAATGTTCTTACTGTTTCTATTTCATGGAATATTTTGAGGAATACGGGTATTAGCTTATTTTAAAGTCTGATAGAATTCTCCACCAAAACCATATGTGCCTGGGCTTTTTTTTAAAATTTAAGTTGGGAGCCTTTTAATGACTGCTTCTATTTTCTTAGAGGTTATAGGACTATTTGAATAGTATATCTGATTGTGATTTGATGACTTTATTACATGGCATCTTTCTGGAAAATCATTCATTTTCTTAAGATTTTCCAATTTTGTATAGTACAAACTTTTGAAGTAAGACCTAATTATTCTATGCATTTCCTTCAGTGTTTTATGTTATGTCTCCTTTTTCATATCAGATTTTGTTAATTTGGACACTGTCTCTCAGCCTTTTAGTTAATTTGGCTAACAGTTTGTCTATCTTGTTAATTTTCGCAAAGAATCAGCTTCTGGTCTTAATGATTTATTGTATTGTTTGTTCTCTTTGATTCTAAATGTTTGAAACCAGCCCCTTGTTCGATTACTTCCTGCAGTCTAATGAGCATGTTTCAAGCATAGGTATCTTACCTGGCTGTCACTGGTGGCAGCAGGCCTCCTGGGAGGCATGCTAAGATGTGGCCATGGGAGGGGCATGCAGATGTGTGCAGAGATATATTTTTAAAATCTTCAAGTCCCAGGTGGTAATTGTTGGCTTTATTTTTTGAACAATTACAATTCTATTCAGATAGGCTACAGCAAAAGTGAAAGGGAATAAGAGAAAGAGAAAAAGGGGGCAGGCAAAGGGACTAATGCTCATTACATAACTGTAGAAAATTATTAAACAATAAAGAAAATCTTAGCTTTGTAATTACTATCCAGTTTTATAGATGACTGATGATTTAACCAACATATTTCTTGATCACATGGTTGTTCAAATTTAATTTATGATGAGAAAGCAACTTTTTATGTTTTCCAATTTGTTCATAAATGTGTTTATTTACTTTAGTATTCATATGGAATTAAGAGACCAGGATTTCATGGAATTTGAAGAAAAGGAAGCAATGAGTTCCTGGATGAAAGGTGTTAAGTTGAATGTGAGAACGGAATATTTTAATCCACAGATTACTGATCATGAAAACAAGAGTTAGTCTAATAAAAGTTGTTTGCCTCCACAGGCATCTACACTCATTTGCAGTTTAATTCACCCTTCACAAGCATAATTTTAAAACACAAAGAGTTAAACTGAAAAAACTAATATCATTCTTGATTTTGTTACATATTTTTGTCTAATACTTTAGGGACATATTATAGAATGAACACGCAGGCAAACAAGTTGAATTAGCAATAAAGCAATCAGTTTAGTTGTTACCATACACTAAATATGGAGAAAGAATTCTAATTTCTTATAATAAAATATGTAGAAAATAATACATTGGTAACAAAATAAAAAGTCATAAATAATTTTAATATAAGATGAATGGTTATAATAAATAAATTTGTAAAAATCTCAATGGAGAATACAACATGAATGAATAGATAATTCATAGAGAGTCTAATTATATTACCCAGAGTTGTCATATATATGAATAAATACATGAATATATATGTTATATATATATATATATATATATATATATGTGTGTGTGTGTGTGTGTGTGTGTGTGTGTGTGAGAGAGAGAGAGAGAGAGAGAGAGAGAGAGAGAGAGAGAGAGATTGGTTAAGCTTATGAAAAACAGCTTGTGTAGTCCAAAACTGGTTGCCTTCATATTGAACAAGTTAAGAAACCAGAACTGTTTAGCCTATGTCTTGACACTTCTAATCTGACACAAAAGGCCTGGAGATTTTTGGAGAGACACTGTTCTTCAGTCACATTGGGTACCTCTGTAGGATTAGAGTAGATTGGTAGCAACAGAGTAGATTAGCTTATTGGTAAGATGGGAAAGCAAACAGGCAAAGAGAACATTGAGGCTATTCCTTTGGTCTTCTTTTTCTCTAGGCCACAACTGGATGGTATCACCCATCTTAAGGTGAGTCTTCCCATTTCAACTAATGTAATCACAAACATAACTTACAGGCTTGCCCAGAGGTTAATATAATTTAGACAACACATGCAAGTATACAGAGAGCTTCCTTTCGCGGATTCTAGATGCGTTCAGATTGACAATTAATATTAGTTTTATAAGAAGAAGCCTCTGAGCAAACAGTAACATCTAAGAAGTCTCTGGAATTCCTTAGATAAGTAGCATAATATTTCCATAATTTGACTGCTTTATTCCTGACTTTATTTTTTTTCCATTTAAACTACAATCTTTATGTTTTGTCTCTTTCTCACATCCAAACCAGCATTTATTGTCCTTTTTCAGTTGACTGTGGTAAGCTGAGATTTCCTATTAGTTTTGATACTCTAATATGCATTACCTGGCAGACATTTTCCCCCAGTTGGTAGGCTACCTCTTCATTCAAATCATGTGGTCCTTTGATGTAAAGAAACTTTCAAATTTCCTGTGATCTCATTTGTCAATCATTGATTTTAATATCTGTGGTACCTGAAGCTGTACAGAAAGTTCTTTAGTGTGTCTACAAGTTTCAAAATAGTTTGGTAAGATATGCCCATGAATGCCATCATGACATGAAAGTTATGGGAATAGGAAATCATTTCTGATTGAATTATAGGCCTATAGTACAAGATGGAAACTGTATGTGGCACCATTATTAGGCCAAAGAACCTGTGTCTGCAAAGGTCATAGGCCCTAAGGAAGATCCTACTACTATTGTTTGATATAACATTTTCAAATATATATGTTAGTTTCTTGGAAAGAATTAGTCTGTTTTTCTTATATTTTTATTACCTGACTTCTCACTTAAATATTTTGTGAGAGTGAAAACAACATGCTAGCCATTTGAAACATAGAGATGTTTTATTTGTGCTTTTTCTATAACTCTGGGTGCAACACAGTCCATGTCTCTCTGTTTGGTGTAAGTCATCATTATCATCTGTGATGTGTTTACCAACATTGTACTGAATCCTTAGATTCTAATGCTATCATTGATTCCTCCGATGCATATTGCACCTTGGCAGGACTAGTTGGAACTACCTAGAAACCTAATTTTACATATTTCTTCCCATCGCCCAAGCTGACTATATAGCTCCTTTTGAGGTAACTAAAAGAACTTTTTGACTGCTCTCATTGTCATTTCATCCTTCGAAGAATAATATGGTTATATTTGTTCACTCTAAGCACTCTACTGTATCATGGGGGCCACAGTGCCACACTTCTTGTCAGAGATGGTCCCTAATGATCTCATTCACTTTATTTCATCCAGTTCTCAGCATTATGCTATGAGCCGGACATGCTCATAGTAGGAATCTGTATGCATCAACAGTGTTACTCACCCTCCTCAGCTATCCAAGCTTCTCTTCATACCTGGCAAGGTCTCCACAGGAATGCCAATTACTCAGTGTCATTCTCTATCAATCGTAGCAATTAACTTGTTTTGTTTAGCTTTCCATAGTACTTCATCACCATGGGTAATTATATATTTTACTAATGGTATGAATACCATCGATTTTCCTAGCAAAATATATGCCTCTCAAGAGCAGAAACAGCGTCTGCTTTATTCACAGCCTTGTCTCCAGTGAGTAGAAAATTGCCTAATGCTAGCTAAATGTCTGCACATTTTTTTCAATGATAAGTGAATACTGCTCAATTTAGACACTAACAATGGAGTGGTGGATAGTTTATTCCTATGGAATTAAATAAAAATTAAGGAAAACGATGTTGATTTTATAGTTTTTCGTTAGGAATAAAGATTTATTAACATATCCCAATTTTAAACACAGCCACTTCAGTTTGCAAATTTCAAGCTGAGTTAAACCTGTATTTGCATTGCTGCTGTACTCGATGGGCCTTTTGGCCAATTTTAAGGACCACTGATTCATAGTGTAGTTTAACTAAATCAGAGGAAGCAAAATAAAGTTGCTTTGTGCATGACCAATGTGTTTCTTGGCAGTAATTCATCAGCACTAAGCAAAGCCACCCACTGCTTCAAGAGCATGCCATAGCTTCCCGTTACTGCAATCGCTGTATTCCAGAGCTTGGCAGTGATGGATAAGTATATCAAAAGATGGAGAATTCTGTGCAGGGAGATTGTAAACCAGCCTTTCAAATAGCCACCTGTCTTTTTCCAATGAGAGCTTGTCATCTAAGTACTGCTCAGTGATAAATAATGAAGAGTGAGGTCCATTCTCTTTGTGAGTCAGTGTGTCAGCTTAGAGAGTATCACCTAATCATTTGATCCAGGTTTATCAAGTAGAAAGGTTCATACATTGCTTTCATCCTGGTGTTAATTATAGAGTCATAATTCGTGATTACTTCCTCAACCACAGTTTAAACTGATTGCTTCTGTTTTTGCCAGTTATCCATTTGTGAAATGTGTGTTTGTGTGCCCAGTTGTGATCCAAAATATATGAAGAGAGCTGGTTCAGGCAACTAATGAAGGAGCAGTGTGTTATTAACGGAACATGGGCCATGCCCAAGCTCGTGAAAACTACTGATCATAATCCCTGGCTAAATAATCCTGTGCTCCTAGTATTTGTATCTATCATTATCCTGCCAAATCATAAATGTATGAAATTAGAAAAATGCAAAAGCAAGACAAAAACCACAAAGGAGAAAGCAGTATGAAGCTCAAATCACACATGCAGCATAACAGATTTTATTAACACTTTCATATTATCCTTGAGAGAGGAAATTTAACTCTTCATTTTTATGTGGAAATACTCACTTTCCTTTCCTAAGAGAAGATAATTTTATTGGACAGAGATGTCTGTAGATTCAAGGTCCTAGTAGCAGTAACTGCTGGGCTCTGATGAGTTTGTTGTGTCTATATTATAGCAATGAAAATGTACCACTTATAGAGGAGATGATCACGGATGATTCAGAATGACAGAGAAATTCAAGAGCCAGATTTTCTCTTTTAATTATGACATACCTCATCAAGAATTAACCAGGGTCCTAAAAATCTACATTCAACTCAGGATGAAGTAGGCTAGCTTCAGATCTCTT
Source organism: Apodemus agrarius (assembly GCA_964023405.1). Lineage (NCBI taxonomy): Eukaryota > Metazoa > Chordata > Mammalia > Rodentia > Muridae > Apodemus > Apodemus agrarius. Next base: position 55,107,337 of record OZ030023.1, on the reverse strand, counting down.
CTCTTCAAACTTAAATACTCCAAAATCACCCCCACCTGAGTACTGGACCTCCAGCTACAGCTTCTACTTCTCTCCTGCAATCTCCTGCTAACACATTGTCATGCTTTTTTGGGGGGGTAAATGTTTTGTTCATTGGTTTCTGTTGCTCTCTTCAGTTCTTAAGAGTGTGTGGTAGATGTGTGTTGCCTGGTAGGAAATTCTTCTGACATCCTGCTAGGTGTGTCCACTATGGATAACATATACAATTTATAAATAAATAAATAAATAAAATAAATAAATAAATAAATAAATAAATAAATAAATAAATAAATAAATGATTCTTTGGGATAGGGATGGAGCAAAAGGTAAAGTCTGAGGAGTCCACAGGAGGGAAGAAGGCAGCATATTCAGGCAGGATCTACTTAGTTCTTTTGGGAATTGGTAAGCAGAGAAGTAAGGCTATAATAGATGTCCTACTGTAGATCAGGGGATGAGACTTTGCAATTGGATTTGGAGTTAAGGGAGAGAGTAAACATTGAAGTTTTCCTCCAAGCTTCATTAGCCTACTTGCTTCTTGAGCAGGCTTGTTCACTGGGTTCCAAGGAATGCCCTCTGGGATTTGAGGGATAAAACAAGATGAGATGAGTGGGGAGAAAGTTTGGAGGCCTTAGAAGGAAAATTCAAACCTGATGAAGATAACTAACACCCCCCCCAAAAAAAACAGAAGGAATAAATAATCTAATACCAGTAAATCAAAAGAGGGGAAAAACCAAACCATAACAACAAAATAACATGATTCAACAAACACTGCTCATTTATATCTTTCAACATCAATTGTCTCAATTTGTATTGCCCTCAAAAGACAAAGATTAACAGAATGGATGATAAAGCAGTATCCATCCCTCTGCTGCATCTTAGGAAAACACCTTAATACCAAGGATAAAGATCACTTCGGGGGAAAATGCTGGAAAAGTCATTTGTTACCAAAAAATAGACTTAAAACCAAGAGAGTATAGCCATTTGGATATCTAATAAAATATACTTCAAACCAAAACTAAGAAGAAGTTTTATGGATGAACACTAGAAATTCTTAAAAGGAAAACTTACAAAGAAGACACTGCAGTACTTAACATCTATATACCAAAACATGAGGACACTCAAGGGGTATACTTAAAACAAGAAAGAAAAAGAAATATAACCAAACAAAGAAACAAAAAGAACACAAGTACAGCTTAAATCACATATTAACCTTCACACGCTGATAATGAAATATTTCACTACCCCACTCTCACCCACAGACACATTATCCAGACAAAAACTGGAAATGAAAAATGTTGGAGCTAACTGACATCATAACCAAATGGACCTAAGAGATATTTACAGACCATTTCATGCAAACACAGAAGAATATATCTTCTTCTGAGCACCCCAGGAAACTTTCTTAAAAATTGACCGCATTCCCAGAAACAAAGCAAGGGTTGAAAGCTATAAGAAAATTGAAATAGCAAGCTGCATGCTAACGGGTTACCACATATTATAGGTCAATTTGAACAACAGAAATGATAGAAAGAATACAAATGTGTGGGAAAATAATGCCTCACTGCTGAATGAAAAATGAATTGGTCAAGACAGAAAGAAATTTATCTTTGTAAACTCTAGTAAAAATAGAAAATCCTCATTAAAATTTACCAATCAAGCAAACCCCAGAACCAGAGGTTTCAGCATATAATTTTTCCAGTCTTTCAAAGGACTAATGCCAACACTCCTTAAATTAATCCACAAAATAGACACAGAAGGAAACATAAGAAAGAAATTTCAATTTTTTTAGAATCAAAAAAAAAAAGAAAAAGAAAATATAGCCTATATAAGACACAATGATTATCATTCTATGAGGCAAGTTCATACCACTAAGAGTCTACATAAAGAAATTAGACAAGTCTCATACAAGTAACTTGACAGCATGCCTGAAATCTTTAGAACAAAAAGAAGAAATCACATTCCAAAGGAGAAGACATCAAGGTATAATCCAACCCAGGGATGAAATCAATAAAATAGAAACAACAAGAACAATAACGAAAAGAACAAAATATATAAGAATCAATGAAAGAGAGTTGGTTCTTTGAGAAAATCTGTAGCATTGATAAATCTTTTGACAAACTAAACAGCAGAGAGCATATTCACATTAACAAAATAGAAATGAAAATGGGAATGTAACAATAGACACTAAGGAAATACAGAGAATTATAAGGACAAACATTTAAAAAACCTATACTTCACAAAATTTAAAAATCTTAAAGAAACAGATAATTATTTCAATACAGATTATCTGCCAAAACTGAAGAACATATAAGCGATTTTTAAACAGACCTATAAGTTCTAGTAAAATTGAAGTTGTTATTAAAAGTCTCCCAACCAAGAAACTCCAGAACCAGAAGTTTTAGCACAGAATTCTACCAGACTGTTAAATGATTAATGCTAACACTCCTTAAATTAATCCTCAAAGTAGAAACAGAAGGAACATTTTCCAGTTAATTTTATGAGACCAGAGTTACCCTGATGCCTAAACCACATAAAGACCCCATAAAGGGAAAAGGATTATAGACCTTTTCCATTCTGAACACATAGACAACAATTCTCAATAAAATATTCACTAAAGAAATCCATGAACACATCAAAAAGGTCATTTACTATGATCAAGTAAGCTTTATCCCAGGTATGGAAGAATTTTTGAACATATACAAATAGATAAGTGTACAATATAAACAAATTTAATGTCAAAAATATATGATCATCATTAGATTCATGCAAGTTCTTTGACAAAAGTTCTACACTTCTTAATAAAAGTTCTGAAGAGATTAGGGATACAAGGAACATACCTCAACATAATAAGGGGAAACCATAGTCAGTAGCAACTTAAATCAGCTCAAACATAGTTCCACTAAAATCCACTCTCTCCATAACTATTCAGTAAAGTATTTGAAGTAATAGCAAGAACAGTAAGACAACTTACGGAGATCTTCTGACATAAATTGGAGAGGAAGAAGTCAATGTATCTTTATTTGCAGGTGATATGATAGTATACATAAATGGCCCTAAAAATTACATTGGGGAAGGACTACAACTGGTAATTAAATTTAAAGGGAATTCTCAAAAGAAGAAGCTCTTATGGCTGAGAAGCATTTAAAGAAAAGTTGAACATCTCTAGCCACCAGGGAAATGCTGATCAAAGTTACTTGGATATTTATTCCTACATCAGCTAGAAAGGCTAAGATCGATAAACTAAATAATAGGTCATGCTAGCAAGCATGTGGAGTAAAGTAAACATACCTCCACTGTTGGTGTATACAGCTACTATGGTATCCCTCAATGTGTGCATGAGTATGTCTCTGAGTCTATATTTTTATCTTGATACTTTTCTTTGACACTTTTCCTTCTGTTCACTTGTTTTTCTCTATTCTAATGTTTTTAAATCTCTATAGAGTAAGGTATAGTATAGTAATAGCATAGTATAGTATAGTATAGTATAGTAAGTATAGTATTATCTTGTAGATGACAGTTTGTTTTCTATTGAGAGATAAAATGTGGGTGGATCAGATAGGAGGTGAGGTGTGAGGAGTAGGTATGGAACAGAAATCAGAATATATTGTATAAAAAATCTATTTTAATAACAAAAAATATAATAGAAAAAGTACTACATTCTTCTCCTCTGATAGTAGAGCCCCAGCCTCTATGGCTGAGTTTCCTTCCTCGGTTCTCTTTCATTGCTTCGATTTGACAACACTGCTTTAGTTAGTTGCTCTTTTCCCCACTTTTTCTACACATACTATTTTCTCTCTGATTCCTGCCCTCTGCCATAATAAACAGGGGGACATCATCCATGACAGACCATTTGTTCATGCATCTTCTTCGCTAATACTAAACTCTAAAGTGCCGCGAGGTATTCTGAAGTCTGAGCTCGGGTGTCAGGGAGTTGAACAACCTTCATTTCTTGAAGGGGATATATCAAACTGTTTCCTGTTTAATAAAGACTGAATAAAGTACACAATAAGGAAAGCTGTGTGTGTGTGTGGTATGTGTGTGTATATTTGTGTGTGTCTGTGTGTTTAAGGTAAGATGCAGAGGAGAGACTAAAGTGATGGATTTAAATTGTCTCATTTTATAGTGTGAATTGTTATTAAGAGATTTAAAGTTATTTAAAATAATTGTGTATTTGTATGTTTATTTCTTCATTCCCAAACACTCAATAAATGCGTAGGGCCTGCACAGCACTGGACATTGTTCCCAGCTATGGAGAGGTGTGTGTACACGTGTGTGTGTGTGTGTGTGTGTGTGTGTGTGTCTGTACATATGTTTCTGCAAAATTTACAAAAGGGTGTCAGAACTAGCTAAAATTGTCAGCCATCATGTGGGTGCTAGGAATCAATCCTGTGTCCTCTATAAAAACAACACTGGCTCATACTGCTAGCCATCTCTCCAGACCCCAGCTAACACAATTAATCATAAATATTCAGTCTATGTTTCAATCATATGGACAGAATTCAATGTTTATTTGATAATAAATTTATAGAACAAGTAATATAGCACTATTTTCCAATTTTGTTTGTAAAAAATAGTAAAATATATTTCAGAGTGCACAACAGTTTTAAAAACTAGCTATACTAATATTCACTGCTAGTAAGAATCAAGCTCTAGACATACTCATTCTTAGATACATAAAATGATTTATGAAAAATAATGAAAAAGAACTGAACGACAATTAACTTTACTGTAACATGGGTCCCATTTCCATTGATCAAATCTTCATTTTTGCCTTTAAATTATAGCCTCCCCTTGTATCAGAAATTTAATTTTAAAGAAACGTCTTTAACATCATCTATTCAATACAAAATATATTTTAAAACCATCAGCATTTGAATCAGTACAAAATTTTGCACTAAGTACTCCCCCAAACAGAAAGACAAGAAAAAGAAATTCTACTTCACCCTTGAGCTCATAGTAACACCTACACATTCCTGTTTGTCCAATGGTTCTTTGCCTTGGTAAGAAGTAAAGGCTTACTGTCTTCTCCACACAGCTGTACACATCTTTCATGTTGTTCTGCTAACCATGCCTTAGAGAACTAGAGAATGAGACTCTTACATTGAAAGTCATTTTTCAGGGTACACCATCTGAATATCATTTTATTACTACACACAGATGGCTTCCACAGGTCATACTCTTTGAACATCCAGTTTATGAAATCTGGGCAAATTCTGCTTGTATTTTATTCTGTTATATCTGTTCTCAAAGCTTCTTCTTGGAGTTCTAAACTAATTGAAATATGTATGCATATATATGCATATGTTTGTGTCACATACATGATACTATGGCACCATGGGGAAAATAGAGAGGAGAAAGAAACATGTAAAAAACATTATACTTGGAAAAAATAGACCCACAGAAGCTAACCCTTTGTAGTTCTGTGTGTTGCCTGGTCTCTTTCAGACTATAGTATGAACCTAAGAAATGTAATTTCTGGTTCCATGGTTTAGATTGTGACCTATTTCTATCACAGTAAATATCAGCATGGTACAAAGAGGATATTATGCCTTCTCTTATTCTGAAATGTGCATTCTGCATGGCTGAAGTCACTTATCCCAACAATGCCAGCACCCCATCCACAGACCCAGCTTTTCCATAATAAAAGAGACATTGCTAATTACATTAGCTTGGATTAGCTGGGCCTCTCAGTGTAATTATAAGAACTTTTCACAGAACAAAACCTTTCTCTACTGAAGCAAGGAAGATGAGTGTAAAGAATGACAAATTGAAGCAGAAGAATAATGTGATGACTTTGAAGACAGGAGATGGGATTTAGGGATAAAGAATATGGCAGAATCAAGAAGCTTGGAATGATTTCCACTGGTGTTGGGGATCATGCTGTTTTAGTAAATTAGTTGTTGCAGAGTTTCATTCAATCACCACAACTTCACTAGCACTGAGTAGTTAGCTAGCTTTCTGGTCCAAGGCATGGCCTCCCTCTTAAGTTCAACTGGAGAGCAGCTGACTAGCACCAGGTATTTGTGCCACTACTGTACACTTCAGGTCATTGTTCCATCCTAGTCTTTGAAGTGGTTCATAGTTGTCATCATAGATGGGTAAAAACTCGTGTTAGCCTTCATCCTTTGGAAGCATTCACAGTATTCTCTGATACTATGAAAACTGGTCTTCAGAGAGGGGACTTTCAAATCAGTTCTAGTTTGGTTGTTGTTGGGCCCTATATCTGAAGTGCTTGGTATCTTCTGCAATAAAGGTGTGTCTTTGATCTCTGGGAGATCACCAAGGCCAAGTGCACCAGGGTGTATGTTTTTGGCGTTTCTTGGACATCCCTGACCAGCAACTCAAAGAAGGTTGGTTATGTCTGATATTGGGTGTTTTTATTGGGTGTTCTTTAACTGTTGGAGAGAAAACAATTATCATGGGAAAAATGATTCACTAATATATATGCATATAATTTTTAATTATTTATAGAGAGTTATATAGTTATGTACACTATAGGTCTCTCTGGTAAATAGTTAATTATATAAATCCTTGTAGCCTTATACTTACATATTGCTATTTTATCCACTTTCCTGTTTCTTCTATATTGACCTCCATCCACCTTGCCTAATGACCCCCCTCCCTTCCTCATTTCCAGTGGATGACCAAAGAAAGAAGACCCACCATGAATGTTAGAACCATCCCACAGACTGTGGCTTCTGAGCTACATAAGAGGAAAGAAGGAGCACATGGGCCAGGCATCAGCAAGCATGTCTCTCTGCTTCTTGACCAGAGCTGCAACATGTCCCTTTGCTTCCTGACTTTGCTGTCATGTGCTTTTCCACCATAATAAACGGTACTTTCTACCCATTGTCCAACACAAGTCCCATCTTCCTTCAATTTCTTTTGTCAGATATCGTATCACAGCAATCAGAAAGAGAGCAATACAAACAACATGTAGCCTGACAGTTTAATAGCATTTTCTTCATTTCCCCCGATCACAATCATAAGTCAGCAAAGATAATTGATTTCATCTCAACACCTTGAGATAGGATAAGAACAACAAAACAAAAATGCTGGATGAGGTTCTGCAGAAAAGAGATTGCTGTTGTTGGAAATGAAAAATGATGCAAGCACAATGGAAATCTGCATTTTGAATCCTTAAAAGCTAAAGATACATCTACCACATGGCATTCACTTCTACAGACACTTACACAGCCATGTTTATTGATGCCTTATTCACAATAGCTAGGAAATGATAACAACCTAAATGAGAATGAGAATGTGGTTCAAGCATACAATGGGACAGCATTCCACTGTAAAGAAGAATGAAAAGCCAAGGCAGGGAAGTGATAACAGTCCTACCCAGATGTGATGCTTATGAACTATGACAGTGACCAGCATGGCAAGATAACTGATAAATTGCAATAAATATCAATCAAATGTCAGTGGTATCCTAAGTAGACTTAAGGGCCACTGAACACTACTGAAACCATGCCTATTGCTAGAAACCTAGCCATCTACCCAGGACTAGAGCTATCATGGGTCATAGAATGGAATATACTAGTATCACCATTTTGCTAGGCCAGCAGCACTTCTTAGCTCCATTTTGAATCCTATGCTCATACACATGGTATATATAATTATATTTCCTAATCAGAGAAGATTCTCTCCATAGAAAAGCACAACTAGACACATTGGACACAGAGATCAATGACCAGTGGGAATCTAAGCCCCAGTGAGTACATACTCAGCATAGCTCCTGCATCTGACTCTCAGGAAACAAAACAGAAAAGGCCAAGGAAATATTGCAACAAGCAAAATAACAAGACAACTTCTGTGTGGCCACTTCTCTAAGTTGCACAAATAAGGCATGAATAAGGCAATATTGATAGACATGCTCACATGGAAGGGGAAATCTCATGGTGTCCCACCGCTAGATAAATAGCAAAAGGGAACTCTTGATTGCTGGGACTTGGAGAATTAGCATTTACAAGGGATAAGCCCCTGATTGATTATGTAATACAAAGTAGTTAGCACTGAAACTATTTCCACAAAAACAACTAGAATAGAATTAGAAAATGGTATTCATTTATTTGTGGCTATGCATATACCCATACTATATACAATTAATATATTAATTAAATTTATCAAAGTGAAACAAAGGAATCTAATAATAATCAAAGATAAAAAGTCTTTCAATTTAGGAAGGGAATGTGAGTAAGAAAAGAGAAGGGGCAAGTAATATAAATATAATTGAAAGGTAAAAATAAATAATATAAATAAATAAAACAATATCTCAAAGGAAAATTTTCTAAATGCACCAGGTTTCCTTACAATGAAGTCTTAGCCTTTTCTTGTTTATAAACAAGTTATTTTATTTTTAAAATGTGGATGAGTATTTATTCCCAACAGCTTAGTTAAGCATAGGAGTCTCTTTGTAAAGAACAGTCATTTGTTTCCATAATCCCAAGTGTTTGTCCACTTACCACATTTCATACATAGGCATTAGGTTTTACTCCTAACCTTGTAACAGGGCTTGACAACATATAGTCCTTGGTTTTTTGATCATTCAACAGGGTTTATTGTTTTAGTGAGTGTTTTATTTATTGCTGTGATAAATTTAAAAAAAAACATGGATATTATAATACTACATGAGGAAGAGAGGGATTATTTTGCTTCCATTTCCACACGATAGATCATCTATGTATGAAGGGCAGGAACTCAAGACAGGAAGCTGGAGGCAGGAACTAGCACAGGGAGGAATGTTCCTTACTGGCTTGTCTCTCATGCTTGTTCAGCCTGCCTTCTTGTAACACCGAGGGCTAGCACTGCACAGAGTGAGCTGGGCATTCCCACATCACATTGAGAAAATGCCTCGCACGCTCACTTACAGACCAGTCCTATGGAGGCATTTTCCCTTCCAGATGAACCTTGTCTATGTCTAGGTGACTTAAATCTAGCTAGAATGCCTGTCTTCCTCTGTCCACTTTCTGTCACCTGAAACACTTTTCCCTCTTTCTGCTATTGTGGAGATAGAAATAAAATTCTTCCAGTAGGACTATCTTATTCTCTTGAGAAATATTTCTTTATTTCTTCCTGTTCTTGGCTAAGGTGAGACAAAAAGGCTGCCATTCGCATGCCATAAAGCACTTCAGCCTTACTCTTATTAGGCTGCACGTTTTTCAGTGGACTGAGTATGTGGGTTTTTAGTCATCCAAAATAACTGAACTGTTATGTAACGTTAAAACAGGCGTAGGTTAGATAAAGGTGTAACAGTTTTTCCTGAATAAGTGTTTTGCAGATCTGAAACATTCAAAGATAGCCTGGGAACTAAGGGATTTTAAGATAAGCTCAAATAAAAATCTGGAGGAGGAAATATCGGGATGTTTTTCAGGAATACAGAGAACAAAGGGATGGTTCTCTCATTTGAATGGGCCTTAGCAAAGGGCACAGGAGGAGGAGATTAGGGGGAAACAGTGCAATGTGTAGGACACTTTACTTCTGCCTATAGTGGAGTCGCATTAAAAGACAAGAACCAGTGATATTTTTTAAATAAAACATTTCTGTACAAAGACCTTGGTTTTTAGCCTATTATCTTTAAAATTATTTCAACTGAAAACATTCATCATACAAAATCAAGGGAAAATATTAGCTACTATGACAAACATCTTTTTAATACTCAAAGAGCATTCGTACTCAGTGCTTTACTCAATTGATTGTTCTTGGTTAGAAAGTTCATGAGGCGTGGAGCCCAATTCACTTAAATGAATGTGTTGGGTCTTGTCACTGGGGATTTCTGTTCCTAAGATTGATGCTCTGAGCATTAGGAAAACTTATTAGTGGCTTCTATAATGCAGCTTTGTTTTTCACAATAATAAATTACCCTTAATTTAAAGTTGTGACAAACTTAATCTGCTGTAGAAGCTAGGTCATAGATTTGCTTTAATGATTACTTACCTCATTCCTTTGTTTCTGTGGCTAGAATTTATCTTCTATTCTTTCAGAATGTCTGAGTCCAACTGCTCTGCGTTGATTATTGTGATTTTTTTTAGATCTGTATTACTTTATGACTCTCATAACGTGGTGTTGTTTATCCTATTGTGAATTTTCAACACGAACCTAAGTAGAATTAATCACCCTCATATGTGCCCTGTTAGTTTGAATAATTATATTTATTTTAAAAGGGGGAAAACTAATTCTAAAGCTTGTCTCTAGAGTAATCATTTCACAGCCTTTTAACACATTTTGTTTTAATATTAATGAAAACACAGGCAATTTTTATCATGTGTGGGAAATAACAAGTGCTATTTATTATCACTTTTATGCCTTACATAAACTACCTAAGTATAAAGTTGACCATAAGACTATAGCACTGTGTGGACTTATTACCAAACAGAATATATGAACTTTTATCATTGTTTCTGTTGTCACATTGATGGTCATGAACAGAGCTATGTCATGAACTTGTGTTAAGACTTGTGTCAATAACTCACTGCCTTTCCAAATTCTTTATGCCACTTTCCTGGATCAAGGAAAAAAATCATTCACTAATACAAGTAAGATAAAGAGGACTAACAAAAAGTAACAACAGAAAAAAAAACCTATAGAGTTGAGTAAAAGATTAAGAAGCAATTTAAACATCAACAATTAAACATTTTCTTCCTTCTGCCTACCAAAGAACTATGCCTCTTCACAGAGAGAAAATCTCTTCAGCCTTCTGTGGTGGTAATGCTTTCTCTTCTGGGACACAGCATGGGTCTGGCTATACAAAGAAAGGAGGGAAAGAAATAGCTGTAAGTATTCCTTGAAGCAGGTGCAGTGTAAGCTATTCTGACCTTAGTCTTGGATTATATAATCTGTTTGCATGAATAGATGAATACCAGTACATATGGATAAATAATGGATGGATTATGACAAACATTTGGATCACTGTGAATTAATCGTTTTCTCAAATCAGATAAGATATACATGAGAGGTATTCAGAGTTCATGTCTATCAATTCTCCATGAGTTTGCTCATCAAACATTTCTCACAGAAAATGTTTAGAAACACCAGAAATGTAAAATTCCAACATATGCTACCTGTTTAGTCCTCTGTGATTGATTTAGTGGGTGTCCTCCTGGCCTTCCATTGCATTCTTATAAAGGAAGAGAAAAGAAGCTATAGAATATCTGTTTCAGTAAAAGAATAAGATTGGACTAATCTACATGAATCACAGGCTATGGATAAAAATAATAATAATAGAAGCCCTGTCTCTATTCGTGAAGGAGAAAAAAAGCATGTGCTTTACTCTGTTCTGAAAATGGTTTCCATGAATTATAAAGCAATGTGAATCCTGAACACAAGAATGTCCAGTTCTAAATAAAACTTATACTCTGTATGTCCACCCTCCAAAGATTCCAGCAACAGCTCAGAGGTGATAGAGGACTACAAGGAGACCGTGTCTTCCTCCTAAGTCAGGGCAGATACACACATGTACTCTCAGTGGTTGTGATGGCATGGGCAGCCCTGTGCAAGCCCAAGCTCCAAGCTCAGCATGGAGAAGGGAGATGGGTGTGAAGGTCTACCCTCAGCTAAGGAGCCAGTGATTATTCTCTCTCTCTCTCTCTCTCTCTCTCTCTCTCTCTCTCTCTCTCTCTCTCTCTCTCTCTCTCTCTCATGTTTTTAATGGAACTGGTCTTTCTTTTCTTTTTTCTTTTACCTATTCACTTTACATCCAGCTCCCTGTCCTCCCTGTCACTACTCCCACAATCCTTCCACCCTCCTTCCTCTCATTCTCCTCCAGACAGATAGGACCCTGCCCCCCATCCCCTACCCCCCAACTCCCCTTCTACCCCCTCTCCCCTGCCTCAGCATCTCAGTACTCAGATTTTAGAACTAATGTGTTACCAGGTTCTGTTATTCTTATTGTTTGTTTGCTTGCCTACTAATATGTAAATACAAAAAATTAGCATGTTTTAGTCATATTGTCTCATAATTTTCCCTAAGGAAGTGATATAAGATGCAATCTGTTGGCCATTTTCTAGGGAAGAAGCGAAGTTTTGTTAGATTTAGGCTCAATTTTTAAAAAAGCTAAACCAATGTTTACCCTCTAATTGTAACAGTAAAGTATTTCTTAGGAAACAGAAAGCAAATGTTTTTCTTTATCTCATATACACTTACGAATCTCAGAAGGTCTAGCATTGCTCATAGGAAAGAGTTAAACATCCTGAAGCTTTCATTTCTCTTCTATGTTCCCTCTCTCTTTCAGAGTCCAGGAGATTAAGGTAAATTATTCTCTTTTATCCAGAATATAAACTTAGTCAAAGCAGGAACTTGTCACATTTACTTGCAAAAATGAACACATTAAAAAATATCCTAGAATGATTTACATCATTAATATTTACTTACTTCAAATGTACAATGCTGGCATTATTCTTTAGATTAAAGTAGTCAAATATGAGCAACTTCTTATTTTTCAACCTAATCTGTTATGGCAGATATAAGGCATAATCTTCTATTCTGACATTATTCAGGGTCAGCTTCTCTCAAATTTCTACTATTTGGATGAATCATCAGGTAACTGTGAGTGGCAGTACAACCGTGACAATTTAGTTTCTCTGGCAGATTAAAACAGCATTAAATAAAATCTCTAATATTTGTCTGAGACTAATATACCTGATATTGTAGAGTTCTGGAGTTTTCCTCTTTTGTAGATTGTTTCTGCCTCTGCAGCTTTCCCTGATTTTCTTCTGGAACTGTATGAAATAACTAAACAAGGTTTCCCCAGCATTTATCAAAAATATTTATTTTACCTAGTGCACCCTGTTAAGGATTGTTTTTAATCTCCCTACTTAAAATACTAACTTCCTATCCAGCAACACTGGATATTTGGTCTGTAACATTGATTAAATATTAGTCAAATATTTGACAGTATTCTCTTTTAATAATATCGAAGTTATAATTTTATAAATATGAAGGTAGTATCACTGCATTCATAACAATCTAGCTTTCTCAAAATTACTAAAATAATATTCTGTTGTCACTGATAGTGACACTGGCTTTTGGAATGCAAAAACCCTCTACATTTCGTCCTGTCAGTTATAATGACCCATAGCATAGAGTCATTTCTATGGGAAGATATTTGCTTACAGCTGACACTACTCTCTGATCTCAGGTTATGCATCCAATCACACCAGTGATCCATTCATTTTAGTACCACTGTGCACATTGTTTCTGAAATTATTATGTTTTAAGGGTAACCCTTCTTTGTCCAACACATATAGCTGCTTGCAGGACACACCTATTTAGTCACACCCACCAACCATCCCAGATACAGATGTTTGTCATAATCCATGATTCTGCTTCTTCCTTAGCTGAAGAACACAGTTTTTGTGTGAAATTTACCTCAAGACTGCACCTAGGGTTCATCTACATGTTTTTGTAGCATCCTTTATGTCCCAGTCCAGGCAGGCACCTCAGGGTTTCTGTGTAAAAGGTCTAACTCATTTTCCTATTACCACATTTCTCCATATTAGACTTTAAGGGTACTTAAAAACTTCGCATTTCTTTTAAGTTCTTCTTATATGACTCATCAAGATCAAATCATCTTTAAGACATAGTTCACTAAGCAATTAACAACCATGATAAACCATGCCAAGGCCTATGATCAATGTGGTAAAACCAAAATCTTAAACTAGACCTCTCAAAAAATATAAAAATTGTTAAAATATTTAAAAGTTTCCCTAGCTCTATTTCCCCCATTTCTTCCATTTACATAACAAAGTTACCTTGGCTGCACAGTAAGGAATAAGAGTCTATGAAATTGTTCCTCATTTCCCCTAAGATTTAGAATTGTCTTTTATATTGGAAATATAGACTAGTTGATGAATGTATAAAATGATTCCAGAAGTACATGAAGTCTATGGCCTTTCCAAAACAAAACAAAAACAAAACAAAGAAAACAAATCAACAACAAAAAATGGCAGCTCAAGCAATCTCCTAACTAAATATAAACATCTTGACTTTTAAAGAAGATAATTTACCCACACCTTTTTAGACAAATTAGAATGACAAAATCCATTCATGTAGTGCTCATATATCTCAGGTTGATATAGGTTCCTGAAATGCTATGATGAAAACCATTTAAATCATAAATTGTCACAAACAACTTTCAGACTATTAGAGATCATCTCGTCAACACAAAATATGCCAAAACTATTAGAAAAACAATCTGGAATACAAACAGAAATAGCACATCTTCCTTATAACACAATATTGATATACTGATGTCACTGTTACCATGGTAACTGAACTGTTCAATACTAATATGGCTAGCACCAATCAGGAAAACGCAAGACCCCCACCCCAACCTATGCTGCTGTGTAGATTTTCATATTTCAATAAGAAATTGAGAGAAAATTAATTTCTAAAAATGTTTAAGTAATGAGCATAAAATGTACATTATAAAATTATTTATTTTATTCTGTGAGATTATAATCTAATTTCGTAGTGCACCATATTATCGACTGTTGACACTGAAGCAGTTGCCCTAAGAATCTGGCTTAGAAATGAAGAAAAATATTTTATATTTATCCATCAACCCATATCAGAGAAGGTTCCATTTTAGTATTTCTTTATTTTTATGTGTTTGACAATTTGCCTGAACATTCACCACATGTGGAGCCCTGGGGGCCGAAAGAGAATATCAGATACTCTGGAACTGGAACTACAGGTAGTTGAAAGCTGCCAAGATAGTACTAGGATCCAAGCCTGGGACTTATTGCAAGTGCAGAAAGTGTTCATAATTGCTGAGTCATTTGTTCTTTCCCAGGAAACATTTTCTTCCCATTGATGGGGATTAATATATACACTCCAAACTGATTGACTTGTAAAGAATTGGAGACCATGGCATAAGTGGGCATCTAAATGGGCATTTATATCTTACATCTCCTTTCTCCCTAGCTTAGGAATCATTAGGGAATGAACATGCAAAGATTTTTAAGATCCCAAAGCAATGGATGTCTGTAGTACAACAGTATTTTTGGATGTAAGAATGCCACCACACTTCTAAGCTACCAAAAGCTATAATTACATGCCAAAGACCTGTACATGCTCAATCTGTCTAAAACCCCAGCATGCATGAGTGAGGGCCTCATGAAGTGTCACCCAAGTCTTAGGAACTATTGGCAACTGATAGCTCTTAGAAGAAGCAGTCAGCTACACAGGTTCTAATGGATGACTCTGTACCTATGCACCCACAGACAGCAGTAATCAGACTTAGTTGGATTAGAAACAAAAACAATACATAAAGATGGGATGGAGCATGACTGGGCAGATTAAAGAGGAATGGGCAGATGGAAGGGATTGGATCAAAATACTACATGCATATATGTATGTATATGTATGTAATTTTCAAACAAACAGAAAACATGAAGAAAATCATTTGTACAAAATACTTTAAAATTATATAAATGTGAAGATAATTGGTTTCAAGTCTCCTTGGATACCGAATACCTTTAACAAAATTCCTTGATATGAAGGGATATAATATTTGCACCAATGAGTGGGTGAATATAAATATAAATGTGATAGGAGTTGCATTTAGCCTTGAAGTACAAGAAAACCTTGATCTTCTCAACAGTGTAGATAAGCTTAAAGGCATTATGCTAACTGAAGTATGTCTGGCAGAGAAAAATGAATTCTGCATGATAAACTCTATATTTAGAATTTTAAATGTATGCACATTACCCTGAATGCTTTAAATTATTTCTATATAATTTATAATGTCTAATGTAAATGCTATGTAAATAGCTTTTTGTACAGTATTACTCAGGAACTATTGAAAACTATTTTTCAGCAAAAATACAATTTTTTCTTTATAAGCACTAAAAATAAAAACAATTAAAAAGTGGTCAGAACTTACAATGAGGAGGAACAGTGTTATTAATAGCAGTGCTGTGCCAGGCGGTGGTGGAACATGCCTTTAATCCCAGCACTTGGGAGGCAGAGGCAGGTGGATTTCTGATTTCGAAGCCAGCCTGGTGTACAGAGTAAGTTCCAGGACAACCAGGGCTACACAGAGAAACCCTGTCTCGAAAAATAATAATAATAGTGCTGCAAAACTATATGTAGACATGGTAGAGAGAACACTGTGCCAGCTAATTTTATGTTAATTTGATACAAAAAAAGTGTCATTTTGGAAGAAGAAACCTAAATTGAGAACATTCTCCCATCAAATTCAAGGTAGGAAGCATGTGGTCCTGAATTACAGGAAGGAAGCAGGCTGAGCAAGCCATGAGAAGCAAGCCAGTAAGTAGCTCTCCTCCATGGCCTCTGCATCAACTCTTGTCTCTAAGTTCCTACATCACATTCCTAGGTCAAAGCATAAGAAGATGAACCACAATTGCAGAATTAAATAAAGCCTTTCATCACCCAGCCACTTTGGTCATGGTTTTTAATCACAGCAATAGAATCCCTAACTAATAAAGACACTGAGACATTGTTCCATACTATGCAAAAATTCAAATCAAAATGCCTGAGATTTAACTGTGAGGTTTGAAACAAAAACACACATAGACATGCAAACAAAATGCTACGAGAAAAAAATTACCAAAAAAAGGTTTCCAGAGTGGGCTGGGTAATCACTTGGGATATGTTTCCAAAGGCAGAGACAAAGGACAAAAACAGATGCTGAGTTTGTTGCACCCAAATTACAAAGCTACAATATAATAAAGAAAATATCCAATTAAGTAAATAGAAAAGATTTCCAAAGCATATATTTGACAGGGGATCAATATCCAAAATAAATAAGAAATGAAATATACCAATAGTAAAATAAATAATGATCAAAATTGGCAAAGGAATGACAGAAATTTTTGTTTAGAAAAAGATATACAAACTATTACTCTCAAAATAATAAATGCTCTATATATCAGTAGCTATCAGTAGTGGATAATAATTTAAATTATCCCTGGTAAAGCATGACTCTTAAACTTAAATAGTTAACCAAATATCTTTATGTATATAAATCTCCAAATTACATAATGCCAATTTACAATGTTGTGGTCTTATCCCAATATTTTAACCTCTGCAAAACACCAGAAATATGTCTGAAGCCATCTGAATATCTGCATCTCCCTCTCTGCTCTGCTTGACTAGTTTACCGAAAGAGACTCTCTCTCTCTCTCTTCCCCTCACTTCACTTAGCTCCTCCTCCTCTCTCCCCTCCAATCACTGGCCTTTCACTGACTCAGTGTGAGTGGATAGGAAATATCTTGCAACAGCTATCTAACAAACTTTACTTAAAACCATAATATACAATCACTTTGCTTCTATTAAAACGGTTATTAATATCATTTTGTTTCGAGTAGAACTGGTACTACAAAAAAAAAAGTATATCAGCCATGCTGCTACATACCTAAGAAGCAATCAGGAGGCAAAGGCAAGGAGATTGGAAATCAGAATCCAGCCTGGGCTATGCAGCTTGACTGTATCAAAAAGAAAATTCAGATAGATAAATGTGATGGAGCTGTTGAATATGTAAAACAGGTGTATGCTTTTGGGTTTTAAAGAACTGTAGGCTCTACAAAGTTTTAACAAAAATCTACTACTATAGCATCCAGTAATTTCAATTCTGGGAAATACTCTAAGAAATTGAAATTAGCATTCACAAGAGGCACTTATGTTCATTGCATTGTTTACCTGGCCAGAATACAGACTCAACTCAATTGTCCACCATGGAAGAATGAATAATATGACAATAATGATGGAATTACATTCAGCCTCAAATTGTAAGGAAATCTTGATTGTCTCTACAAAGCAGATAAATCTGAAAGACATTATGTTATGTGAAAAAGCTGGGCATAGAAAGGCAAACCAACTTACATTTAGAATTTGAAGAACTTAGGTTTAGAAGAAATAGTAGGCAGAATGATAATTGTCATGGGCTAGTGGAATAGAGCCAGGAAAAGAATGCTTGCAACAGATGTAGTTACAATAAATAAGAAAGGAACTTTAGACTTTAGGTCTTACTTTTCCTGCTCAATTGATTTAACCCAAAGCCCATGGCTCCAAGAAAAGAGAGACAATGTGGGGAAAGTTGTCTACTGTCTTTCAAAATTAGTTATGAATTTAGTCATTGGGAGCAATCAGAATAAAGGTCTGTACTAATAATGTTGTCAATAATGGAACGAGAAAATTACATCAGCTGTATCTGTCATTAACATCTAGATCATCATATCAACTGAATGTAATGACGACATATGGATTGTGTGAAGAGCACTCACAGTGTTAAGTGTTATTACTGACTACAGAATGTAACTGGGTCAGTTCTCAGCTTGCCCAAGCAGCTAGACATCCTCTCCAGTTGAGAAAATAAAGATGCCCTGATGAAATTGGAAGAACAGCTACCTGCCTGAACATCTTGTGCAGAATTCTGAGTTTATTAGGAAAGTGGGCAATGAGAACCATTTGTCCTTTTCAACACAGACACAGACATAAGCATTCACAATCATTAAAGGGGAGACACAACCACTGGTTAGCACATCATCAAAATGGTCATTTTCTCAGTTAGAAATAGCCTTTCTAAATATACTAGCAACATTCGCATAACTTTTCCAATTTGAGGAATTCAGGATTATTTTCTATCGTTCCCTCCAAGGTGGTATTTAGAATCGTTTCACAAGTGACCCTTCTGGACTCATCATTCCTATCCACGTGACGTTATTTGAAAATGATTGTCACAATAGGTTTGTAGATTGTATGCCAAAAATCCCCTTCCTAAATCCACACATGTGCAGAAATTCTGATAATATTCAGTCCAATATGCTGAAGCACCTTTCAAATTTTTAAATATGTTAAATATAATGTATGTCATATGCAAGGATATAAACAGTAAAACTTTTGAGTTTGCTGTTACTTACAATTCACTCCACAACTAAGGCATAAGGTTTTTATTTAAAAATGAATTGAATAATAATTTTTACTCTAAAATAAGTAATTAAGATTAATATCCTAGCAATTGGGGCTTAATAATAAAAATAAGCTTTCCTATATTTTTTGAGGTATGAAGTTTTAATAAAGGTATTTTCCTTTGAGACTGGTCTTTCTAAATACCTCTGGCTGTCTTGGAACTCACTAAGTACATCAGGCTAGTCTAAGATTCATAAATATCTACCTGTATGCTGAGAATAAAGGCATGTGAAATCATGCCTGGCCCGAATTTATTTAAAATACACAACATAAATTCTATGTTTTACTGCTCCTCATTATAACTGTGTTATCCTGCTTTCCTCATTATGGAAGATGCTTCTTTCTTAAAACAGTTGCTTAGTCTGTGTATGGCTTTCTGCTTCATGGACCTTTATACTTCCACAGAAATCTTTCCTCTTCTCCTGTACCATGAGTACAGTTGTCTGTTCTGAGGACATCTGTCTTGGTAGCTCAAATATTCATTCTTTATTCAAAGGAAGAAATGAAAAACGAGGATCCAGGTATAATATCAAGTTCCCTAATTGTGACCCAAGATGCTGGCATAGAATGATCAGCAACTTTCATAAACCTGGTTATTCACAGTAGGGACTATGTATTCCACTAAATTAAAGAATTACACTCTCGCCAATAACAGGAATTAATTATCTACCATCTTAAAGTCATTCAGTTATTAATGTTTTGTGTAGAGCAAAATTATATAATCTGAATGAAAAAAGAACTTGAATATATATAATTTTGATGCCATCAAAATTAATGTTTTGGAAGCTCTATGGTGACTCATAGATCATAGTATTTTCTTGTGTATATTGTAACCTGGATTCAAATTCAGCAGCTACATAAAATAATGGAATGGTAGCATGTACTTGTAACTTCAACAGCGCTGGAGACAGATAAAAATGATAACTGAAATTGTAGGACCAAACTAGCTCACCTGTGAGAGACTCATCTGTCTACAAGGCAAAAAAAGTGATACAGCAGGACACCTAGCTTCCCCCTCTAGCTTCCACATATTTTTGACATCATCTCTCAGAGGTTCTTCCACCTCCCAGTAGTACGACCATGGAGAACAAACTTTCTAGGGTAGGTATATCCATTTATAAACCAAAACATAAATCCTGTGAGCTTTTCATACCTTACCTACATAGCAACAGAATAACAAAGTCATAGATGTATACTTTAAATTCTCATTTCTAAAACCTTAGCCTTTCATAGATAGATTTTTCTAAAGGAAATAACATCCTGGGTCACCATTTCACCAAACTCCTCCTTTCCCTTAGCCCTACCTAACCCATAACTTTATTGTTTCCTATGGATTAATCTCTATTCCAAGGTTCATTGTGCACTACCACTAAGCCTTTAGTCTTTGATTTTTCCTTTACACTATTCTTTACCCTGCCAAATGCACTGGCCATATCATTAAATACTAAAATAAGATGTTAGTTATTTTTTCACCTATTCTCTCAAGAAGTGAGACTCATTGATTCAGGAAATTGTCTTGGCCATTTGGACAGGATTCATAGGCAGTATGCCACAAAAGAAATGCTTAACTATCACATAGAGGTTTTCAGTAATGTCCACTGCTGCTTTTGCCTATGTGAAACAAGCCTTTGGATGCTAAATAATGTAAAAGTAGTCTAAGTGTTCAGAGACGAGCTATGAAGTCCATACTCATCATAAGGAGGGAGGGGGTCACCTGTAGAAGCAGAAGGATATCAGACATGCTCTGGAAGCCTCTCTGATTCTTGATTAGATGAACTCAAGTGGACAGATGAAGATGAAGATGAGGATATGACCAAATACTTCACTCAGAAAATTGCAACTATATTGTTGAGTATGCTCTTCATTGGAACAACACACCAGTTCTTCATGTCCCCTTTGTCTTGTTCAAAAGTTCTGTTGTCTATTCACTTAAATCTAGCAGGAATCTTCAGGAAGGTCTAACTGCTGTATTCAGTGATTTGTTCCATGCTCTTAGCAAACCTTGATTACTTTACTCCTGAGTAGATATCTAGTGAATAAGGAATCTGGAGATATGCTTTTGCACATTGTCATATATACATAAATCCTCAAGAGACACAATCTCTGTTTTGAAATCAGCTTTGTGTCATTCTTTATCTACTTGACCCTCTTCTATTTTCCAAGCCATCACAAAGGACAGGAAGAATTGTTCTGAAGTATAGGAAGATAAGTTCGATATATTTCTAAACTGCTGTAAGTTAATTTCTTGTCTTTTTAAGTTTAATATTTTATTTATTACACTTAACTAAGAAATTTCTTACCAGTTTTCTTCCTTATACAGTTTTCTCATCCACAAATCAGTCACCTCTTTTAGCCATGTAGTATGAGGTTACGATAACACCAGATTTTTAAGTACCAATCTCTTCAAATGTTAAGGAAATAGAACCACTACTGAACATTGATGACATTGCATCATTGTAAAGGAATCAGCTTTTCACAATAGTGACACAAGTTGAGGGTCTGAAGTGAGAATAAGTTGCAGCCATTAGAAACCCACTTGGCATAGTCACTAAGGTGAGCAGGGTCTGCAATGATGAGTGTAAGTCAATAGCTCCACATAGGTTGGATTATGGGGGAAAGAAGATATAAAGGAAACAACCACAATGACCTAACATTAGATGCTGGGCATGGATCTGCTCTCCCTAGCAATATCAGAGTGTGTGAAGAAGAGGAAAGAGAATCATGACACACTGGGCTCTCTTTCTTTTTTCAAAGACTTATTTATTTTATGTATTGGAGTACACTATAGCTGTCTTTACCAGAAGAGGACAACAGATCCCATTACAGATAATTGTAAAGCCAGCATGTGATTGCTGGGAATTGAACTTTAGACCTCTGATAGAGCAACCAGTACTCTTAACCACTGAACCATCTCTCCAGACCCCTGGGATCTCTTTGATACCACCTCCTGTAACGTGAAGAAGCAGTTGGAAATGTACTTGCTACTGCCCGAGTTCTTCGAAACCTTGACTTGGTTTCTCTTTTGTCTGATTAGAACTCTAGTTCAGAGTCTAAGAAAAATGAACACAGTGTTAGTCTTTACCTAGTTAAAAACATAAATCACAAGTGTCAAGGAAGCCAGAAGATGTCGTCGAATATCTTAGGATTACAGTTACAGGTAGAGACCCCATGTAGCCAAGCATGGTGACACACGTTTTTAATTTTAGCACTTGGAAGGTAATGGCAGACAAATCTCTATGAATTTGTGGCTAATCTTGTTTTTCTTGCAAGACAGTAAGGGCTACGTAAATAGACCTTGCCTCAAACAAACAAACAAACAAACAACAACAACAACAACAACAACAAACAACTTCTGTTTTAAACATCTAACCTGCCCTGGAATCTATATTTTTTATTTTAATTCAGATTATCAGCCTTATATCATGGTTTTTTTTTTTTTTTTGAACCACAAACACACATTCTTTTCAACCAAATCAAGAGGATCCACGCACACATGCTCAGGGATGACTATTTCAACAGTGTACCTAACAATGGTTGTTTATGCAGTGATGTTGTATGTGATTCTAGAAGACAAAAAGACAAGTGAGCAGATTGGAAACAAATCCTTGTAACTAAATACAAATTGCAAGATTTGAAGTTAAGTCTTATCTAATATCTACCCTTGCTATTCCTTCTAAAACACACCGACTTTTTTCAACTTAGCAATCAAATCACATATACACATAAATATTATATTGGATTTTTTGGTTGCTTTTACTTCCTACTAGACTAGAATCTCCACAGCATAAGTAGCTATGTTCTTGATCTCACAGTTGTTCTCTCAGCTATACGCATCTTACCAAGATCACAATTAGTAAAACCCTGATAATGTTAAATCCAACCCAGTGCTGAGAAAAAACCCACTTTCCATTTATGATCTGATAGATGATCTTTCTTGAACAAAGCATAAAACTTGTTCTTGCATTTAAAATACCAGAAATGGTATTTTATTTATATTTGTTATTAATTAATATTAATTTCATATTTGGTTATGGTGTGTGTGTATCTGTCTGTCTGTCTGTATATATGCAGTGCTCATGAAGGTCAGAGTCACTGGATCTCATGGAAATAGAGAAATAGGGAGTTGTGAGTGATCCAGTGTGCATTCAAGGAACTGAACTGATGTTTCCTAGAAGAGCAGGAAGCACTTTTAATCTCCAACCCATCCTTTCAGTCACTAGAAATATTCTTGAGTGGTTGCCATAAAATTAATTCTTCTGTGTAAAATATCTATTTTTTAAGTTTGTATATACTTGTAATTATTTTTAATTACAAGTATATACAAATCTCTTTCTTTACTATAGTCTCTTTTTTATTAAAGCTATATTCTCCCATACAATACATCCTAACCACAGTTTTCCTTCTATCCACTCCACCTAGCTCCACCAACCTCCCCCCACCTTCCCCAACCCCCCACTTTCCCCAGTTACAGTCCTCCTCCTCCTCCTCCTCCTCCTCCTCCTCCTCCTCCTCCTCCTCCTCCTCCTCCTCCTCCTTTTCCTGTCAGAAAAGAGCAGGTCTTTTAAGAGACAACAACAAAACATAGCAAAATAAAAGACAATAATACAATACAAAGGCCCCCATATCAGGGCTAGACAAGGCTACCAAATAGAAGGAGTAGAGTCCCAAAAGCAGGAAAAGAGTTAAAAAAAAAAACCTGCTCACACTGTTAAGAGATACACAAAAACACTGACCTGGCAGCAATAGTATATACAGAGAGGACCTGGTTCTTTACCTAACCTCCCCAGGTCTGTGGACTATAGCTTAATTATTATTTACTTAAAGTTAATTTCCAGTAATAAGTGAATATATACCACATTTGTTTTTCTGGATCTGGACTAGCTTACTCAGAATGATTTTTCCTAGCTGTATCCATTTGCCTACAGATTTCATGAAGTCGGTTTTTTAACAGCAGAGTAATACGCCATTGTGCAAATTCCCTATACTTTATCTATTCTTCAGCTGAGTGACATCTGGGTTGCTTTCAGGTTCTGATTATAAATAAAGCTGCAGTGAACAAAGTTGAGCAAGTGTCCTTGTGGTAGGATAGAGCATACTTTGGGTTTATACACAAGAATGGTAGAGCTGGGTATTGAAGTAGATTTCCAGTTTTCCCAGGAACCACCATACAGATTTAGGTAGTACATATTTTAATGCCCTCCAGCAATGGAGGCGTCCCCCTCTTGCTCCACATCCTCACCAGCATGAGCTTGTATTATAATTCTGTGGTAGTACACATATTTTGCTGATATATGATATAGAGTCTTCAATTTTTGTATAAATAAAATCCGTTCTTTTTTTTTCAAAGTGAAATGTTTGTTAAATTTAAACCGCTTGTCACAACAGGTTCTCAGCTAACTTCCAAAATTTATGCTTTATAAATTTTATAAATAAAATTCTTTTTATTTCTTATTTTTTTTACAGTTCAGTCGTTATCCCTCTTGCAGTATGCTTTCTGACTGTTCCTCATCACATACCTCCTTCCTTGTCTCCAAGAGGACATCCCCAACACCCCTACCTGCAGGGGCTTCAAGTTTCTAGAGGGTTAAATGCTTTTCTCTCACGGAGGCCAGACCAGGCAGTCCTCTGCTGTATAAGTGTCAGGGATCTCAGACCAGCTTATGTATGCTGCCTGGTTGGTGATTCAGTGTCTTAGAGATCTCAGGGGTCCAGGTTACTTGAGACTGCTGGTCTTCCAATGAGATCACCATCCTCCTTGGTTTCTTTCAGCTTCTCCAATTCAACCACAGGTGTCCTGGCTTCTGTCCATTGGTTGGGTGTAAGTTTCTGCATCTGACTCTTTCAGTTGCTTGCTGGGCTTCTTAGAGAACAGCCATTCTAGACTCCTGTCTGTAAGCACAGCATAGCATCAGTAATAGTGTCAGGCCTTGGAGCTTCCCCTTGAGATGGATCCACGCTTAAATGAAGATAGTATAATGGATATTGTATAACCTAATTTTTAATGCTTATTCAGGATATATATATATATATATATATATATATATATATACACACATATACATATACATATACATACATATACATATATGCATATACATACTTATTTAAGAATGTATTCATGTGTATGCACATTAATATGAATGTTTATGAATAATGAATTAGAAAATTAGGAAAAATACATTATGCACCCCAGAAACTGTTCAAGTACATTTTCCTCTTTTTTCATTTGTTATTCATAAATCACCTCAAAACCATGATGAACTGTAAGGCAAGGGGCATGACTACCTTGTCTCACTTTCCTTTTGTCAGCCTTCCATGAGATCCCAGTTGTGTTTTGATTGAAAGGTGATCACTTGTTCGTTGAAGTATTTAGATTTAAACATATTTGAAGTGTAGGAAGGAATGTGGATAAAATGGGCTAGGTATCAGTTTGTATACAAAGAACATACCAACTCCAGAATTGATTATAGATCATAATTCATGTGCCAGGCAGAGATTCTTCAGATTCAAACCTGTGACATCCAGAGATATACTACTTATATAAAATCATATTGTCAAACCAGAGCCTCTCTTTATACAGAATTAGTTTTAAAGCAGTTCTATTTCTTAACTCCTTTACAGTGCAGAGTCAGGCCAGCCAGGAAGTAATACATTCTTAAATATTTGTAGCCAAATCTCTGAAAAATACATGCTGGACTAAACTAGCACTGTCCTTAAAAGACTGGCTATTTTTGGTTTAATTTTTTACCTCATAAAGAATGACATCATTATGACATGGTCTATGTTGGGAATCCTTGATGAAAGCTGCCAAATCCAACTATGCAATTGCAATTAAGTCCACATGTCATGTGCTCTGATTGTAAAAGGTTGTAAAACACCCACATCTCTTCAAGTGTATTTATAGACATATTTATACAGATGAGTCAAGGTCCAAGTGTGTGTGTGTGCCTGGTGTGTGTGTGTGTGTGTGTGTGTGTGTGTGTGTGCGCGTGCGTGCGTGCGTCCTTGGCAAGATAAACTTTCAAATAAATGAAGAGGCATGCAATTATTTATAGAATTCTAGAATGGGCTAAAGCACTAATACCACTGCATTTTGCTGATATGCACGACAGAAATAAACAGCTTTAGAGAAAGAGCCTGAACATAGTGTTCCATTCTCAAGGTAAATTAATGTTAAGCCCTAGCTAAACACTTCATACATGCACAATTAAAGGTCAGAATAATTAAGTCTCATTTCTTAAAGAAGACAAGAAAAATTTGTTGATACTTTCGTTCTTATCAAGGAAATATTCAAGCAACCAATATTAAGCAATTAGTTGCTATTAACCAATAGCAAGCAACTTTTATTTTAAACAACACATTTAATCCAAGCGCTTGTTTTAGTGGACTCGTTACTTACTGCCAAGTTGATAATTTAAAATCAGAAGTCTAGGACACAAAAGAAGTGTGTTCACTTGGAAAAGTGACAACCAGTATTTTTACCTTTGTATAGAATACATTTCCCTGACTCAGAAAACAAGAGCTTTAAACAGGATCAAAGGAATCCAGTGCAGATTTATTCCTCAACATGTTTTGAGGCATTGTCACAATGGCTACGTTGAACCTAAAGATTTTGTTTCCAGTTTTAGCTCTTTTTTTTTAAACTCTCATGTTAGAGGCTATTTGTGTCCCTTATGCTCATATACAGATGTATTAACCATGATGGAGTTGCCATCTCTCCTTGAAAACAAAAATCCATGCTTCTTAAAAGTTGAGGCTACTTTGTTCAGTGTCTCCAATTTAAGCTGTCTGATGGGTTTTTATTTTGTTCTCAGTCTAGATTTGTTTGTTGTCTTTGGAGCTACTCTTTTTCTTAATTTTTAATCTCCTAGACAGAAATAGGCCATCTGACACTTTTGCTCACCATTATTGCATGTGTGTTGCAGAAAACATTAAAGATCTTGATATCTCTCCTGCCCTGCCAGGCCTCAAGACCATGTCTTGGCAGAGTCCCACTCAGCGTGTTCTCACCCCTGAGCTATTCTCTCCCACCTAGCTTCCACAGTATCCAAGCTGTATTTTCTCTCTCCCATAAACCTCTTTATTCTCTGACCCACATTCCAGTAACCAAGTAAATCAAAACTCTTAAAGCTTAATTAGGCAATCAGATTTATGTATAAATAATATTATAGTTTACAAGATGTCAATACAACAATCTTAGAGCCAATTGATATTGATAAAGCCTTAACCCAATTATTCTAATCTTTTGATTACACCACAACGGGCTCCATCCTCCTCTCTTTCTCCTCCTCTCTGTCTCCCCAACTCCTAGCTCTGCCTACCTTTTCCTGTCCAATCGCAGTCCTTCCAGTTCCCTAATATGATTGGACATGGAAAAACCCTCAACATGCATACATTTTTCTGTGACTATAATGCAATAGTTGAGTTTAAGTAACTTACAAACAAATGAGTCTTCTTTAAAAGAAGTGGAAGCTAAAAGTTCAAGCATAATTACACTAGGTCCATGGCAAACCCATCTATATCACCTGTAGCAATGTATAAAGATAGCAAAAGTGTATTGGGGACTTGATGTCATATTGTGAGACAGCAAGCCAGAGCAAACTGAAGTCCCATGAGGACTGCATTAATTCCATCTGAGGACATGGCCTAAATATGCTAGAGACCTTCTTCTAGTCTCCCTTCTTAAAGATTCCTCTGTCCATCACCATCACCATACCTGGGAAAACATTGAACCTGACCTAACACATGAACCTAAAGCCTCTCATTCTACACCTAATGTGTTTCTCATACTGCTAAGCACAAGCATTTCAGTACTTGTGGTTTCAAAATTTTGGTTCATTCCAAGACATACCAGAAGTTAAGGTTGAAAACCTAAACTGTAACTCAAGGCAAAATCTTTTACCCTATAAATTTTCTAAAGTTTTTTATTTTATTTTAAAAAAGAACATAGTCAATAAAAACAAATCAGCAACCTACAGATTGGGAAAAAAATCTACACTAAACCCACACCCAATAGAGGGTTAATATCTAAAATATGTAAAGAACTCAAGAAGCTAACCAACAAAATCCCAAACAACCCAATCAAAAAATGGGGTATAGAACTAAACAGAGAATTCACAACTGGGAAGTCTCAAATGGCTGAGAAGCACCTAAAGAAATGTTCAAAGTCATTAGTGACCAGAGAAATACAAATCAAAAGGCCCTGAGATGCCACCTGTGACAGCACATGTTGGTGAGGATGTAGGGAAGAAGGAACACTCCTCCATTGCTGATAGGATTGCAAACTGGTACAAGTACTCTGGAAATCAATCTGAAGGTTCCTCAGAAAATTGAAAATACATCTATCTGAAGACCCAGCTATACCACTCTTGGGAGCATACCCAAAAGGTACCCTACCATACCACAGGGACACGTGTTCCACTATGTTCATAGCAGCCTTATATGTCAAAGCCAGAATCTGAAAACAACTTACGTGCCCCACGACAGAAGAATGAATACAGAAAATATGACTCATTTATACAATGGGATATTACTCAGCTATTAAGAATGAGAACATCATGAGTTTTGCAGGCAAATTGTTGGAACTAGAAAATATCATCCTGAGTGAAGTTACTCAGACCCAAAATGATGTGCATGGTATGTACTCACTATAAGTGGATATTAGTTAAAAAAAAAAAAGTACAGAATACCCAAGATACAGTCGATAGAACACAAAAAGTTCTACAAGCTAAAGGGCCCAAGTGAGGATGCCTCAATCCCACTTGGGAGGGAGAAGAAAGTAATCACAAGGGTAGAGGGAGAGAGGGACCTGGGTGGGAAATGGGATGGGAGGAAAACAGGGAACATGATCTTGCACTGGGTGGGAGAAAAGGACTGAAGCCCTGAGGGCCAGCAGAAAGAATAGAAACAGGCAACCTTGGGAGGTAGAAGGGGAGGGGACCCTCCAAAATGAACCAGAGACCTGGGAGGTGAGAGACTTTCAGGACTCAAAGGGAAGGACCTAGATAAAATGCTCTACAGTGGAAAGAGGGAACTTATAAAGCTCACCCTAGCAGAAAGACAGGGCATCAAGGAAGGGGTGGAGTTGCCATTCCACTATCAAAAACTGTCCCATAATTGTTCCTGACTGAAAGAACTGCAGGGCTAGAAATGGAAAGGAGACTGAGGAAAAGGAAGTCCAGCAACAGGCCCAAAGTGGGATCCAGCTCAAAGGGAAGTCCCAAGGATTGACAGTCTTACTGAGGCTATAGAGTACTCACAAAAGAGACCTGTCATGATTACCCTCTGAAGGACCCAACAAGCATCTGAAAGAGTGAAATGCAGATATTTTCACCCAATCAATGGACAAAAGCTGCTGATCCTTGTGGTTGAAGCTGAGGAGTAGCACAACCCTGTAGGAGGACCAGCAGTCTCAATAAACCTGGACCCCTGAGATCTCTCAGACATTGGACCACCAACCAGGCAGCATACACAACCTGATATGAGACCCCCAACACATATATAGCACAGGTCTGGGTTCAGTCAGAGAAGATACATCTAACCCTCAAGCGACTGGAGGGAATTTAGAGATCTGGTGGAGTCAGGGATGGGAGGATTAGGACATCCTTGTGGAGACAGGGGGTGGGCAGAAGGTATGGGATGGGGAACAGTCAGAGGGAGGACTCAGAAGATGATGAAATCTGGAGTGTAAAAAAAAAGATTAAATAAAAAATGTTGCAAATCAAAAAATGTTAGCAAGATAACTATTTTAATTCCAAATGAGAGAAATATTATGCTGCATTCTTGTACCCTTGAAATAGAAATGAACAAAAATACAAACAACAAACAAAACAAAACAAAAGCCACTGACCAACCAAATAATACAAAACAATAAAATTGAAACAAAATCATGTATTTCTTTGTATGAGAAGAATTTACTGCCAAAGCAAGATTACAAAGCAGTATGTTTAATCATAGCTTCCAAGTTGGCATCCTGAGCACATTAGCAGATGCTGAGACCCCAGCTACTCATGCTACCCCAGTCTTATGGTTCGGGTGCTCACAGCCAGCACGATTACTGTCCACAACTGGCTTGTATGTCTGTTATTTTAAACAGCAGATGATAAAAGAGGTTGGTTGTAGCATCTTTGGTTCTCATTTCTGCTATATTATAACAAATCCCTTTTTATAAAGAAGTATATATTTTTTCTTCTACACGGAGTCCCAAGTGATGTGAAGACATCTATGAGTAGGCACTAAACCTTAAAGAAATCACCATATGTTAACATTACTACGTTAGGAGGAAAGCCACATCTAAACTATAACAATTATATTTGTAAAAGTTATCATTTATATAGTCGAAATCATTTGTATATCCAGTACTGTTTACTTTTATGAATATTACAATTTTAAATTTATAGATTCTATAACTGTTGGAGATCCGAATAGAATCTGCTTACAGTATTCTAATGATATCTGATCTGAACATTTCTATGTGAATATTGTTATGGAAGCATTCATGAACTTTGGAGTGATCTTCCTTGACATAGTTACTATTACATATTTTTCTTCAGTAAATAATTTGATTAGGTTTTTAAGTGACTAGCAAATTCCATCTTCAGTATGAGTTGAAGTTTCAGTTACTTTAAAGCCATTCCAGTATCTATATTTTTGGACTTTTAGTGTTGGTATATTGGCATTGCACAGTAATAACTGAGTAGTTTCATTTGAGCCAAGGCAGTGCTATTAACGACTAACTCAATGCTATTAATAGACTAAATTGCTATTGAGTGTAACTTTATTCCATGTCAAGAGTACAAAAGATTACTTTTGTTGGATCTTAAAATAATCAATGTCTTCTTCTATAGATTGTGCCAACAATGGAAGTACTAAACTATACTGACTAGATTTTGCACTTTTAAAAGACGAGAAAAGGCTTACAATAAACTGCTGAACTTGTAAAATAAGATTTGCCAGTGACCTCTGTTGTTGAACTCTTTCTGAATGAACACTGGAGTACTATGTGACTAGTAGTTAAAACAGAAATAACTCTATTTCCTTCTATGGAGTCACTCTTTCAAATGGAGCATTAAGATGATTTTCTAAAATCTGTATGCATAGTTTAAATTGCCTCTTGAAAGTCAATGATTCAAATGACAGAAAGTAACCTGCATTGTATTGAGCAGACATGATAAACCAGTTTCCCCATTTTAATGGATTTGTCATGTAACTAAAACATCAGACAAGGAATAATGTTGCAGTATTTGCATTTAATCCAGTAGAACAATTTGAATGACTTCATACCAAATGTTTAAAGGATAGAGAAAAGAAAACTTGTTTTTAAAGTTTAGAACTGAGCCCCAAATACCTAGAATGCAACAAACATATTCCATTGAATAAGGCAAAACTTTAGTTTATCTAAGAAGAAAGAAAACAACATTTACTAAAGATATGTTCACATATTCTTTTGCCATATTGTCTATATCAAGTTCTCTTTCATATCTGACGTTCAGCAAGCAAATGGCAAATGCCTGATATTTGATACCTTTGACATTTAAACATAGGAAAATTGATTTCTTTAAGCTCTCATTTTAGTTTCTAATGATGAAGTAATATGCTGAACTACAGACATCTCCTAGACTGACCGCATTTTGTATTAACTTGTATCTGAACAAAGTTTTAGATATATTCTAGGAAATCCAGTAAAGTAATGGACTTGAAAAAAATAATCATGTTTGTGTGAGTATGTAAAATAACATCATTTAATGTATAAGAAAAATTGCTCCAATTAACAGTGATGATGATGAAACTTCAGTATATTCTATTTACAATGCAAATCTATATTCAGTTGTGACTTCATAAGATTGTAAATATATGAATCATGTATGCCATCAAAGAAAGACAGAAGGACAATACATCATGTCATAGTGCTTCTGCACATAAGGGAATATTAACTCATGGCTTTTCCAGTAGTTCTAATATTCTAATTAATTAAATATCTATTTAAGGAACATATGGAGGAGCATATGTTTAGTTCAGAGTGATAGTATACATGATTGACTTTAAAATAATTAGGAAAACAACAAAGTATAAAAACCTCGACACAAAATAGAACAGATAATTTAACTTGTGGGCTAAGCTGGCACTTGGGGTCAGTGGTTAGAACATCAATTATTATTGATTAAGAAAGACTGAAAACTACTCCTTTGTTATGATTTATGAGAAATAATATACCAAACAACAAAGAAATGACCACAAGATATATTCTAATTTTTATTCCACCACCATGTCTATAAAATAGTAAAACTTGGTGTGACAGAGAACAAGAAAGAAAATCTATAATTTACAAGATCTTATTCATAGCTATATAATTTCATTTGGTGGAACATGAAATGGGGACCAAAGGAATCTGGGAGAAATTCACAGTAACAGCAGAGGGAGGAGGACGACTTTAGAGAGATTGCTAGTGAGTTAAATAGTTTTGTGTTTCATTAGAAAACAATTACTCTCCAAATAAGACAGAAAGACCTCTGCTTTCTCCATGCTCACATTCTTCAGAGGGAATTATCGATTGTAAACCAGCAAACAAGACAATACTATATAATCAAGAGGAGGCAAAGTGTCACTGATCCAGCAGGGAGTGGATGGCATGGAGATATTGGACTGGATTTCAAAATGCTCATTAAATAAAATCACTGAGATTATGATATGAACCATATATGTGGGCATAAATCATGGTATTATTAATTTTACATATTACATGGATATAAATGTGTGTTCATTTTGTTTTCAAAATTATAATTTATGTCAGACTTCTTGACTGTAGAAATGCTTGAAATGTGTAGAAAAATATTTGAACAACTAGTTCACCGGTTTTTGCATTCCCTGTAGTATTCAAATGATGTTGCTACTTGCTGGCCCAAAAATATTAAACATAACATTTGAAAAAGAAACTTTTTTCATGATAAAGAAATGTTGGTAAATTATAAATGCATATAACCCAAAAGAAAATTAACAATATAAGAAGACTACTTATAGTGAAATTCCCAAATAAGAAGAGTATTAATTCCTTGAAGAAGAGATTTCTGGTTTCTTTGGAGACTCAGTTATGTCAAGTTATGTTTTTCTGGAAATTGTTTTATGAGAAGATGTTTTTGCTAAAGCAGTAACATGGGAGGATAAAACATGTATAAATTTAGTCCACAGACAGTGGTTGGTGCTATATGGTATTTGTCCACCTTGCCACCCATTGCAGGTCTTTCTTGGGCTTTGCTGATGCTGGTCTTTGCTGACAATGCTGTGTGGTATTGGTTCACCTTGCCCCTCTTTGCTGGTGATTGTCATGATTTCATAGAGTAAAATGCACAAAAAAACTTCTGGTGCTGTTTTGACAGCTTCTTGCTCCTTCTGTGGGCTTGGGCCCATTGGCAGAGCCTCAGGTTTTCTTCTGGATTGAATGAACACCATTCATGAATGGTGTTTAGAATTATAGAAATGGTATTTACAATTGAGCTACAGCTGCTGATTTGTGTGAACCGAATTGCTGATATCCTGACAATGCAGATTGGATTTGCCCTGAAGAACTATTTCTAAATAGGTCCACATCTTCCATTGCCTTATTAACCTTTCCTTTCCACTACCTCTGGTGTATGGTAGGTAGAAGAGAGGTTAAAACATTTAAGTATACTTACTAAAATAGGTTTTAAAAATATAAGCCTACATTCCTAGTAATCTATGAACATTTCAACATTCAAAGCTTCATCTGTGGGAACTCATACCAATCGGCACTGTGCCAGTTCAAAACTCCTTTTTCTCTTCTTCTTTGTCCTCTTACTGTCTACCTTGTCTCCTCCTTTCTGATTTCATCCATTCTATCCACCCTCTTTCTCTGTGCCTCTCTCTCTCTCTCTCTCTCTCTCTCTCTCTCTCTCTCTCTCTCCCTCTCCCTCTCCCTCTCCCTCTCCCTCTCCCTCCCCTACCCCTCCATTCCTGGCTCTGCTTTTGAATGTGATATACATAAGCCTGTGCTTACATTTGGCTCTTTACTCTTTCTTTGTCTTCCTTGTCATCCTCTCTTTATTTCTTGTTTGTTTTTGTCTTTTTTGTTTTTTCGAGACAGTGTTTCTCTGTATAGGCCTGGCTGTCTTGGAACTCACTCTGTAGATCAGGCTGGCCTTGAACTCAGAAATCTGCCTGCCTCTACCTCCCAAGAGCTGGGATTACAGGTGTGTGCCACCACTGCCCGGCCTCTCTTTATTTCTTAATGCCACTGTACTTATTAATTTGCTCTTTCTATAATATCACTTCCCATCCTACCTTACTTCAGTTTTCATCTTCCACATATTCAACTTTTGTCTGAATCATTCTTGTATATGTGTGTGTTCAAATACCTCTCTTTCTAAATAAGAAATTTTTTTATCCTAATCAAGTTGGGAAATAAATGGACATCTGTACCAAGTTTCAAAAAATCCTAATATCCCAATATCTTACTGTATATACCTGTGCCATAGATTTCTACTTAATGTGACATATTTGAGTCACACAATGGTCTCATTTATTGATCACAGTCAGGCATGATACAAATGAAGACTTTGCTTTCATGAGAAAATGATTTATTTACATGTCATATATCACTTTAGTTCTTTATTCATCTCAGCATTGCAAGAAGGTCTTTAAGATCTTCTACAGAGGAAGGTGTGGGGCATTATAAGTGTTCAGGACTAAAAAAATAAGTAATCTGAAGGATAAACAAGGGACAGAAAAGATGATACAGAGAAGGAAGAAATAATTATTCACCATAAATATACCTAATCATATATTTTCATGAAAATCTTATCAGTTAAAAGATTTGTTCTCTTATGAAGATTTACTGAATCTATTTGACATGTCACACATGTACAAACGTGCAGACACACACACACATACACATACCACACCACATCACACTACATACTGCACAACCACACATGGTGTGTGTGTGTGTGTGTGTGTGTGTGTGTGTGTGTGTTGTATGTGCACATGTTTGTCCATGTGCATTTTGTGAGCTACATTAGCCTCATAAATCTTTTAGATAACTCACTCACTATGATTTATAATGCTATATAGTCTGATATTACCATTCTTGTATATGCTTCCTGTGAATGGTGACTGCAATTCTTTTCTACGTTAATGGATTTGAACTATATATTTGAAGCGAGCTGGTGCAAAAGGAAAAACCAAGGAATCAGTTTGCTTTCAATCTCATAAACATCTACTTCTAATTCACTGTGATTGCATCCTGGAACATTTGTGACCTTTCTTTCTTTCTTTCTTTCTTTCTTTCTTTCTTTCTTTCTTTCTTTCTTTCCTTACTTATTTACTTATTGGTCTGATTGTACCTAAATTGTCTTAATTATTCATTTGTGATGCACTACTTTATTCTCTACTGATTATATTTATGTTTGTTGATCTTACCAACTTTGTCTGAAGACTCTTACTTATCATCCTTCTACTAAAAGATAATTGTCTCATTCCTATGTTCACACTAAGCTGTGGATCAAAGCTTCTGACCTGGACAAGAACACCAGGACACACCAACAATAAAACAAGCCTTAGCTCCTCTCTGGTGAGTACACATGATGTTAAAGGAGGTGAAAAGTAGTCTCCACTACATCAGAAACCTGAATTAGCATCACTTCAGAGAAAATCCAGTTCAAGCTATTTCAGCTATCAGAGTCAAAAAATCTTAATTAAGTTCAGCAAAGACTTTGGACGGGAGCTGTGGTGAGATTCTAGATGTAGAACAAGGAAGTTGAAGTGACATTCATGGGCTATAGGACCTCTTGACTTCCATTCCCATTGGTAGAGAAAGGAATGGTGTAGATTTTGAGCTCCTTTGGGTGGAATTTCCCATTAAGAAATAGTCATTAGACAAAGTATATACCTTATCACATCTACAGTGAATAAAAATATTTCTTCTCATAGTGGGTTACAGATGAGACATACAAAGGACACTCACTAAACAAACTTTTCCAATGAAAACAAAGTTGTCATCAGTCACCAGTTCAAATGTTGGGAAACTATCCCTGTCCAATTGGTAGTATTAGGGATTTTCATGAAAAAAAAATTGAGTTTTGTGGTATAGATTTAATGTACCATATATCTATAATCAATCCATCTGGGCTTATTACCAGCAAATATATCCAAGGACATTCTGTATTCTTACCTAGATTTTTAGATTTCAGAAAAATAGCTTGTTCTCAAATCTGCCTGCAATGGTATGCAAAACAGAGTAAGTACATAGTCAGGCACACTATAGAGCAATTTCACATAAAATGAGCTCATATTTGGGTAAGAAGCCTGGCTTGGAATCGGTGGAGTTTAGGTTTAGTTAACTTTGCCTATGCATAACTGTAAATCATGGACTTTTACCTGATTTTCTTTTAGGAATGCACACTACTTTATAGTCCATTTCTATTACTTCTCCTGAAGAAGTAATTTTAAATAGCATCAAGATCCAAAATAGCTAGAGCTTATACTGCCTTATGCCTACAGTAGAGGAGATTCTACTTGTAAATGGAATTCTGCTCATGTTTCCATGTCACACTTTATAAGGCAAGGAAATAGTGTAACAGCAAAGCCAGTGAGTCACCATAAACCTTATTTGTATACAGACTCCTGAGAGTACAAACTGAGCATTTGTGAACGAAATCGGGTATGTAAGATCCACATTTGTTCCCTAAGCACTTAAGACAACAGAGTCCCAGAAGTAAAATTTACCTAATAACTACCCTTACAAAAAAAAAAAAACGATACAGCCTACATTTTAAGGAGAATTGATTCACTTACTTAAGCACAAAATAGACCCATCTTGAGTTATCTGTGTACAATTCAAGTAGTTTAAATACTAAGTAGTTTAGGACAATGTCTTCATTTCCAATTTTAGCACCTTTGAGAGAATAGACCGTGTCATTTGCTGAGTGGAGATCTTGTGGCATGAAATTACTATCCAGGGTGTAGTTACCACATGGTAGCTGATGAAGAAATTAGATTGTCCTATAGCTGGAACTTGATGAATATTTCATGCTCTTGTATGTCTTTGAATTATCAAGAGATGTTTCCTAATGTGTAATTTTAGAATGAGTAATTGCTAAGGCCAGGGATACATGGCCATCAGGTAACCACATAAGGGTTGTTAACAGTTGGTTAATTGGATTTGAAGAAGTTTTTGAAACTGTGCAAATACTTCTAATTGTTTCAAGTACTCGACAAGAAATTACTATTACATTGTTGAGTTTTCCCACAATGAGCATCTCACCTACAAGTGAAACTCCTTCGCTAAGTGTTAGTGTAACAGGAGAGACCAGTCCAGCTGTATTAACAGATGTATAATTAGGAAAAATTTAACACATATACTCTTTTTTTTCTCAAACTTCAGGCTCTTTATCTTCTTCCCCTATGGACAATAGATATCTGCTTTATAAGCCATGGAGTCAGTAAAATCGATGAGACTAGAATGTATAACTATTGCTACCAACAAACATAATCTTTAATTTTATTGTGGCTAAAAATATAAAGCTCTTATTTAACATCATTGCCTGTTAAGAATGTATTAGTAGGAAAAGGTCTTTCTTATTATTGATTAGCCATCTGCCTTCTAGGACACATTTGCCAACTAAACCTACATAGCCACTGAAAATGGCTCTCTGTCCAAACCTTCCAACCATTTTCATTTCCTCTTTTAATAGAAAAAGACTGTTGATTCTGTTGCAGACAGAACTTCTGCTAATTTTATGGGTTTTATACATTCTCACTAAAGAGTTTTTATTCATGTATTTACTCATCCACTTATTTGTTATCTATTCATCCATCTATCATCTACCTATCTATCTATCTATCTATCTATCTATCTATCTATCTATCTATCTATCTATTGCGAATTCATATGTGTATGTATGCACATGTATCCAGGCATGCATAAGCAGGTGTATGCATTCTCCAGCATCTGTGTGGAGATATGGAAGCCAGGGTACAACTCCTTGGTCTTCTGCTACCTTGTAGTATCCAGTGACATAACACAAATCTTGTAGTATCCAGTGACATAACACAAATCCACAGGCATGCGTATATGCACCACTATTTGCTAAGTCATCTTCTCAGGTCCTCAGAGGACCTTTTTGATTTTTCTTTCATTTTTTCCTGCTATATCTGTTTCATGTTTTGGACAGGTGGTTTCTTAAAATTCTATTCTGTTCTTGAAGCAATGCCTATAAGTAGGTTCCTTGATAGCACTTATCTGAAAGTACCTCAACATCATTATTGTTCACTGCCTCCATAAGATTAGCTTCATAAAGCAATCCTATCTGACTACCTCCCAACTCACAAAACAATTTTAAATAAGGTCAGCATCAGCATTCATGTTGCTGAACATAATAGCCAGGTCATAACTTTTCACTTTCCTGATATATTTGAAAAAGTAAACTCTACCATTTTAGGGTTTGTTATTTTTTCTGCCTTGGTAGCATTATTTCCTTTCAATCTATTTGATACTACTTTTTAATCTCTTAATTGGAAGTTTACTACTTGCACAAATTGGTTGTCATTCTTGGATTTTGCCAAGTTTGGCTCTTCCCCTTGGTGATTTTTTTCATCAGATCTATGCACTGCCCCATCCCAAATCTTTGTATTAATGTTAGTTCTAACCTCTTCCCTTATTTCCAGTATAATATCTACCTTTGTATTTTACGATTCCAGCTTGATGTCATCAGAGTAGATACAAGGATTCCATCCTGGCCTCCAATTATATTCCTTACCTTCTTTAATCTGGATACTGGACACATGATATTTCATTTCAGAAAATTAATTCATGAATAATAAATTAATTGAATTGATGTAAATAAATTTATTTTATTTTTTATAAACTCATACCACCAAAAGGTGAAAGCTGAACATATTAATGGGGTGGTCTGAAATGTTTCACATTGAAGTATCATCTTAAGGTCTCCTTAGGTTTCTTCCTTTTGCTTTTGTATTATCCTGATCAAAAGAAAAATAAAGTTAATTACTTTAAAGTACAAGATATGACACTGGGCCTCTCAAACATTTGACTATTAATTTTCCATTGCTTTGAAAACAAAATAGACACACTTTACGTATTATATATGGCCCTGCATATTTCTACCTCTCACTAAATGTCTTGCCTCATTTGCATAACATTCTCCTTTTTCCGGTTCCCACCCATTCTGTGTTGGGACTTGAAAATCCTAAACTGGTTTCTTTCACACAACTTTAGCTCTAGCTACTTCTATGCAAGTCACTTCTCTAGTCATTAAATGGCTAAGTGTTGGGACACGTTCACCAAGCCTGATGGCTTGTGTTCAGACCTCTGAAACTCTACTCCTACCAGCTGTCCTCTAACTAGACATGCAGGCCACGGCTCAATCATACCTCCCACACTGCCACTACCCACAATAAATAAATAAAATGTTAAAGATATCCACTTCTCTGGTCTCCTTGAATTCTTCCCTTTACAAAACTCACCCATCAAAAATATTTCATTTTCCCATTCTTTTTTATTTAAAACATAATGTAAATCAACTAAGCTGTGCCTATTTCATTTGTTCTTTCTAACATTCAGATATAGTTTATCAAAATAAAACAACACAAATTTTTCTTCTAAAGATGGCCCCAGGTGAAAGCCTAAGAATTTCATTAATCCTTTCTTTCATTAGCAGATTTTTTTAAAAATGTCAGTGACAAACAGAATCATTGTGTACCAGGAGCAGGATAGATTTCTTTACCACCATGTCTTTATCCCAAGTAATAATTTGTCTAGGATTTTAGAAAAAAACAATAGATATTTGGTTTTGTATGACTCTATCAACTAGAGCATTAGTATTCTATAAAATATTAGTTCTGAATATTTAACCTAAAATTTAAACTAGCAAAATTGTATCCTTAAAAACATAAATCAGGTTCTGACATATCATTACATTTTAAATATATAAAAACCATATATTTGGTTCAACTAAAATAGTCTTCCATTTTAATGTTTGCTTTCATGCAAGAAACAAAATGTTAATAACAACAGGATCTTAACAAAGTATTCTAAGCACATAAAAATAGGGATGATGTTAGAAAATACATTATAAAATTCTAATCTGCACATAATTATCCTAAGAAATACATTAGTAAGAATCTTGCAAATGGTGTTAGTGACAATAAAGACATGAAATGTTACTTAATCTGGAATAGTTACTTCGGCTTTGTCCATATTGACAGTAAGTCTTCTTCCTCCTAAACAATAATTTCTTCAGACACTTCCTACAGCTTTAGCCAGAGCAAACAGAAATTAAAAAATGTTAAAACTTACTTATGATATATTTTCAGAGAATGTATCAACTTGAAAATTAAAGACCAGTAAACTAAACTGCACTTTAGCCCAGAATTTGCTGTATATTGCCTGACAATCATTTGAATCTTCAGTCGAATTTAATATTGCATTTTAGAGACTGAGTGAGTTGCTTTTATGTATGCAGAGATATACAAGTATTAATGAAAAAAACGGGGCACAAATTCAAATGAGAACAAGAAGGGGCATACTGGAGGATTTGAAAGGAAAGAAAGTAAAAGGTAAATTATGTCATTAAATTATATTTGTTTTTTTTCTTTTTTACAGAAAGTGCAATTTCTATCTCCAGCCCCCAGAATACTCAGAAAGAACTAAGTAACAGAATGTATCTGAGGTTCTTCATAGCAGTCAGCAATCCTTACAGTGTGAGTAAGGACCTCAAGTATGCTTTATCAAAGGTCTAAGAAACTTGCGAGCATTTTAGAAATGTGCAATAGGATACTTTTGTATGGTCTTTGGAGTGTTTTTTCTGCTTAAATTGGACAAGCATAATCTACCAAGTTGAGGATCAGAAAGAGCAAGGTGAAAATCTGTTTCTAGGTGTCCCCATGAGTTTGAATGATGCACAGGAGGAATGATCCTGTAAGGCACACTGCCAATGGTAATTTTATTTCTCAAGTGCCAAGAAAAGAACAGATTGCTCTACTTTTTCATGAAAGAACTTGTTTTTCTCCTGTTGACTCATTAGGAAATAGTTGCATTAACTTATGAAATTTGCACACTGTGCCCATACATATGTGGAACAATCAAGATTTTAAGAGCCAGTATTTTGTATAGATCACCCTTTCAGGATTCAGTCTTCAGAGACTTTAGGGATTCTCTTAAATGTTGCACATTGGCATGTCATCAAGTTAAATTTACTAATGCTTTTACAAAAATATAATGCATAATGACTTGTTTGAATGTTACTATCATTGTGACTTTGTTGACCGTCAAAAAGGCACTGGTCTGTGGGAAATAAACCATTGCCTTGTTTCTCAAGGGAAGTTGTTGGACAGAATCAGCTAACTGTTACTCAAGTGACAACCAAATGCAGCTATCCAACAAGGGAACAACAAAGGCTGCTGGTTAGGAGAGCGTGGGCACCCGAGACATCGTGCTAGCTGCTGGCTTAGACCCTGCCTAATTGGAAACAACAAACCAAACATTTTATCCTAAAAACTGCATGTGGACTTGCATGTGATAAGTCAGTGAATTTAATACAAAGCTTTTCCTCATTGCTTATGTAGGCTGTGTGTGTGTGTGTGTGTGTGTGTGTGTGTGTGTTTTACAGGAGAAATTCTGAGCCTGTCTAACCACAGCGAGCAGAGGAGAGGGCTGTCTGCCTTCTCCCCATCACACAGAATTCCATCAGCAGTCTCAGTCAGTACCTGTCAATCAAGTGCAGTTATGTCTCCTGCCGGGGCATTATCTTTTGAGACTTTCATATTTATTTACATGTCAGGATTGTTTTGATATCCAGCTGACACACTCTGCC
Organism: Apodemus agrarius; assembly: GCA_964023405.1. Classification (NCBI taxonomy): domain Eukaryota; kingdom Metazoa; phylum Chordata; class Mammalia; order Rodentia; family Muridae; genus Apodemus; species Apodemus agrarius. The sequence continues at coordinate 55,065,542 of OZ030023.1, read as the reverse complement.
AAATGACTGACATGAGCAAATAGCAGAGGCCGTCAGGAGCAGAATGAGATGAGAACAGAGTATATTACCATTTTCAATAGTCTGCTCTAACTGCTGAGAATTGTAATTTTGATCTTTTCCTTCTTGCCATGTTTGATTAAGCAGGTTCTCTGATAGGTGTGTGAGTTTCAATTCTATCCAGCCCTTCCTGCATATTAAAGGACATTCTCTGTGATGTTAAATACATTGCTGTGTACTTGACTGCCATTCTCTGACTTCCAAATTAAATAGTCAATGAAATGTGGAGATAAAGCATACCTTTGACCAAATTTCAGGAGTCAACATTTTGTAAAATAATTAACAACTTTGGAATTAAGCATATTCATGGTTGTTCATCCTCTAGACTGTTTCTCCCAGGGCTTTCCTGTCCAATTTTCTATTTCACCTTAACAAAAAAGATTGAATTTTGTTAGAATAATCTAAGAATTATGTTCTTAAACAAGTATATATGATATTAACATTTTATGAAACAAAATCTTCTTTCTCTTCCTCATATTTGGGAGCAGTAAGATCAATTTATTAGTTTGCCGCTGACTTTCCACTACTGGGCGCTGAGTGTTTATACTGGTTAGTATAGTTTGTCATCTGTTTCACAAATTTTTATGAAACTTCACAAAGAAACTAAGAGGAAGTGATAAACTGAGGGAAATAATAAACTAGATTATAGAAGTAAAACTAATGCATGTGTATGAGGAGTTGAGGAGGAAAGAGCATGTGTGTTGCCTGCCTATGTGTGAAAGGACTACAGGCTTGCTGTATTTCCATATTCATTTAATGCTGACATTAGGTTTTGAGCCTATGGTTTGAAAGGTAAATTTATCCTGGAGAAATACCTTTAATAGGCAAGATCTTATGGTTAAAAACCTTACTTTAGATTCCTTGTTTGCTTCCTAAAAGAAGAAATAAGCCTCAATAAAGATATAGCAGTTATTATCAGAGTTTAGATATCAGGTTTGTAAATCAAAATGCTGCCATCGGCCACAGCAAATATTCCCTCTCTCTACATTTAAAATTCATGAAATGACAGTAAAATTAAATAGTATCATAAATCAAATAATATATAAGCAGCATTTAAAGCCTTATTCTATCTGATTTTGTCTTTTAAACATTAAGTGATTTTATAATAGCATATTTCACAAAGTTTTACAAAATGTCAGTTCATATACAACTGGAAGTAAAGGAGAAAAAAGAAAATTTCATTCCATACAGGCTTGGGATGACTAATTACTAACATTGTGGATAACCTAGATCTGTAGCATACATTGTTTCTCTAGTATTGATACATGAGGATTACAGGCACAGATCAAGCCAGTCCAACTTCCATCATAAATGAGAGACTCGTGAGGTACTAGCACCAACTATTGGAGGTTGTGGTTGCTAGACAGTGGAATTTCAATTTACTTCAGTTTACTCTGAATGTGTCCATGTTCTAGAAGATAGCTATATACATATACTTGTGTGGGCCAAAGTAACTAAATTCAGTGAGTTAAAAAGGAAGAAGATTATAAGCCAACTGTACTACTGGTTGAATGGGAGGCAAGGACGACCAAGGTAGAAGGAAATATAGAGAGGGCTAACACTTAATACCATTTGAAAAAGTCATACTGAAGCAGACTGCTGTTAAAGCTTCCCAAAATGCATATTCATAAACAAGAAGTGTTTAAATGTAATTACAGTATAGAAGAGTGAGAATTTCCATACAATCCACAGCAGACTAACCAATTAAAAGCCCAGTACTAGGAATGGGCTAAACCTTTTGAACTTTTGTCTAATTAAGTCTCATATACCCTCTGACATTGTTCTTGTTCCTGGTTACCCTACAAAATTTGATAAGAATACCCATTTGTTCAAGATTCCACATTCTTGATTCATGAAGAATTCAAGCTGGAACTACTAACCTAGAAGCTTTGTGTTTAGTAGCTAGCTTTCAAAATAATGGAAAGTTACTATGCATGCAACCAAATGAGAAAAAAATCAGTCTTATTCAGCAGTGAGAGATGTGAACTAAAGTAAGGGCTATTCTAGGAAGGCATGCAACCAGTCCAATAGAGAATTGATTGTAATGGAAGTAACCAACAACTTCATGATAGGACTTGCCCTACTCTGAAAAATTGAACTGCATACTTTGTACCATAACTGGACACAAGAACATTTACCTAGATAGGTCATAAATCCTAGAGGAGAACATACTATTATTATTCTGCTAAATAGACACAAAAGCAATTCTTAATTATCTTGTTAATATACCTGTAGACTGTGCATCTCAATACTCATTATAGATACTTCTACTAAGTGGTAGTGGATGGAGTTTAACAAAGAGACTCACAACTGGTTATGGTGCAGACAAAATGAGACTACAGAATGAATAGGATGTTAAATATCTTCCTCCCAAGTCTAACAGATCACTGAGGAATGGGGGCTGAAAGATGGTAACAGCTTCAAGTGGTAAATGAGTATAACATTTTGCTGACAGAGCAGAGAACTTTTACAAATTAATTCATGGTGGATTTGGCAGCATGGATCAGGCCTGTGCAAACTCAAATGAAACAAATATTCAGGATGGAAGAGGAAAGTAGATACATAATTCCTCCCTTACCTAAACAATTATTTGAAGTGGGTTGATCCTCTAAAGAAGTGAGCATTAATTTACTTTTTTTTTATTTTCTATATTCTTTGTTTACATTCCAAAGGCTTTCCCCTTTCCCAGTTACCCCCCACCATATGTCCCATAATTCCTCTCCCCCCCCATGCTATTCCCCACTCTTCCCCCCCCACACACACGATTTCTCTGTTCTGGGTCTACAATACTGGATCCAATCTTTACAGGCCCAGGGTCCTCTCCTTTTTTTCTTCTTGAGAGTCATTTGACTTGCTAATTGTGCCTTGAGTATTTAGGGCTTCTGGGCTCATTAATATCCACTTATCAGTGATTGCATTTCGTGTGTATTCTTTTGTGATTGGGTTAGCTCACTTAGGATGATAGTTTCCAGATCTAACCATTTACCTACAAATTGCATGAATTCATTATTTTTAATTGCTGAGTAGTACTCCATTGTATAAATATACCACATTTTCTGTATCCATTCCTCTTTTGAGGGATATCTGGGCTCCTTCCAATTTCTGGCTATTATAAACAAGGCTGCTATAAACATAGTGGAGCATGTGTCTTTGTTGTATGCAGAGGAATCCTCTGGGTATATGCCCAGGAGTGGTATGCCAGGGTCCTCTGGGAGTGGCATGCCCAATTTTCTGAGACACCGCTACACTGATTTCCAGAGTGGTTTTACCATTTTGCAATCCCACGAACAGTGGAGGAGTGTTCCTCTTTCTCCACATCCTCGCCAGCACTTGTTGTCTCTCGAGTTTTTAATCTTAGCCATTCTGACTGGAGTGAGGTGGAATCTCAGGGTTGTTTTGATTTGCATTTCCCTGATGACTAATGATGTTGAACATCTCTTAAGGTGTTTCTCGGCCATCCGAATTTCTTCTGGTGAAAATTCTTTGTTTAGCTCTGTACCCCATTTTTGATAGGGTTATTTTGTTCTTTGGGGTCTAACTTCTTGAGTTCTTTGTATATATTGGATATTAGCCCTCTGTCGGATGTGGGGTTGGTGAAGATCATTTCCCACGTTGTTGGTTGCCGTTTTGTCCTTCTGACAGTGTCCTTTGCCTTACAGAAACTTTGTAATTTTATGAGGTCCCATTTGTCAATTCTTGATCTTAGAGCACAAGCTATTGGTGTTCTGTTCAGGAACTTTACCCCTGTGCCCATGTCCTCCAGGGTCTTCCCAAGTTTCTTTTCTAATAGTTTCAGTGTGTCTGGTTTTATGTGGAGGTCCTTGATCCACTTGGAGTTGATCTTAGTGCAAAGAGATAAGAGTGGGTCAATTCGCATTCTTCTGCATGTTGACCTCCAGTTGAACCAGCACCATTTGTTGAAAAGGCTATCTTTTTTCCACCGGATGGTTGTGGCTCCTTTATCAAAGATCAAGTGACCATAAGTCTGTGGGTTCATTTCTGGGTCTTCAATCCTATTCCATTGATCTACCTGCCTGTTGCTATACCAATACCATGCAGTTTTTAACACAATTGCTCTGTAGTACTGCTTGAGGTCAGGGATATTGATTCCCCCAGAAGTCCTTTTATTGTTGAGAATAGCTATCCTGGGTTTTCTGTTGCTCCAGATTAATTTGAGAATTGCTCTTTCTAGATCTATGAAGAATTGATTTGGGATTTTGATGGGGATTGCATTGAATCTGTAGATTGCTTTTGGCAAGATGGCCATTTTTACTATATTGATCCTGCCAATCCAGGAGCAAGAAATATTTTTCCATCTTCTGAGGTCTTCTTCGATTTCTTTCTTTAGGGACTTGAAGTTCCTGTCATACAGATCTTTCACTTGTTTGGTTAGAGTTATGCCAAGGTACTTTATGTTGTTTGTGGCTATTGTGAAGGGTGTTATTTCCCTAACTTCTTTCTCAGCCTGCTTGTCCTTTGAGTACAAGAAGGCTACTGATTTGCTTGAGTTAATTTTATAACCAGCCACGTTGCTGAAGTTGTTTATCAGCTGTAGAAGTTCTCTGGTGGAGTTTTTTTGGATCGCTTAAGTAGACTATCATATCATCTGCAAATAATGATACTTTGACTTCTTCCTTTCCAATTTGTATCCCTTTGACTTCCTTATGTTGTCTAATTGCTCTCGCTAGAACTTCAAGTACTATATTGAAAAGATATGGAGAGAGAGGACAGCCTTGTCTAGTGGGATTGCTTCAAGTTTCTCTCCATTTATTTTGATGTTGGCTACTGGTTTGCTGTAGATTGCTTTTACTATGTTTAAGTATGGGCCTTGAATTCCTGCTCTTTCCAAGACTTTTAGCATGAAAGGATGCTGAATTTTGTCAAATGCTTTTTCAGCATCTCATGAGATGACCATGTGGTTTTTTTCTTTTAGTTTGTTTATGTAGTGGATTACATTGATGGATTTCCGTATATTGAACCATCCCTGCATTCCTGGAATGACGCCTACTTGATCATGGTGAAGGATCGTTTTGATATGCTCTTGGATTCGGTTGGCAAGAATTTTAATTAGTATTTTTGCATCAATATTCATAAGAGAAATTGGCCTGTAGTTCTCTTTCTTTGTTGGATCTTTTTGTGGTTTAGGTATCAGCGTAATTGTGGTTTCGAAGAACGAGTTGGGCAGTGTCCCTTCTGTCTCTATTTTGTGGAATAGTTTGAAGAGTATTGGTGTTAAATCTTCTTTGAAGGTCTGGTAGAATTCTGCACTAAAACCATCTGGTCCCGTACTTTTTTTGGTTGGGAGGCTTTCTATAACCCCTTCTATTTCTTTAAGGGTTATGGGACTGTTTAGCTGGTCTACTTGATGCTGATTTAATTTTGGTATTTGGTATCTGTCTAGGAAATTGTCCATTTCCTCCAGATTCTCCAGTTGTTTTGAGTATAGGCCTTTGTAGTAGGATCTGATGATCTTTTGAATTTCCTCTGTTTCTGTTGTTATATCCCCCTTTTCATTTTTAATTTTGTTAATTTGGATACTATCTCTGTGCCCTTTGGTTAGTCTAGCTAAGGGTTTATCTATCTTGTTGATTTTCTCGAAGAACCAGCTCTTGGTTTTGTTGATTCTTTGTATGGTTCTCTTTGTTTCTGCTTGATTGATTTCAGCCCTTAGTTTGATGATTTCCTCTCTTCTACTCCTCCTGGGTGAGTTAGCTTCTTTTTGTTCCAGGGCCTTCAGGTGTGCTGTTAAGTTGCTAGTGTATGCTCTCTCCAGTTTCTTTTGGAGGCACTCAGGGCTATGAGTTTTCCTCTTAGCACTGCTTGCATTGTATCCCAGAGATTTGGGTAGGTCGTACCTTCATTTTCATTGAAGTCTAAAAAGTCTTTGATTTCTTTCTTTATTTCTTCCTTGACCAGGGTGTCATTGAGTAGAGTATTGTTCAGTTTCCATGTGTATGTGGGCTTTCTGTTGTTCTTCTTGCTATTGAAGACCATTTTACTCCATAGTGATCCGATAGGAGACATGGGATTAGTTCGGTCTTCTTGTATTTGTTGAGGTCTGTCTTGTGACCAATTATATGATCAATTTTTGAGAAGGTACCGTGCGGTGCTGAAAAAAAGGTATACTCTTTTGTTTTAGGATGGAATGTTCTATATATATCTGTTAAATCCAATTGGTCCAAAGCTTCAATTAGTTTCACTGTGTCCCTGTTTAGTTTCTGCTTTCCTGATCGGTCCATTGAGGAGAGTGGAGTGTTGAAGTCACCTACAATCATTGTGTTAGGTGCGATGTGTGCTTTAAGCTTTAGTAAAGTTTCTTTTACGAATGAGGGTGCCCTTACATTTGGCGCATAGATGTTCAGTATTGAGAATTCTTCTTGGTGGATTTTCCCTTTGACAAGCAGGAAGTGACCTTCTGTGTCTCTTTTGATAACTTTAGGTTGAAAGTCGATTTTATCTGATATTAGAATGGCTACTCCAGCTTGTTTCCTGGGACCATTTGCTTGTAAAACTGTCTTCCAGCCTTTTACTCTAAGGTGGTGTTTGTCTTTGACACTGAGATGTGTTTCCTGTATGCAGCAAAATGTAGGGTCCTGTTTCGGTATCCAGTCTGTTAGTCTTTGTCTTTTGATTGGGGAATTGAGTCCATTGATATTAAGAGATATTAAGGAATAGTAATTATTACTTCCTGACATTTTGGGCATTGTTATTATTATTTGTATTTGAGTGGTTCTCTTCTTTTGGGTTGGATGAGATGGGGTTTCTATCTTGTTTCTTCTGGGGTGTTGTTTCCCCCCTTGTGTTGGTATTTTTCACCTATTATCCTTTGTAGGGCTGGGTTTGTAGATAAGTATCTTGCAAATTTGGTTTTGTCGTGGAATATCTTGGTTTCCCCATCTATGGCAATTGAGAGTTTTGCTGGGTATAGTAGTCTTGGCTGAAGTTTGTGTTCTCTTAGGGTCTGCATGAGGTCTGCCCAGGATCTTCTAGCTTTCATGGTCTCAGGTGAGAAGTCTGGTGTAATTCTGATAGGTCTTCCTTTATATGTTACTTGTCCTTTTTCTCTTACTGCCTTTAATATTCTTTTTTTGTTTAGTACATTTGGGGTTTTGATTATTATGTGACGGGAAGTATTTCTGTTCTGGTCCAGTCTATTTGGGGTTCTATAGGCTTCTTGTATATTCATGGGCATCTCTCTCTTTACGTTGGGGAAATTTTCTTCCATAATTTTGTAGAAGATATTTGCTGGCCCTTTAAGTTGTAGATCTTCATTTTGCATTTTCTTTAATTGTTGAATCCATGGTTCCTATGGTATCTTCAGCATCTGAGATTCTGTCTTCTATCTCTTGTATTCTATTGTTGATATTTGCATCTATGACTCCTGATTTCTTCCCAAGGTTTTCTATCTCCAACATTGTCTCCCTTTGCTATTGCTTAGTTGTTTCTACTTCTGTTTTTAGATTTTGTATGGTTTTGCTCATATCTTTCAGTTGCTTGTTTGTGTTTTCCTGTAATTCTTTAAGGGATTTTTGTGTTTCCTCTTTTATGACTTCTACTCGTTGACCCATGTTCTCTTGTATTTCTTTAGGTGATTTTTGTTTCTCCCCCTTATTGGGATTTATTTTTTGCTCTATATTCTCCTGGATTTCTTTAAGTGATTTTTGTGTCTGCCTTGTATGGGCTTCTAGTTTTTGATCTATTTTCTCCTCTATTACTTTAAGAAATTTATCTAAGTGATCCTCAATCTGCATCTTTACCAGTGATTTTAGATCTGAGTCTTGTTTTTCTGGTGTGTTGAGATATCTGGGATTTAATTGTGTTTGCCTTGCAATGGCTTCTAGCTTTTGATCTATTTTCTCATGTATTACTTTAAGAGATTTATCTAAGTGTTCCTCTATCAGCATCCTGACCAGTGATTTTAGATCTGAGTCTTGTTTTTCTGGTGTTTCGGGGTATCCAATATTTATTGCTGTTGGGGAACTGGGTTCGGATGCCACCATACTGCCTTGATTTTTGTTAGTAGTGATCTTACGTTTGCCTTTTGCCATCTGGTTAACTCTGGTGTTAGTTGGTCCTGTAGATACTAGCTGGTGCTTGACCCTCCTGTGGGGTTGTAAGGCTATTTCCCAGCGACTGGGATACCTGAATCACTGTCCTGCGGGGGTCTTGCTAACAGATTGCTGACAGGTGGCCTGAGTCCCCCGAGGTCTTAAACTCAGGATATCCCAGGTACTTGGTTCCACCTGTTGGGCTGCTGCTCTGCACTGCTCCTGCTCAGGGTTTGCTGTCTGATATCCTGTTTCCCCAGGGGTCTTAAAGTTGGGATATCTCAGTTATCTGGTTCTGCCTGCTGGTCCCAAGCTGCTGGGAAGCTGGCTGGGTCCGGTTTCCAGCTTCCCTGCCACCGGCTGGATGGGAGGCTGCTTCCGCCTCCGGCTGGGTCTGGGCACCTGGCACACTGGCTGACTCCACCTTCCCCACCACCAGCTGGACAGGAAGCTGCAGGCAATATGGCAGCTGCCTGCAGGGAGCTCGGGGTCCGCCCCGCGAGTGCAGAGTGTACCCGCTACTCTGTTCCCAACTCCCACTCCAGGCCTGAGTCCCTGAAGGTCTTAAGCTCGGGCTGTCTCGGGTATCTGGTTCCGCCGTCGCCGGCTGGGTCTGAGCGCCTGGCACGCTGGCTGACACTCCGGCTTCCCCACCACCAGCTGGACGGGAAGCTGCAGGCAATATGGCAGCTGCCTGCAGGGAGCTCGGGTTCCACCCCACGAGTGCAGAGTGCAGCCGCTATTCTGTGCCCAACTCCCACTCCAGGTTTGAGTCCCCGAAGGTCTTAAGCTCGGGCTGTCTTGGGTACCTGGTTCCGCCGCCGCAGGCTGGGTCTGAGCGCCTGGCACGCTGGCTGACACTCCGGCTTCCCCACCACCAGCTGGACAGGAAGCTGCAGGCAATATCAGCATTAATTTACTTTAAGGATATAGTTACAGTAGGTAAATGACAATGCAATGGATGGCCACCATCTTAGAAAGGGTTTCATTGCTGTGAAGAGACACAATGACCAAGGCAACTCTCCTAAGAGGAAACATTTAACGGGGCCTGGCTTACACTTCATTTAACGGGGCCTGGCTTACACTTTCAGAGGTTCAGTCCATTATCACCATGAGAGGAAGCATAGCAGCATGCAGACAGGTGAGGTGCTAGAAGAGGGGCTATAAGTTCTACATCTTAAGTCAAAGGACACCAGAGAAGACTGCCTACCACAGAAAGCTGGGAGCATGCTCTCCTTCCACCTTGGGCAAGGACTGAACATAGAAGCCTCATATTCTACCCTCAAAGTGACACACTTCTTCCTACAAGGCCACAACCCCTAGTAGTGCCACTTCCTAGGCAAAACACATTCAAATGATCACAGCCACATTCCTAAGTATATGAGTAACACAAATTGTATTTGATGAATTGTAAAAATTAAAGACACATGTTGTAAGGGTAAGAAAGGTGAGCACATCTGAAAAGAGCTGAGTCAGGAAAGTGGATGCGACCAAAAGTAATTTTATAAAATCATCAAAAAATTAAGAAAATACTTCCAAAAACATAATTGAGTCCAATTTTAGTACCGTTTTTTACAAGAATAGTCCAAAGTGGAGAAGCACAGATATGTTTGAAGAAAACATAAAATTGGGAGGGAGAACTGGACAGTTTCTTATAGCAGCTAGAGAGGAAAGAATAGCAGATGGACCTGAACAGAGTATGTATGTGTGAATTCTCAAAATATAAAAATTACATATTTTAATGCTAGTTCTATAGATTGATAAGTTTTGAATCTCAAGGTAGGACTTTTATTGACTGCCAAAGACAATTGTAATGCAAGCTATTATGTGAATACACATGGAAAAGCTTGGGTCATTACAGTACTACAGAAGAACGGTTTACCTACAATAGCATTAACACAACAAATCAATCTAAGAGAATGTTTCTGAAAAGAGATATTGATGCTGTCATAAACTATCTCCAGTTTTAATACATCTTTTGAAAATGCAAATTTCTATCCATCTGCATATCCAGCATCTCTATTCATACAGTGTTATGAAGGAAATGTGATTGGTTCACAAATCTATCTTTCTTTTCCACCTGGACAAAGGCATAGGCACTCTACCTTGTCTTCCCTTTAATGAATATAGCGTGTCCAACTGCACTGTAAAGAACTGATAACAGATTGAAAAGCTGAGGGCTTTTTAGAGTATTAACATCTTAATTTGGAGAATTTGTTAAATGTGATTTCTGAGCTGTTTTGTCTGGGGCTACGTGAAAGTGTGCTTCTATATCTTGCTGGTCTTGAACAACATTAGTATATTAATAAAGTATGTAGGTCTCAAAAACACATATGTATATCTCTCCTTACATCTATGTGCCCTCTTACTATGTCTATCAGAAAACACAGGGAATATTCTGGCAGATAGCCATACAATGATGACTAAGCTACTTATTAAACAGAGTGAGTATTTTATTATAATTGATAATGTGGCAAATCTGCAGCATCTTATGATATGAGGGAGATATACTCATGCCTTAAGTTGTTTGACAAATAAGATTTTGAAGGAATTTGTTTATCTTCCTAATTTATCTTAACACAGACACCAATACCAGAATCAGTATGTTGTTTTCATAAAATCTAAGTATTTGCTAGAAATTTGAGTGACGGGTAAAAAAGAAACTGATGAGGTAATTGAACACAATGGAATACATTTTTCAAGTATGAACTGAAAGCAAGCACAGCTACTCTGTGCTTGGGGAAGCTCCAAAAACCTGTTCATGTTCACACTGTGTGATTGGCTGTATGGAATGCTGGTAGAATCTAGGAATTGTTTCTAACTGATGTAACAAACAATTATATCTAACTTTGTACTTCTAATATCCAAAAATTAAGCCTGCCTTATGGTGAAATCTGTTTAGAAGATATTCTTTAGCCCACTTTGAACTCAGTCCTCAAACCAGTTGGCTGACTCTCCCCACCATGCGTACCTTATCTTTACCATAACAGTACCACTCGAAAAACATTCCAATTTGCCAGTTTCTTACCATTACGTCTATGTAAGGGCTTTGACAGCTCATGGGATTTTATACTACATTGCCTCCACACCCATGTAAAGTATCTCATCATCAATGACAAGTTCCTTACTTTATTTTTGTTTAAGCATCAACTGTAAAACTGGTATTGATTCCTGATGGTATATACCTAGCATGGTTTATTGTGTTGAGGGAATGTAAAACAGAAAAGCAAAAAGATAAAAAAAAGGAGCCGATCATATTGTACTGAACAATGTGTTTAAAGCTGAATTATGTAGAAAGGAAATTTCAGTTTCTGAAAGACATCTTTATTTTTCCATTAGATACCTAAATTAGTATATAATGGGTAGCAAGAATAATCTTATTTGAGTAAAGCCATTAATATTATAGCATATATTGCCCAATACTATTCTTTAAAGTAAATCTAAAATGTAAATATTCTAAACAGAATTAATCATTTCTGTATGCTATACTTCTCTCTAAACATTCACTGTCTTATTAAACCACAGCATTAATAATCCTATTTTCCATGCACTAACTGTTAAGCTTTGCTTTTGTTTGTTTTCTATTGTCTATATATAATGAGTGCATGGGGAAACCGTTCCAAAACATTTCCCTTGTGATGAATTGCCACTCTTTTCCCAGATGTTCCACCACATACTATTTTTCTGGTTACCATAATTGTCTCTCATTGCTAGAGTTTGAATTACATGTTCTGGAACTTTGATCCTCAATAAAACCACATTATAGGTGGGACAAGCAAGAGGTTATTTTACTAAAATAGTTCCTCTTTTTTAAAGAAATGTATGCCGTTATCATAGAAGTGTGTTTGGTAATTCAGGAGAAACTTTCTTATACAGATGAGTTCTCAAGTTAATTTTCTCTGTCTTTTAATATATTTACCAACATACACACATGAACCTACATGCACACACAGACATACACCAACACCAACAACAACCACAACCACAACACCCCTGATGAGTAGTCCTTTCACTATATATCAAGGGATGACATAGCAAGACAGCCCTCAACTGGTGCTGGTCCATTCTCCATCTATGTCTCTTCTTACTCCTTTTCATCTTGCAACAATAGCTGGGAAAATTATTTTTAAATATTCATATGATTATGCCTCTATAGCTATAAAATGTGCTAAAGGTTTAAAATAAAATTTTAAATCAGACCAGACAGGCAGCAGCAGGTACACAGAGATATCCCGAGTTTTACATCGCTTGGGATACAGCCCATCAGGCTTCTTCCTGCACCCAGGGCATGGGCAGCTCTGAGGACTAACTGTGTGCCAGCCCTGTCAGGGGACATTTGCCCTGCAGAGTGACTGGCACTTGGAGGGGGTCCCCAAGGCAACCATATTCTTTGCTTACAGGATGACCAGACAGTCAACACCAGGTACACAGAGACAATCCGAGTATAACATTGCTTGGGGCAAGGCACACCAGGGAGCCAACTGCACCCAAGAATAGGGCAGCCCATCAGCAATCTGTGCTAGGGGAAACCCAGGCATCCAGAGGAGCAGGAATAGCCTTACAGGCTTACAGGAGGTTCAAGAACCTGACAGTGACAACAAGACCAACTAATGCCAGAAATAACCAGATGGCAAAAGGCAAACATAGGAACACTACTAACAGAAATCAAGGCAATATGGCAGTATACAAACCCAATTCTGCAACAACACCAACTCCTGGATACCCCGAACACACCAGAAAAACAAGATTTGGATTTAAAATTACTGGTCATGATGCTGTCAGAGGAACACAAGAAGAACATAAATAAATAGAGGAGAAAATGAATCAAAAGGTAGAAGCCCTCACCAGGGAAACACAAAAATCATTTAAAGAAATTCAGGAGAATAAGGGTCAAAAGATAGAAGTAAATAAAGAGGAAATGCAAAAACATCACTTAAAGAAATACAGTAGAACTTGGGACAACAGGCAGAAGTCATGAAAGAGGAAACACAAAAATCTCTTAAAGAATTACAGGAAACACAAACAAACAAGTGAAGGATCTGAGCAAAGCCATCCAGGATCTAAAATCAGAAGTAGAAACAACTAAGAAATCACAAAGGGAGACAGCTTTGGAAATAGAAAACCTTGGGAAAGAATCAGGGGTCATAAATGCAAATAACGATATAATATAAGAGATAGAAGAAAAAATCACAGATGCTGAAGATACCATAGAAAGCATTGACTCAACAGTCAAAGAAAGTGCAAAATGCCAAAAGCTTGTATCCCAAAACATCCAGGAAATCCAGGACACAATGAGAAGACCAAACCTAAGGATTATAGGTATAGAGGAGAGTGAAGATTTACAAGTTAAAAGGCCAGCAAATATCTTCAACAGAATTATGAAAGAAAACTTCTCTAACCTAAAAAGAGAGTTGCCCATGAATATACAAGAAACATACAGAACTCCAAACAGACTGGACCACAACAGAAATACCTACCATCACATAATAATCAAAACCCCAAATGTACTAAACAAAGAAAGAATATTAAAGGTAGTAAGAGAAAATGGCCAAGTAACATATGAAGAAAGACCTACAAGAATTACACCAGACTTCTCACCAGAGATCATGAAAGCTAGAAGATCCTGGGCAGATCTCATGCAGACTAAAAGAACACAAATGTCAGCAAAGACTACTATTCCCAGCAAAACTCTCAATCACCATAGATGGAGAAACCAAGACATTCCATGGTAAAACCAAATTTACACAATATCTTTCCACAAACCCAGCCCTACAAAGGATAATAGGAGGACAACTCCAATAAAGGAGGGAAACTACACCCTGGAAAAAGCAAGATAGTAAACTTCTTTCATTAAACCCAAAAGAAGATAACAACTCAAATATAAAAATAACATAGAAAATGACAGAAAGAAATAATCACTATTTCTTAATATCTCTTAACATCAATGGACTCAATTCCCCAATAAAAAGACGTAGACTAACAGACTGGATACCAAAACAGGACCCTACATTTTGTTGCATACAGGAAACACACCTCAGTGTCCAAGACAAACACTATTTTAGTGTAAAAGGCTGGAAGACAATTTTACAAGCAAATGGTCTCAGGAAATGAGCCAGAGTAGCCATTCTAATATCAGAAAGTTGACTTTCAACGTAAAGTCATCAAAAGAGATACAGAAGGACACTTCTTGTTGGTCAAAGGAAAAATCCACCAAGAAGAACTCTCAATTCTGAACATCTATTCTCCAAATGCAAGGGCACCCTCATTCGTTAAAAAAAAAAGTTTAATAAGGCTTAAAGCACATATTGCACCTAACACAATAATTGTGGGTGACTTCAAGATGCCACTCTCCTCAATAGACCTATCAGGAAAACAGAAATTAAACAGGGACACAGGGAAGCTAATTGAAGCTTTAGACCAATTGGATTTAACAGATGTATATAGAACATTTCATGTTAAAGCAAAAGAACATACCATTTTCTCAGCACCTCATGTTACCTTCTCCAAAACTGACGATATAATTGATCACAAGACAGAACTCAACAAATATAAGAAGATTGAACTAATACCATGCCTCATATTGGATCACCATGGAGTAAGAGTGGTCTTCAATAGCAACAAAAACAACAGAAAGCACCCATATACATGGAGGTTGAACAATATTCTACTCAATGACACCTTAGCCAAAGAAGAAATCAAGAACAAATCAAAGACTTTTTAGAATTTAATGAAGATAAAGGCACAACATACCCAAATCTATGGGACACAATGAAAGCAGTGCTAAGAGGAAAATTCATAGCCCTGAGTGCCTCCAAAAAGAAACAGGAGAGAACATATACTAGCAACTTAAAGGCACACCTGAAAGCTCTAGAAAAAAAGAAGCTAATTCACCCAGGAGTAGAAGACAGGAAATCATCAAATTCAGAGCTGAAATCAATCAAGTGGAAACAAAGAGAATGATAAAAAGAATTTTAAAAAAAGAACAGGAGCTGGTTCTTTGAGAAAATCAACAAGATAGATAAACCCTTAGCCAGACAACCCAAAAGGAACAGAGATAGTATCAAAATTAACAAAATTAGAAATGCAAAGGTAGATATAAAAACAGAAACTGAGGAAATTCAAAAAACATCAGTTCCTACTGCAAAAGCCTATACTCAACAAAACAGGAGAATCTGGAGGAAATGAACAATTTCCTAGAGAGATACCAAATACCAACATTAAATCAGAATCAAATAGATCATCCAAACAGTCCCAGAACCCCCAAAGAATTAGAAGGGGTCATAGAAAGTCTTCCAACCAAAAAAGGCACAGGACCAAATGGTTTTAGTGCAGAATTCTCAGATTTCTGAAACAAACTGAAAAAAACCCCACAAGGACATTTCATTAGATGCTGAAAAATCATTTGACAAAATTCAGCATCCTTTCATGCTAAAAGTCTTGGAAAGAACAGGAATTCAAGGTCCATATCTAAACATAGTAGAAGGAATATACAGCAAACCAGTAGCCAACATCAAACTAAATGGAGAGAAACTTGAAGCAATCCTACTAAAATCAGGGACTAGACAAGGCTGCCCCCTCACACCATATCTTTTCAATATAGTACTTGAAGTTCTAGCTAGAGCAATTATACAACATAAGGAGGTAAAGGGTTGAGAAAGAAATTGGGGAAATGACACCCTTCACAAAAGTCAGAAACAATCTTGGTGTGACTCTAACCAAGCAAGTGAAAGATCATTATGACAAAAACGTCAGATCTCTGAAGAAGGAAATTGAAGAAGACCTCAGAAAATGCAAAAATCTTCCATACTCATGGATTGGCAGGATTAATATAGTTAAAATGGCCATCTTGCCAAAAGCAATATACAGATTCAATGCAATCCCCATCAAAATGCCAACTCAATTCTTCATAGAGTTAGAAAGAGCATTCTCAAATTCATCTGGAATAACAAGAAATCCAACATAGCTAAAAGAATTTTCAACAGTAAAAGAACTTCTGGGCGAATCAGCATCCCAGACCTCAAGTAGTACTACAGAGCAATAGTGTTAAAAACTACATGGTATTGGTACAGTGATAGGCAGGTAGATGTATGGAATAGGATTGAAGACCCAGAAATGGACCCACATACCTATATGTTCACTTGATCTTTGACAAAGGAGCTGAAACCATCCAGTGGAAAAAAAGATAGCCTTTTCAAGAAATGGTGTTGGTTCAACTGGAGGTCAGCATGCAGAAGAATGCAGATTGATCCATTCTTATCTCCTTGTACTAAGCTCAACTCCAAGTGGATCAAGTACTTCCACAAACATCAGACACACTGAAACTAATAGTAAAGAAACTGGGGAAGAGCATTGAGCACATGGGCACAGGGGAAAAGTTCCTCAACAGAACACCAATAGCTCATGCTCTAAGATCAAGAATTGACAAATGGGACCTCATAAAATTACAAAGTTTCTGTAAGGCAAAGGACACTGTCAAAAGGACAAAACAGCAACCAACAAATTGGGAAAAGATCTTCACCAACCCTACATTCAACAGAGGGCTATTATCCAATATATACAAAGATCTCAAGAAGTTAGACTCCAGAGAACCAAATAACCATATTAAAAAAAAATGGGCTACAGAGCTAAACAAAGAATTTTCACCTGAAGAACTTAGGATGGCTGAGAAGCACCTTAAGAAATGTTCAACATCATTAGTGATTAGGCAAATACTAATCAAAACAACCCTGATATTTCACCTCACACCAGTCAGAATGGCGAAGATTAAAAACTCAGATGACAGCAGGTATTGGAGAGGATGTGGAGAAAGAGGAACACTCCTCCATTGCTGGTGGGAATGCAAGTTGGTACAACCACTCTGGAAATCAGTCTGGCGGTTCCTCAGAAAACTGAGCATGACACTTCCAGAGGACCCTGCTATACCACTCCTGGGAAATGCCCAGAGGATTCCCTAGCATGCAATAAGGACACATGCTCCACTATGTTCATAGCAGCATTAGCCCAGAAGCTCTGAATACCCAAGACACTATTCACATATCAAATCTTTCCCAAGAAGAAGGAAGGAGAGGGCCCTGGGCTTGGAAAGGCTTGATGCAGCTTTGTAGGGAATTACCAGGACACAGAAGTGGGAGGGGGTTATTTAGGGAATGGGTTGAGGGAAGAGCACTTATGGGCCTTATTGGGATGGGGGAACCAGGAAAGGGAATATCATTTGGAATGTAAACAAAGAATATAGAAAAAAGAAAAAAAATAATCATCACAATACCATATGCATCTCTAGAGCACAGATTCCTCTTTGTCATGGCATTTCAAAATATATTGAGAAAAAATTAAATCATAGAAACTCTTACATCATCTGAATTGTTGCTATCTGATTAATCATTTTCTCAATCACTCTCCCCCCCATCCCCACTGTTGTACAGTATAAAGTGGCTTCCCTGCATTCCTAGAACATAGCCATCAGTTTTCTGCATGGTATACTCTCCCAGTTATCAACCAGGGTGCTTTTGAGTATCTGCTCTAAGGACATTTTACAACTGACATTTTTAATCTACAAAAATCTAAAATACTCCCTCTTCTCCTTCTTTTTCTTCCTTCATTTTTCTTCACTACTTATGTAAGTACCTGCTGCTCCATTGCTTTCATTTGCAATGTCAGGGACATCCATCAATTTCTCTAAGCAATAAACTAAGTACTCATAAGAGAATGCATTAAAGTGAAGAAATAGGTTTGCAACTTAAATCAATTGCCATTCTTAAATGAAAAAAAAGCTTTATTCTTGAATTAACCTCACATATTTTAGAGGATTCTGCAAAGCAAAGAAAGAATAACCTGAGCAATGCATTAATTTATTGGAGAGTCTCTTTATTTGCAGGGAATTCAAGTAAATTGAGCAACATGACAAATATTCATGTTTAAAGAACAATTAAAATGCATATGGGTCAGAGAGAAGAAGAAGCTCTGTCATGAGACAGTCGATGATAAATAGTTCTAATTGTTATATTAATGATATGATAGCACATATGTGGTATAATAGTTTGGACAAAGAAAACGGTACTTCAATTTATAGTGCTAACAATTGTTCCAGAGAAATCATAGTGGGAAGAAAATTGGAAAACAGGTACTTACATGAAACAAATTCTGTGCACCTTTTTCTGGATTACTCAACTAAAAAAAAAACCTTAAAATCAATACAACTCTAAGATAAACCATGTCACAAGTTAAAAATAAAATATAAAATTAATGTTTTCATTTACTTCTTTTGATTCTTATTTTCATCTATATATATATATTCAGTAAATGCATATTTATATCATATGTAGAAATGTCCAATATATATATATATATATATATATTCTTCATAAAATCATTATTTTCTAAGCTATATATTTCCACAACAGCACTGATTAAGAATCTTTCAATTATCATTTCAGACTTTTCCCGCATGCTTGTATAATCAAAAGGATATTTGAAAGGGATTGTCTTCTTTCTCTTTTAAAATGTGAAACTACCTGACATATATTTACATTTTTATTTTTATTTTCAAATATACCATAGAAACTTCCTCTGGCTATTTGACTGTAGTACATTATTTTAAGACCAATATGTTTTTTCTATCAACACATAACATACTGAAATATTATTTGAAAACTTCAGGTAGTTTCTACCTTTTACTGAGATTCATATCTTGCATTATAAAAATGAATTAATTTAATTGAGTCTAAATTCTCGTATATACAACTCACTACTTAGGATTTCTATTTCTATTCTACTCTGAAACCTAAATAAAAAACAAAGTTGTTATGTGCACAAGAACACTGTAGATAGATGCAAGAAATTCTACACAAGTCAGAGAATCCACAACAATATTAAAGCTTTAAGGATTAGATCACACAGCTTGTTTTAAAAGCTAAGATGAAAACAAAATCACGATTTATTGGATAGACTGATATTTTCAGGGATCAAAAGACTCCTACTCTTGTTTCTTTTTTTTATGCAGCAATGTGGTTTTATTTTACTACTACTATTATTATTTTTAATATTATTATTTTTATTATTAGGTATATTCTAATTGTGGGGGACCTCAACACTCCACTATCATCAATGGACCATCAGGAAAACAGAAACTAAACAGGGACACAGGGAAACTCATTTAAACTTTGGACCAATTGGATTTAACAGATAGAACATAAAAGACTATACCTTTTTCTCAGCACCTCATGGTACCTTCTCCAAAATCGACCATATAATTGGTCACAAAGCAGACCTCAACAAATATAAGAAGATCGAACTAATCCCATGCCTCATATCTGATCACCATGGAGTAAGAGTGGTCTTCAATAACAACAAAAATAACAGAAAATCTCATACACATAGAGGCTGAACAATATTCTACTCATTGATACCTTAGTCAAGGAAGAAGTAAAGAAAGAAATCAAAGACTTTCTAGAATTCAATGAAAATGAAGGCACAACATACCCAAACCTATGGGGCACAATGAAAGCAGTGCTAAGAGGAAAACTCATAGCCCTGAGTGCCTCCAAAAAGAAACAGTAGAGAGCATATACTAGCAACTTAACGGCACACCTGAAAGTTCTGGAACAAAAAGAAGCGATTTCACCCAGGAGGAGTAGAAGACAGGAGGAGATCATCAAACTCAGGGCTGAAATCAATCAAGTTGAAACAAAAAGAACCATACAAAGAATCAACAAAACCTGGAGCTGGTTCTTTGAGAAAATACACAAGATAGATAAACCATTAGCCAGACTTACCAAAGGGCACAGAGACAGTATTCAAATGATCAAAAAGATCATTCACCATGATCAAGTTGGCTTCATCCCAGGGATACAGGGATGGTTCAATATACAGAAATTCATCAATGTGATCCACTACATAAACAAACTCAAAGAAAAAAAACACATGGTCATCTCATTGGATGCTGAAAAAGCATTTGACAAAATTCAGCATCCTTTCATGCTAAAAGTCTTGGAAAGAACAGGAATTCAAGGCCCATACCTAAACATAGTAAAAGCAATTTACAGCAGCCGGGTAGCCAACATCAAAGTAAACCAAGAGAAAGTTGAAGCAATCCCACTAAAATCAGGGACTAAACAAGGCTGCCCCCTCTCACCATATCTTTTCAATATAGTACTTGAGGTACTAGCTAGAGCAATTCGACAACTTTATTTACAATTCAAATGTTGTCCCCTTTCCTGGTTCCCCCCCTCTCCCGAATCCCATAAGCCATCTCCCCTTCCCCAATCAACAAAATTAGAAATGAAAAGGTAGATATAACAACAGAAACAGGAAATTCAAAAAATCACCAGATCCTACTACAAAAGACTATACTCAACACAACTGGAGAATCTGGAGGAAATGGACAATTTTCTAGACAGTTACCAAATACCAAAATTAAATCAGGATCAAATAGATTGTCTAAACAGTCCCATAACCCCCAAAGAAATAGAAGGGGTCATAGAAAGTCTTCCAACCAAAAAAAGCACAGGACCAGACTGTTTTAGTGCAGAATTCTATCAGACCTTCAAAGAAGACCTATTACAAATACTCTTCAAATTATTCCATAAAATAGAAACAGAAGGAACACTACCCAACTCATTCTATGAAGCCACAATTACCCTGATACCAAAATCACCCAAAGATCCAACTAAGAAAGAGAACTTCAGACCAATCTCCCTTATGAAAATCTACTCAAAAATACTCAATAAAATTCTTGCCAACCAAATCCAAGAACACATCAAAAAGATCATTCACCATGATCAAGTTGGCTTCATCCCAGGGATACAGGGATGGTTCAATATACAGAAATTCATCAATGTAATCCACTACATAAACAAACTCAAAGAAA
The DNA here is from genome assembly GCA_964023405.1 of Apodemus agrarius. NCBI lineage: Eukaryota > Metazoa > Chordata > Mammalia > Rodentia > Muridae > Apodemus > Apodemus agrarius. Next base: position 55,044,572 of record OZ030023.1, on the reverse strand, counting down.
AAAAACACATGGTCATCTCATTGGATGCTGAAAAAGCATTTGACAAAATTCAGCATCCTTTCATGCTAAAAGTCTTGGAAAGAACAGGAATTCAAGGCCCATACCTAAACATAGTAAAAGCAATTTACAGCAGCCGGGTAGCCAACATCAAAGTAAACCAAGAGAAAGTTGAAGCAATCCCACTAAAATCAGGGACTAAACAAGGCTGCCCCCTCTCACCATATCTTTTCAATATAGTACTTGAGGTACTAGCTAGAGCAATTCGACAACTTTATTTACAATTCAAATGTTGTCCCCTTTCCTGGTTCCCCCCTCTCCGGAATCCCATAAGCCATCTCCCCTTCCCCAATCAACCCACCCCTGCTTCCCTTTCCTGGTATTCCTCTACACTACCATATCAAATCTTTCCAGGAACAAGGGCCTCTTCCCCACTTGGTGTCCAACAAGATCATCCTCTGTTGCCGATGTGTCTCGGGCCATGTCTACTCTTATTTCTTCATAATATGCTACAGTATTTTATTTTTTAAGATTTATTTCTTTATTATATGTAAGTACACTGTAGCTGTCTTTGGACACACCAGAAGAAGGCATCAGATCTCATTATAGATTGTTGTGAGTCAACATGTGGTGCTAGGATTTGAACTCAGGACCTCCAGAAGAGTAGTCAGTGCTCTTAACTTCTGAGCCTTCTTTCTAGCCCAATGCTTCAGAATTTTATTAAGTCCTCTTTTTGTAAAGGATGTGACTTATAGAAGTGTATTGTAATATGTGAGGGCCATGTGATTCTCTAGGTCTTATAAACTTGAGATTATACTGCCACTTTTCACACTGTTGTTCTTACATTCCACTTGCTAATAGTTTGATAAAATTTCTACTAAGTTTTGAAAGTTGTTCTATTTCTGTATAATGTGTCCAAATGATTCTGGGAACCATTCACAAATCAGCCCCTTATATTTGAATAGGTACATCTCTCCTTCTCTAACCTTAATACAGAAAGATATTTTGTCTATTTTTTTCTAAACAGAGTGCATTCTGTAAGTGATAGTATTTGAATATCAGAAAAATATGTGCAGAAACATTAATTCACCCCTCATTGAGAATATAGTAAGGAAGTGATCATAATCTAGAATGAAATAAAGCAAAAATATTTCCAAGCACCGCTTTTTACAAATCATGTCTGTTAGTACTGTGTGACAGCCTTAAATTATATATAGGCATAGGTATATATGTAGATGTAGACATAGACATCATAATCATACACACACAACTATATATATACCAAATCATCTCAAGGGCAAGGCATCATCAGGACCTTACTGTATGCTTTGTACATTATCACATCAAAGGGTTATTTGGATTGGTTTACTTCTCAGACCTTACTCTTCTGGCTGTTTGTTCAACATTAGCATGCTATAATGTGGTGGTTATAACCTTGTTCTTTCCATTATATGTTCATTTACTGATAGAAGACTCTTCCATTGCACAGTCACAACTTTGACCCATAATTGTGTCTCTTTAAAAGAATTTCAGGGATGGAAATAGAGAGGGGCCTAAGGAAAAGAATATCCAGAGACAGACCCAAAGTGGGATCCAGCTCAAGGGGAGGTCCCAAGGACTGAAACTATTTTTGAATCTATGGAGCACTCACAAAAAGGGACCTAGCATGACCACACTCCATAAGAGTCAACAAATTGCTGAAAGAGTTAGATGCAGATATTTGCATCCAACCAATGGACAGAAATGGCTAACTCCTGTTGCTGAATTAAGGAAGGCTGAAAGAAGCTGAAGAGAAGAGCAATCCTATAGGAGTACCAGCAGTCTCATTTAATTATGACCTCTGAGATCTCTCAAAAACTAAACCGCTAAACATGCAGCATATACCAGCTGATATGAGGCCCCCAACACATATACAGTAGAGGACTACCAGGTCTGTGTTCATTCACAGATGATGCACCTAACCCTCAAGAGACTGGAGGACCCAGGGAGTTTAGAGGTCAGAGGGCATGAGGGGGTGGGGACATACATATGGAAACAGGGGTGGGGAGGAGGTACAGGATGTAGAATAGTCAGAGGGTGGAGGAGGGGTGAGGTGGGGAGTAAAATATGGAGTGTGAAAAATTAATTAATTAATTAATGAATAAAGAAGTAAATGGAATTTACAAGTGTAATATTGAAATGTGCTCAATTATTTGGGTCAGTGCTTCTCCTGGGAGGGGTGACCTGTCGACTTGACAAAAGACTATGAAGTGCAAGGAGAAACAATGCTAAAAATAAAGAGACCTGAGAGTGTCATGCTAGAAAATCAAGACTGTCATCATTTGTGGTTAAGGAGAATTGAGCTCCATTTCCCATGTACTTCTCCAACGGCAGTGAACATGACAACTATGAGAAAAACATTGAATAAGCTTAATTGGAGGGACAGTCTATCTAATAAATAAGAATATTTCAGAACTGTTAAATTCATCTAAATCATGAAAGTTTAATAAACTATAAAAGGCTAAAGAGATACAATGACTAAAAATGTTTGTACAGCTGGCATTTCCCGTAGGACATTTGCATAAGCTTAGATCAATTTTAATTTCTTATGTGGAATGACAAGGACCTCTTGAGGTCCCTCTGTCTCAAAAGATGTAGACATTCAACAGTTGCTGGATGAGAGATTTCATTTCTTCTAATTGACTATCCAGAATTTTCTTATTTTCCTTGTGATGAACCCCTCACCCATGTACCTGTAACAACTTCAGTTAAACTAATCGGTACACCAAGCTGTACTTGGATGCAATCATTTCCTTAATTCTGTCTTTGGTTCCTTATCTGGGATAAGTAGAGATAATTAATGTTTCTTTAGAAGTTCACAAACAAATGGTAATATGATATCCTTAATGAAATTCTGGAACTGAAAAATAGATGTCCATTAGAAATAACACAATCCCAAGCAAATAGTGAGTATAGTGAACAGTGAGATACTGTTTATGGTCCTCTGGTTGTGCTACATGTGTCTGTAATATAGGGTGATAGCCACAGGCAAGCTGTCAGAATTATATCTAGTTTTACTATCTTTGCAAGTTTTCTATTAATAAAAAAACTTTAATAAGGGTTTAATATCCAATACATACAAAGAACTCAAGGAATTAGACTCCAGACAATCAAATAACCATATTAAAAATGGAGTACAGAGCTAAAAAAATAACTTTCAACTTAGGAAGCTCGAATGGTTGAGAAACAACTAAAGAAATGTTCAACATCCTTAGTTATCAGGGAAATGCAAATCAAAACAACCCTGTCCTTTCTTCTTCTTGGGAATCCTGGGCATGTAAATATTGCATCCAGTTTAGTAAAGAAACCGAGGGGGGAGGGGGAATGATTGGGGAATAGTTGGGGGGGAGAGGAACTATGGGAACTATGGTGGGTGGGAACTGGGAAAGGGGAAAGCCTTTGGAATGTAAACATAGAATATAGAAAATAAAAAAAAATTGGGTTCAAAAAAAAAAACAACAACCCTGAAATTCCATCTCACACCAGTCAGAATGGCTAAGATAAAAAAACTTAGGGAATAGCAGAGGCTGGCAAGGATGTGGAGAAACAGAATACTGCTCCATTGTTGGTGGGATTGCAAGCTTAGGTACAACCACTCAAAATCAGTCTTGTGGTTCCTCAGAAAATTGGACGTAATATTACCTAAGGACCCAGCTATACCACTCCTGGGCATATACCCAAAAGATGCTCCAACGTGTAATAAGGACACATGCTCCACTGTGTTTATAGCAGCCTTATTTATAATAGCCAGAAGGTAGAAAGACCTCAGATGTCCTTCAACAGAGGAATGGATACAGAAAATGTGGTACATTTCACAGTGGAGTACTTACTCAGCTATTAAAATCAATAAATTCAAGAAATTCTTAGGCAAATGGATGGATCTAGAAAATATCCTGAGTGAAGTAACCCAATCACAAAAAACACACACATGAATATGCACTCACTAATAAGTGGATATTAGCCCAAAAGCTCAAAATACTCAAAGTACAATTCACAAATCACCTTAAGCTCAAGAAGAAGGAAAACCAAGTGTAAGTCCTTCTTAGAAGGGGTAGCAAAATACTCACGAGAGCAAATATGGAGGCAATGTGTGGACCAGTGACTGAAGGAAAGGCCATCCAGAGACTGCCCCACCTGGGGATACCTACCATATACAGTCACCAAACACAGACACTATTGTGGATGCCAAGAAGTGCTTGTTGACAGGAGCCTGATATAGTTGTCTCCTGTGAGAATTGCCAGAGCCTGACTTATACAGAGGTGGATGCTCACAGCCAACCATTGAACTAATCACAGGATCCTCAGTGGAAGAGTTAGAGAAAAGACTGAAGGAGCTGAAGGGGGTTAAAATCCCATAGGAAGAACAACAATTTCAACCAATTGGATCTCCCAGGGTTTAAACCACCAACCAAGGAGTACACATGGAGGGACCATGGCTTCAGCCATATATGTAGCAGAGGATGGCCTTGTTGGGCATCAGTGGAAGAAGTGTCCCTTGGTCTCATGAAGGCTCGATGCTCCAGTGTAGGGTAATGTGGGGACAGGGAGGCAGGAGTAGGTAGTTATGTGGCGACACACCCTCATAGAAGCAAGAGGAGGGGTGATGGGGTAGGGGGCTTCTGGGGGAGAAATCAGAAAAGGGAATAACATTTGAAATATAAATAAATAAACTATCTAATGAAAAATTCAAAAGAATAAAATAAAATTATCATGTTTATTTTAAAGAAAATTTCACTATTGATAAAGAACAAACAGGACCAAATTAATAATAAAATGTAGAATAAAATAGGCTTTCTGAAGCTGAAAAATGTGTGCCTAAAGCTTGAATCGCCCGGTACTTTCTAGGTCATAATTCTGAAATAATATCAGCCACAATGCTTTAAGTTGTTTTATTTTTCATTTAAAAATAATTACATTTTCTATAAACATTTTAATATTATAATGGTCCTCTTGGAAAGTGATAAGTGAATTGATATTTTCTTTGCAATAATAAAAGAATAACAACACTAATAATACTGTTAATAAAAATAAAAATAAGAACACTGAAAAACTTTTTTTTCATTACTGTAAAAGAGGAGTTCAGATAATTTCTTTTTGCTGAATCTTACAGTAGGCAATGAGACATGTGCTGTTAATAAAACAGATGAAAATCAGTGCCTCTATGGATGGTGCATTTAGATGAAATAATTTTATAAAGCTTAATATATGCGATACTGAGTCATTTAATTATTCAGTTCCTTAAAGTTAGCCCTATTTTTTAGCTTAGTTTTATAATTGTAAAAAAAAAAAAAAAAGTTATAATGAGCTTAAGTAATTTAAATGGGGTCAGAAAGCTGGTTATCAGTTAAGAGAGTCTGGCACTGCCAGGACAGGGAAGCAGGAGTGGGTGGGTTGAAGAGCAGGTTGGGGAGGGGGGCAGGAAATGGGATAGAGTGTTTTTGGAGGGGAAACCAAAAGAGAAAGAGAGAAAGCCTGGTACTAAAGTTCACATTTTTAACCACTGCACTGCAAGTAAATGTATGTGTTTAGTTTTTGAGCTAAAATGTTCTATATCTATTGATACCTCATGCTGGTGTGTGAGTTGTTTAATGGTGAGGATTCTGAATCTATATAAAGCCGTTCATTCATCACCTCATTGACTCCAGAAGAATATATAGATGCAAAGAATTAGATCAGAATTTAAAAGCTTATTCTTCTTCATAACGCTGTATCTCCTTTGGGAAACCAACATCATGCACATATATCACGCAGTGACATAGTAAAAGGAATAGTGATATTTGTTAGGTAACTGCCATATTTTTTGCTCATCTTCATATTCATTAATATGAATTAAATTAAATTAAATGGTTAAATGTCAGCTACTATTGGACTATAAAAATATTTACTAAAATTCACACATAAGGTGACACAGATGATGGATCAAGAGAAAAGAATCAAGGGCACATAACTCAGAAAAACATGAATTGGAAGTAAAAGATTATTTGAATGAAGAGTTAAAATGGCAGTGAGATAGGTAAAGGTTTTTACAAAGTCAAACTTGTTCTAAAAATGTGTGACACAAAACCAATAACATAACAGTAATATTTGCAAGGATTTCATAATTCAAAAGTTATATGAGTAGATATGTAAAAGTAATAGTATTGCAAGTATGTATTTAGAAATATGTAGGCTTAGATTTTTCAAAACCTACTTTAATTAGGGTACCTAAACACTTCCACTGTACTTCTAGCCCACCAACCAGAGGGAGTGGAAGAAGATAGTTCATAGAACAGAGAGGTTGTGGATTTGTTTAGAAGTTTGGGATGATTATAATCTTTGTTGTCTGCATATCAGCAGTCTAGAACAAATCAAATGCAAATCAGGAGTAGTAGCTTAATCCAAAAGAAACTGGGAAGCTCTGTCAAATCACCACAAGTTCTCAGGAGCGGCAAGCAGCAGCCAGAAGACCCTTAGAAGTTCTTTGGTGGTTTCTCTGTACAAATTCACAACAAGTAAAACTCAGAGAAGACCAGTAAGTCTTTTCAAAGCAAACCAATGCAAGAGCAACCTCAGCAAAGAACAGCAAGGCACTGCAAGGAGAACAAGGCAGGAGCTTCGTTCACTGTCTAACGGTTTATCCTTAGACTCTTTCCAAGCATCATGTGTCCTCTCAAGTGTCAGCCTCGACAAAACAACTTCTTACATGTCTGCTTTAGCAAAGCATCCCCTCATAAGACAGCTTTCAGGAAAAATATCATACGACATGGGTCTCCAAAGAAACCAGAAATTTCTACTTCGTATCACCATTTAAAAACTATGACTTTTCTCTAACATTAACAATCTACACAAAATAGACACAAATATAAGACCCATAGAACTAGAACTATACATCATATTTTATTTTGTTATTAGATTCATTCTTTATTTACATTTCAAATGTTGTCCCCTTTCCTGTCCCCCCCCCAAAGTCTCATAACCCATATCCCATCCCCCTGTTCTCCAATCAATCCTCTCCTGATTCCCTGTCCTGATACATCATATTTTAAATAACCAACTTATGTACAATATAGTAAAAAAAGAACCTAAAAAGCAACCTTAAATTTCTATCAATATACAATAATTCAAACTAAACAACTTAAAATTTTCTATCAATATACAGCAATGAACTTTATTTTATTTCTTCCCTGATCATAAGCAATAACAACCAAAGTACATTAAATGACCAAAGCTATCCACTCCAATTTCAGGGACCAGGATGACAGTATTCTTATAATTGCTTCCTGCTGAATTGGGGCAAAGAATTTCTGTCGGGGCCCAAGAAGAAGAAAAAAAAAAGCTTAATCTGAAAAAAGTTAACTATAGCATTTGTTGTCCAGTCTTTGTGTTTTCCAGTTTCTATGTTATCCAGTCTCTGTTTTATCTCTTTAGTTTATTTGTTGTCCACTCTGTGATCATGCAGTTGGACTAACCCTTTGAAGTTGATTTGCTTGCATATTTGGAGAAATCAGTAACTGAGATAGTTTTTGTGAGTGAATCAACCAGACTATTTGCTTTGTAACACATTCATATCTCAGCTGTTAGGGTTTTCCCTGGTCATTTCTAATCTTTATAACTTTTTATAATTTGATCTTTAAGTGATGGTAAAAGACTATATTTTTATTTATGAAACTCTAAGAATCAGATCATTGTCCTCTTTCCTCTATGCTGACAAAATGGTCATCATCATAGAATCAAGATTTTGTGTATAATGTTGTGCTGATTAGTTTCAACTGACAACAAAACCTAGAAATGCCTGGGACTTAGGGGAGAATTATCTAGATCAGCCTGACCTATTGTTAGGTCTAGTCATGTATTCAATTTTCTTGATTATTAAGTGATATACTAATATGTGTTAATGAATAAATTAAATAAAATTAATAAATTGATTAATTTATCAATTAATTATGATGGAAGACCAGCAGAGTTAAGGAAACTGGACCTTTGGAGCCTCCCAGAGACTAAACCATCAACTGAAGCATGTATATGGGTTGTACCTACACCCCCTCACACATGTAGCAGAAGTGCACCTTGATCTTCATGTGGGTTCCCAAACAATTGAACCAGGGGCTGTCCCTCCATCTGTTATTTGCCTAGAGATCCAGTTCCCCTAATGGGGATGCTTTGTCTGCCTCAGTGGCTGAGGATGTCCCTAGTTCTGTAATAACTGGATGGGGAGAAAGGGAAGGGTGATACCAAGGGTGGGGGCTTCTCCTTCTCAAAAGGAAAGGGGAGTAGAGAGTGCATAGAGAATCTCTGTGAATGGGTAAATTGAAGGAGAGGGGGGATTATATTGGGGTATAAAGCAAATAAATACATTAGTTAATTGAGAAATGAAAATCCAGCCCATTGTGGTTGATAACATTCCTTAGGTAAAAAAATTCCTGACTTTTAAGAAAGAAAAAAGCTACATTAAAAAAGAAAAGCAAGGCAGGAAAGACTCATTTATGATCTTTTTGTCTTGACTGTGGATATTATGTGAGTAGCTACTTGAGATTCTGTCTTGAATTCCATGAAAGAATAAGTTATAACTTGGATTTATAAGACAAATAATCCTTTATTCTGTATATTGCCTTCTGCAGGATATATCATAGCACCAGGAACACAACAAGAACAGATAGTATATGCTGATATATGCACACTTCTTTCATAATTTGAGCATAGCAGCTGATCACTATGGCTAATAACTTATCATAAGAAATAATTGCATCATGACTATAATAGTTTTCCACTCTCTCTATATGTATATATATAGAGTATATATATATATATGTATATATATACATATACATGTATATATATACATATATATATATATATATATATATATATACAGATATTTATTTGGATTTTAAAATACCAGAATATTTGTTTTGTTTTAGTTCTTTGAAAAGCTTGACAGCATTCGCACTCATCTAAGACAATCCAAAAGGACACCCAGAGATTATACAGTGCACTGCTGCATATTGTCCCCTCATCTGTACATAGTGGAACCAGCATGACAGAGTTTAATGATTTATGTTTACAGTTTGGGTGGAGGAGGATGGCAAAATACACTTAAAATAATGGCAACAACCATTCCCTTGTTTGAAAATTAAAAAAAAAGGATGAAATTTAGGAACTATTCAGAGACATCAAGAATCTTATAGGAGGCGTTTACTGCTTCATTTTTCAGAATAAAGAAGAACTTGAAAAATGCAGTTATTTATTAACTAATTACAATTGCAAAATTGATCACATTTTATTCTAAAAATAGTGTCATGAATGATGTTATGATTAACAGGAACTCTCAAATATAAATGTCTTCATATTTTCCTAGAAAAAAAATATTTTCAATAGTTACCAAATATTTATAAACATTAAGCTAAATGTAATTTTAAAGTGTGATAGTTTGCTCTAGCACATTTTTACCCCTTGGGATTTTAAAACAGTAAGAGAGCTTGCATTTTCTACAAAGATATTTTTGAAATCTCTAAAGGACCATATGTAGCATGATGCAGAGGTTGCCATGGAAACAAGAAATTAAAAACAACAAAACAATGAAGTTATTTCTTATGCATTCATAAGGCTTGCATAATTGCAAGCATATTTTATTTTCATACTGTTAGTAAATGTTCCATCGTTTCTTCTCAAAGTTAGGACAACTGTTTTAATCTTGTGTTATTTTTATCACTAACTAGATAAAACAAGGTCCTTGGCTAATTTTACCCTTTATGATTATTTGTTCTGTTTCCTTATAATTGATAGAAAAATTTATCTATAAAAAGAAAAATGTCAGGGACCGGGAACAAAGCAATAGCCTCTTCAAAAATTGAATATAAACAAAATATATATCATTTATAACTTATTATAAAATGTTTTTGTACATTTCTTCTTTTGACAAAATAAAAATCTCTCATAATTTTTTTCTAACATCCAAGTCAGCAAATGATTTGGAAATCATTGAGTCTTCTCAGAGCAGAAGTTAACTATGCAGAAGCATTAAAACAATTAACCATGTCTCTTTTGTTAATAAAACCATAGGGCTTCTAATTCAACCCACAAATGTGTGTGTGTGCCTGTGAGTGTATGTCTGTGTGTACACATACATGTTACGTGTGTGTGTGTGTGTGTGTGTGTGTGTGTGCGCGTGCGCGCTACCCTGAAAGATACTAATTACATAAAAGCTTTGGTAGGAGGAGAAACAGAGAGAAGTAATGGTGGATATTCTGTAGAGGAATCTATGACACTTATATAACTCCTGTAAGGAAGGATCCCATAACATTACATAAATTTCTACTTAAAGCCAGCCTCCTCAGTCAGTTTTTAGAATGTATAAAATATGTTCCAAGTGGAGAGTTTAAGTAACTCTATCAATCCTACAACAGTAATCCCTAAAAGCCATTAGGTATATCATGAACTTTAATTAATAATAATAATTAAATTAAATAATGTTCCAGTTATTTGTATTTTAAAAACCATAAACACTAGTACAGATTACAAGTCACCTAAATATTTGTTTCATTTTTCTCAATTATTCCTAATCAACCACTTCAAAAACTTTACCAAGCAAGACTTCTTACTCATACATGGGAAATAAAAGCTAGAATAGTTCTTTCTCACCAGAATAAGAAGGATAAAAGCCAAATTATTCTTAGAATGATAACTCTTTGTGAACTCAGAGTAGATTGGGTAGGGCAGACAAGTCATCTGAAATTAATGAAGTGGAGCTCCCTCCAACGTGATCAGGGACAGCGACACAGTGCTCTCTATATCAGAAGCAAAAGACTGAGGCTACCCCCCCCAGACAGGAAGAATTCAGAAATATATGTGATGAATGTCTGTGTGTGAAATAGAGACAGGTTTTAGGAAAAGCCCAGAGACCTATAAACACAAAGGAACTGAATGCAGATTCTCTGACCAGCCAGAGAAGGTGAACTTTGAGAAACAGAGCAACAACGTCTTAACAATTCTAAGAAAATAATCTGTTGATTTTTTTTTCCCAGTTGATGACAGTTACTGAGAGGCTGAGCTCCTTTTTTTTTTTAGTTATTTTTATTTTCTATATTCTATGTTTACATTTCAAAGGCTTTCCCCTTTCCCAGTTCCCACCCACCATAGTTCCCATAGTTCTTCTCCCCCCCAACTATTCCCCAATCATTCCCCCTCCCCCCTCGGTTTCTTTACTAAACTGGATGCAATCTTTACATGCCCAGGGTCCTCTCCTTTCTTCTTCTTGGGAATCATTTGACTTGCTATTTGTGTCTTGAGTATTTAGTGCTTCTGGGCTCATTAATATCCACTTATCAGTGATTGCATTTCATGTGCATTCTTTTGTGATTGGGTTAGCTCACACAGGATGATAGTATTCCATTGTATAAATATACCACATTTTCTGTATCCATTCCTCCTTTGAGGGATATTTGGGCTCCTTCCAATTTCTGGCTATTATAAACAAGGCTGCTATAAACATAGTGGAGCATGTGTCTTTATTGCATGTAGGGGAATCCTCTGGGTATATGCCCAGGAGTGGTATGGCAGGGTCCTCTGGAAGTGACATGCCCAATTTTCTGAGGAACCGCCAAACTGATTTCCAGAGTGGTTTTACCATTTTGCAATCCCACCAACAGTGGAGGAGTGTTCCTCTTTCTCCACATCCTCGCCAGCACTTGTTGTCTCTTGAGTTTTTAATCTTAGCCATTCTGACTGGTGTGAGGTGGAATCTCAGGGTTGTTTTGATTTGCATTTCCCTGATGACTAATGATGTTGAACATCTCTTAAGGTGTTTCTCGGCCATCTGAATTTCTTCTGGTGAAAATTCTTTGTTTAGCTCTGTGCCCCATTTTTTGATAGGGTTATTTGTTTCTTTGTGGTCTAACTTCTTGAGTTCTTTGTATATATTGGATATTAGCCCTCTGTCGGATGTGGGGTTGGTAAAGATCTTTTCCCACTTTGTTGGTTGCCGTTTTGTCCTTCGGACAGTGTCCTTTGCTTTGCAGAAACTTTGTAATTTTATGAGGTCCCATTTGTCGATTCTTGATCTTAGTGCGTACGCTATTGGTGTTCTGTTCAGGAACTTTTCCCCTGTGCCCAAGTCCTCCAGGGTCTTCCCAAGTTTCTTTTCTAATAGTTTCAGTGTGTCTGGTTTTATGTGGAGGTCCTTGATCCACTTGGAGTTGATCTTAGAGCAAAGAGATAAGAGTGGGTCAACTCGCATTCTTCTGCATGTTGACCTCCAGTTGAACCAGCACCATTTGTTGAAAAGGCTATCTTTATTCCATCGGATGGTTGTGGCTCCTTTATCAAAGATCAAGTGACCATAAGTCTGTGGGTTAATTTCAGGGTCTTCAATCCTGTTCCATTGATCTGTTTGCCTGTTGCTATACCAATACCATGCAGTTTTTAACACAATTGCTCTGTAGTACTGCTTGAAGTCAGGGATATTGATTCCCCCAGAAGTCCTTTTATTGTTGAGAATAGTTTTAGCTATCCTGGGTTTTTTGTTGCTCCAGATGAATTTGAGAATTGCTCTTTCTAGATCTATGAAGAATTGAGTTGGGATTTTGATGGGGATTGCATTGAATCTGTATATTGCTTTTGGCAAGATGGCCATTTTTACTATATTGATCCTGCCAATCCAGGAGCAAGAAATATTTTTCCATCTTCTGAGGTCTTCTTCGATTTCTTTCTTCAGGGACTTGAAGTTCCTGTTGTACAGATCTTTCGCTTGTTTGGTTAGAGTTACGCCAAGATACTTTATGTTGTTTGTGGCTATTGTGAAGGGTGTTATTTCCCTAATTTCTTTCTCTGCCTGCTTGTCCTTTGAGTACAAGAAGGCCACTGACTTGCTTGAGTTAATTTTATAACCTGCCACTTTGCTGAAGTTGTTTATCAGCTGTAGAAGTTCTCTGGTGGAGTTTTTTGGGTCGCTTAGGTAAACTATCATATCGTCTGCAAATAATGATAGTTTCACTTCTTCCTTTCCAATTTGTATCCCTTTGACTTCCTTATGTTGTCTAATTGCTCTTGCTAGAACTTCAAGTACTATATTGAAAAGATATGGAGAGAGAGGGCAGCCTTGTCTAGTCCCTGATTTTAGTGGGAATGCTTCAAGTTTCTCTCCATTTATTTTGATGTTGGCTACTGGTTTGCTGTAGATTGCTTTTACTATGTTTAGGTATGGGCCTTGAATTCCTGCTCTTTCCAAGACTTTTAGCATGAAAGGATGCTGAATGTTGTCGAATGCTTTTTCAGCATCTAATGAGATGACCATGTGGTTTTTTTCTTTCAGTTTGTTTATGTAGTGGATTACATTGATGGCTTTCCGTATATTGAACCATCCCTGCATCCCTGGGATGAAGCCTACTTGATCATGGTGGATGATCGTTTTGATGTGCTCTTGGATTCGGTTAGCAAGAATTTTATTTAGTATTTTTGCATCTATATTCATCAGAGAAATTGGCCTGAAGTTCTCTTTCTTTGTTGGATCTTTTTGTGGTTTAGGTATTAGCGTAATTGTGGCTTCGAAGAATGAGTTGGGCAGTGTCCCTTCTGTCTCTATTTTGTGGAATAGTTTGGAGAGTATTGGTGTTAAGTCTTCTTTGAAGGTCTGGTAGAATTCTGCACTAAAACCATCTGGTCCCGTACTTTTTTTGGTTGGGAGGCTTTCTATAACCCCTTCTATTTCTTTAGGGGTTATAGGACTATTTAGCTGGTCTCCTGAGGGTCTCTACCAGAGCCTTACAGATACAGAGGCAGATGCTAGCAGCCAACCATTGGACTGAGCGTGGGTCCCCAATGGAGGAGTTGGAGGGAGGACTGGAGGAGCTTAAGGGGTTTGCAGCCCCATGGGAAGAATGATGATGTCGGCCAACCAGACCCCCAGAGCTCCCAGGGACTAAGCCATCAACCAAGGGGTACACATGGTTCCAGCTGCAATCAATTGTGGCAGAGGAATGCCTTGTCAGGCATCAGTGGGAGGAGAGATCCTTGGTCCTATGAAGTCTCCAGCGTGGGGAAATCGAGGGGGGCAGGTGGGACTGGGTTAAGCAGAAGGGCATCTTCCTGGAGGGTGGGGGTGGGAGGATGGGTTGGGGATTATTCTGGGAGGGGGAGAAACCAGGAAAGGGTATAACATTTGAAATGTGAATGAAGACTATATTCAATAAAAATAAAATAAAGAAAAAAAATACCAATACGAAATATGTCATTGCAGGGAAATACACTGAAGAATACAGAAGACAAGCAGACAAGTATCCAAGTTACAAGAATAAAGGGAAATATAAAACAAAACAAACAAACAAAAATCAACACAACAAAACAAAAGAAAAAAATCCTTCCTTGCCAGTCTAATGAGCAGTCAGTAGAGATGATGGCAGGAAGCGGGAACATGTAAATGTCAGGGGAAGAGGAAGCACTGATTCTATTTCTGGGAAAGCTTGGGTGCTCTAAGAGTTGGGGAGGGAATTCCTAGTAAGTGTTAGAACTTTGGGCTCCTTTCCAACAAAATCATACCAAGCAGCAGGTCTCACATGGGAGGTTTATTTGGAAGGGAAAGAGAAGTAGACTTTGAGAAAGGGAGGAAGGAAGAGGGGCGGGTAGAGAGAGTGAGGCATTTACTGGGCTCCTGGCACATTAGCAAAGGGGCATGTGATAGAGGGCACAGCATGGGTGCAAAAGGACAGACCCAGGAATGTCGCTGTCGCCTCTTGGGCTTCTAGAGATGACCTACCTCGTTGTTGGGTCCCTCAAGAGCTGGGAAAGCTGTCTGCTTGTCATGAAGTCACTTCCAGCTGTCCATGGATATGCCTGATTGCCAACAGTAAGTATACACAAACTAAAGTACCTAACTGAAAAGATTAAAATATTCTACATTGGAAACTTAACTATGAAATGTATCGTGACTCGGTTGAAAGCACTATATACATTGATATCATATAAGTATGATTTTGCAAAAAATTATATTACTCTTATATTTTTAAAATTGTTAAGAAAACTGTATACATGGTGCGTGGCAGTAAAAATTTGAAATGTTTTAGATAAATGCCTTATGATATAAAGAGATATATGAAGATAAAGACAGAGATTGAAAATAAGAGTAAATTGGTAAGTCCCCTACCCTTCTCAGTTAGAAGGCTAATAGGCATCTAAGAGATCCTAGTTACAGGCTATCAGTACATGCACACGCTCAGACAGATGGAAGTAAGTACAAAAGTAAACAGGTGGTAGAAATGAGAGTCATCTCCCTAGAGAGAAGAATGGAATCTGCTCTGAAGAGAAGTGTAAAAGACAAACACAGCCGTCCTTCAAAGCGGTGAGGACAGAGTTTAATCTGAAATAGAGGATGACAAGAGAAAGAAATGCATCAGGGACTGCTTTCAACTGACATGTACAGTTATCATTGAGTATTTTAAAGAGGGAAGAAGGAATCAAAAGGGAAAAGAAAAACAAAAGCAACCCAAATGAATGTTGTACTGGACTGCATTGGCTTTGTGGCATTTGAGAAGGGTAGGATTCTTCCTGCCCTACCAAAAAGCTCCAAGTGGCCCTCCCTCCTGTGCTGACAGACAAAAGAGGACCCTCTTTTGGAAACTGAGATTTGTGTTCCTTTTATTTTTCTTCTGGTTTTCTTTTTCTTTCCATACAAACACCTTGAGGAAAGCTAGCATCAAGGTGGGTACAAGTTTCAATGCTATGCAAGGGTGCCTTCAGGTTTTCCAGGGGCGATATAAAGCTTTCTCAAAGCTAAGCTCACGGCTTCTCCTTTTGTGTGTGTGTGTGTGTGTGTGTGTGTGTGCACATGTGTGTGTGTGTATGTGTGTGTGTGTGTATGTGTGTATATATTTTCTTTTTTTTTAATTGGATATATACTATAATTACATTTCATTTCCCTTTTTCTGATTCCCTGCCCACCAAAGGTCCCACATGCCCTTTTCCCTCCCAGTGTTACCCCTTCCACCCCTTCTCACTTCCCTGTTTTGGTATTCCTCTACACTGATGCTTTGAGCCTTTCCAGAACTAGGGTCTACTCCTTCTTGTCGGACATCATTTGATATGTGGATTGTGTCTTTGGTGTCCCAAGATTCTAGGTTAATATCCACTTATCCGTGAGTGCATACCATGAGTATTCTTTTGGGACTGGGTTACCTCACTTAGTATGATGTTCTCCAGCTCCATCCATTTCTCTATGAATTTCATGAATTCATTGTTTCTAATCAGGGCTTCTCCTAATCTAAACAACTCTGTTTAAGATATGAAATACACACACTTCATTCATGTGTGCTCATATTTCAGCACCCTTTGGATTTATAACTAAAAGGGTGTAGTTTTAACAAAGATCAAAATTTAAGCAAGGAGTAAAAACAATGGGGTTTTCTGATTAGCAAATGAAAAACTCTTGCATTAAAATAAAAAGGACATTCCTCTGTTGAAGGACATCTGGGTTTTTTCTGGCTTCTGGCTATTATAAATAAGGGTGCTTTGAACATAGTAGAGCATGTGTCCTTGTTATATGTTGAAGCATCTTTTGGATATATGTCTAGGAGTGGTAGGGCTTGGCCCTCAGGTCAAATTTTCTGAGGAACTGCCAGACTGATTTCCAGACTGGTTGTACCAGCTTGCAATCCACCAACAATGGAGGAGTATTCCTCTTTCTTCACATCCTCAGCAGCCTCTGCTGTCACCTGGGCTTTTGATTTTAGCCATCTGACTGGTATGAGGTAGAGTCTCAGGGTTTTTTTTTTTTTTGATTTGCATTTCCCTGATTACTAAGGATGTTGAGCATTTCTTTAGGCACTTCTTGACCACTAGAGAGACCTCAGTTGAGAATTCTTTGTTTAGCTCTGTACCTCATGTTTAATAGGGTTATTTGATTGTCTAGCGTCCAACTTCTTGAGTTCTTTGTATATATTGGATATTAGCCTTCTATCAGAGGTAGGATTGGTAAAGATATTTTCCCAATCTGTTGGCTACCATTTTGTCCTATTGACAGTGTCCTTTGCCTTGTAATTTTTTGAGGCCCCGTTTGTTGATTCTTGATCTTTGTGGTACATTTACACGATGGAGTACTACTCAGCTATTAAAAATGATGAATTCATGAAATTCTTAGGCTAATGGATGGAACAAGAAAATATCCTGAGTTAGGTAACCCAAACACAAAAGAACATACATGGTATGTATTCACAGATAAGTGGATATTAGCCCAAAAGCCCTGAAAACTCAAAATACAATTCATAGACCACATAAAGTTCAAGAAGCAAGACCAAAGTGTGGGTGATTCTGTCCTTAGAAAGAGGAACAGAATACACACAGGAACAAATATGGACACAAAGTGTAAAGCAGAGACTGAAGGAAAGGCCATCCAGAAACTGTCCCATCTGGGGACTCATTCCATATACAGTCACCAAACCCTGACACTATAGTGGATGCCAAGATATGTTTGCTGAAAGGAGCCTGATATAGCTGTCTCCTGAGAGGCCCTGCCAGAGCCTGATAAATACAGAAGCAGATGCTCACATCCAGAGAATGTACTGAGCGTGGGGTCCCCTATGGAGGAGTTAGAGAAAGGACTGAAGGAGCTGAAGAGGTTTGGAACCCCATAGGAAGAACAACAATATAAACCAACCGGATGCCCCAGAGCTCCCAGAGACTAAGCCACCAACCAAGAAGTACACATGGCTCCAGCTGCATATGTAGTAGTGGATGGCCTTGTCAGGCATCAATGGGAGGAGAGGTCCTTGGTCCTACGAAGGTTTGATAGATGCTCCAGTGTAGGGGAATTGATGGGTGGAGGTGTACCCATCAATAGAAGCAGGGGTAGGGAGGATGGGATAGGGGATTTCCACGAAGAGGGAACCTGGAAAGGTGATAACATTTGGAATGTAAATAAAGAAAATTAAAACATAAATAAAAAGGGCTGGTGTTCTTCTCACATCCCAGTATTACACATGTGGCCTAGCACCTTCTTTACGTCCAAACAGAGACAAAAGGTCATAATTTTAAAAGAACAAAATCTAGTTACTGTTTGGATCCTATTTTACATGTCCATAGACACGTAAACTCAAGACCCATGACTGTAGAACTCAGAGTCTGTCCCCTGATTTTATTATTCTCCACACTTGAATGTCATAAGCATTCAGAAAGAACAGACAGAGCTTGTCCCTTAGATCTGGGAGACAGCCTTTCCATGTCTTCCCATGTCAATGTTTTAACTTATATTCTCTTTATAAGTCCAGGTCTAGGACCCTAAAACAACTGCTAAAGTTTTTGACTTATAGTTGAAGGTTTTGTTTGCTTGATTCCTCACCTAAATAATCAAATAAACCATAATAAGCAGTTATTTTTTATGGGTGTGGCTGTCTTCTAGCAATAACAAAGCAAAATTATACAGAAGGAAAGCAAGCCAAGCATGTAGTTGGATGGAACAATATCCTGTTCTAAGCTTCATGGTATGACCACAGTCATATAGTGGTATTAGCCTACACACTGGACCTTTGCCCTGTTTTATTTAGTTATGCTGAGCTAAAAATATCGTTATCAGATAAATAGGTCTCTTTCTCCCTTTGTCTCTTTCTGCAACTGTTCTTTGTTTTCCCTATCTCCTTCCTTCCTGCTTCTCTTTATACTTCAAACTAAAAATATGAAAATTTGATGGAAATATTATTTTCCTTCCTAAAATGCAAATGCAGAGTGCCTTTTCTAGCAACATAGCCCTGTGATTCCAATCACTCACGAGACTAAAGCAAATGGAATACAAATTCAAGACCAGTCTGGGCTGTAGACTAAATTCAAAGCTGTCCTGTCAACTCAGTAAGAGGCTGCATTACTTATGTTTCTAAGGTAAAACACCACGGTCAAGGCTACTTACAGAAAGAAGAGTTTGTTTGGGATTACAGTTCCCGAGAAATAAGAGTTCATGGCTATCACAGTTAAGAAGTATGGCAGCTGGAACAGAAAGTTGAGTATTCACATACTGAACCACAGTGTAGTACAGCTTGAAGCAGAGAGAGAAAAATGGGAATAAGACAGAGATCCCTGAGCTTTCAGTCCCCTCTACTATGATGCACTTCAGGTGGAAAGCAGGTCTTGAGTTTACAATCTGCACCCCATGACACACTTCCAAGAATAGAAAAGGGCCTTGAGCTTCTAACTCCATCCCTTCTAACACATTTCCTCCAGCAAGGTCATACTTCTTTAATCTGTTTAAAACAATTAACTGTGAACCAATTTTGCACATGCCCAAAATCCTATCACAAAATAAAACATAAAAAAAATGTTTATAGGTATAACTTAGTGGTAGAAAGCTTTCCTGATTTGAAAGAAGTTTTATTCCCTCCTCCAGACTACAAAATCAATTACTTAAGTGGTTAACAATTGATCACAGTCAGACTCACCCACTATCCCAGTCAGTCTGCCTGTGAAACAGCCTGCAGAGGGGAGTTGTACATGATTCTCTGAGCCTAATTGTCTAGCGCTCGGGTTGTTCTTCCATCTGGAGGAGTCTTCTAGGACCCCAGAACATCCTGATTCTACACGGAAACCTTCAGGGTCTGAAGACTAATCAGATTGGAACTCTGCTTCACCATTCCCTTTCCTGGTAGATCTGCCCAGAACTGCAGAAGTGAGATGCCCACTGATTTCTATAACTCTCTCTTTAGTCCTAACGACCCTTGCTAGACCCCAAGAGCCTCCATGGAGGCCTCTGGAGACCCCAAGAACTATCATCTTAGAACATTTACCACCAATCCCTTGCCTGTAAGTCTGACAGAGGCAGAACCAGCAAAGTCATGTACCCTAACCATCATTGTGTGTCCCCGTGGCTCTTCCCACCTTCCCAAGAAGTCTTGCTGCCATCAGGATCATCTAGCTAACACCAGGGAAAAACAGATGCCAACTGGACTGAATAAAAACACAATCAGAAAGACCCAGAAAAATATGTCACCACCAGAGGCCATCTCTGTTATTATAACAAAACCTGGGTATCCCAATGAAACTGAAGCATAAGAAGAGTATCTTGAATCCAATCTTAAAAAGATTCTAGAGGCCTTTAAGGAGGACATGAGTAGGGCAGAGGTGGTGCACGCCTTTAATCCCAGCACTTGGGAGGCAGAGGCAGGCAGATTTCTGAGTTTTAGGCCAGCCTGGTCTACAGAGTGAGTTCTAGGACATCCAGGGCTACACAGAGAAACCCTGTCTTGGAAAAAAAAGGACATGAGTAAACAAACCCCTTAAGGAAATACAGGAAAATATATTCATATAGGTAGAGGTATTTAAAAGGGAAGCAAATAAATATAAAGAAACACAGGAAAATATAAACAGGTGAAGGATATGAATAAAACTGTTCAAGACCTGATAAAGGAAATACAAGCAATGTAGAAAACACAAACTAAGGCAGTCGTAGAGATGGAAAGCCTAGGAAAGAGAACAGGAATTATAGACATAAGCATCACCAAAAGAACACAGGAAATGGAAGAGTGTAAAAGACATGTCAGAAGAAATAAATATATCATCAATGAAAATATTTTATATTTTATATGGAAGGTTCATGATATAAGTCATCCAGGAAATTTGGGACATTATGAAAAGATAAAACTGAAGAATAATGCGAATAGAAGGAGAAGATTTCCAGCTCAAAGGACATCAACAAAATTGTAAAAGAAAATTTCTCTAACCTAAAGAAAGAGATACTTATAAAGGTACAAGTAGCTTATCGAACACTATTGGGTAAGAGGATCATGCCACCAGACAGAAGAACTGATAAGATTAAGCAGGTTCATACCCCAGGGAATCTCAGAATTCATAATGGCAGGAATGGAGGCAGCTCCCAGTCAAATTACCTGATCTGGAACACATAAGCATGACACCCTTCTGAGAAGAGCATGACAATCAATCACATAGCATAAAATCCTGGAGTTCTCCATGCCAATGAGGCAGATAGTTAGGTCCAGAGTACCCACCTATTGGCTTCCTTTCCTGAGTATTCATTCCCTTAAAAGATATTTAATTCCTGGCTCACCCAGGAAGGTCTATGTACTCACATCCACCATCAAATATCATTATATTGGACAAGTAAGGACCATCTGCTCATCAAGGATCACCATGAGGGAAGCCTTCATCATAAAGGGACATGCCTCAATCTCCCTAAGAAGACTTTCTCTTTTCCAACAACTCTGACTCTCAGCACTCACTCAGAATCAAATTGGATTCTGCTTACACCCCGGGTTCAGCATTTCCATTCTTGCCTGGCATTGAGATGTCCTAAGAAGCTCACACCTTCAGACCCTCATTTCCAAATCCCAGTAATGTGCCTGCAATGGTTGGCAGGCCCAGCAGTAAGGCAGACATGAAGCCTGGCAAACACTTAACAGATTGGACCACAAGAGAAATTCCTCCCACTATATAATGCTCAAAACACTAAATATGCAGAACAAAGAAAGAATTTTAAAAGCAGCAAGGGAAAGTGGCCAAATAACATATAAAGGCAGACCTGTCAGAATTATACCTAGTTTCTCATATGAAACTCTAAAAGCTAGAAGAGCCTGGGTAGAGGTCTTGCAGACCCTAAGTAACCATAGATGTCAATCCAGGCTACTATAACCAGCAAAACTTTCAATCACCATAGATGGAGAAACCAAGATAGCCCATGAAAAAAATTCAAACAATACTTGTCACTAAACCAGCCCTACAGAGGATACTAGAAGGAAAACTCAAACCCAAAGATGCTAACTATACTCAAGAAAACATAGGAAATAAACAGGAAATGAATAACTAATTTCAGAACATTTAAAGCAATAGAATAGAAAATATACACATATACGTAAACACGTGCACACACACATGCACGCACACACTCACAGGCCACCAACAACATCAAAAGTAACAATCATTGAAAGTAACAATCATTGTTTACTAATATCTTTGTCATCAATGGATGCAATTTCCCAGTAAAAATGCATAGGATAACAAAATGAATGGACAAACAGAATCCATCATTCTACTGTATACAAGAAACATATCTCAGCAACAAAAATACTCATTTTCTTAGTATAAAGGGCCAAAAAATAGTTGTCTGAGCAAACAAACACAAAAAACAAGCTGGAGTAGCCATTCGAGTTTCTGATAAAACAGACTTTCAATGAAAGCAATCAAAAGAACAGGGAAGGACACATCATATTCGTCAAAGAAAAAAATCCACCAAGAGAACATCTAAATTCTGAATATCTATGCCCCAAATGCATGGACACCCACATTCATAAAAGAAACAGTACTAAAGTTCAACCACACATTGAACCCAACACATTAGTAGCAGGAGACTTCAACACCCCACTCACCAATGAACAAGTCATTGAGGCAGATATTAAACAGAGATCAAAGGAAACTAACAGAGATTAGATTCAAATGGACCTAATAGATATCTATAGAACATGTCAAATAAACACATCACCTCATCACCTCACAAACTTTCTCCAGTATTGATCATATAATCTATCACAAAGCATGCTCAATAGAAACAAAAAATAATAATAATATAATCCTATGTGTCTTATCAGATCACCATAGAATAAAGCTGGATTTAAACAGAAACAACGGAGAGCCTATGTACTGATGGAAACTGAACAACTCTACTCAATCATCACTGAATCAGGGAAAAAATAATAAACGCACACAAACATTTTCTACAATTCAGTGGAAACGAGGGTACAAGAAACCCAAACTTATTAGACACTATTAAGGGAGTGATAAGAAGAATGTTCCTAGAACTAAGTGCCCTCATAAAGAAATTGGAGAGTTCTCATAGTAATGAATTAAAACTATATCTGTAAGCTTTAGAAAAAAACAAGCAAGCACACCCAGGAGGAGTAGATGATAAGAAATAATCAAACAAATTAGAAACAAAGGAAAAGTATACAAAGAATCAAGTAACCCAAGACCCGAGTCTCTGAGATAATCAACAACATAGACAAACATTTTGTCAATCTATCTAAAAGGCAAAGAGTAGGTAATCAAATTAACAAAATCAGAAGGAAAAAGAAACATAGCAACAGACTCTGAGGAAATTCAAAGAATCATTAGGTCTTACTTCAAAAACATAGTCAACAAAATTAGAAAATCTAACTGAAATGGGTGATTTTCAAGAGAGATACCAATTACCAAAGCTAAATTTAAAACTCTAAAGGAGATCAATGGGATATAAACTGGAAAGGAGGAAATCAAAATATCAGTCTTCACAGATCCCAAATTCTACAAAGAATCCTTACAGCTGACAAACACCTTCAGCAAAATGACTAGATTAAAAATTAACTCAAAGAAATTCATATTCTTCCTTTATAGAAGTGAATAAACTGGGAGAAAAAAAAGTTAGCAAAATGATACCCTTCACAATAGCCACAAATAATATAAAATACCTTAGTATAACTCTAACCAAGCAAGTGAAAGACCTGTATGACAAGAACTTCAAGTCTCTGAAGAATGGATTAGAGGAAGATCTCAGAAGATGGAAAGATCTCCCATGTTCATGGATCGTTAGAATTAACATAATGGAAATGGCCATCTTACCAAAAGCAATCAACAGACTCAAGACAATTCCCATTAAGATCCGAATACAATTCTTTACAGATCTTGAAAGAACAATTCTCAACTTGACATGGAAAAACAAAAAAACAAAAAAACAAAACAAAAAAAAAACAAACAAACCCAGGATAGATAAAACAATCTTCTATAATAAAATGACTTCTGGAGGTGTCATTACCCTTGGCTTCAAGCTATACTATGGGGCAATAGTAATAAAAACTGCATGTATTGGTATTAAAATAGACAAGTTGATCGATGGAATTGATTTGCAGACCCTGAAATAAACCTAAATAGGCATGGATACTTGATTTTGACAAGAAGCCAAAGCTATATAATGGGGGGGGGGGAGAAGCATCTTCAACAAATGTTGCTGCTGTAACTGGATATCTCTGCATGTAGAAGAACACAAGTAAATTTGTATTCATCACCCTGCACAAAACTCACTCCAAATGGATCAAAGATGTCAAAGTAAAACAAGGTATACTAAATCTAATAGGACAGAAGTTAGGGAATAGCCTTGAACTTAGTATAAGAGAAAAATTTCTGAACAGAGCACCACTGTCTCAGCCACTAAGATCAACAATTAATAAATGGGACCTAATGAAACTAAAAAGCTTCTCTGGCAAAGGACAGTGTCAATAGGACAAAATAATAGCCTATAGTTTGAGAAAAGATCTTAACCAACCCTATATCTGTCAGAGGGCTAATATCCAAAATATAGAAATAACTCAAGAAGTTAGACACTAACAATCTAAATAACCCAATTTAAAAATAGGGTACAGAGCTATACAGAATTCTAGATACAGGAATCCCAAATGGCAGAGAAGCACCTAACAAAATGTTCTACATCCTTAGGCAGCAGGGAAATGCAAATCAAAATGACTCTGAGAATCTACCCTGCGCCCAGGACCACACATGCTGGCAAGGTTGGGGAGCAAGGGAAACACTCATCCTCTGCATTTGTACAGATCACTCTGAAATGTACAATCACTCTGGAAATTAATTTGATGGTTTCTCAGAAGGTTTTGAATAGTCCTACCTGACAAATCAGCTAAACCACTCCTGGGAATATACTCAAATAAAGTGTTCTACCACTCCACAAGGACACTTGCCCATCTATGTTCATAGCAGCTTTCCTCGTAATAACCAGAAACTGGATACAATCTGGGTGTCTCTCCACTGAAGATGGATAAAGAAAATGTTGTTTACTTACACATTGGAATACTACTCAGTCATTTAAAACAAGAACATTATGAATTTTGCAGAAAAATGGACAGAACTAGAAAATATCCTGTATTAGGTAGCCAAAACCCCAAAGGACATGTATAACAGGAATCTAGAGAGTCCACCCAGCAGCCAATGGGAAAATAACCAAAGACTCACAGCCAAATAGCTAATATTCTAATATTAGAATATTCGATGGAGCTCAGGAAGTCTTAAGGAATCATTGGAAGGATTGAGGCACCTGAAGCGTACAGGGACTCAACAGAAACAGTCAACTCACCTGAACCCTTGGAGGCTCTCATAAAGTGAATTATCAACCAAAGAGCAAGCATGTTCTGGTTCTAGGTCCCCTGCGTAGATGTAGCAGATAAGTAGTTTTGTCTTCATGTGGGACGCCCAAGAACTCAAGTGGGCATTGACACTGAGTCTGTTGCCTGTCTGTCTGTGGATCCTACTCCCATAAATGGCCTCCTTGGTTGGCCTCAATGGGAGAGGTTGAGTTTAGTCCCACAGTGACTTGATGTGAAGTGTGCATGGTACTGTGGGGGGTGATACCCAAAGAGTGATTTCCCTTCCCACAAAGAGAAGGGGAAGGGAGGTGGGGAAGGACTTGCCTGAGAGGGTCCTGGGAGGAGGCAAGGGCTGATATTGGAATGTAAAGTCAATAAATATTTTTCAAAACAACAATTAGTGTTATTATGTGCTTATCCAGTTGAAAGTTATGTGAAAAAACGTATACAAATTTATTGTATATAAAATCAGGAAGACTACAAAATAATGACCTTGGTTTAAATTTCCTTGTAAGGAGCAGTTTCAACCATAAACATAATTTTCTCAAGTTCTATCCATTTGCTTGTGAGATTTCATGATACCTCTGTTTTACTAGCTGAATAGCATTCTGCTGTGTAGATGTACCACATTTTCTTTATCCATTCGCCAGTTGAGGGACAAATTTCTAGCTATTACAAATAACTCTTCAGAGGAGAAAGGATGGGAGAGAGGAGGGGAGATTGAGAGAGGAGGAGGAAGTGACAGGGAGTGGGTACAGCAATCAGGATGTAAAGTGAATAAATAAAAGAAAAAAGGAGAAAAGAAAAACAAAAAAAACCCCACCATTTTCTGAAAGATTTATTCAGTTAAAAGTTTTGAATTTTCTAATCTATTGCCATCTGCCTTAAGGTAGTATCTGGTTTGACTTCACTTTCAAATTATCACAGTCTATACGCTGAGAGTGGCCAAGCAGAGAATCACGGATCTTGACCGGTTCCTCAGCCAGGCTGCCTGTCCACTGTAGCTGTTAGTATTTACATGGTACTTGAAGTGCATTTTTCCTCCAGAAACAACAAACAATATCATAAAACTTGCTGAGAAATACTGGAGATTATGTAAGCTAAGTGAATTAGATATCTCAGAATGAATCAGGAAAGAAAAAAAAATGGAGAATAGAAAATAAGTCAGAGAGTTGGAGGAGGAAATAGATATTTTTTAAAAAAAGAAAATAGCAATCAAATATTTACAAAATGTTAGGGCTTTTAACAAAGGAGGAATAAAAATCAGCTCAAGTATTTTAAATGACAGTCATTTTTACATGCTGCCATTATGTCAAATTTAGGGATGAAATAAAATAATATAAGTTACATGATGCGTAGTAGAACAATTTCTACATTTTAGAATATGTAGGGCCAGTAGATTCATGGACCTGGAGGCTTACTAGTATTGTTTTGTTGTGATAGTTTGCATGTGGTATGTGTTTGCTTTTTAGGTCCCATAAGTATAGAAGTCATAACCTTATGCCATCAATAGGCTTTTTTCATTCTTTTTCTAATAAATAGTCTGACTACACATCTTGATACAAAATTTGGGAAGAAAGTAATAAATTGAAAAAAAGATTCATTTTATTTTCTTATAACAGCAGTAATGCATGAGACTGAGTTTTACTTAAATAAAAAACAACTTATAGGTAAATATGAGAAATGTATAACTAGGGTAAGTAGAGCCTAGAAGAAGCTATAACATAAAATACTGCTTAGTTGTGGAATGTTTACTCAAATGTCTACTGAGGGTGGCTAGGAAAATGTGAATTCTAACTTCTGGGAACCCACAGAGAGATGAACACATACAGAACGACTATGGTAACATATAGTGGTGCTTGCGGGCAGTTTCCAATCTACCTCATAAAGAATTCAGTATTAGATATGTCACCGAAAGGAATAATGCGCATTAAAAAAACATACAGTAACATCAGGGTTTGGCACACAAAAATCTTTATTATATTTACTTTTAAAAAGAAAGTCTAAGTTTGTAAAAGAAGCAGAAAATACTTTTCAGCAAAAATCATTAAATTTGCATATATACATGTATATATACTATTAAACTGAGAAATAATTATTTAAACTGGTATTTGATTTTAATGAGGGTTTTTGGATTTCAAATTTAATTGTAAAATAAATTGTGCTTCTAGTGACAACACATAAAATTATACAATTAAATTAATGAAAATAGCATCTATTATAGCATCCAAAATTTAAAAAGAGAGATAAAATTCGCAGCACTGCAAGGAAATAGAATATACTATTAAAGTAAAGAAAAACCAAACAGGGAGAGAGTGAAGGCTAAATGTTTTAGAAAACTAAATGTTACTGAGCTAATAATTATACAGCTAGATACAGAGTACATGAGTTTCTATGAAAAATTCCAGCATATTTTTTTTGCAGAAAGAAACAGACTTTTGTTCACACTGATAAGATGATGAAGACCCTGAAATAGCCCTACAATTGTGACCATGAGAAGCGGTCCTGGCATATGTCCAGGACATGATTTCAAGATTCACTGTACCTCTACAACAATTAAGACAATGGGCTATTGATGAAAGTGTAGACAAACAGATCAATAGAACAAAATAGAGAGGTTAGGGAAAAAAAATGGACCCACACTTACATAGCCAATTGCAATTTAACAATGCTGCCAAGGTAATTCAAAAGAGAATTGAAGTCTTTAACAAATGTTTCTTGGAAAACTCCACATGCAAAAACAAAACTGTGAAGCCTTATCTTATACAATGCAGAAAAAAAATGTGTTTAATATGGATAAGAGGCTGAAATGAAAAAACCATCCATCCCTAGTGCCATTAATCTTTTGCTTTACAATAATAGCTCTTGAAATTGCTATAGTCTTGAGTTCGGCTCCATAACTTTACCCCTAGTCTCTTCCAATGCCAAATCCCCTGAGAGTTAGCATTCATCCTTTTTGCTTTCATGGACAACTAATAATACTTCAGCTACACTCAGCTTAGAGGCCAACAGTGTAATATTTGCTGTAAAGTCTGATTTCAGCCGCTTCTTCTTGCCCCTCATTGAAGTTGTTTATAACTTCACTTTTCTCTCATCTCTATAATTCACTCACTCTGGCTTTCATGCAGCCAATCTTGTACAAACATCTTTGAGAACACACTCTCAATCTCCTGTCTTCCCTCACATCTTCCCAATATCTTGACCCAAATGTAGCACCTATATTTTTAAAGATTATTTTTATTTATATAAAACTGTAGTTTTCTTCAGACACACCAGAAGTGGGCATTGGATCCCATTACAGATGGTTGTGACCAGCTAGGAGTTGAACTCAGGACCTCTGGAGGAACTTTCTTAACCACTGAGCCACCTCCCCAGTCACAGATTTACTTTTAATCATCTGGAAAACATACTCATAGATGTCTTCAAACACACATGCATTACGCTGTCCCAATTGTATTCTCAAACTACCCAGTAACTATTTCAAATTGTGTTCAATAGAAACTTAGAATTCAGACGTGTTTAATAGATACTTAATAGAATATGAACTAAACTTTATGGTCGGAACCATATAGTAAAGGGAACCTAACAGAATGGATATGCCTTGGGCTGCCTTCAGGACCTTTATTCTTGTAGAGAGACATATCAGGGTGTCATGCCACCTGGCAGAAACTTGACATTGACCAAGGTGAAGTTCCTCTTCCAGCCCTTGAGCGGGAATTCCTGTGCTAGCCATAAACTGCTCCACCTAAGGTGGAGCGCTCAGAGTGAAGGTGAAGTTCCTTGCTCCTCTAGGTCTACAAATTCCTGTAATAAGCAGGTGACCCATCCAGCTGCCTGAGCAGTGGAGCCAATGCCCAGTGAACAGCCAGACCAGTTCCCCGGAACACACCCTGGAATTTGGGGAAAGGGTCTTGCCTGAAACCTTAAAATACTGAGTCCCCCATTCAACCATGAGACTTTGAGCAGCTCGTGTTGTCTTAGTCTCCATTCGTTTTTCACCACCTCCCCATCTATCCCCAGCTTCCTTTCCAGGTACACGGTTCAATGTAGCTGCAAGCAGCTACATATTCTCACTTTTCTCATCTGTTTTTTGTTGGTTTGTTTTGAATTCCCCACCACCATATTTGTTGAGATCCCTTTGTAAACTGGATTATAAATTTCAGTGTTTTGGTTTTTTTTTTGTTTTGTTTTGTTTTTAGAGGAAAACTAACTCTTCTCTAAGCAAGAGTGGGCTCAAGAATATTTCCCAAGTAGAATTTAAAGAGTTATTATTGGGTCTCAGCATATTAAGATGTGACAGAAACAATAGCACTCGAGGAAAATGTTTGATTAGTATTGTAGGGGCTCTAACTTCTGATCCTGCACTACTTAGATCTTATGCCAACTCAAAATAGGTTAAAGATTTTAAGAAAGGGTTTACAGAAAAATGGTTGAAATTACAACTTTACCATCCTTGTATTCAAGAAATCGTTATCCAACCACAACTATCAGGTTCTTATTTCTCTGCTATATATTTTTGAAGACAGATAGCATTTGAAAACTATCCTCATATCTTCAGCCTTGGGGACAGAAATAAGTCACTGGTGGTCTCCTCAACACACTTATCCCTGCTGTCCTAAAGTAAGGTTATCTATCTACCCTGCTCATTTACTGTTAATTTCTGTCCCATAGACATATGAGAGGGTTTGGAGGTTTGTGTTCTAGTTTTGTTTTTGTTTTTTAATTCAAAATATCTTTATATAGAAAAAAATAAAACCTTAGAGAAGTTCTCAATTATCTCCTTCTGGTGCAACATACTCATGAGAAAATAGCTCAGATTTTCACTTAATAACAGAGAACTCCATGTAAATTTTCCAAGCTGCTCTTTCCACCAGATAATGACAATTGCCAACTATAGGCATAGAACCTTTACAAGATTTACCTCTATTTTATTGAAAGTGAATTGCAAGGAATACTCTGTGACACAATTTCAATTCTCTCAGAGGTTATAAATATATTTTTATGTGATGAGTCTTTTAAGATATAGTTGTATTCAATGATTTTCCAATTTGTAATGTATATATTGAGTAACTGTCAAAGAGGTGTCCTGAATCTTCAAGTTAAGGAGCCAATGATTTAATTAACCATAGCAAAAGTTTATATACTGATTTCACAAAAGTTGAGGTTAATGGCTTCAAGGAATAAATGGTTTTGTTGAGTCATCTGTGCATGGACGCTGCCCTAACCAGAATCGCTGGGGTGGTAATAGATGACAGCACCTATGTTGCTGTTAGTTTTCCTTTAGACACATAAGGCAAGTTCGGGCAAGATTTGTTTCCTCATCTGTCATGTATATGATAGTGTCAGTGACCTGAATAAAACGAGGTTGTTGTTATTTTTAATTTTTCATAAACATTTTTTCTACTCCTATTTGGGTTAGCATGTTTCTCATTAAGCTTTTAATTAGCACACAATACAATGAGGCTGATGGTTGCATTTTCAAGCCAATATATTATCAAGCCTTATTTTTATATATTCAGACCATTATTTTCTGCTGTTTCCTTTCCAATTCCCACCTAATCCCCTCTTACCCTCCATGCAATCTACCTACCTCTACTTTCAGGTTTCAGAAGCCTTGTCGACCATGCTCCTGTACCAGCCATGGCACTAGTGTACAACAAAGACTGGGCAAGTGCACCATCAAACTTTTCCTCTCTTCCTCTTTTCTCTCCTCCTCCCCCCTCTCCCATACCTTTTCTTTTTGTCCTGGCAATAGACATTGACAGGCCAAGTAGGTAGATAATAGACCTAGGGGCAGAGTTGACAGACAAGGATCTTATAGAAAAGTTATCAAGGTTTCTCTCTTCTGATGGGAACACTCTGTACTGTTTTCTATACTGTAAGACTCTCCAGGGACATTGGACTGTTATGATCAAGAGGGATAACCAATCTTGGAAAACACCTCATTTATTTATTTTTCCTTGCTGCCTTAGAGTGTCCATTGGTGTGAAGAGACACCATGACCAAAGCAATTCTTATAAGGACAACATTTAATTGGGCTAATAAGGTTCTGAGGCTCTTTGCAATATCAAAGAAGGAAGGAGCATGGCAGTATCCAGGCAAGTATGATGCAGAAGGAACTGAGAGTGTTTGACATCTTGATCTGAAGATCACTAGAAGAAGCTTAACTTCCAGGCAGCTAGGATGAGGGACTCAAAGCCCACCCCCCACAGTAACACACCCACTCCAACAAGGCAACCCCTAATAATGCCATTCTCTGGGCCAACTTATTCAAACCTCTACCCTCATAATTTCTATTCTTCCGTGCTTGTCTTTGTCCCCCGCCCCAAGTTATTGACTCTATGAAAGCTCCAACCAAAATAGCACATAGTTCTGACATAAACTAAGAAATAAACAAACAAAAAAACAGAAATGTGAATCCAGAGCTGATTGTTAAGTTGAGAGAACATAATTTAATATCTACTTCTTGACTTCATAATGGAGAATTTGCTAAAAGGTGACAGCAAGGTCTTATGAATGTGCATTATATGTCAAATAAGAACAAAAATGTACTGGTTAAATATGTCAAGATTAGAGCTGGGTTGCACTTTTCCTCAGATTCTGTCATATCGTCATTTATATACAACTAAAATTTTGTTTCTGTACTTAATATTTCAAATGGAATGTTTCCCTGTTTTCTGACTTGGTCCTAATGTCAAGGAAATTTTTAACAACTGGAAATTATATTTGTGATTATTGAATCAAGAGTAACAAAGTAAAAGGTTTTCAGACATGTGAACATTTCTAGAAGTGGAATCAGAAATAACATTGCACATAAGTTCCAACTTTTGCTCTCCTGATCCAGGTTTTTAATGTATTTATATATGAACCATAGGTAACATCCTCCTTGATTAAAGCAAGCATTAGCTTCCTTATGTGTTTATATACTAACTGTGTATCATCCTCCCTAATTAAACCATGGATTAGATGAAGCCAAGTCCAAGCTAAGAAAATATTATCAGGACAAGAAAAAACATAAACTACCTTCCTCCAGTTTCAGGAACACTTGAATATGACAAAATTGAAAGCTATTGAAAACATTGTTCCATGAAGAATGAAATACAGATATTTGGAATTCTGCGGACCCCTACGGATTTGAGGTGATAAGGCAGAAGCAGATAGGCAGTAAAAGAATAGACAGCACGTGGTCTCAGATCTTCTGCTTTTTAGCTTCAACAGAACAGACAATGCCTTGATTCTCTTCTAACCATTACTTCTCATGTCTAACATAAACTATAGGAAAAGACTATACAAACTAATTGGCATAATGCTTTCCAGTAACTAAGGAGGTTGTTATTTCACACATGTCACTACTTAATACACAAAATGCATAAGAAGTATAATAAAGATATTGTCTCTCATGTTACCTAAAAAATTGTTAAAACTGATAGGTGTGTGTGTGTGTGTGTGTGTGTGTGTGTCTGTGTGTCTGTGTGTGTCTGTGTGTGTCTGTGTGTGTCTGTGTGTGTCTGTATGAAGGTCAGAGTAATTCCTTCCAAAATGTGGATCCCAGTGATTAAACTCAAGACATCAGGGTTGGCTGCAAGAGTCTTTAAAAGTATGACCTCTAGCCTACCCAAACCTATGTTTACAGTCAGCAGTGTTGCAACACATATTTAGTAATTATAAAGTGTACTCTAGAATTTAAACATTGACATAGAGATTTACAAATGTCTACTAATGTAAACATCATCTCCAATTATTACCTTAAACCTTTAACAAAA
Organism: Apodemus agrarius; assembly: GCA_964023405.1. Lineage (NCBI taxonomy): Eukaryota > Metazoa > Chordata > Mammalia > Rodentia > Muridae > Apodemus > Apodemus agrarius. The sequence continues at coordinate 55,011,697 of OZ030023.1, read as the reverse complement.
TGACTAAACTGAGTTGAAAGGAATCAAGGGGTCAAGCTTTAAAATCTATTATGTGAACAGACCAAAGTTTTACTATTATAAATCTTCACTTGTATATCCTTTTATGTTTCAATGAATACTGCCTTTATATATTTAGTAGCTATGGCAAAATACCACAGTCTAGTAGTTTATAAACAATGTGAGTTTATTTCTCAGTATTTTATAAGTTGGAAAGTACAAGAAGTTGAATAATCCTATATCTTATGAAAAGTCACTTACTAGCTAAAGAAAGTTTTTGATGCCCTTACAGATTATACATGGTAGTTCTTTGTGGCTGCTTAATTAAGAGTAAAAATCTCATCTGTGTTGGCCACACCCTCAGGATCTCCTCACTTCTTGAGGCACCACTCATTAATACGTAGTTATTGGGATTGTGTTTAACTATATGATTTTAGGGTAGAAGAAATAGTTTTCTTATCATAGAAAAAACTCATTTTAATTTTCTTGAGATATTCTTTGTTAGTACTCCAGCCTCTTAGTTTATAGGAGATCATTAATTGTATTTAAAGCCCTAAACTCATTGTAGGGTAACTTTCAAGTTTTTGGTTTGGCTTCTCAGGCAGAAGCAGTGTCACTGACAATATGTAGAATATTGATATTGAGAGAAACGTTGTGCTCTCAATTTTCACATTTTGAAGATGAGATGTATTTGAAGATGGCCAGTCTTCAATTGTAGCTGCCTGTAGCTACTGAGAACTGGGTTCCTGGAACAGAAGCTGAGGGATGAATGGGGGATCAGTGAAAAGAACGAGGGCCAGGAAGATAGTTTACCGATCAAGGCCAAAGTTTAATGGAGGTCTGACAACTTAATAGTTTGGGTGAGCCCCTCCTCCCAGACTCATGTGTGAGTTCTGGGAACTGATCTGGCTGTTCACTGGGTGTTGGCTCCACTGCTCAGGCAGCTGAGCGGGGTCACCTGCTTAAGTCCGGAATTTGTAGATCTGGAGGAACTTCACCTTCATGCTGACCCTAGGTGGAGCAGGATCCTGAATAGCACAGGAATCCCTGCTCAACAAAGGCTGGGAGAGGAAGTTCACCTTGATCAATGTCAAGTTCCTACCATGTGGCAAGACACCCCAATATGGTTCTGTACACTCAATAAGTCACGTGGCTATTCAAAAATGTCTAGTTCTGGAGCAATTTTTATCTATCCTATTCCAAGATTATGTAACACAGATAGAGTGTTGGTGCTGTAAATTCCTAGTAGAGCCATTTGGTATATCATATATCACTATAACAAAATCTCTGGGAGAAACTGGGTTAAAAATAACTGGAAATGTAGTCAGGTAGATCCGATTCACCCTCTGAAGTAAGACTTTGTCAAACAGAGCCAATTTGCTAGTGTGAGAAAGAGCTCAGAATTTGCTTCTTTCTCTTTAAACTATGAAAGCAGTTAAAAAATGTTGCACTCCTGCCTGTTTTCCCCCTTTTTGAATGATGCCGCTAAAGACACAGTTTTAACAACCATTATTTTGATCTTCATCTCATAGATTTCCTTTATATATAGCTAAGATTATGATGGTAATCTCAATTGTATCATTTGAAGGGTTATAAACATATGTAGCATTCATCACCAAAATTCAGCTTTATGTAGTGGATGAGCAATATTTTTCTTAAAATCTCTCTTTAAACAGAACTACCATCAAGGTATATTAGCTCACTTTGAAACCTATTAAATTAGCAAGGGAGACTGTGCACATGAGCAGTATGATTCCCAATTTAACAGCAAGGCATTGTGTTCATAGTCTGTAAGTTCCCATAAAATTATACAATAGTTGCACATTCTCCTGTTGCTTCAAAGATGCATACATGTTTCTTAGAACCAATAAATGTATTATGTCACTCACACTGTTTCCTTGGAAATCAGAAAGCTGTGCTGCTATTGAAAAACTGTTGAGTAATGTATGAAATATTTAGTAGTATAGAAAAGAAAATCAGTTTAAGAATAATATTTATAGCTGAGGGAGATCACTCAGTTGATAAAGCATTTGCCCTGTGACCATAAATGGTCAGACCTGCCATAGTTATTTTTTTAGCAAGCTAAATATATGTTCTATGTATCTTTTGCTTCCCTAGACTGAGCCATATTGTTCTTCTTAGAGAAAACACCTGATACTTATCAATGAGTGCAAGTAAGTCTAAGATTCCTGCTCAGTATCACATAGTAAAATAGTAGAGTTACTGTTGGAAGTAGTTGCCCACAGATATTTTTGAATATTCCTATACCAGAAAAATTTGCTTACGTGAGAACATTTTATCTGGAAATTAATTGTGAAAACAAATTCACTGCATTTGCACCAAATTGGATCTTTCATGATCTCATTCAATAATATCATAATCTGTCATCATTTTTCATAAGATTTACTATGACGGCCCACCTGTCAGAATTAGTCTTTCATTAAGTAATTAAGGATCCAAAGTGGGCATTCTTTTGTTGCTGCTTGAAATAGAAACAAGAGACTAGTCTTCCCTCCATTAACTCATTTCTTAGCAGGTACAAAAATATAAAATCTCATTTCTAAATCTCTATTCAGAAGCATATTCCTAATGTGGATTTCATGGGAGCATGCCATAGAAATTCAAGGACTTTATTTCCATACTCCAATTTCTAATGTTTTTTAAAAAAAAGACACTGTTTACTCGCTGCCATTGTGGGCCTTTTCTATCACAAAGTGAAGATTAAAGTACCGCCTGTAGGGGGCCATTTACACAGAGTCAGAATACAAAGGGGAAATGTAGAACTATTACAAAGCTGAAAGGAGGAAATAATGTCTTCGTTGTAATGGTTTTTTGATTGCCATTTGCAATATTCTTGCTTTACATTTTCCTTCTAATGTAAGTGCTACTTTCTCAATGGGACACACACATAACTGTGAGCAATAACAGTAATGTTATATCCAATAATTGCCTGACGCAAGCTCCCTGACTAACTGAACAGAATTTTGGTTTCTCATATAACTAATGTATGCTAATATGATTTAAATTGCAGGGAACTGAAGAATATTTGATTTTATTACACTGAAAAAACCATTGGACATAATTTCACCAAATGAATTATTCACATATTTAAAATAATCTTATACCTGTAGGTCTCTCCATACAGAATAACTTTTGTTGAAGAGGTACCTATATAAAAATAGAATTTCAAGTTGCTATTTTAAAACATATTTGCCATATCCATTAAACATAATTGCCCCTATTTTGCTGATTTAATATTTAGTGAGAAGTTGGGGACTTAATTCTATTTAGAAAAATCAGTTGCCTTATGTTATTCTATACATAGCTGAGTATTCCATCTTTAAATATTACCTTTCAAAAAAACTTTTAAATACTTATTTAAAAGTTATCTTGTTTATCCCTTAAAAACACTTCCCCTGAGTCACATCAATGAGGACATTGTTCTGTAGTCAGGGCTACATCAGTTTCAGAGTGCACTGAGAGCACAACCCATGATTGATGGTCTTATTGACAAGTTTTATCTATGATATGGATAAATCTTTTGAGCTTCTACCTATAGGCAAGTGCCTTTGCTCACCTTGTATAGAGACTGAGACAGGTGATCATCAGTGATCCTAACACAACCTTAGAGTACTTGAATTTTTTTGCTAAGCGTCTTCTTTAAATAACTGATAGAAATGTAGATACAACCACTCTGGCCAGGGGCTTGCAGAGATATGTTTACTTAAAATGTTTTTTTTTAAAGTATGTGTTTCCTCCATCTCCTGACATAAAGCAAGAATACATGCTCTCCTCCCTTAAAGATATTAAATAAGGAGATTTGATACAATCTGCATTTTGGCTAGTAGGGAAATAGCTGCTCTGCAAATTATGGCAATAAAAGGGGGCGGTTACATTACAGAAAAGAATTCCTTGATAGAGACCACCACTACCTTTTTGTCTTACATTACTGCATACATAGAACAATTGCTTACATATATTAATACTGTATTTATACTTTTGCAAATAAGGCAAAGAAAAAAGATTGTTCATGAACTATCAGTCAAATGCTTCTTGCTTTCCAGTTTGATTGATAACAAGAACTACCTTTACACTTGGGTAAACCAAATGGATGTTTAAGATGTATGATTTCTTAACAATTATGTTTCAAATGCTAGTAGTATTCTAATATCACTAGAGAATGTGTTTGTTCCTCTAGCTTCACAAACCTCATAATAATTAATAACTATAATTGCATTCTTTAAAGGACAAACTTTAACCCTCTAAACAAACCCATATCAAATCACTGGATGTGCTTAAGACCTTTATGTGATTAGATGCAAATAAAGAAGCAATTAAGTCATCATTCATTAGTACTAATGAGCATGTTATTCAGGACTGTTTCTCAAGTAAAAAAGAAATGGGACTTGCCTGCAAGAAAATGTTACTGCATGATTAAGACCATAATCTTCAATGGTAGCGGAATGTTTGCATGTGTGACCAATGGATCAACACTTCTAAACACTCTCAGTGACCACAGTTCATCCATCAAAGCCACTTTACACACTCCTGTATTTAGATAAGAAAAATAACTCTTGAGATTTATGTTTTAATTTTTTTTAAATGCCACATTCTTCATTACAAGGTCTATACTATCTTCTTGTATCCACTAGGATAATGTTGCAGAAAACGAGGACTGTTCAGTGTGATGTTGAAAGAGATTTCACCTCACACCAGTCAGAATAGCTAAGATTAAAAACTCAGAAGACATCAGGTGTTGGCGAGGATGTGGAGAAAGAGGAACACTCCTCCACTGCTGGTGGGAATGCAAGCTGGTACAACCACTCTGGAAAACAGTATGGTGCTTCCTCAGAAAACTGGACATGATACTTCCGGAGGACCCAGCCATACCACTCCTGGGAATATACCCAGAAGATTCACCAGCATGCAGTAAGGATACATGCTCCACTATGTTCATAGCAGCCTTATATATAATAGCCAGAAGCTGGAAAGAACCCAGATGTCCCTCAACAGAGGAATGGATACAAAAAATGTGGTATATATACACAATGGAGTACTATTCAGACATTAGAAACAATGAATTCATGAAATTATTAGAGAAATGGATGGAGCTGGAGAATGTCATACTAAGTGAGGTGACCCAGTCTCAAAAGAATACCCATGGTATACAGTCACTGATAAGTGGATATTAGCCTAGAAGCTTGGAACACCAAAGACATAAATCACATATCAAGTGATGTCTCACAAGAAGAAAGGAGTGGACACTGGTGCTAGAATGGACCAAAACATCATTGTGGGGGAGTACAAGAACAGTGATGTGGGAGGGGGTGGATGAGGGAGCAGGGGGAGGGAAAAGGGCATGTGGGACCTTTGGGGGTAGGGAACCAGAAAAAGGGAAATGAATTGTAAATATAGAATATATCCAATAAATAAATAAAAAAAGAAAGAAGTTTCATGTTACAGTTTTCAATTTATAGAATACCAGTGTGTATTATTTATACATATTTTATATTGTCACATGGCTATGCTAACAAGTCATTATATATCACAATTATATATTATATATTTTGTATATATATGTAATTATATATTACAAGGAAATATTCCAAATGAGCTTTTGAGTTTATGTAAAACTCATTTGTGGAAACCTAGATCATACTGTTAATATTTGTATTTCACTTGAATTTTTGTGGCAAACTCTAGAGATCTATGCTTAGAAGCCTTTGGAAATGAAGATTCTGAAAGTATGTTACAATCTGGTTTACAATTTTCAAAACTTCATGCTTCATAATAAACATCTTTATGTTGCATGCAAAGCAGTGTGATTTCTATTCCTATACTTGCACTACTTATGACAGGAAAATGAATCCTCCAGAAGAGTATTCCTATCTTTCTAGAAATCTTGACATTTTCTTGAATAGGAAAGCACTAATCATTTTCTAGTTCAATAAAAGGGACACAAATTTACTAACCTCACATGGTTAACAAGAATATTATTTTAGTTAACTGTGAGAATGGAAGTTAGCAAACACCTCACATGACTCTTAAGACCAAACTGGTTTCATGTGTCATACCTGAGAATCACTTGAGTATGTTTTTTGGGGAAAGATCTGTGGTCAGGTTTTCACAGTCAGAAGTCGATCACAACTTTCAAGATACTTTTACCCTACAAATCTCTAGCTCTATTTGAAAATCAAACTGAAATCATGCTCCATTCTTTGATGCTCAAGTTATAATAATCAATTCCAGAGCTCAGAGTATCCAAGAAACTGAATAGTTCCTTTATAGACATTTTTTTTATATAATTGCAACATCTTAGCTGTAAATAATCTTTTTCCTTTCCCCCATCTGAAACGATACCCATGAGTTTCTTTATGAAGGTTTCTGGAATCATAAATGCTTTGCATTTAAGTTCCTTTAAAAATAAAGATTATTTACACACTCTCATAACAAGATCCTGCACATGCTAACATCCCTCATTTCCACAGGGTCTCTGAAATGCTGTGCCTCAGTGCTACCTCTCAGTCTCATTGGGCCCACACTCTATTTACTATGGAGTATTGTATTTCACATATTTGTATTTACTCATGAATTTCATAAGGTGAAATGCTTATTTTAAAATTGATGCTTATTTGACATTTTGTTGACCTCTTGCTTTCCCATATGCAAGACCATGTTTTCTTTCTGTGAGAAAATTGTCCTTCATCTCTCTGGACTCTGTGCAGAATAATTGCCTTTGAAAACCTGAGAGACTAAAGGATGTTCATACATACAATGGAAAATAAATTTTACCATTTGTATAGCCAAATGAATGCAAACATAATATTAATATGTATAGTAGCCACACCTTTTACATTATTTACATAAGACACACAAGTTAATACTTTAAGTAAATATCTGCATAGTATCCCTTTTTACATTTTCTTATTCATAAGCTTCAGTTTACGAGTATAGAGAAGAATAATGCTCATGAGTTCAACTAGTTTCGATACTTTAACCTTAGGAACATTTAGTATCCATGATTTCCAAAGATTTTTTTCTTTTATTAACAATTAAAACAACATCATGAAACGAATTTAAGTTGAGATTGTAATTATAAATTGGATAGTATAATTTTGTTAAATACTACAATATACTTGAATACATATGATAAGGACTTGAAACAGTTATGATCTTAACTTTCTCAGGTAAATGAACATAAAATTATCATAATTTTATATAACATCCAAATACTTTATAGTATGAAGAAACTAAAAATAATTGGTATTATTTATTAACTGAACATTGAATAAAAACTTAGCCATACTTTTTCTATTTAGTATATTTTTGAATATATAATCATTCTAAGATATTGAAAAAGTGGATCACTATGTAATCATATTTGGCAAGATAATCCACATCAAAGTCATGAAATGTTTCAGTGAAGAATATCTTTGTTTCTTTTTCATTGTTTGAGTAAATAGGCATCATGTTATTGAACTTATCTACATCATTATGTCTTATCAAAGGGCACTGCTACCCATATATGTGATATATTATTTTTCTTGTACCTGTAAAGAAATAAAATTTCTACCAGCCAAACATATGTTTCATATTCTAAGCTAAAGCCCATGCAACAAGTTTTGGAAAGTTTTCTACTAAATTTTGACTCTTAAGCAATCACAAAAGAAAATAACTAAATATTAAAGAAGTTGGTATACTACCAAATATCAATGAATGTGTACTTGTTGCTAGGACTGGTGTAGAGCCAACAAGAACAATTCTGTTATGAGGATAACCTCCACTCTCCTGATGGTATTTCAAGCCTTCTCCACAATAGAAAATCCAGGTCTGAACTTCAAACCTGGTAAAAAAAAAAAAAAAAAGAAAAAGAAAAAAAAAGAAAAGAAAAGAAAAGAAAAAGAAAATCTATGGCTGGGAGTTCACAGGTCACACTGGTGAAACTACTACTATTGTTTACTCTATGGGTATTATGCCAAACACTACTTTCCAAATATTTATACTCATAGATTAGTACTCTAATTAACCTTGAACACAGAAGCTTCCTTTTGCTGTTGTGGACAACAGTCAATGAGGACATTCATTACTAATCTAAGCACTGAGAATGATTCACTTTAAGTGAACAGCCCTAAGTAGGACCATGACATTAAAAGCTCTCTCCAACCAAGACTCAAGGGACATCTCAAATAAGAGAAAAGAAGGATTGTAAGAGCCAGAAGATGGGGAACAATACTAAAATGCTTCCTTCCAGATAAGACATGGTTGTTATACTTACAAATTCAGTAAGTTACATGGGTAACTTCATGAAACATGGAGGACAACAGCCAATTCAACATTTCAGCATGAATTTGAAAATGACTTGTGCGTCATTCTCTATCGGACATAACCTTGTGACCATCAATCATTTAGGACAATGCCTGCCCAAGCCCCTGGTACTCCACCCACACAGTTACCTGGATACAGCCAGGCAGCCTGGTCCACTATAAAAGGGACTACTTGGCCCCTACTCCCTCTTTTGCCCCCTTCCCTTCCCTTCCCTTCCCTTCCCTTCCCTTCCCTTCCCTTCCCTTCCCTTCCCTTCCCTTCCCTTCCCTTCCTTTCCCTTCCCTTCCCTTCCCTTCCCTCCCCTCCCCTCCCCTCCCCTCCCCTTCATTTCTCTCTCCTTCATTTCTCTCTCCTTCCCTTCATTTCTCTCTCCTTCATTTCTCTCTCCTTCCCTTCCCTACCCTTTCTACCTTCCCCTTCCCTACCCTCCCCCTCTCCCTACCCTCTCTTCCCCTCCCCTCTCCTCCCCTATCCTTCCCTTCCCTTGCCTTCTATTCTTTCTTTCTTCCCCTCTTGGGCCTTTCTTTCCCTATTCCCTTCCCTCCTCTCTCCATGTGGTCCTGGCTGGCTTCTACTTCCCTACCTTTTCTCTTTCCCTCTACCTTTCTGCAATAAAGCTTTAAAATCACGAGCTGCCCCCTTTCATCTAAACCTGCCTTGCTGGAGCAATGGAACAAGCCTCTCAGCATTTCCAGCTGCCAGACTAGACCAACAACTTGCACCCATTGGCAGGTTCTCCTCCAAAGGTACCCAGGCTCACAATTCTCCTTAATTGAAGAACAATTTAGCAATTGATGACTCTTGGAAGAGAAAAGAATATTTTGGGGAGTGGTGTAGTCACTGATAAGTTGCTTATGTTCCAAAGCATAGACCCAGACAATAAACACATGGACATCACTAATTAAATTATGTGAGACATAAAAAATATTTGAGTTAATATATGATATTCTGAGTCATATATAATAGGTAGTGAATAAATTAAGGTAACTAGCACATCTATCATATTAAAGTCAAATTATGATAATTAACACAGTGACCCATATTAGAGTATTATAATTTGCTTCCAGGGAATAGATTTTAAAACATCTCTAGAAACATAGAGATATTATTGTCCATTCATTTTCTCCTGCTGTGTCACAGAATGGCAGACATTTCTATTAAAGTACAACATTCTACCCATATAAGGACATGCTATTCTATTCAAAAATATGATTTAGGATATTTTCTTCATGTGTAAATTTAGTACATATGTTATTGGAAGAAACACAGACATAATACTTTTGGATATAATTATATTGTTTTAAGAAACATTTTCTTTGTAAATTCCTTAAGTATGATACACTGATTTTTTAATGTTATTGTAAATTTATACATTCACATAATTTACATAATTTGTTGTGATTTAATATTGTAAAGGTAATTTTTATGTTTAAAAAGAAATTAAATGACAGGGATAGTGATCCCAGCACTTGGAAGAGAGATGCAGGAAGATCTTAATTTTCAGGTCATCACCAGTTACACGGCATTCAGAACCAGTCTTTTCTATAATATCTAAGATCTTTTCTCAAAGTGGGAGGGAGGCAATGAGAGAGAGAGAGAGAGAGAGAGAGAGAGAGAGAGAGAGAGAGAGAGAAGAGAGAGAGAGAGGAGAGAGAGAGAGAGAGAGAGAGAGAGAGAGAGAGAGAGAGAGAGAAAGAAGAGAGAAGAGAGAAGAGAGAAGAGAGAAGAGAGACAGACAGGCAGGCAGAGACAGACAGACAGACAGAGACAGAGAGATACAGAGACAGAGACAGAGACGAAGAGACAGAGAGACAGAGAGGCAGAAAGATACAGAGAGAGAGACAGAGAAACAGAGACAGAGAGAAAGAATTATATTTTATATCTTCTTAGGCAAGATTTAGATAGTTATTTTGGGGGACTGCCTTTATATACCTAATTTGATTTTATATTAAAAACACTTTGTCAGTCATTTTGTTTCTATAACCAATATGCCTAAGTATAGCTCATTATAGCCATTTGAGGATTAACTTCTACTGTAGCATCAACCTGTGGATGTTGACCAGAAGTGTCATGTCTAGTATGAAGATGCTATTAAGTGGTTCAGTGGATCACCCAGGCTCATTAAGTCATTCAGACACATTGCACATAATCTTTCTCTAAAACACTTGTTTCATTTTTTATTAACTCTGATACTTTCCACATACCAGCTTATTAGTGGGTCCTACTGATGATGCAATTCAAGTGTTCAGGGTGTCTTACCTTTGACATTGACAGTGCTTCCAGTTTTGAGAATATTATGACTGAAAAATGACCTTACAAAAGTTTTACTTCCATCACTAATTATTTCTCATCCCGTGTCTGCAAAAAAACACCAATGGCAGTTCTTCAAAACTTTCGGGAATTTTCTGTCATGCTAAACTCAAGGCTAACTGTAGATTCTAAGATTAAAAATTACATGATTGGTTCTTATTATCTCAGTAAAATATCTCCTTTTGTAACTTTTCTGTTCACCAGATGCAGGTCATGCACCTTTCATTCTAGCTTCCTAACCTTTTAAATCTTCCTTTGGAGCCTTTGTTACAGAGAAATTCTGGTCATGGAATGCTGTATCTTTTTTTCATGATCTACATGGTATGGTAGAACATGCAGACAGAAACATAAGCATTTCATCCTAAACAGGAAAACAAATACTCTGTGCTGGTGAGGCTCACATCCACTAGATGACTTCACTGCGTATCACTTGCTTATATACCTTTATGTCTTATGTATTGCCTCCATAAACTTTTTTTATTATTATTTGTTCTCTATCCCCCAACCAGAGTTAATCTTTCATCTACATCACTATAGTTTCAGCATCTAAAATTGAGTAGATTAACAAAGAAACAAATCATCACATGACGACAAACTGTAAAACTTGCATTTTTGTATTAGTGTTGCTATTTTAAAGGACACTTTGTGTAGTAAAGATCAAATATAATGTGAGAACAGAAATATTAGCATGAAACCCTGTGAGTAGTTTTTTTTTTAATTTAAGTAGACCAGATTTAAATAACACAGAGTACAAGAAAGACTCTTGCTGTGACCATGACTTTAGACTGTTACTAATAACATATTTGATTTGGCTGAATATTCTAGCTAAGAATCACCCACTCAATTCTGAAGAAAAAAATTTTAAAGTACAGAACCCATAAAAAACAATTAAGACACTACTGCTGTTTCTTACTACTTTAAGTCACAAAGTTTCCTTAAAGTTTTCCCACAGAGCAAAATGTATATTTTCAAACACAAAAAGAAGTTTGAAAGCATCACCTTTCCATCTCTAATAGCAACAAAGTATATTTAATTTCACTTAAAAAGTCACAGGGTCAGTTCTAAACTTAATCATAGTATTTAGCTTATAAAGACATGGGCTCCCGTTAGAGGATTCTTAAAATACTCCACAGAAGCCCTTTATCCATTAACATTTAATGGATGACAAGAAAGAGTAACAGCAGCTGACAGGCCACATTATTAATCTACTCAATGTGGTCATCTTGTCAGTGTACTTAACAGGGCTCAGACACAGGACATTGTCACAAAAAAGTGCTATGTCTGAAGTATTTTTAGGCTATTCTCCTTCTGTAAGAAAATTCCCAGATTAAACTGTGGCTTGACAAAGTCAAAATCCAGGCAAATTATATGTTAGAACTTCCTCTCATGGAACAGAAGTACGAGATCCTGTGGACTATTCCAGTTCAGAGGTGCATTTGTTCCCAGAAAGAATTAACAGGAATAGAAGGAAATCCTACTTGACTGAAACTTCTAAAGGCTCTAGAAAGGATAAACATTACTGATCAGGAAGGCTTTATATACTTGTTTAACTAAGAAGATATATATATATATGTGTGTGTGTGTGTGTGTGTGTATATATATATATATATATATATATATATATATATATATATATGGACCAGCTTAGTGGTTGAAACTCCCATTATTCATTGCATATCTTCACATAGCTAATGAGATGATGTCACTGCTTTGAGAACAGAGGTCTATGAATAGAGAGGGAATCAGCCCGCTAATGGCAGGTTATAAATGACCTGGAATTCTGTTATAAAGCCTTCTACATGTTTGAGGAGTTAGAATTTTTTCTACTGACTCTATCTACCTGTGACAAATCCTTTAGCTACATGATTCCTCAGAGGCTTGTCTCCTTCCCTTCATTTTATATCAACTGAAATGAAAACAAACTCCCAAATAACTGTCTGAATGAAACACATTTCATCCCTATATATCCCACCTGTGAATAGATACTCATTTGCACACTATTTAATAAATAAGGAGGGTAATAACTGCATGTGAATACTTCTAAAGTAGACATCAAAGCAGAATATATTAGGCCTCAGAGTGTCATTGTTGTAGCTGTCTCTACAAAGTTCCTTCATCAAGTCTAACACCTTCTGACTTTCAAATGTAATATTACAAAGTCATAAGTAAAGTATGGCAGGCGTTGACAGCATAATTTCATAATTGTTTAATTCAAAAACAAAGCAGTTGATTGGTAACTATGAAACACCTAGGAGGAAGAACATCTGGGAAAAAGTCAGCACTGCCCTCCCATGTTGTGCCTAAGATGCTGAGGCTATCCATGATCCCAAAGTTAAAATGAAACAAAAGCTGCCTATTATTACACAGAACATAATCCTTGGTATTATTATCCTCTAGAAGGACATATAATAGTTATGAAATGAATAGTACAAGGGATAATGAAAAAATCAAGAGATCTAATCACTTATAATATGGTAATCAAAGCAAAACACATAGGTACTATTTTAAGTCAGTATTTTTATGACTGTGATGATTTGTCTCTCAACCTGTGTGTATGCATTTCTTATCATCTAATATTTGTGATCTTACATGGCAGAATAATTTCTGTTCTTATTTATGACATTGAAGACAACAGTCTCCTTTCTTGCCAGGGGAACTGGTAGACAAACTACAGATCTTCACCTCTTTTTCCTTTCATGCAAATCCAGTCCTGACTCTCATCCCCAGGTCTGTAGCAGACCACCTGGCTTGTCCTCAAATTTCTCTCTGAACCAACCATTGGACAACAGTGAACCTTCCCTTCAAATTCCCTTACCCCAACTCATCTATCATCCCATCTCCCAGCTCCAGTACACATTTCCTGGGTATCAAGTAAGCAAGCAAAGCAGGTAGATCAACTATTGACTTTCACTTTCTCTCCACTCCACCATGTACAGTCTCACTGTCTTATCTCAGCACTGTAGCAGGCCAGTTGATATGAGCCTCTCCTTACCCACTACGAATATAGCTAGTACACTGAGCAGATCCTAGGCAAATATAAAGCTCTCTTCTCTCCAATAGGCCCTTCAGTTCCCTTTTTCTAATCAATCTCATTTTCAAATATCAGCCCCCAATACCTAAAAAAAAAAAAATTAATCACAACCCTCCAAGAGTTACAATTAGCAGGATCCCAGAAGCATTCCCTTCCAGGAAACACATAGTCAACACACTATTCTAAGATACAGGGGATAATAACAACAAAGGAATATAATACCTACCAAACAAAGGCCATGTAAGATCAGCACCTAAAATTATAAGTGTCCCAAAACCAGAAGACAAGATGATAGCACAAAAACATGTTAACAACTAGGAAAATATGCCTCCACAGTGCCCAGCAACCTCACCACAGTAGACCCTGAGAATCACAACCTAGTAGATGCACAAGACAAAGACCTTAAAATAGTCTTTATGGATATAACAGCAATCTTTAAGGGGGAAATTAATAAATACTTTAGAGATATGAAAACACACACACAAAAAGTGAAAATAAATCAATAAAAGAGTGTAAAGATGGAAATAGAATCCATAAGGAATACCCAAGACCAGGGAAATTTGGAAATAGAAAATTTAGGAACTTGAACAGAAACCACAAAGGCAAGACTTACCAACAGAATTTAAGAGATGGAAGAAATAATCTCAGGATCCAGGAAATCTGGGATGCTATGAAAAGACAAATGCTAAGAGTGAATGTGTAAAGAGAACACACCCAGATCTAACACAAAGAAAATACTTTCAACAAATCAAAGAAAAAATTTTCCTTAAAGGAGAAGATTCCTATTAAGGTATAAGAATGATAGAGAACACTAAAGAGACTGGACCATAAAAGAAAGTACATTTAGTACATAATATTAAAAACATTAAAAACTAAACAAATAAATACTTTTAAAGCTGCATACGAAAAATACCAAGTAACATATAAAAGAAGAGCTATTATCTGACCTTCCCTGTGCTTCATGCCTTACCATGCACAATACACAAGAAATGCTGGATTTTTCTTTAAGAACAAGAAGAAGAAGAAGAAGAAGAAGAAGAAGAAGAAGAAGAAGAAGAAGAAGAAGAAGAAGAAGAAGAAGAAGAAGACCTGATATCTAAAGGACACGGATGAACAGAAAGGCCTGGATAGATGTGCTTCAGAGTCTAAGAGACAGAGTCTAAGATTGTTGTCCCAGAAAACAAAAACAATCAAGATGAAAAGAGAATATAATATATTCCATAATAAAATTTAAATTAAATGAAACAATAACTATCTACAAATCTAGCACTACAGAAGTTGCTAGAAAGAAAAATTACAATCTAAGGCAGCTAAGCATACCCAAGCAAACACAAAGAATAAATAATCCCAGAACAGCAAATCAGCTAATCAGTAGAGGGGAAACACACACACACACACACACACACACACACACACACTCAGCAAAATAACAAAATGATAAGAATTAACATAAACTATTCATTTACCTATCTCAAAACAAACATAAAACAAAAATCAATAACAACAACAAAAAGCCAAAGACTGACTAACAGACCTAAGTTGAAAAAAGGATTCATCCTTTTGCTGAATCCAAGAAACTCACCTTAATAACAAGGATTGACATCACCTCCAGGTAACAGGATAAACAAGCTAGTATTTCCATTTTAAAGTCTGGAAAAAAAATAAACTCCAAACCAAAGCTAGTCAGAAGAACATTACATACTAACCAAAGGAAAACTGTCAAGTGGACATTGCTAGTTCTAATATCTATGCACTAAACGCAAGGGCAACCATGTCCCTAAAAGAAGAACTACTCTATTTTAAATCAAATATTGACCTTTACACACAGAGAGTAATAGACTTCACTTCTCCACTCTCACAAGGAAATTGGTCATCCTCACAAAACAATAGAGATAATTGAAAGACCTAACTAATATTATAAGCCAAATGGACCTATCAGATACATATGGAATATTTTGCCAGCACCACCTACACAAAAATGAGAAAATGTGCTTTCTTCTTATAACTTTATGGAACATTCTCCAAAACTGGCCATATATTCAGAAACAAAGCAAATGTTATCAGCTTCAAGAAAACTGAAAAAGCACCCTACACCCTGTCTGAACCTCACAGGATAAACCTAGATATTAATGACCAAAACAAAGCAAAGAATGCAAAATCATGGAAAATTCATGGATGAACGCAGCTCACTACTGAATGATAAATAGCTGAAGACAGAAATTTAAAGAGTTTCTACAACCAAATGAAAATTAATACACAACACACCCTTATGGGAACAAATGAAAAAGATTTTTAAGAGGCTAGTTCATAGCGTTAAGTATCCACATTAAAAAAAAATAAAATAGAGAGTCTCATACTAGCAACTTACTGAACAGCACACCAAAAATCTAGAATGAAAGGGAGTAAACACACATAAAAGAAGATGGCTAGGTAATCATACATAGAGCTGAAATCAATAAATTGAAACAAGCAAATAAAAAATAAGAAAAACAAATTAATAAAACAAAGATTTTTGATGCTTTGAATAAAGTCAATAAAAATGGGTTATTTAAATTTGTTAAATGAAAGAGAAAGAAGATTTATATTAACAACATGAAAGATGAAAACAGAAATATAATGACAGACACCAAGGGAATCCTGATAATCCTAAGTAGATACTTTATAAACAACTACTCAAACAAATTGGAAAATATTAAAGAAATGATTAGTTTTATAATACATAACACTTACCAAAGTTAAAAGTTGATCAGAAAAGCAAGTTCAGCATATCTATAGCGCCTAGTGAAGTTGAAGAAGTCATTAAAGTTGTAATTAATTAGTTAAATAATTAATTAATTAAAAGCAAACCCCAGGGAAAAATTATTAAAATGGGAAAGTTCCATGAGGTTCTGAGAAGAAGGCACAGAATTCTCTCAGACTTTCAAAGGAAAGTTAATGCTGATAGTCCTTAAATCATTTCACAAAATATAAACAAAAGCAAAATTGTCCTATTCATCTTCTGAGGTTATAGTTACACTCATATACAAATCACACGAAGATTCTACAAAGAACAAGATTCACTGAGTAATTTCCCTTATAAACACATATGGAAAAATACTTAGTAAAACACTTAGAAACAAAATGCAAGAACACACCAAAAGTTCATTCAGCTTGATCACGTAGGCTTTATTCCAGTGACGCAAAGTGGTTCAACATACATAAATCAGTAAGTGTGAGCCATTATAGAAACAAAACAAAAACCACGTGTTCATCCCATTAGATACAGAAAAGTTTCGTGACAAAACCCAAAACTTTTTCAGGGTAAAACTCATGAAGATATTAAGTATA
This sequence comes from Apodemus agrarius, assembly GCA_964023405.1. Lineage (NCBI taxonomy): Eukaryota > Metazoa > Chordata > Mammalia > Rodentia > Muridae > Apodemus > Apodemus agrarius. Next base: position 54,994,707 of record OZ030023.1, on the reverse strand, counting down.
CAAAAAAAATATACCTCAAAACAATAAAGACCCTTGATAGCAAGGCCATGGTCAGTGTAAAGATTAAATGGAAAGAAAATGAAAACAATTCTACAATTGTGACTAACAAACAAGGTTTCACTCTCCTCATACCTATTCAGAATAGTACTAGAAGTCTTAATGAGAGCAATAAGAAAACTGAAGGGGAACAAGGGGATACACATAGAAAAGGAAGAAACAAAGTATCCTGATTTGCAGATATGATAGACTACATAAGTGACCCTAAAATTTCTACTCAGATGCATTCAGTTGATAAACACTTTCATCAAAGTAGCAGGATACAAAATAAACTCAAAAAATTCAGTAGCACTCATATATTATTTTATATTTTATTTTAGTTTGCTACAATCCCTTAGAAGCCTGATTGTTTTCTGGTGAGAGACAGAAGGAAGATGGATGCAGATGGGAGGAGAAAAGGGGGCAGGGGACTGGGGGGACCAGAGAGATGGGAAGCCATAATCAGGACACATCATGTGAGAATGAAATTTACTTTCAGTAAAAAAAAAAAAAAAAAAAAAAAAAAAAAAAAATTAAAAAGGAAAGACTCTTAGAAAGAAATCCAGTTTGCCATAGAAATTGTCAATGAGAAATGTAGATTTCTTCTAGACCTCTTTCATGCCATAAGTAAGGATATTTGCTCTTCCCTGATTATGTGTTTAAATGTCTGACAAACTTGCCTTAACTTACCTGGCAATGAGATGAGAAACGGAAGTTATCCTGCACACATTCCCTCATTACTGCAGAATGCTTGGAAGTAATGATTAGGTTTCCTTGAAGACATGAGTGATTTTCTCATATTTTGCTATAAATATTAATCAACAAGAAGGATCCACACGCCTGCCTTCACTGTGGATGGGTCAGCTTGCCTGACTTACTAGGGCAGCCTGACTGCCTAGGTATCCACACTCTGGAGCCTGTGATGTCTACTGAGCTCTAAGCCTTTCCTAGACTTTCTTGGTGCTGTTTTAGATAATGTGGGTCTGTGGCTGCACTTCCTACTTACTGGGTTCGTAAAAAAAATCGATGTTTATTTTATATACCTAGCATAGTACTTCAGAAGATTCAAGGTAAATCAATATGTAGGAGTCACTCTATGCAAGTGATTAGATGCCCTCCAGCTTGCAGGAGTAGCAGAATTGAAAATTGTGTGGTATTCAAATCCAATGAGCAGTCACTGAGCCTTGTCTAGTACCTTCTTTAAGTATGAACATGTTCATTTTACTCACTATTGGCTAAATTTTACCAGTACAGAAAAAAAAGGAACTAACATAGATATCCAAGTTTTTAACTTACCTTGTTTAGTTTTACTCTAGATGACCAGAAAAGTGACAGAATACTATTTAGATTAACTTAAATTTATTAGACATATCCAGAGTAATGTCAAAAGTTTGTCAAGATTGATCTGTGAAATAGAATGCCAATGTTTCAGCTCCTTTCAAATAGAATGACTACAATATTATTTGCTAACCCTATGCCATGTCAGAAAAATCAAAGGAAATTCATACGTTTGAAGAAGTAATTTTGAGAACATTTCACACTGCATAGAAATTATTAACTCAAATTTGAGAAAAATCACTTAAGCAATTGGCTCTCTGGCAGGAACAAAGTACCCCAATGATACATCTCTGCTGCAAACTCTCACAAGAGAGTGTCAGCTGCCAGATTTGGAAGGCTGCAGCCCAACAATCTATCAATACGTCCTTTCCATACTGATTCCAAATACTACTTTGTTTTTATTTCACTGCTATTCTTCCATGGAAGACTTAGATTTGGATGACATTAGAATTAGAGGACAGTTAACACAGAACTAAACATGCCCCTACCCTCAATGACATTCCATTCCTATAAGATAATCTTTAAAGGTCCACATATGAATAAAATTATCAATACTTATTTTTCTTCATTTAGCCTACATCACTAAGCTTAATGAGCACTAATTTCATGCATGTCTCCATGAATGATAAAATTTTATTTTTATTTTGTAAATGAGTACGAGTCTACTGAGTAAATTTACCACATTTTTCTTGGGTCATCAATTCATAAACAACTTGTTTGTTTCCATTTCATGGCTACTATGAATGATGCTGTCCTGTCTATGTGCTGATTTTATAGCCTTTGCACACACCCATTCAATCCCAACCTCACATCCAACCCACCCACTCCACCACACATATCTAAAATATACATATGTATATGGTACACATATGAAGATAGCAGCTATTTTTCACATTAAGCTCATATCATTTAACTTAGTGAGCACTAATCTCATGCATGTTCCTGTGAAGGATAAAGTCCTGTTCTTTTGTGAATGAATACTATTCCACTGGGTAAGTAAATACACACACACACACACACACACACACACACGCACACACACACACACACAGAGAGAGAGAGAGAGAGAGAGAGAGAGAGAGAGAGAGAGAGAGAGAGAGAGAGCAGACCAGCTGGTCATTCCACAGTGAAGATGTTCATATGCATGCCTCCAGTTAATTAAAATTAATTTCAAAATGAGAAAATCACTCATGTCCTCAAGAAAATGTAATGATTACTTGCAAGAATTCTCTGGCTATGAGGGAATTGGAGTGAATATTTTTTGTGACTTGCCATTCTTTAATGACACTGGACAATTTCTTTTTAGCCATACCTATTCACCATTAGTATAGCTTTGTGTGAAAAATTTCATTTAGTGCTATTGCTTTTTTATTGTATGTATTTGTTTTATTTTCTATATTCTTTGTTTACATTCCAAAGGCTTTCCCCTTTCCCAGTTCCCCCCTCACCACATGTCCCATAAGTCCTCTCCCCCCGCCCCACTTCCCAATCCACCTCCACACACACACCATTTCTCTGTTCTGGTACTCTCCTACAAAACTGGATCCAGTCTTTTCAGGACCAAGGTCCTCTCCTTCCTTCTTCTTGGGAATCTTTTGAAATGCTAATTGTGCCTTGAGTATTCAGAGCTTCTGGGCTCATTAATATCCACTTACCAATGATTGCATTTCATGTGTATTCTTTTGTGATTGGGTTAACTCACTTAGGATGAAATTTTCCAGATCCAACCATTTGCCTACAAATTGCATGAATTCATTATTTTTAATTGCTGAGTAGTATTCCATTGTATAAATATACCACATTTTCTGTATCCATTCCTCCTTTGAGGGACATCTGAGCTCCTTCCAACTTCTGGCTATTATAAATAAGGCTGCTATGAACATAGAGGAGCATGTGTCTTTTTTTTTTATTTTCTCATATTTTTTTATTGTATATATTCTATATTTACAATTCATTTCCCTTTTTTCTGGTTCCCCACCCCCAAAGGTCCCACATGTCTTTTTCCCTCCCCCTGCTCCCGCATCCACCCCCTCCCACTTTACTGTTCTTGTACTCTCCCACAATGATGTTTTGGTCCATTCTAGCACCAGTGTCCACTCCTTTCTTCTTGTGAGACATCACTTGATATGTGATTTGTGTCTTTGGTGTTCTAAGCTTCTAGGCTAATATCCACTTATCAGTGACTGTATACCATGGGTATTCTTTTGAGACTGGGTCACCTCACTTAGTATGACATTCTCCAGCTCCATCCATTTCTCTAAGAATTTCATGAATTCATTGTTTCTAATGGCTGTATAGTACTCCATTGTGTATATATACCACATTTTTTGTATCCATTCTTCTGTTGAGGGACATCTGGGTTCTTTCCAGCTTCTGGCTATTATATATAAAGCTGCTTTGAACATAGTGGAGCATGTATCCTTATTGCATGCTGGTGAATCTTCTGGGTATATTCCCAGGAGTGGTATGGCTGGGTCCTCCAGAAGTATCACGCCCAGTTTTCTGAGGAACCGCCATACTGATTTCCAGAGTGGTTGTACCAGCTTGCATTCCCACCAGCAGTGGAGGAGTGTTCCTCTTTCTCCACATCCTCGCCAACACCTGATGTCTTCTGAGTTTTTAATCTTAGCCATTCTGACTGGTGTGAGGTGAAATCTCAGGGTTGTTTTAATTTGCATTTCCCTAATGACTAGTGATGTTGAACATTTTTTAAGGTGTTTCTCAGCCATCCGAATTTACACCTATGTGTCTTTATTGTATGCAGGGGAATACTCTGGGTATATGCCCAGGAGTGGTATGACAGGGTCCTCTGGAAATGTCATGCCCAATTTTCTGAGGAACCGCCGGACTGATTTCCAGAGTTGTTGTACCATCTTGCAATCCCACCAACAGTGGAGGAGTGTTCCTCTTTTTCCACATCCTCGCCAGCACCTGTTGTCTCTTGACTTTTTAATCTTAGCCATTCTGACTGGTATGAGGTGGAATCTCAGGGTTGTTTTGATTTGCATTTCCCTGATGACTAATGATGTTGAACATCTCTTAAGGTGTTTCTCAGCTATCTGCATTTCTTCTGGTGAAAAATCTTTGTTTAGCTTATACCCCATTTGTTGATAGGGTTATTTGGTTCTTTGGTGTCAAACTTCCTGAGTTCTTTGTATATATTGGATATTAGTCCTCTGTCAGATGTGGGGTTGGTGAAGATCTTTTCCAATTTGTTGGTTGCTGTTTTGTCCTTCTGACAGTGTGCTTTGCCTTACAGAAACTTTGTAATTTTATGAGGTCCCATTTGTCAATTCTTGATCTTAGAGCATAAGCTATCGGTGTTCTGTTCAGAAGCTTTCCCCCTGTGCCCATGTCCTCCAGGGTCTTCCCAAGTTTCTTTTCTATTAGTTTCAGTGTGTCTGGTTTTATGTGGAGGTACTTAATCCACTGGGAGTTGATCTTAGTACAAGGAGATAAGAGTCTGTCAATTTGCATTCTTCTGCATGTTGACCTCCAGTTGAACCAGCACCATTTGTTGAAAAGTCTATCTTTTTTCCACTTGATGGTTGTAGCTCCTTTATCAAAGATCAAGTGGCCATAAGTCTGTGGGTTAATTTCTGGGTCTTCAATTCCATTCCATTGATCTACTTGCCTGTCACTGTACCAATACCATGCAGCTTTTAACACAATTGCTCTGTAGTACTGCTTGAGGTCAGGGATATTGATTCCCCCAGAAGTCCTTTTATTGTTGAGAATAGTTTTAGCTATCCTGGGTTTTTTGTTGCTCCAGAGGAATTTGAGAATTGCTCTTTCTAGATCTATGAAGAATTGATTTGGGATTTTGATGGGGATTTCATTGAATCTGTAGATTGCTTTTGGCAAGATGGCCATTTTTACTATATTGATCCTGCCAATTCAAGAGCATGGAATATTTTTCCATTTCCTCGGGTCTTCTTCATTTCTTTCTTCAAGGACTTGAAGTTCCTGTCATATAGATCTTTCACTTGTTTGGTTAAAAATACTTTATATTGTTTGTGACTGTTTTGAAGGGTATTATTTTCCTAAGTTCTTTCTCAGCCTCCTTGTCCTTTGAGTATAGGAAGGCTACTGATTTGCTTGAGTTGACTTTATATCCAACCATTTTGCTGAAGTTGTTTATCAGCTGTAGGAGTTCTCTGGTGTCATTTTTTTGGAGGGGGGGTCACTTACGTATACTATCATATCATCTGCAAATAGTGATAGTTTGACTTCTTCCTTTCCAATTTGTATCCCTTTGACTTCCTTATGTTGTCTAATTGCTCTCACTTATGATCAAGTAGGCTTCATCTTAGGGATGCGGGGATGGTCCAATATAAGGAAATCCATCAATGTCATCCACTACATAAAAAAACTAAAAGAAAAAACCCACATGGTCATCTCATTAGATGCTGAAAAAGCATTTGACAAAATTCAGCATCCTTTCATACTAAAAGTCCTGGAAAGAACAGGAATTCAAGGCCCATACCTAAATAGAGTAAAAGCAATATACAGCAAACCAGTAGCCAACATCAAAATAAATGGAGAGAAACTTGAAACAATCCCACTAAAATCAGGGACTAGACAAGGTTGCCCTCTTCTCCATATCTTTTCAATATTGTATGTATTTTATACTACCTATTGAGGGTTTTTTAAAAGTGTAGAAGTCTTAAGAAATCATTCTCTATTTATTTTAGGGAGACATAATAAGAGGTTCAATAGTCTAGAAATTCTAATGTGCTACATACAGTGCAATGAGGCGAGATAATGACAATGGACTGGCCATTTGGAAGACCTGGGAGAAAAGATTTGGGAGATTTTCACTGTGAAGGATTTGTTTAGGAGTATAGTGCAGCTGTCTTCAGACAGACCAGAAGAGAGCATAGGATCCCATTACAGATGGTTGTGAGCCACCATGTGGTTCCTGGGAATTGAACTTGGGACCTTAGGAAGAGTAGTCAGTGTTCTTAACTGCTTGAGCCATCTCTCCAGTCTCTATGAAGAATTTTTAATTGCTTACAAAGTTAGGTATGTTTAATCTGATTTTGAAATTGTGGTGTGTGTGTGTGTGTGTGTGTGTGTGTGTGTGTGTAAAATTCTTAATATAATGCCCTATAGATAATTTTATATTTTATGCATCTGAACTTTAACTTGGGCTTATCCCTAAATGTACTTTTCCTTAAAGCAAGCCTACTTAGGCTAATGGCAATATTTTAAATTTTACCTGACAATAATCCAGTGGTTAAATCCTAATTTCAATTAGTAAATGTGGAATATGGAGCATGAACTCCAAAGTAAATAAGGAATGTCAAATAATAATGTAAAAAAATTTTTTTGAAAAGGAGTCAGAATCTGATTCTGTGCCCTGAAGGAGGAGAAAACACTGTTTTAGGTACTGAGCCATCCCCTCAAGCATTTATATCTCATAAATTATTAACTTCATAAAGTCACAAATGACGTGAACAAAGTGAACATGGGATTGGAATGCAGACGCTGGAATAGAGGGAATGAATGCACTTTGGGAAGATGCTGAGAATTGTTAGATATCAATAAATAGCTGTGAAAGTGTTTGTCTACTGATCACAGAGGTCTATTTTTTATTTTTCTCATCTAATTTTAAGTTTTAAAGGGCTAAGTACATATAGAAGTATAGAAATATTTTCAATATATGTATAAGCAATCAGACAATAAGCCAAGGAATAGAGATTTGCTGAGTAGAAATAGGAAAAAGAATACAAAGTGGCCAAGTTTATACATTTAAAAGCATATGTGTAGACTGATATTATCGTGCCAGTCCATGTGTGTGATGTGTATGTGTTTATGTGTTTATTATCCAGACAGAACTCATTGATAAACTGAATCTCAAGAAATATGGAGGCACAAGGCGTATAAAAAAAAGGATATTTCAAAGCCGGGGAATGAGAGGAATCGTGGTTCATCGCTTGCCATTATTACCAGCCCAACGTTTTCTGACTAGCAAGAGAGGACTTTAAATTCCTTGGGATTATTGAGAAGATGATTGTGTCATAATTCAACTGGTCTTTTATATTTTTATATAAAATCAATGCTTAATTCATATCCTGGGGGAGGGGGGGGAAGAGGTAGACTCATCTAGTAAAACAAGTAGGAGAAAAGGCTGACTGTAAAAGAAAGTTTCAAAAAAGTCATGTTAGAGAATTTATTCAAAACTCATATCCTAAATGATAAAAATTATTTTTTAAAATCTTACCGATTTTGATTAAAATTATGAGTTTGGAAGTTGATGTGAAGTTCCCCTTACCAGACAGTAGGAAGGGTTTTAAATTGCTGAAGAACATTATGGAAGTTTTACTCACCGATATTCGTAATTTTATGAGGAAAGACACTACAGTGATGAGTGTGCAGTAATACTGCAGACGGTATATGAAGTGGCTCTTGCCAGATAGCAGTTACAAAACCAGGGTCCAAGAATGGCTGGCCTTTGTTTTAAAAAAGTACTGTAGAAATTAAGTTTTGAGATTGTAAAATCTCTTTATATGTTGCCCTATATATAGTACTATAATATACAATAAACATTTATATATGAATAAATTATTTTATTTTAAAGTAAAATTTGCCCAAATACTGAGTTACTTATTATAGTTAATTTGAAAAAAAAATGTAAAACTATAGTTTTAAATTTTTAACCTTATAAGCTTAAAAACTATGGAAGACCCAAGGAAAATGTCTAAAATATGCTCATAAGAAAGCATGAAGCTACTTTCTGTGGTAAGTTACATCAACTTTCATGAGCAAATCAGGATGAAAGCATGAAAGTTCTATCTTTTTTCTCTGTCTCTGTCTCTGTCTCTGTCTCTGTCTCTGTCTCTGTCTCTCTCTCTCTCTCTCTCTCTCTCTCATCTATCTATAATCTATCTCTATCTATCTATCTATCTATCTATCTATCTATCTCATGTGGATTTAGGACATCCATCCATCTTTGAACCTGCTATTTCTCCATTCAGCCAAGAGAGAGAGAAAGAAGAGGAAAAACAGAAGGAAATGAACTCCAACCATCTCATTAAATGGTGACTGGTTCAAAGATCTATAACCAAGCCTAAAAACCTAAGTTCAGTCTCTCAGACCCATATGGTAAAATGCTGAGTCCTTCTTGTTGTGCTCTGTTCTTTGATCTTAAAGGAAATCATGCATATTCACACACACACACACACACACACACACACACGCACGCACGCACGCACGCACGCACGCACACACGCACGCACACATGTGTTCATGTGTGTATGTGTGTGTGAGTGTGTAAACAAGTGAATATAATTATTTTAAAGCTAAATACAAAGCAATAGATAATCTCATAGTCAAAATGTTTTCTCTTTCTGATGCAGTTTCAATGCCTGCTCACCTCTGGTTTGTCAGTGAAGAAAGTTCACTAGAGAAAAGATTTTTAGAGAGAATGAAAGTTTACTAAGAGAATCATTTGCTAAAATGGGATTCTTAAGGATTTATCACTTTTGTCTGTTGTAAGTATTTCCATTACCTCCAATGATTGTTGCTTTTATCTGCTTGGGTAGAAACTGTATTTTATTGTGTTCTAACCTTGCTAAGTTCTGTAAAATTCTTTAGCTTCCTGTGGCTTATGGCTTTTCTTCCTCTCTCCACCTTTCTTCTTCCTTCCACTCAGGAAGGAGGGGTAGTTGCAATCTGGAGGACCTAATGACATACTACTCTCCCTCTAATTTTTATCTACCCTCTTTAATTTTCTCCCTTGTCTTCCCCTTCCTTCTATGGTGCTGTCTTATTGAAGACATCCATGTTAAAATTTTTCATAGGTGTGACTATGGTATAAACAGTTTTCCACTGAGTGTGAATTCCAAAATTCCAGTATTAACATAATAAAGTCTCCAAATTATACCTCAATAATTTTAAAAAGAAAATAAAATTAATTCAACTTTTATAATCAAAACGATTTTTACTATGCTAAAAAGTCAGATATCAAAACAGTATTTAAAATAACACAAAAACATCTAACAGTGTTTTTTTTAAATATAGTAAAGTGTGATAAATGAGCCTTTGATACACAGGACTTGTTAAATATCTTTCCAATATGCATGAATTTCAATTTCCATGGTTCAGTTCAATAAAGGGTGTATACCAACAATGCAAACCAAATCTCAATTTCCACACTGCATTAACTGGAAGTGCATGACATTTAAACTTCACTGCTTTTATTCAATTCAATAATTATCATATAAGCAAGATCAAACTTTCTGATCAATCCACAATTGACATCATTTCTTTGAGCAATGGCTAATGATTGATCATGACTCATAGCTATTCAGTTCAGATACAAATAACAAACCAAAGAGACATCTAGCTTCTTCAGTCCCCATCACTAATTCATTTAACAGCCTTCATGCTGGATAGTTGAGATCATCTGGAAAAGCTCCACTCTTCCTAATGAAGTCTCTATAGACCAGCTATCATCCCGCTACAGAATCTAGAAAGCATAGGTTTTATAAACTGTGCTCCTCAGATTATGTGGATGTGGAATAATGTCTGATATTCATGTCCTTGTGTTGGGCCTTTTTACCTGTCCTCCAGTTCCATCAACGCTGTCACAAATGAAAAACTATACTATTGCTTTGTGTGTATACATTCTGTTTCTCTTTATTTGTTTCTTGCATTATACTTAAGTTAAAGAGAACAAAAGCAACAAAATGAAATTATACAAAGGAAAGAGAAAGTGATAATGATGGAAATTAAAGTCATTAAAAAATATACACGCAAACATTCAGAAGAAGTTGCTGACTGTAAGAACAACAAACACTCTTGCCATTGGAGAAATTCATAATATGCAAATACAGAGAAATTCATTATGGAATTATATAGTTGTGATACAAAAAGCTGAATGAAGATGTGCCAGGAAAATCGTTAACCTGAGGAACTCTTGGCTGGCTTTTAAAGCATTGAAATTATACCATTTTGAGTTCAGTTTGCCCAATATTTAGAAAGTTACAATAATTTATCAATATTTTAAGAAAGTTTACTCCATTTTTTATGTTACACTGAAATAAAGAAATAGTGTTCAACTCGCCATGACACACTTAATAAGAAAGAAATTGGACACACTAGTATTCAGTAGGTCAATTTTACAAATAAAATTAAAAGAAATTTAAATATTGGAGAATATTGGTATAAAACAATTCCAGGTTTTATCTATTAATTTCTAAGAATATGTCACAATTTTTGAGGTCCCTTGCTAATGCACAAAGTGAGGACTTCCTGCTCTTATTCTCTAAATTTTAATATATTCAATATGCAATGTAATACATTTTATTGTCACTATATTAAAATATTAATGTATTTGGGTGAATAAAAGTATTATTTCACAAGGTAAAAAATAAAACTAAAGAGTAATTTCAAAATTTTTATTCATAGCTCAACATTGAGTTTTAATAGAATTACTTAAGACAAATATCCTACATAAAAGACTTTGTTATAAAGATATGTCTTTCTGAGAGTTATAATGTCTAAATCTTTGAATTATTATTACATAAAGCATGTGTATTGTGCTTTAAACATTGCCAAATGCCTTGAACATTCATGTGAATTAAAAATTCATTCTTAGCCATGCAATGCTAAAGCATAGACACTGATGTAGAATTCCTTAAAGTGCGAAATGCTGCTTCATGGAAACCTATTTACTCTGGAACTCCAGATATTTTACTTTGAATCATGGGAAAAGACACAACTATGCCTTTGGATTCTAGGGAAAAATATTCATTTTTCATCTTGTAAACCCTGATAAGGAAACCTTGTTTAGCAAATACTGCTAGAAATCCTACTAGCCATTCAGCAAGTCTACTGATGTACAGAATGACCTAGGTCACGAAGCACACTCCACACAGGTTGTATACTCAGGAGCCTGAGGCTTTCATCTTTTTCACTCCTCTCTGCCCTGTGCTCCCACGTCCCTGTCCTGTGTCATCAGCAAAGGCTCATTCTTTTTTTGGAGGGGGGTATTATTAGATATATTCTTTATTTACATTTCAGATGTTGTCCCCTTTCCTTGTTCCCCCCTCCCCTGAAAATCCCACAAGCCATCTTCCCTTCCCCAATCAACCCTCTCCTGCTTCCCTGTCCTGGTATTCCTCTAAACTACAGCATCAAGTCTTTCCAGGACCAAGGGCCTCTCCTCCCTTTGGTTTCTAACAAGGCCATCCTCTGCTGTCTATGTGTCTGGAGCCATGGGTAAGACCATGTGTACTCTTTGGTTGATGGTTTTGTCCCTGGGTGCTCTGGGAGTACTGGGGGACTCATATTGTTGTTCTTCCTATGGTGTGGCAAATCCCTTCAGCTCCTTGGGTCCTTTCTCTAGCTCCTCTATTGGGGACCCTGTGCTCAGCTCAATGGCTGGCTGAGAGTGCCCCCCTCTGTATTTGTCATGCACTAGCAGAGCCTCTATACCTGGCTCCAGTCAGCAAACACCTGTGGGCATCGATAATAGTGCCTGGGTTTTCTAACTGTATATGGAATGAATCCCTGGGTGGAGTAGTCTCTGGATGGTCTTTCCCTCAGACTCTGCTCCATACTTTGTCTCTCTTTCTCCTTCTGTGGGTATTTTGTTCCCCTTTCTACAAAGGACCAGAATATCCATACTTTGCTCTTCTTTCTTCTTGGACATCATTTGATATGTTAAATGTGTCTTGGGCATCCAAGCTTCTGAACTAAGAGCCACTTATTAGTGAGTGCATACCCTGTGTGTTCTTTTGTGATTGGGTTACCTGACTCAGGATGATAATTTCCAGTTCCATCCATTTGTCTAAGAATTTCATGAATTCATTTTTTAATAGCTGAATAGTACTCCATTGTGTATATACATTTTCTGTATATATATTGTGTATGTACATTTTCTGTATCCATTCCTCCATCTGAGTTCTTTCCGGCTTCTGGCTATTATAAATAGGGCTGCTTTAGTGAAGGCTCATTCTTGTAGGCTTTGGTTCCATTTCTCCCATGGGACTTAACACCTAGACTGTGGAGACTCGCTTTTCCACTGTTCTGCACTGCCACATGTACCTTTGTTGGATGTACCTCTCTGAATAATCTCAATCTGTGTTCAGCTGTCACTGTTCTACTGAGGCATTTCTCTTCTTCTTCTTCTTCTTCTTCTTCTTCTTCTTCTTCTTCTTCTTCTTCTTCTCCTCCTCCTCCTCCTCCTCCTCCTCCTCCTCCTCTTCTTCCTTCTCCTTTGTTTTGTTTATGAAGTATTAATAAATATTTTAAATTTGATTTAATTTTTATTGAAGTATTTTATTTCTTTATTTACATTCCAATTGTTTTCTCCCTTACTTCTTCACCTGACCCTTCAAAGATACTTTGATAATGAAAGCTACCAGAACTGAAATGGGATCTTCAAGTACCAGGTACAACACCATGAAACATGGTTAACCTTTGTTCTCAATTGATAAGAAGAGAAATGCCTTATCTGGCATCACATTTCAGTTCTGGTAGCTTTCCTTATCAAGGCATTTTTTATAGTCCTCCTTTTTCTTACTGAGCTCACAAAAAAAAGTATAGGAAGGTACTTAGAAACTTAAAAAGGATTCTATTTGTTTTTACATTTATACACACACACGCACACGCACACGCACACGCACACGCACACGCACACCCACGTGCGCGCGCACACCCACACAAATATACATACAAACAAGTTACTTCAAGAGGTAAAATGTGCCAGCTTACAAGATAAGTCTGTCTGTTCTCAGTTCCTCTACATCTTGGATTTCTGTCTACTACTAGAAGATCATCAATTTCTTTGACAAAATGAGTGGGTACCCTGAGAGCAGAAAAACTCCTGATTAACAAATGCTTCATGCTGGTCCTTTATAATGCTGTCCATTCTTTCTCTCCTAGTTCTCCTGTCACCTGACTGAGACTCCTAAAGCATTCTGTAGGGAAAGCTGGGCTGCCTACACCTCAGTCCAGGTAAGAAGAATGGTTTGTCAAGACACAAACTGCACTGAGCCAAATCTTCCCTAAGCAATTTAAAGCCACAAGAGGACCAATTCTTCACATACACAGTAAGGGTTTGTCAACCAACCAAGAGGAAAAATCAATGACTAAATACTTCTATACCATGAAGGAAACAAATGGGACTAAACCAAGTACCTTCTGAGCAAGCCATAGCTACAAGATATCAAGAAGGCAATTTGTGCTCTTCTGAGAATACACACAAGGGAATCCACTTTCTAGAAAATTAGAAAAGACTGTGGATCTAGGGATTCCCCAGTTGTTAGACATAATGAATGTTACTGTATAGACGTTGGCAAGATCACTTATAACTAATCAAAAACATGATTGATTAATTAATGTTGGAAGATGTGATGATATGATTGTAAAAAATCTCTCTGTGCCTTCATATTTATCAGATCCATTTTTATTTATTTTTCTGTTTGAAATATATGAAGCATGGTTGAAGTTTCTGTGTATTGTACTTTCTAGGACTAAAATATTATGGCAAAATCATCACTAGCAACAAAACTAATATTCCATCAATGTTTTAAAAAGCAAAATGAGGACAAGATTGCATTTTATAGCTGTTATCTGTCTAAAATAGCTTATTATAAAAAATTGTATTTGAAACAGAAGAAAATTTCACAAATGCCCAAGAATTTCTATGTACATTTTAAACAATAAAGAATAGCATTATTCAAGTTATTTTAAATGTCTTAAATCTATAAATTCATAGTTATTATTTTGAACATTGATCATAGATATAATGGAAACAAAAGTATTTCTAAAGATAATTTACCTTGATGGGAAATGGAGAAAAAAACAAACTTTTTAAAAGCAAATTCAAATTATATCATTAATAAGAAATGTCAGAACATTTCTATATTGATGGGATTTAACAATGAATTAATCACAGTTTGAAAAATAATACATATAAATTATAAGCAGTTACATTTTAACAATCTTTAGCTATAATTTGAGGAGATATCATTTATTTCTGGCAGAGATACTTCATTTCAGTTACAAATTTTAAACACATTTCGAGGTATAAATACATGAAATATCTTCAAGGTTCTTGTGTTTATTTTAAAGTACCTAAGCACAGATGACAGTTTGCTACATGGACTGTGAAAATAACTGCAATTTTCCCCTATGGTACAAAGGATGAAGGCAAATGTCAACTGAAATAGTTTAGTACAAAATAGTTTTTCATTGTGCTTTAAAATATAATCATTTTTCCACATGAATTAAACACAAAAATTTTAATTCACTTTTTGTCTACTGCAAGTTTCGTTTTAGACCAGAAATCCAAAACATCTTTTTAATCTAAACGTTTGCCTCAACCTTCCTGACACTATTAAATTAATTGCTATCGTTCCATGAATTTGAAATTCCTATGAATTAATATTTCCAATAGTATTATTGTTTTAAAGTATACAAGTGTAGATAGTTTTAACTGAATACAATGAAATACACAAATTTTCAACTATATTTCTATACTTAAACACACAAAGGCACACAGACACATTGATGTGTGTGTGTGTGTGTGTGTGTGTGTGTGTGTGGTCTACTTTTATTCTGCTATTGTGACAAATATCTGACAACAATGAACAAGGAAGTAAGGATTTATTTGGCTTAAAACTTTGTGTTACAATCCATTACTGGAGTGTGGAGCAGTCAAGAGCAAATAATAAATATATGGATCCTTGCTTGGCGTGTGTGTGTGTGTGTGTGTGTGTGTGTGTGTGTGTGTGTTGTCATCTTTAGTTTTGCTTTGCTAGTTCCATGTCCAGTAAAGGGAATGGTGCTATCCAGACTGAGCTAGTTCAATTAAGCATCAAGACAATGCCCCACAAACATGCCACTCTGATTTAGATAATTGCTCATTAAAACTATCTTCCACCAGGGCAATTCTCTACTATGAGAATCTGACTCATTTTATGTGTATAAAAGTAGCTTTATTTAAATTGCTTAAAGAAGCACAATTGTTGCTGCCAGCAGTTGCAAATGAACTGGATACCTGGAAATGAACCCTGAGGATGCATGGGAAGGCAGAGAAAAGAATGAGGGCCAGGGCAACATTTGCTGGTTGAGGTTGAAGTTTTTAATGGAAGTTAAACCATATAACAGCTTGGGCAAGCCCCTCCCCACACACACACACACTCTGGGGAAGTGATCTGGAGTAGGGTCCACTGTCTGCAGGTGGCCTGCTGGAATCAGGAAACTGCAGGCCTGGTAGATCCACAGAAGCTCTGGTGGCAGCTAGCAGTGGCTCTCAGGTGAAAGTAGGAAGCTGTAGTGTTCTAGAAAAGGGATGGAGAGGAGCCTGGTCCGGAAAAGACTAAATCCAGTTTTGTAGGAGAGTACCAGAACAGAGAAATGGTGGTGGTGGTGGGGGGGGTGATTGGCTAATGGGGGGAAGGAGAGGACTTATAGGACATATGATGAGGGGGGAACTGGAAGGGGGAAAGCCTGTGGAATGTAAACAAAGAATATAGAAAATAATAAAAAAGGGAAAAAAAGAACAAAGGCTAGGAATTTCACAGGGTGAGAACTGATGATTAAAGCAGAGATAGCTCAGCTCAAAGGCTGGGGGAGGGGAAGACACAATGACTCACAAAGAGCTTTATCACCAATATGCCCATCTGGGGTGTGCTAAATGACTTCTGAAGTGCCAGGCTCCGAGTTCCCTGAACAACTTGCAGGAGACTCCTATCTATTCTCAACGACTCAAGGCTTATGTACATTTGGGGAAGAGACTTGTGTACCTTGAAAATTTGTGACTTTCCAAAATCTTGTAAGACTCGTGAGATTCTTAAGCCTAGTAAATATTTCATTACCTTCCTAAATCTCATGAACTTCTTCCCTCCTTGAAGAGAAAAATCTTTTCGGAATGGTGAAATAGAATGCTAGCTGTACAGCAATTATATACTTAAATGCTATACTTAATATAGAATATTAATTCTATATATTTATATAATTAAATAGGATTGTATATATTATATATGCATATATAATTATAGAGTATAATTCTATAATTAATATAGAATATACTCAGTATTTTGTCACAATAGCAAAAAACTTACATGCTCGGAAAGTAGTTTAAAACTGTCACAGAATGATAATAGAATAATTTCCACCTCGGAACATTACTGCTGAAGTATGAGGACCCTAGTTCAAATCCCCAGGGAACAGATAACACTGGTGCTGTTATACACATCTCTAATTCAGTATGCCCAGGACAAAAGGAAAATTAAAGAATATTCCTTCCTAGTTGGGTTCTTACATGCCACTACCCTGGTTACACAGTGGTCAACAGAAAAAGGACTCAAACAAGGCAGAAGGTGGAAACTAAGAGCTGAAGTTGTCCTCAGACATTAATACACACACACACACACACACACACACACACGATCATATGTACAACAATGTGCACATAAACACATTACAGAGAACATAATAAACACTTTGAGTGTTGAGTATAAACACTTTGGAAAATAAATGGTATAATTAAGAAGGAGAGGACACGGTACGGCTCTGTGAAGGCCTTGGCCTTGTGTATACTGCTTCAGTCTCTATAACTTCATATAAACCTTCATCTTGTTAATTTACTTTTTGGTGCCCTCCATCCATTTTGGCTCTGATATTCTTTCTGCCTCCTCTTCTGAGAGACCGCAAGAGCACTAAGTGAGAGATCTGATGGAGACATGCCTTTAGGTTCAGTGTTTCAAGGCTAGTCTGCATAATGTTTGGCTGTGTGTCTCTTTTGTTGTTCATATTCTTGGTCTTGTTACTGTTATTGTTTTTAAGCAATAGTATTTGATTTTATCCTAGATTCCTAGCTTATCTGATCTTTAGAATTTACTCTCCCAACCAGTGTCAGTTATGGGTGTAACTTGTGGCATGTGCATTAAGTCAAAATTCATATTGCTTGGTTACTCCAATAAACATTTTGACACCATTGGCCTAGCATATCAAAGAGTTTTGGGCTAAATTGTTGTTTATGATTCCCCTTTGGTAGTTTTCAGAGTACCTTTTGTAAGACCCGAAAAAAATGAGGGTGCCCCCAGCACCCCACACCTCGGAAGATGACACCCAAATCACTCACGAGAAACGGTCTTGATGCAACAGCAAGAGGATTTTTATTCCAGAGGCTCTGGGGTTCACAGCCATAAACCACACAGGGGTAAAGGACTGTGAGCCCCAAGTGCAGATTCAGGACAGCTTTTATAGGTTTACAACAAAACCCACGCATCACAAACCAATCATCCCTTAGCATCAAGAGCTCTCGCAGTATGAGCCAATTGATTTGTACCACTCCATAGCTTCTAAGCCAATCAGTTTAAATTATCCAAGCCCATGCTCCAAGGACCAATCAGTTTTCTATAGAAGCCCAGTAGCAACTAGTTAGCTCATTTCCGCTTACGGGGTCAGGGCCACGTACACATTTCCTGTTACAGGACCATGGTCACCTGAGCACCTGCCAGGAGCGAGCCCTGCATCCCACACAGTGACCCCACCAGCCCAACTGCGCTCGCCCTCACCCCAGCTGCTCTGTGGAGGGAGACAGGAAAGGATGCTGGGGACATTCCCAGGCCTGTGGCTCGCAGCTGGACACCGCAGGTGGGTGTGATGTGTGCACTCCTGGGCAGGATCAAGGAATGTGGCTGTTCACCTAGTTTCTAACAAAGATTGGGCTTTTGGGGGTCATTTAAGAGTTAGGCACGGGGGATTTTTAGGCTATAATTCTCATACTTTCACTTTCTGTGCCAAAATTGCTAGGCATAAGAATGAAAGACTTATACAGGCACCAACTCAACTTTTCTGTGTTCAATGAGTCCTGCGTGTGCTGTCTTCAGCAGTGGGACCTTGACATCAGATAGTGATGGTAACTTCAGATAGTCTTGGTAACAGCCTAGGTTATAATGAGGATTCTTGCCCATTTCACCAACAACTCAACTTTATATAACATATTCCCAGAACTGAAAGTATCATTTGATATCAAAAGATGGCAAGGTGGGACTCTGCTGCCCTGATTATTTAGCCCTAATCATTTATATTGCCTTCATGTATGTACATATTTTAGGAAGGTTCTATTGTCGTAGGCTCCCATACTATTTTACAAATGGCTATTAGCTTTATTTTATCCATTTCTTGCCTCCATTTGGCTCCCCATCCCATTTGATCCTCCTGTTCCAATCCTCTCACTCATCTATTCTATTTCTATTTTCTACTGATACCTCTGTGTCTCTTACATTATATATAACCTCATTTTTAATAACTAAGCAGCATTCTATTGTGTAAATATACAACTATTTATCTTTATCCATTATTTTATTGAGGATTATTTTGGTTGTTTTCAATTTATATCTATTATAAATAAAGCTGAAATGAACACTGTTGAGCAAATGTCTCTGTGGTACAAGTCATATATCTGGGAGGTGTACACCTAAGAGTGATATAGTTGGATCTTGGGTTAGATCAGTTCCATCTTTCCAAGGAACTGCCACACTGATTTTCATGATGTCCATAAAAGTTTGTACTCCCACTAGCAAAGTGAGTGTTCGCTTACTCCACATCCTTGACAACATGAGCTGTCACTTGTTATATTAACCACAGCAAATTTGACAGGTATAACATAAAATCTAAAAAGAGATTTGATCTGCATTTCCCTTACAAATCAGAATGTTGAACATTTTCTTAAATGTCCCTCAACCATTCTTGTTTCCTCTTCTGAGTATTCTCTCTTTAAATCTCTACAGCAGTTTAAAATTTGATTATTTATTTTCTTGATATCTTGTTCTTTTGAGTTCTTTGAGTATTTCGCCCATTGTTGGATATGTAGTTCGTAAAAGTCTTTTTCCATTCTCTAGCATGCTACTTTGTCAAAATACTAGTGACCTTTGCTGTGCAGAAGCTTTAAAATTTCAATACCTCCCATTTCTTAATTGTTAATCTAAGTGCCTGTGCTAATTGTGTTCTGATCAGGATGTCTCTTCCTGTTCAACACTATTTCCAGTTATTATTTTCTATCAGGCTCAGTGTATCTGTCTTTATGTTGAGGTCTTTGATCCATTTGAAAGTGAGTTTTGTGAAGGGAGTCTTAGTGTTCCATAGCTGTTGAAGAGACATCATGACCATAGCAAGGCTATTTAAACAGGGCTTGCTTAAAATTTCCAAGGTTTAGTCCATTGTCAGTATTGCAGAACCCCTGATGTCAAACAGGCACACATAGTATTAGGAAAGGAGGCTTAACATGCTAATTACTGTGTCCCCCAAAGCCAGTAGCATCTGTGTCTATTCCTTCATAGAAAATGATCTTTAGTTTTTCCTGGGAACTTTCCCTGGTGTAGTCAGTTGGGATAAGAACTCACATGAATAAGGTATGAGGAGAACAGATGTCTGATGGGCTCCAGAGATGACTCAGAGGTTAACAGCACTTACTGTTCTTGAAGAGCACTGTGGTTTAGGACCCAGTACTCACATGGTGACTTTCAACCACCTAAAACTTCCAAAGTATATGATGTTCTCTTTTGGCCTCAGAGGGCATTTGTATGGGTACAGTATACATAGACTCATGTAAGCACACACATATACCTAAATAAATAATTAAAAGATACCAAGTAATTAAAATTAATATTCAATGTGCAATTTCAAAAGAAACCACTTAAGAAAGTTAAAACATCTCAGGTTTGAGAGCCTAAACTTTAGCAAAATCTAAATTCTGAAACCTATTGTCTCGCTCATTAATATTTTGGAAGCCCTAGCTTAGAAAGCATATAAAGCTAAGCTGAGCACTGTCCCTCATTACGATATCTCTAACATGTATCATGGATGCCTCAGAGGTGGTGCTCATTTACACCATGACCCCTGTACAAGGTTCATGGCACCAGAATTACATGCCAAATCCCAGCTGATTAAGAAAGTTTTGTTTTTTTTGTTTTTTTTTTAATTTTTATTTTCTATATTCTATGTTTACATTCCAAAGGCTTTCCCCTCTCCCAGTTCCCCCCCACCATACATCCCATAATTCCTCCCCCCCACCAACTATTCAGACACAGAGCAAGAAGAAAATAGAACCATTGGAGCTGCACCTATAAACATGGTGTGCGGTTACAGGCTGTTCAGAAGTATTTATTAAATGAAAAATGGTTTTTTCACTTCAACTGCTGTATTTCAGTAACAGTTCCCAGAGCTCTCCATCAATACCCTTTCACACATATAATTGTCATGGGGATGGTACTCAGGACCAGCAAAGACACCTTTGTTGCAATAAGAATTTATCCTTAAAACTTTACAGGAAAAGATAAATTGAGGACATATTTGTTGCAGAAGAGTGGTTTTTCCTTGTGAAGATCAATTTGATCTTTAGCACCCAAGGGACAGAAGAGAAAAGATAAGGACAGTCTACAAGTCCCATAAAAAGAGAAGGGCAAAGGACAGTTAACAAGTTTCATGAACCGTTCCGTGGTGTGCTCAGCCCAGACAGATGACCTAATTTCTGAACTCTCCTCCAAAGGCCCTTAGCTTACTCTGACAATGCTCCAAGCTGCTGTTGTTCTCTGAGTCTTTGTTTGCTAAAAGAGAACTGTGTAGTCATATTTACAAATTTAAAATGACCTGTATTGAAATACTTTCAGTTAATAAAAACAGGATCATGAGTCAAACCCTCTAAAATGATGGGACACGTGTGCTTCATAAAATTTCTTTGTTCTTATTTTTTTTTATTTTCTATATTCTTTGTTTTACATTTCAAATGATTTTCCCTTTCCCATTTCCCCCCTCTCCATAAGTCCCATGAGCCCTCTTCCCTCTGCCCATTCTGAAATCAACCCCCTCCCACTTCTCTGTCCTGGTAATTCCCTACAATGCTGCATCAAACCTTTCCAGGACCAGGGCCCTCTCCTTCCATCTTCTTGGGAATGATTTGATTTGTGAGTTGTGTCTTGGGTATTCAGAGCTTCTAGGCTAATATCCACTTATCAGTGACAGCATTCCATGTGTGTTTTTTGTGAATGAGTTACCGCACTTAGTATGATATTTTCCAGTTCCAACCATTTGCCTAAGAATTACTAAAGTTCAAAGCACACATTGCACCTAACACAATAATTGTGGGTGACTTCAACACTCCACTCTCCTCAATGGACTGATCAGGGAAACAGAAACTAAACAGGGACACAGTGAAACTAATTGAAGCTTTGGACCAATTGGATTTAACAGATATATAAAACATTTCATCCTAAAGCAAAAGAATATACCTTCATAAAACTTCTAAAAGTTGAAAGTAGTATGGCAAAGAATACAACTGAATTTTGTTCACTTTTTTTAACATTTAAACAACATTGCTCTTTCATACGTGATAATTTGTTTAACTATCCTTGTGATTTGGGAAACTTATCTATAAATGTTTGACAATTTTTCAAACATTCATTTCTCATACAATATTTCCTGATGAGAATTTTCAATCTCTTTATTCCTCCCATCCCTCCTCACCTCCCCTCTCTCCAAGATCTACTTCCCCTATATTTCCCTTCAGAAAGGAGCAAATTTCCAAGAGACAGCAACCAAACAGAATGAAAGAAGATACAATAAGACAGGAGAAAGCCTTCATATTGACACTGGAAGGCAATCCAACAGGAAGGAAAGAATCCAAAGAGCAGGCAAAGGTTTCAGAAACATACTTCTCCCACTGTTATGACTCCAACAACACCACACTCATAGCCATGATGTATATGCAGAGGACCTGGTGCAAACCCCTGCAGACCTCATGTTTGCTGCTTCAGTCTCTTGAAGCCATATGAGCCCTGATTAGGTGATTCCGTGGGCCATATTCCCCTGGAGTCCTCTCTCTCCCCTGACTCTTACAATTTCCTACCATCTCTTCTGCATGGTTCCTGAAGCGCTGAGGGGAGGGACCCAATGGAAAACTCCAATTTAGATATTCTCTTCACAAACTATGGGTCTCTGTCTGAACTTGCTCCAAACTACTTCTACAGATGATTTCTCTGATGACAGGTCAGAGCCCTGGACCTATAGAAGAAGGTTATCATTAGGAATCATGATTTCTTGAACGGCTTTATGTGGCTCTACCCGACTCAAAATGTGTCAATTTTATGTTAATTTGAGTCATACATTATAAGACCTTTCTGTCATATTTATATCCAAATAACAGTTCAAACATTATTTAAAAACAAAACATCTCTTAAGGTGCTTCTCAGCCATCTGAATTTCTTCTGGGGAAAATTCTTTGTTTAGCTCTGTACCCCATTTTTTGATAGGGTTATTTGGTTCTTTGTGGTCTAACTTCTTGAGTTCTTTGTATATATTGGATATTAGCCCTCTGTCAGATGTGGGGTTGGTGAAGATCTTTTCCCAATTTGTTGGTTGCTGTTTTGTCCTTCTGACAGTGTCCTTTGCCTTACAGAAACTTTGTAATTTTATGAGGTCCCATTTGTCAATTCTTGATCTTAGAGCATAAACTATTGGTGTTCTGTTCAGGAATTTTCCCCCTGTGCCCAAGTCCTACAGGGTCTTCCCCAGTTTCTTTTCTATTAGTTTCAGTGTGTCTGGTTTTATGTGGAGGTCCTTGATCCACTTGGAGTTGATCTTAGTACAAGGAGATAAGAGTGGGTCAATTTGCATTCTTCTGCATGTTGACCTTCAGTTGAGCCAGCACCATTTGTTGAAAAGGCTATCTTTTTCTACTGGATGGTTGTAGCTCCTTTATCAAAGATCAAGTGACCATAAGTCTTTGGGTTCATTTCTGGGTCTTCAATTCTATTCCATTGAATGCAAATCAAAACAACCCTGAGATTCCACCTCACACCAGTCAGAATGGCTAAGATTAAAAACTCAAGGGACAACAGGTGCTGGCAAGGATGTGGAGAAAAAGCAACACTCCTCCACTGTTGGTGGGATTGCAAGATGATACATCTGCTCTGGAAAAAAGTCTGACTGTTCCTCAGAAAATTGGGCATGACACTCCCAAAGGACCCTGTCATACTACTCCTGGCCATATCCCCAGAGAATTCACCTGCATACAATAAAGACACATGCTCCACTATGTTCATAGCAGCCTTATTTATAACAGCCAGAAGTTGGAAGGAGCTCAGATGCCCCTCAAAGGAGGAATGGATACAGAAAATGTGGTATATTTATACAATGGAATACTACTCAGCAATTAAAAATAATGAATTCATGCAATTTGTAGGCAAATGGTTGGATCTGGAAAATATCATCCTAAGTGAGTTAACCCAATCACAAAAGAATACACATGAAATGCATTCACTGATAAGTGGATATTAATGAGCCCAGAAGCTCTGAATACTCAAGGCACAATTAGCAAATCAAAAGATTCCCAAGAAGAAAGAAGGAAAGGACCCTGGTCCTGAAAAGACTGGATCCAGATTTGTAGGAGAGTATCAGAACAGAGAAATGGGGGGCGGGGGTGATTGGGGAACGGGTAGAGGGAAGAGGACTTATGGGACATATGGTGAGGGGGGAACTGGGAAAGGGGAAAGGCTTTGGAATATAAACAAAGAATATAGAAAATAAATTAAAAAAAGAAAGAAAAAAACAACAAAATAAACAAAACAAAGATGGTCACCAAAGCACTTGCATTGTAAGCATGAGATATTGAGTTTAATTCTCAAAATACAAGACTACATCTTGGCAGAGTGGCATACCCTCATAACCCCCACCACCAGCATTTGGGAAGGTACAGAAAAAAGGATACCTTGTGGGCCTGTGATCCTAGCATTCTTGATGAGTTCTCAACAGCCACTGAGACATCTAATCTACGACACAAAAGGTGAGCAGTCTCTGTTAAATGACATCCAAGGACGTTTCTTTTGGCCTACATGAACACAAACACACACACACACACACACACACACACACACACACATACATACACACATGCACATACACACTGACATACACACTCAAATACTCCTATGGTATATTGGCATGACTTTGAAATATTCTCCCGAGCAATGATCAATGATAGGCAAATATTGAAGATTCATGAAATGAAGTATTAGATCTGAAAAGTCTTAGAAATTATATTTATATCCTAAGACTTCCATAACAAAATACCACAAATAGGATGTCTTGAAAACAAAGGAAATTTATAGTCTCACACTTGTGGAGGCCACAAGTCCAAATGACAGGTCTGCAGGGCCACTCTCTCTTTGAAGTGCAGGAGGTACAATCAATCAATCCACTCTTCCTCCTATATTCCAGTCTTGCAGAAATCCTGGATATTCTTTGAACTGCAAATGCCACACTTTTATCTCTGCCACTGTCTCCTTGACCTTCTCTATCATACACACCTGTCCCTGTGTCCTTTCTCCTCTTCTCATGAGATCAGCCATACTGGATTCAGCACTCACCCTATACAGTATAATTTCATCTTAGCAAGTTATTCCTGTAAACATCCTGTTTCCAAAAGATGTTATATTCTGAGTTTCCATTTTATGGCTAAGGCATACATTCTAGGTTAGCATTTTGTCTTTTCTTTGCTTATAAGGATGACAATTTCATCCTTATAAGAAGCATCAATCAAAATAATATTTTCTAAGAAAAAGAAATTAACATTTTGGAGAAGCAGTTTATAAATTGTATATGAGATTGGCTTCCTACTTAGATAAAATTCAATTATAAATGCATTAGAAACATATGCCTTCACTAATAATCTTAACACTTTTTGGTGGGTGCATGGTGTGTGTGTGTGTGTGTGCGTGTGTGTGTGTGTGTGTGTACATGCCTGTGAGCATGCACATGTGTATGTGTTTGTTTGTGTGGGTCTGTCTTCTTTGTTGTTTGTGTGTGTGTGTGTGTTTGCAATATTCAAACACAACCCAAAACTTCATACACTGTAAGTATGCACTATACCACTGAGATACATGGCAGTCCAGCAATGGTTTTCTTTAAATATTAGTTCCTTAAGAAGTAAATCAGAGTGTGATGACACATGCCTTTAGTCCAAGCACTTGGGAGACAGAGGCAGGCACCTGATCTACACAGTCATTTCCAGGAGAGGCAAGGATACACAGAGAAACCCTGCCTTGAAAAAAGTAACCTCTGCCAAAAAAAAAAAAAAAAAAAATCAGGCACTCAGGGGATTCTATATTAGCTATTTTACATCACCTGAAATTTTCTTTAATTACATTGCAACAGTTTCAAGTGCTCACCCCTGAAATGCTTGATGCTTATAAAATCTGATGTATGGTCCCTTCGTTATGGAGAGGGAATATGGTGATGAAAACTGAGAAAGAGTTGGTTCCTGGGGATTACTACTGAGAAAAGTAATGGCTCTGGTGAAATTCTTTCAGATAAAATCTGGATTCCTCAACAGAAAGGAAACAAGCTGTAGCAGTTAACCCCTCACTTCCTGAAATAAAAGACATGGATGATATGTTCCAGGTAGAGGACAATTTCTCAAAAGCCTCGTATGTCCAGGACAGTCACAGCCATATAACCCACACATGCTGCCTGCGGTGCATGACCCCCTGCATCCTATGTTAAACAACTTCAAGTTCAAATATGATTTTGAAATACTTTCCACTCCTAAAGTAGTGTTGGGGTTCATGAAGCTCTGGGTGAGTGTGACAGAAACTACTGATGGCTTGTTGAAAATTTGTGTCAGTGAAATGACATGCTGCCTCCATGGCTTAGATGTTCTCTCTTCTGTTTTAGCAAATCGTCCTAAAGGGAACATATAGTAGAATATATATTTGGGGCAAAATATAATCATGAAAATACATATGATATCTTGAGTCATTTTGACATGAAACATATGTGTTCCCAATGTTGAGGTATTGGTTTCAATTCAGAATGAAGCTCTTCCATAACACTCAAACTCTATACTGTGGAAAGCTGCTGTAACTAACATTTGGTAGCTTGAAGTCTGAGCTTTTCACATGGGCCTTTGCAATTAAACATTGGGTCAAACCTTCTGATGTTTAAATGCACATAGATAATATGTCATATATGGATTATATATTATAAAGTATATTTGCATGGGTATGAATGAAGTCTTATAAGCCATGTAATTGTGCTAAACATTCTTTTCTTCAGATTAAAAAAAGTAAATTAGAGAGAGAGAGAGAGAGAGAGAGAGAGAGAGAGAGAGAGAGAGATTGGGAGTCTAGGAGATTGGGTAGGAAGCAAAGAAAGAGAGAATGAAAGGAAAGAGTGAGGAACAGAAAGCAGGAGGATAGGAGAAGAAATTAGAGAACATGGCAGATACATTAAAGTACATAAGTTAAATGATATTTTTACACTTTATTAATCTTCACAAACATTAAAAATATATTTATATGTGTTTTGACTACTCCTTAAAAATAAGAATTTAAATGATTTTTAATGATTTGAGTGTGTTTGATGTCCCTCCTTCTCAGGCTTCCCATCTCCCTATCAATTCTTCCTCTTCTCTTCTTCAGAATCTTCCCCATGATCATCAAGTCTGAGCTTTGACGCAGACACACTGGATTTTCAAATGGCAATTCTAATTCTAATCCCCTGGTTCCCTTTCTGGAAAAGCCAGTGCCTGACATGCTGGCCATAGCATGAACAATAGGTCAATCCAGTCATTAATCAACAAGTGTTTCTTTCATTGGTGATCATGGAATTTCATGATGGATTCATTATTTTTATGTTTAAATTATTACCACTGAAGCATTTGCTTATTTCATTATTTTTAAATATATTGTATGTTTGTGTGTGTGTGTGTGCTTGTGTGTGACTGTGTGGTTGTGTGTGTATGTGTGTGTCTGTGTGTGTTTGCCCCTCAGCTATTTATTTTTATATACTTGGGTTTGAAGGATTAACAATGTTTTGTTTGAGTCTTTATTAATTTTGCAGTGTTGCTGTATTAAAGCATCTATTTACAGAAAAAATAGCCACTGTCAAGCTGACCTTCCATGTCAGGCCAAGCCTGTAGAAGAATACTGAATAGAACACTTGCCCTCACACACCGCACAGCCTGCCTCACCTCGGGCTCTCCTACAGCATCGCGGCAGAAATGCTCTCACTAACCCCAGTCCTTCGCTATGTGAGACCAGTGTCCCGGGCACTGGCTTCTCACCTCACTCGGGCCTATGCCAAAGATGTAAAATTTGGTGTGGATGCTCAAGCCTTAATGCTTCACGGTGTAGACCTTTTAGATGATGCTGTAGCTGTTACAGTGGTTCCAAAGGGAAGAACAGCGATTACTGAGCAGAGTTGGGGAAGTCCCAAAGTCACAAAAGATGGGGTCACTGACGCAAAGTCAGTTCCCCTTCTCTTTACTGTTTTACGCAAACGTGAAAACTATCCATGACTCTTTAATAGGTCCCATTTGGTACCATTTTCTTTGTGTTGCCTTGGTTCCTTTATTCCTATTTACATTTTATTCTCCCAAAAATGCCTAAGAAGAAGTGACATTGTGTTCGCCAATTAGTATCAAGCCTTATCTTTCTAGAATGCATTCTCTCTTCATTTGTGTTTTAACATCTTTATAACAGAAGAAGTACTTTCCTTTATTAAAACTGTATATCAGGAAGCAAGGAGCATAATAGAAATGACATATTTTTTCTATAAAAATTTAGAGACCCAGTGTGTCTTTCTGGGCCCCTGTTAAGTGAAAGGATAAAATGTTCTCCGAAGTGAGCACTGGCTGTGTGCTGTCGGTCCTATGGTCCTCTTACCCTGTCACCTCTCATTACCCAACGAGAGATAGAAAATAACTCTGAATGGCAAGATGAGTATAACAATATTGTATTTGTGGATGAACACACTCCACAAATTGAAACTGGCATGATTTTTTTGAACAGTGCTGAACTAAAGGCATCGTTGTTCACCTCTGGTCTATCCAAAGTTCAAATGAACCATGACTTATGAGCCATTTGATTGCCAGAACACTAAAATGTATGTACTGTGATAAAACATGGAACTGTCCTTAGTCAGTGTTGCATTGCACATGGTCATAAAATAATGTCCTGGATCAGGCTAGATTAAATCTGCTCATTGTGTGGTCAGCCATGAAACCATATACACACAAACTACAACTGACAGACCAGTGTAATTTATTTTCTGAATTCTTAACTTTTAAAAATCACCATTCAAAACATCTGTTTTTGCTTCAGCATCAATATTTATTTTTGGTTTGCTCAGCCCCTGTAAGGTGGCTGTGCTTGGAAATAAGATCTATAAAAGCATTGTAGATAGTACATTGATAAATAGTGAATCATTCAGAGAGGGCTATTTTCTGTTTGTAGCCACTGCTGCTTTTGTAAGGCGATTAGTTATTTACAGGTCTCCTTGAAGTCCTGATAAGACATTCTATTTAATGTTAGTAATGTATATCATATACATGTGTGAACTAGATGGATTATTTTTATTTAATACTTTAACACCCAAAAGACACTAGTATTTCAACCCAGTAATTACAAAACAAAACAAAAATCCCAATAATTACAATTTTTATTAAGAAAGTAAGATGTTAGGTCATCTGTATGATAATTTACTAAGCATTCTTTGAAAGTTTGAGGCGTTTCCTCCACGTGTTCATTCAGAAAACATTTACTGAGACTTTCCTGGGGCAATCTCTACCATGTCCTTCAGGAAAAGAAAAAGTCAACATGGTGTGAATGTTCACAGTGTATTTGAGACAACAACCAATGTGAAAAACTTATTTATTTAAATTTCATGGTATATTTGCAACACTACATGAGAAAGAGCTACAGATACTGCTAGAGAGTATATTCACATGGGAAAGGCCTTAAACAAGAGAGCAGCAAAAGCAGTCCTTTCTGAGATTTCATTGAAACTGCATAGCACATGCAATGTTACACAGTGTCAGTGTAACAAACCAACTAGCAAAGTTTTAACAATTATCATTGTGACTGATATAATATTAAAATATTCACTGATCATTCCAAGATTCACAGGTTTATAGATTCTTATGGATTTGCTACATGTATTCAATATTTGCCATAAGTCTGTCTGAAGATGTTGAGTTTTAGTGAACTCAAAGTACAGATCATTACATATTCCTGAACACGGTCCCTAACTTTCGTTGGTAAGTTTCTAATAACTGTAACTTAACCTAAAAGGTGTACAAATAAATTTACGTTGTTAGTTCTAATACAGAAAGAAGGTTCAGTTTTCTTTCTTTGTTTTTTAAAGATTTATTTATTTTATATATTTGAGAACACTGTAGCTGTCTTCAGACACACCAGAAAAGGGGTATTACATCCATTACAGATGGTTGTGAGCCACCATGTGGTTGCTGGGAATTGAACTCAGGACCTCTGGAAGAGCAGTCAGTGCTCTTAACCCCTGAGCCATCTCTTCAGCCCCCAGTTCAGTTTTCTTAAATGTCCATTGTCAACTATATAATAGCTTTCTACTAGGTGTTATTCAACTCAAATAATTGGATATTTGATGTGTTTTGTTGACAAATAATAGATTAACATTAAATATTATGAAATATAACAATTATAATTTTCTTCTTTTTTAATGTTTTGGCAATTTGAATGTTATTTATTAGTAGTATTTTATGTGTATTTGTATATGAGTATGATACTTGAATATGGGTGTCAGCATGGCCACACCATAGTGAGAGCGTGAGGTCAGAGGTTAACTTTTAGGAGTTGGTTTTCTCCTTCCACTCTGGGTTCTTGAAATTAAATTCAGGTCCTCAGGTTTGTGCAAGTTTGTGTTCTCGTTAGTCATCTTAATGACCCTCACCTGCATTTCGAAGCTAATTGTAAATTGAAGCTCTTAGTGACCCAGAAGAGCCTGAATGATAACAGTAATAGACTACTGCTCTGGGTAGAAAAAAAAAAGTTTCAAAGAAAAGAGGTAGACAAATTGCTCCTTGACTGTCACCTCAGCCAATGAGAAAGGAGAAATGAGAAAAGAGAGTCACAACTTTCATGCCAGCCAGGTTTACATTCTTATCTCAAATACAGGGAGGCAAGGAGGATGAATCACAGACACTATTTGTGATGTCTGACTAAACAAAGAGCAAATGAATGGTTCAATTTTATATTTATTTGGCCATTAACTGATTGTTTGATAGGAATACCTATGAAGTTCTTTCTCTGACATTTCATTTTAATGAGAATTCCCTCTTTGAGGAAGTCTGTTCTGCCTTCTCTGATCTCTATATGGAAACCGTTTTATCCACATTTGGTGTTCACAGCAATGTCATACTTCCTTTTAAAATGGATATGTTCCCCTTCCTATAGGATCCTTACCCCACCAAACATAAAGCTGTGTACCATCCACATTGTGACTTCTAAACTAACATATTGACTAGTAACTACAGATCTTTGATCTAATATTTGCTCAATAAATGAATGATTAGTAAATGCTTGCTACTGCTGTATGGCATTTTTGTGACTTTTTATTTTGATATTCACACTTTCTTCCTCACTGGACATCCTAAGTTCAAGTATTAGCCCATTATCTCTCTTCCCTTTAGTAATGTTTACTCTGCAAGGACACTCCAGTAAAATGATTTCTCCTAATTTACCCTTGCCTATAAAAAGAAATGTTGTCTCTTTAAAGCATCACCAATATATTTAGCAGAGTGAGATTATATTTTGGGGGCATAAGCTTTGAACAACGTAAGCAAAATCCATCTAGCATGAGTTACATATTCTCTGAAATTTTTCTCCATAAAAATATAAACATTATATGTAATAGCCATTGACGTTTCATAAAGAATCATAAAACTGAGTACTGTAATTTCCATTGAAGAACAGGATCAAATACTTTATCTTAAAAAACTTCAACAGTGACATGTCTACTGCATTACATTGAAACTTGCTTTCTACTTAGATACTTTCATTGCTTGGAATGTTAACATCCTCTGGATTTTCTCAGATGCTGGCATCATTGCCAGCTTTCCTTATATCACAGTTCTGTTAATTTATCTCTTAACCATTGTGTGGCGAGGCCATTATTAAGTAGATTCAGGGACGTGATACGGTTCAGCTCAAGTTAACCTTGCTTCACAATAGTGACACGAGTTAATTTAATTCCTGTCACCAGACTTCACAAGGGTATATTGCACATTACCTCTCGTTATTGCAGTCACAAGTCATTATCTCCAAATCTCCACCTGTAAAACTTATCTGTGGCCCCTCTTACATCTGCTCCATACTGATAAGGACAGGCAACATAGTCAAATGTCTATGAAGAGAAACTCAATAAAAAATGAAACTCATAAGACTTTACAAATAGACAAGAGTTTAGATATTGAATTCTAGCCCGTTTCTGCTTTCCTCTCTCCCCTTATTCCTCCACATAATATTAGCTACTGTTCTTGAAATCACAATCATGAAAATAGAGAAAAGTAGGGCCTGAAAGATGGCTCAGTGGTGAAGGCACTTGTGCATGTCAGCCAAACTGAGTTTAAGCCACATGCCCCAGAGTTGAAACATAGTTCTAAAAGTTGTCATCATCTCTCTACTCATCACCATGGCATATGAACACACACACACACACACACACACACACATACACACACACACACACACACACACACAAATACACACATACACACACAGAGAGAGACAATAATAAGATAATGATAATTAATCAATTTTCAAAAGAAAATCCATGGATTATCTGGTTTCACCTTTTCCCCTATTGCCCATTGTAAGTCATGTTAACAATACTAATATAGTAGCTATGGTCATAGAATTTAAGAGTGATTCTACAAATTCCATCTCATTTGTAGATTTATTTATTACTTTTGATTGTGTACCTATATGTTTGAGTATGTGAATATGAATGCATGTACACATGAAGTCAAGAAAATAGAGTTAGATACTCTGACGTTGGAGTTACTTATGGGTGCTGGGAACCTGACTCCTCTGCAGAAGCAGTAAGTGTTCTTAATCACAGAGCCATCTCTCTAGAATGAAGCAATAATTTTTTTTGAATTGAATAAATTCTTCAAATACATTTCAAATGCTAAAGCCTTTCCAGGTTTCCCCCCTCCCCCAAAATCCCCAGCCCCTCCTCCCACCCCCTGCCTACAAGTATATGTCCCTCTACCTGACCCATTCCCACCTCTCCCCCCTTTGATTTCCCTTTGTTGGGTCATCTATTGAGCCTTCACAGGACCAAAGACCTCTCCTCCAACTGATGCCCGACAAGGCATTCCTCTGCCACACTTTTGGCTGGAACCACTTATACCCCTTGGTTGATGGTTTAGTTCCTGGGAGTCCTGGGGCATCTGGGTGGCCGACATTGTTGTTCTTACCATGGGGCTGTTTTTACCATCAAATTGTTTTAGGCAACCAAGATCAATTAAAACAATTTGCATTCTTTTGGGGGATATTTTACACCTTTTTACCCAACTTGAAGTTATTCCACACATAGTACTGGGCTACCTATTTGACAACCTATGGCTTCTGTGAGAAGTATTATCCCCCAGTAATGCAGCTCTCAGACCTCATCAGAGAAGTATGTGTTGATTGATAATGAGTTTCACAACTGATAAAAGATCAGAGACCAAATGCCTTTGAAATATTCAATTCCAAATGTAACACTATATTACCCATCCTGCCTGAGACACTAAGAGATCATGGCCAAAGAGGAAAAATAAAACAATTCTGAAGGCCAGAAGTCTGGTAAGAATGCAGTAAAACATAGCAGGACCCTTGCCCCCATGAACTCATATAGTTGTGGTTGCCTGTGCACAACCTACACAAGATCAAGCCAATCAACACTGCCGCATGGAGGGGGTAAATGTTTCCAGGGTGATTAGGAGGGCGAAAATAAATGAAATAAATAAACTAAGCATAAAATTATCAAAGAATAATTTAAATATATCATATGAAAACATTCTCAACGGAGTATTTTAATAAACTCATTGATGAAGATGTGAACACTTGAAAACCAAAACTATATTTATATAGTTTTTTTTAGATTGACAAATCTTTTTTTTTATATTCTATATTTTTTGTTTACATTCCAAAGGCTTTCCCCTTTCCCAGATCCCCCCCACCATACGTCCAATAAGTCCTCTCCCCCACAACTATTCCCCAATCATCCCCCCCACCACCACCACCATTTCTCTGTTCTGGATCTATAAAACAGGATCCAATCTTTTCAGGCCCAGGGTTCTCTCCTTTCTTCTTTTTGTGAATCATTTGAATTGCTAATTGTGCCTTGAGTATTTAGGGCTTCTGGGCTCTTTAATATCACTTATCAGTGATTGCATTTCATGTGTATTCTTTTGTGATTGGGTTAACTCGCTTAGGATGATATTTTCCAGATCTAACCATTTGCCTACAAATTGCATGAATTCATTATTTTTAATTGCTGAGTAGTATTCCATCGTATAAGTATACCACATTTTCTGTATCCATTCCTCCTTTGAGGGATATCTGGGCTCCTTCCAATTTCTGGCTATTATAAACAAGGCTGCTATGAACATAGTGGAGCATGTGCCTTTATTGTATGCAGGGGAATCCTCTGGGTATATGCCCAGGAGTGGTATGCCAGGGTCCTCTGGAAGTGACATGCCCAATTTTCTGAGGAACCGCCACACTGATTTCCAGAGCGGTTTTACCATTTTGCAATCCCACCAACAGTGGAGGAGTGTTCCTCTTTCTCCACATCCTCGCCAGCAATTGTTGGCTCTTGAGTTTTTAATCTTAGCCATTCTGAATGGTGTGAGGTGGAATCTCAGGGTTGTTTTGATTTGCATTTCCCTGATGACTAATGATGTTGAACATCTCTTAAGGTGTTTCTCGGCCATCCGAATTTCTTCTGGTGAAAATTCTTTGTTTAGCTCTGTACCCCATTTTTTGATAGGGTTATTTGGTTCTTTGCGGTCTAACTTCTTGAGTTCTTTATATATATTGGATATTAGCCCTCTTTCGGATGTGGGGTTGGTGAAAATCTTTTCCCACTTTGTTGGTTGCCATTTTATCCTTCTGACAGTGTCCTTTGCCTTACAGAAACTTTGTAATTTTATGAGGTGCCATTTGTCAACTCTTGATCTTAGAGCATAAGCTATTGGTGTTCTGTTCAGGAACTTTCCCCCTGTGCCCATGTCCTCCAGGGTCTTCCCAAGTTTCTTTTCTTATAGTTTCAGTGTGTCTGGTTTTATGTGGAGGTCCTTGATCCACTTGGAGTTGATCTTAGTACAAGGAGATAAGAGTTTTACTTATTCTTTTGATCAGGAATTTCTTAAATTTTATTAAATCTATTTTTTTTACACTCCAGATTTTATCACTCTCCCAGTCCACCCTCTGACTGTTCCATATCCCATACCTACCCCCCTCATCTCCTCAATGATGTTCTCACACACCCCCTATGCCACCCCACCAGACCAATCTCTTGACTGGTGCATCTTCTAGGACTGAACCCAGACTCGGCAATCCTCTGCTGTATATATGTTGGGAGCCTCATATCAGCTGGTATATGCTACCTGGTTGGTGGTATATAGTTTTATTTAGAAAATGAGAAGTTTTAAGGACAAATTCACAGAGAATTCAGGAAATCAATGTTTTGGTGAAATTGAGGTGTTTATGAGCTCCAGTGATGTAACTTTAAAGCCATGACTTAGAAGATTGGGGGAACATCAATGTGTTCATGTGATCTTTTCTCCTAACCATAATGAGTAAGAAGAAGTTAGCAAAAGGAAATCATCTGTAAGAATGCCCCGCCTTGCTTTCTGCTTTCCCTGTGCTATCTTCTATGCATCCCTCATAAAATATTCCATTATTTCATACGCCATGTAAGAGATGAAGTTCCTGAGAAAAGAATATATCCAATTTATCTAAGAAAAAAGCTTATATATGATGGAAAAAATAATTCCTTCCCATCAATCTTTATTCAAATTGGATTAGTCACTGTGTAACCTAACAGCTTTTCATTCACCTCCTATGCAAACTATATGAGTAATCAAAGATCACAGGACTGGTTTATGGTTCAATGAATGCATGGGATGCCATATTCAAATCTTTTTCAGCATTGCTTCTATCGTTTGCATCTGTACCAGTGGTTCTCAACCCGTGTGTCAAGGTCCATTTGGGAATCAAATGTCCTTTTCATAGGAGTCTCCAGAAAACATCACAAAACAGACATGTACATTAAAAATCTAAACAGTAACAACATTATAGTTATAAAGTAGCAACAAACGCAATTTTACAGTTTGGGATCCTCACAGCACGAGGAACTGTATTAAACAGTCACAGCAAAAGCAAAGTTGAGAACCATTGATCTATACCTGTTTTTATCTACTCAAGTCTCCAAAAGTGTGGTTATGCTTGTAGGTAGAAGAATGATTTCTGTGGAAGATAAATGTAAATACTGAAACTAGTGAAAAAGTGTGCATTGCAAACCCTGCCAGTGCTCTTGTAAGTGCCTGTGGATACTTAAATGACATTACAGTATTGAGAATTGGCAGAAATTCCTTGTCTGTGAATATCAAGTGATACCACATTTCTATTAATAGTTCCTGAGTAGCTTAATTTCCTTGAACAAAAAGAAGGCTTCTTTTCCACCCGTATTATTGGTGCTGGCTACCTTTGTGTCAATTTGACACAGGCTAGAGCCACCTAATAGGATAAAACTATATAGGAAGAAACTACACTGGAAAAAATATCCTTCCATTAGACCAGGCTGTAAGCAAGCCCATTGGGGCACTTTTTAAATTAGTGATTGGTATGGGAATACCCAGACCATTGTGAGTACTCCTTACTGGTGGTCTTGGGTGTTGTAAGAAAGTTGGCTGAGCAAGCCACAAGAACCAAGACAGTAAGCAAAACCCATCCATGGCCTCTGTGTCAGCTTTTGCCTCCAGGTTCCTGTCCTGTTTGAGTTCCTGCACTGACTGCCTTCAACCATGCACAGTTATGCATAAGTACAAGCAAAAAGACCCTTCCCTCCCCAACTTGCTTGAGGTCATGGCATGTCATAACAGCAATAGTAAACCCATCTAAGATGTTATCTTATATTTAAGAGACCAAAATTCTCTACCATTATCAAAACAAAAAAGTATTATTTCCATTATGTCTATATTTCTACTCTTTTCAGGAACATATACTTGATGCTGGTAAATATGGGTAATTTTATAATATAAATACATAGCATTTGTCATATGCCATGTTAAATAATAATTATCAGCATTTCCCTTGACAAGATTATACTGTCTATGACTATCCTCCCGGGATGTTCTGTCTGGATCCGGGCATCACATCCATAGGGTTATTTACACACAAGTTTCACCACAAATCCTCATTATAAACTGTCCACTGAAGAGATCTTTCGCCCATATTCCTTGCTTAATCATTTCCTATATTTTGGCTATTTTCAGAGAACTGAACTATCTAATTCATTTCTTCTTTGTCATAATCTTGTCAGGGTAGGAACTGTAATATCCTGTAATAATTAATTAAATCCAACAGATTATTGAAACAAATGTTGGCTAATATATCTATATTAGGGATATTCCCTTGTCTCCTTGTCCTTCAATTTTATAGTCCTAGATACTGTTCTTAGAAGTATAGTGTTCTTTTACAGTAGCAGGCAGAAACTATGAGTAATTGCACTTTGACGTTTTCACACTATTATCTTTGGTAAAAAACTATTTGCCAAAAATGTATTTATAGAAGTTTCCTCCTCACCATTCTAGCCCCATAATGGGTTGTTTTTACTTTCTTAGAATAATTACTTTCTGGAAATATAGATACACTTCTGAATACTCTTCATTTTCCCAAAACTTTTCTAAAGCCTCATCCCATTTTCATATTCAAACTTTCTCACTGGGTCTGTCTATGGAAGCATTTAGATATAACATGGAATGTCTATATTCTCTTCATCTCTAATTTTTTTTCTGACAATTTAACTTATCCACCATTTAATGTTTGCCATTGATGATGTCTCTTATTTTATTATATGTATTTCCAGGAAAAGATATTATTTAAAATATGTTTCTTCCATTTACCTAAATGAAAAGAAATAAATGCTGCATTAAGCCTGGGCAAGCTAGAGCCTTTGTCTAAACCCTGTGTTTTGGGGCCTTCATCTTTCTACTTCAGAGTATTAGTGTATAGACAAGTATCTTGCCAGTGCTCGTGATAAATTACAATCCTCATGACTCAGGAATTAAAGTTCACTCATTGCTCCAATTTCTGATACTCTCTGGACCTCTATTCTGATCAACCAACTTCTCTATTATACTCTGGATCTTGCACTTAGATCATCTTGAAGAAACGTATCTGAAGTTGGATCTCCAGAACAATGCTAATAAACTACGTCAGGTAGAACCTGAGAAAATTTGAAATTGACACAGTGGTTTTTTGATCATTAGTACCTAGAGGTGATATTACAGATTCTCAGTGATCATCCTCAGTTCACATTCCTGGCCATTACTCCACAAACTCCAACCCACATGTCAAACACGCTTTAATAATAGCCACATCTATCTTCTTCTCCAAGGGATTTTGAGAATACTTTTCCATAATGCTAATGAGTTATTCCATCAATATCTTCTTTTGTATCCAATCAATACAGTGATGTCAAACTCTCTCAGTTCACTCCAAAGCTGTGACAATGAAAAGACTGATCACCTCTGTGGAATGAGAGTTCTTTGTTTTCTCCACAGGACACCTATCACTTTTCCTGTCTTAGTGATGACATCCAGAAGAAAATGGCAAAGTCAACCTTAATAAAATCATATTATACTAATGTATTGATTGTGCTTTAAAAGCCTCCAAAGCTTACCTGGAACTATGTTATTCTGTATTTCTTCTATTTAATTCTAGGTAGAACTTTATAAGAGAATTGCTTTTCAAAGTTTTTTTTGAATACTGGAACTTGCAATGTAGCATCATCATCAACAAGCAAGTAACCTTTGAGAAAGTCATTCTTAGCCAGAATTCACTCCAGGCATGATTTATGATTCAGCCTTGTTTGTAATTATAGATCCAGTATTAAATGTGTGGTATTAGGGAACAGAGAGCAAAAAAAAAAACTTATTTTATTCTACTACTATATAGAATCATGACAATATGAGTAATAACTGCATAGCAACATTATTCACATAGTAGGTGTTATGAAATTAACTACAAATGGCACATTTCAAATAAAGAACATAAAGAGATGCTGCATGAACCTGAAAAGAAAGATTTAATTCTTTTCTTTGCATTACAGGTCTGCATTGGACTGACAATAAATATGTTTGTAAGTGACTCTGGACAAATTATTCTAAACCTGAATCATTATGTTGTACCACACTTATTTCACTTGTGAATTGTACATTACATATTTAATTATTTTTTTATAAATAGGGAAAGCACAAAAATATTCATGGCTTTTCATGCTCTAAATGTCTTGAATAAAAATAATACCTCTATTTTTATTCTCAATCCCATCCATTATGTCCATAATCAAATTAATAGTTCTTTAATCCTAATAATTCAATGATAATCAGCACTAGCTGACTGTGCGAGGAAGGCTATTGTTGCTGAGTTAAATGGCTGATATACCAAAGTAAAGGCTAAGTAGGTGTGGAGACATAATGTAATTCATTGATATGAATATAAAATATAAGACAAAAGCTCATCCTAAAAGGAGAACTTGTAGATTACTATTATAAGGAAACTGAGCATTGGACAAGAGGACTACCACAGATGTCACACTTCCCTTCAGCACTTTGAGTAGATGTGATGAGCAGCAGCATTAGGCATTACCCATTTTCATATGATGTTTCTTTAAACAAAATTGAAAATAGCACAAATCTATGGATGTAAATATGAAGATAAATATTTAAAAAGCAGTTAGACAATATAGCAGCTTTGAAACACATCAAAAGATCATTTCCCTAGCCATCAATTTTACCATCTTTTAGGAACTAGGCCTGAATTCCTACTGAGATGAAGGTCTGGAATACAGCCTAGAGGGTCATTCGGTACATCTATAAGCAATGTTGTCCCAGAGTGTACCCTACACATTATATAGAATTTCATAGAGATGTAACTGGCTTAAAAGGATGTTTTCCTATAGATGAGAATGCTATCATTTTTTATATACAACCTAACTATTGTATCAAGACTGGAATAAGAAAATTCCACTGCCATCTAAACGTGAAATGAAAGTGGTCAACTTCAAAACATACATACAAGACCTTCATCCATCATTTTCTTCAATTTAGAATAATTTATCCTACTTGTAACTCATTTACAAATTGTTTCCAAATCATATGTACATATCTATATATGTCAGAATGTTATCACAGTAAAAATATTAAATCATTAAATAGAAAATATTACATATGAGTTTCTTTTACTATCTGTTATGTTGTAGTTCTCAGTAAAATTAAGAGCTGATTAATTTTAATACCAATCTTAATTTTTTCCTACAAAATCTCTTATAAATCTCTGGAGCAATTATGTTTACTTTCAAGTATGAGAAAGTAAATAATGTAATGACAATTTTGGTTTGGATAGTTACAACACAATGTTAAAGACCAATTCATATTTAAGCAAATGAAAGCACCTGCTTAGCTTAAATAAGATTGTCCTTTTAATTTCTGTTAAAGACAAAAAGCCTAGGGGAACTTGTATTGGGTGTTATTCATTTGGCTTTGTTTAGTTTTGTCTTGTTATTACCATTTCATATATGGTTCTAAGTACCTTTCTGGTCATAGCACTGAATACCCAAGAAGGTGGTATATATCCAGTAGATAAGTAATCTGAAGCTTTATATGCTTATAAAAAGTAAAAGAAATCCCATTGATAGCAAATGTCAAACCTATGAACTCATCTGCTGCTAATATATATTTGCTAGTTATTATTCTATTATAAAAAATTCTGGATTTTTTGAAAAGCAAAGAATATTGAAAAAAGAATGAGTACTCAACATGGGCATTTATTTACTTTCTTCCTGAAAGTATTTATAAAGCAAATACCACAACAAAGATAATTTTAGATATATTTGGTTCTTTAGGAAAATGAATGTAGACAGCATATATTTAAAATTTAGAAGGGGGAATAAAATGCCAACAGGAGGAGAAACAGAGACAAAGTGTAGAGCAGAGACTAAGGGAAAGACTAAAACACTAGCCAAAGGGTACACATGGAGGAACCCATGGCTCCAGATGCATATGCAGCAGAGTAGGGCCTCGTTGGACATCAAAGGGAGGAGAGGCTCTTGGTCCTGAGAATGATAGATGCCCCAGTATAGGAGAATGACAGGACAGGGAAACAGGAGTGGGTGGACTGGTGATCAGGGGGAGAGAGGATGGATTAAGGGATTTTTGAGGGTGGGGGGACCAGGAAAAGGGACAACATTTGAAATATAAATAAAGAATATTTCTAATAAAAACATTTTAAAAGGGGAAATAAGAAGTCAACGTAGAGGTTGATAGCCACACATATTTCTAGAGTTCAAGTATATGAATTGAGATATTGAACATATATTTACTTTTTTCCTGCAAGCATTTATAAAACAAAGACCATGACAAAGACAATTTTCAGGCATATATGGTGCTTTAGGAAATCAAATCTAAACACATATTTGAAAAGTAAGATGTCAGTATATAGGTTGATAGCCACACATATTTCTACAGTTCAAATATGGAATGGTCTGATTATTTGGACTAATAAAGCTATACTAATTTCTAAAAAGCAATGTTCTTAAAAATGTCTTTAGGAGACTCAGATGTAATATATGAGGAAAGGTAAGTGATCTTAGTAAAAAGCATTGTAGTCTTTCTTTTTTATTCAATATATATTTTATTTACATGTCAAATGACTTCCCCTTTCCTGGATCCCCCTTCTCTGAAAGTTCCATAAGCCCCCTTCCCTCCCCCTGTCCCCATATCAATCCATTCCTGCTTCCCTGTTCTAGTATTCCCTTACACTGCTGCACTGAGACTTTCCAGGACCATGGGCCTCTCCTTCCTTCTTCTTGGGCATCTTTTGATATGCGAATTGTTTCTTGGGTATTCCGAGCTTCTAGGCTAATATCCACTTATCAGTTAGTGCATCAGACAAAACATTCATGAATATTTTAAAGATAAAACATGAAGTCCTCCATCAAGGGAATTATTAGATTATATACCTTTTTTGATTGGCTGATGGTTATAAATTCTAGACTTATAATCTAATAATTTCCTTGATGAAGGACAACTGTTGTGTCTTTAAAATATTCATGAATATTTTCTCTGTTAAAGACAATTGTCTATCAATGATGGTCAGTTTTTTTCTCTTTAAATAATTCTGACAGTTATATTTCATAAGCATAATGTCTTTAGTCTTTTGATCCCTAAATCAATGTGCTTGCATCAACTCCAACAATGTTTATTTCTATTCTACCCACACCAGGCCGTTTCAGATTCAGGAATGTCTTTTCTTTATACAAACTAATAAAACTTTACAATAAACATGTCTTTGCTTTACTCCTGTTAAAGACTTCACCATCTCATTTTTAAATCAAATGTAATTAATCTCAGGTCATGGACATATTCAAACATTTTCTCCATTCATAAATTGTTGCCTGCACTGTACTGAAATATTTGTTGCTATTTTAGTGTTAAGTTTCTTTCATTGGGGTTAACATTATATGAAAAAAAAACCTTAAATACAATTTCTGTGTTTTTCCCTGATAGCATCTAAATTAGACCTATGGGCTATCTTAAAATTTATGGAAAGATTAAATTAGCAAATTAGTCTCTTTATCCCCATACTCATAAGAAACCCTAATCGAGAATAGAAAAAAAACAGTAAATACATGCCCATAAATGTTGGGCATCTATGTAAGTATATTGTAGTCAAAGATTAATTTATTGCTAAAAGTAATCCCTACACAATCACCCTTAACAGCAACTGCAAATTTTATTTAAACATGAGTTCAAAGCTGTGGTGGTTTGGATGAGAATAATTTCAAAAGGCTTATATGTTAATATTTATGGTACCCAGTTGGTGGAACTCTTTCAGAAGGATCAGGAGGCATGACCTTGTTGGAGCAGATGTGCCTCAAAAGGCTAAGATGCTTCCAGTTAGTATTCTCTGTCTCAAATACGCCAGCACTCAGCTACAGCTCAGTCATGTCTGTCAGTCTACTGTCATGCACTTCACAATGTTGTTCATTGACACTAACCTTCTGAATCTGTAAGGAAAAGGAGAAAAATGTTCTATGAGCTGTCATGGTCGTGGTGTCTTATCACAGGTCCTGAAAAGCAACTAAGATGTTACCTGAAAAAAAACTGACTCATGAAACTTTGAAGGACTGAGTTCAGCAATGTGTGTTTTAAGATCATTCTTTCAATTAATTTGCATTCAAATTTTAATATAATATATATGACATTTATTGCCCTCTTTCAATTTCTTCCAAATCTCCCTACCTCCCAGCTCACACAACTTCATGACCTTTTTCTCACCCTCTCAAAATAAATCA
The DNA here is from genome assembly GCA_964023405.1 of Apodemus agrarius. Taxonomy (NCBI): domain Eukaryota; kingdom Metazoa; phylum Chordata; class Mammalia; order Rodentia; family Muridae; genus Apodemus; species Apodemus agrarius. Next base: position 54,951,924 of record OZ030023.1, on the reverse strand, counting down.
ATACTCAAAACAAATACACTAATAAAACAAAATCAAAAAACAAGATCCAAAATTACTTCTCTTGGGTTTGTATCCAAATGCTATATCCACAGAGACACTTGCTTATCCATGTTCATTGCTGCTCTATTTTTCATGCGGTACTTTTACACAATGAAATACTATTCAACTGTTAAGAAAAATGAAATTGGAATTCACAGATAAATAGATGGGGGTAGAAACAGTCATCCTTAGTGAGGATCCCAGATCCCAAAATATAAGAATTGCATGTTTTTGTTGTGTGAAGATATTAATTGTTAGGGTCTACATATGTGTGTTTCAATCCAAGTAACCACAGAGGTTAAGTAGATATTAAGAACCTAAAGAAGAGGTAAGGATCTCTCATTGAAGACTAAATAAAATCTAGTACTGTAAAAGTGGGAGTGTGTGAAGGGACAACCAACAAGACCATTCTGATGTACAATGATTTATGCACTCCTTTTAGAAGTTTATATGTTGACATGATTACTAATCTCTTAGTTAAATAATTTTTTAGAAATTGCATATTATGTTGACTTTTTAGCTAACCTTATATAGAACTTCTCTGCTGGATCTGAAGAACCCAGTGATCTAGTTCTTCTTTTTTTTATCTTTTGAAAATTTATTTATTCATTGTACATAGCAATATCCACTCCTTCTCCCAGTACCCCCTTATACAGACCCTTCCTATTCCATGTTTACCTTCTCCCCTGAGAGTAGAGAGCCCCTCTCTGGAACTCATCACCCTGAGCTCTGGAACGTTGGGCTGTGGGTCTCTGCATTTGTGTTAATTGGCTACTTGGTGGATCTTCTCAGAGGAGTTATGATTGACTCCTGTCTCAGAAAATTGAGAATGTAAGTGTCTACCTCAAAAACCTGCTATACCGCTCTTGAGCAAATCCCCAAAAGATGACACACAATTCCACATGGATGCTTGCCCCACTATGTTCATAGCAGCCACAAAACAATCTACTTGTTCTTCAACAGAATAGATAAAGAAAAGGTGATTCCTTTACAAAATGGAATGCTATTCAGCTGTTAAAAACAGAACATCATGAATTTTGCAGGCAAATGCCTGGAACTAGAAAATATTCTGACTGGGGCATTCCAAATCCAAAAGGACATGCGTGGTATGCACTCATTTATAAGTGGATATTAGCCAAAAACTACAGGATAACCACCTTATAATTCATAGACCCCAAGAAGCCAACTATAAAGGAGAGCCCAATGGAAAAAGGTTGAATCTTTCTCAAAAGGGAAAATAAAATAGATAACACAGGTGGGTGAAGAGAGATAACTGAGTGGTAGAGGGGTAGAGAGGGGAGCTCAGAAGGAGGGGGAGATCAGATGTAGGGATGGGGAGAGAGAAGGGAGATTGATCAGCTGGGGGTTTCCATGTCTAGGACATGCCAGAGACCTGGAATTGGGGGAGGCTCCAGGGTATCTATGAAGGCAACTCTAGCTGAGACTCCTAGCAGTGGGGGATGTGGATTCTGAAGTGGCCATTTCTATAGCCAGGCAGGACTCCCAGTGGAGGGATAAGGACAGTAACCCAACACAAAACCTTTGACCCCAAAATTGTCCTGCCTATAAGATGAGCAGGGGCAAAGAGACTGAGAGAATGCTCACCAGTGACTGGCCCAAACTGAGACCCATTCAGTGGGCAAGAACCAATCCCTGGCACTATTAATTATACTCTGTAATCTAGTTCTTTATAAAATGTAGAGCAGGACAAGGTAGGCTGAGCATACTAAAAATGTCATGAAGCTTGAGTAATAGGTTCACCTTGGAAATTAATTTTTTTAAGAATTGAATAATTCATTACCTGTCTCTACAAAAGTTTGATGCTCAATGTTTTCCAAGCTACAGAACAATATCCTGTGGTAATTTAGATTATTTATCTCCCATTACTCTCGGGTACTCAAATGCTTATTTTCTCATTGGAAACCCTGCTATGGGAAGCCTAAGTGGTGACCCTGCTGGAGGAAGTGTGTCACTGTGGTAGTTTTAAAAGTTAGGTGTCATTCCTCTGCTCTGTTTGCTGTTTGAGATGTGATCTCTAAGCTGTTGCAATGTCTGCTTCCAGCTGGCATGTTCTTATCATTTGAACCCTTGAAACCTTAAGCCCGAAACACACTCTTTTCTTCTATATATTTCCATGATCATGGAGGATTACCTCCGTAATGTAAACGGAAGTAAGACCTATCCTAAAATAGCAAACTCCATTGTAACAGCTTCATTGTAATGTGAAATATAGCCAATATACAAAAGGGAACTTAAGCTTTCATGCTCAGCCCCCTATGAGGAAGGAATTATCCTATTGTCTGTAAACTCTGTGGCATGAAATATCACTGGTAAATGTCTACTGATTTTTATTTTGGGAATAAGTTAAATCAAAACATAAAAATGTACTGAAATTATAATTGATAATAATGTTTTTGTGAGATATAAATTTATTCATCTAAGATTACAGCAGTGGTGTATATAGGAATATATTAATCAGATCTCAAATGTCAAAACTATACCCAACATCTATCACGACATAATAAAAATTTACATGAATAAATTAAATTTGGATGGATATACATTTTATATTGAATCATCTTGAATGTGATATCTGTTTATATTTACTTGACTATAATTTACTGATTTTAAATCAGTTCAAATTTTCTTCTTCCAAATATACTAACCAATGTTTGAATTCTAAGTTCATAGTGTATGCTCCACAAATATATATTTCTTTGTAAGCAAAATATCTGCCCATCCTTAAGACAGGTCACAAATTTTTCTGAACTAATCAATAAAATTTGATTTACATTTTACTAACCCATTTCTACATATATGCTTCTAAGCATAATTCACTTATTTCAAATCAATTAAGGTTATGTTAACACAGCTGGAATTGATTCCATATTTTCCAATATGTCTGTGAGAGTGTTTAGGTGTTAATAACACTTAGTAATTTTTTTTCTCCCTGAATGTACCAGAAAGTGACTTTCATATGACAATTAGTAACATTTGTATTTATTTATTTTCTGCTTTGTTCCAAACTCAATTTGATATCTACTTCACCAAATTATTTAGCTCAACTGAACTAAATTGAGAATAAATTATTAGACATAATAGACTATTTCTTAAGAAAAATTATAATTGCTTTTACAAATACTCTAAAAATAAGTGATTATGAATTAAATTGTATTTAATAGGAGTGATTTAAATTCAAAATCTAATAATCTTTTGTCCTTTTAAATTTACAGAGATGTATTCCTTCTAGACAAAGATTTAGTTAAGACATATTAAATATTCTCTAGATAAATTTGCAATAAATCTGCATAAGAATAATATTCAGCTGTCACATGTGTTTAACTCATGCTAGTTAAACACTATTGTGAAAACTAGAAAGAATTTCAAGAAGAAAAGCATCAATCAAGCCATCTACATGGGTATTATTTAAAAACAATTATTGTGAGCAAACCCAATAAACTGACCACTATGGCAACATCAAGGACAGAGAGGTAACTCAACATTTCAAGCTTCATAGTTACATCTTAATGAGAAATCTATCAGTTTTAATTAAACTGTATATTCTATAGTATTTTTTAATTCTTACAAACAAATTTCAAAGGCCATTATGCTTCTACAAAAAAACATTTTTTCTAGGAACATATGGAGTACAGGGTACATTAAGTTCCTTGAAGCTTTCCTTACAGATCTTGAATAAAAATTAGAGAGATGATGTCTTTGTTGTTATGTAACTCCTTTTATTTACCATTTTGTTTATTATTACACTGTTTATTTGTGTGCATTGTGTGTAAGGAGTATCATGTATGCATGACATTATAGACAGGTCAAAGGACAACTTTTTGGAGTCAGTCTTCTCCTTCCACATTTGCATGAGTTCTGGGGCCAAATCACAGGTATCCAGGCTTATCTTAAAAGTGCCTTTACCTGCTCCTTCATTTCAACATGTCCTGCATCACATAATTTTATACTGACAAACTAGCTCCAGATGTAACAGTAGCACAGTAATGGTATGCATTATGTAATTATATTCAATGATTATATGCAAATGATGTAATTACAGTTTATCTATTACAGGTTAGTTAGAGATGTTTTCATGATTAAATAAAGTGTTAATTTGTAAAGAAACATATGAGAATATTTGTTTTGTCTCACTCTAGGAGGGGGAATAGCACCCAGGTCTACACATGCAGATCCAAACTGATCTTTTGTGTACATTCTTCTATAAACAATATATGTCTCTTATAGTTCAACACACTAATAATATCTTGGGTAGATCAATCCCAAAATGGTATTGTAATTGGAATAAGAGCAAATAAGTTTATAACATTTTTTTAAATAATGCCATTTTTTTATCTTCAACATGAAAGTTATCATTTTCTAAATGCCTTAATGCTTCCTGGACAAAGACCTTTAGTGCTACAAGATAAGCTGAGATTTGAACTGAAGAAGAGCCTATGGTTATACCATTAACAGAAGTTAGCAATTTCCCCACCAATTACCAAATGTTTCTTAAAGTCATTAAGTTGACTTTGTGCTCTGATAGGGGAAGAAATTCCTAAGTAAATGTGCATTGCTGACTTGAGTATGAAAATGTCAAGGTTCCTTATGAATAAGAAAGTTGTCTGCAGGTCAGGTTTAGGGACCTGGCAAAGCTTATCAATTACTGACCAGTGTGTTCAAACACTAGCAACCAAAACTTCTTCCAGTGACTCCAACACAAGATTTTTTTCAACTTGCCAAACTTTCTTTCATATGCTGTACATGACAAATACACTAAATACCTTCCATTAGAGAGAGCCCTAGTTAGGTATGTATGTATGTATGTATGTATGTATGTATGTATGTTCCTTCATATCTGCATTGGCCTAGTGAATCTTCCAAATTAAGCTATATAAGTCATAGCAATGTGTACCTCAAATAAAAACAGACCAACAAAGAATTGCATACTTGATTTTTCTTCTTTAAATTTTCTTTTTATTTCTTTTTTGTAGAACACTCAACATGGTACTCATTAAACTATTTTTTTTCTAATTGAAATTCAGAAACTAAAACATTAATAGCAAACTTTGTTTTTACCAACCATATTGCCTGGACTGTGTAGGCCATCTCATTCTGGGATCCTCCTTCTATATGATACTATGCTATCTCCATTCCAGCCAAGCCCATGCATTCTTCATAGTCATTGCTTCCTTTCATCTCGGGGGAATGTAACTATACCTTATTAAATAACTTTTAAATAGTATTCAGTAAACATACTTAAAAACTTTCGATTAAAATATTGGCCTGGTCCATGCATGCACTCACAGTGACTACACAGGGACAGCACTTCCAAAGCCTGTTCAAGTTAAAAAATACCAAAAGCCCAGCACTGAGAAGGAGAGGTGGATACAAATTCCCACGTCTAACCAAGCAGCTATACTGCAATTTCTACCTCCTGGAAAAGGATAAGTTAGCTTTTTTCCTTGTAGAAACAGTGGGTACTGTTACAGAACTCTAAGGGAGGCCCATGGCCAGGAGTAGTGGCTCAACACAAAATGGAATTTATGCTTCGTGTATGGGTTTTTGTTTTTAGTGTTTTTGTTCTTGTTGTTGTTAGGTTTTGTCTTAATGGATTTTTTATTTGCTTGTTTTAACTTTTGACAGAGGAAAAAAACATGAAGTTGTATCAGTAGAAAGGTGGGAAGGGTCTCAGAGAAATGGAAAGAATAAAATGAAACTTTTGTGTATAAAAACATCAAATAATAAAAATGACAAAGTGCAGTGTGGGATTTCTCTAAAAATGTAGGTTTAAATTTTGTAGTTTAAAAAGTATTGAATTCTCATTTAGAATACACATCTAAAAACTAGAAGCATATTATAAAATTTCTTCTTACAATTGTATGGAACTGTTATTGAGTTAGTGCCATTCTTAGATTCTTTCATAATTAAAAAGCATCTTCTATCAAGACATAAGCTCTGTCACTTATGTCTCCCAGCATTTACATCTTACCTGCTTAATTTTACAGGATAGGATCAAAACATGGTGGCTTGCAGGGAAGCTGCACTACCAAAAGCAAACAGGTAACACAACATGAAATGAGAATCCTATTAGAAGAAAAACAGTTCAGTCAATGTGTAGCACATTTTAATGATTTTTTTCATTAAACAAAACTTTTTTTATAATGAGAAATAATCCCCACTATTCCAAAATCAATATTGCTACTACCCTTTGAGTCACTCCTTTACTTCAATGAAGACTCGGTGCTGTCTCCTTCCAGCAAGTGCACTAGCGGTGAATGAAGAGATGCTGTACAGATACTAACAACACACATGACATTTGCACCAACATAATCCCCTATCCCTAGAATAAGCTCAGTGTAATTGTGATAGGAATAATTCTTGATGATGTAACATAACATTGAACTCTCAGGTTACCACTTGAGAAAGTTCATTCCATTCCATGTTTGGCACCATTCCATGTTTGGATTTCTCTCTGTTTTACCATTTCTTTTGTAGAAATGGTTTGTTAGATTTGCTTGTTTGTTAGATCCTTTACCACTTGGGAATTCATGTCCAAAACACTTGGGAATCTAAAGCTTTGAGAAGTACAATCTACACCTCAAGAAACATATAGTATGTTATATGGCATAGTGGTTAAATTTCTCTCCATTTACTCCTAAAAATAAACACATTATTGAGGAAACTTCCATATGAACTTTAAAATACTAAACTCAATAATGGTCAATTATTTATTATAATTATATTACATATAATATAATTATAATATTCTAACTCAAGTAATTTAAGACAGTATTTACAAAGATTCTAAAATCATATGAAATATGACAAATAAGAGAAGAGAGAGTACACAGAATGACAAGTTTATAGAGAGTGGATGAAGGACAAGAAAGGGACATTTGCTAACATCCAATCACCATCACTAATTACAAATTTCAAATCTAGATCCATGATGTTTGCATGGTTTTGAGACTTAAACTAGGTATGTGAATATTTTAACTTTGCCACCTGACATCATGGTAGCTTTAAAGATAGGAAAGGCCCACGATCATTGCAAGGGAAAAGAGATCCCTTACTGATTTTGAAAGTTGTTTGTCATCTTTCTGGATTCTGTGGCAGTTGCCTGAAGAAGGTTTTCATGTTTTAGCAAAGGCACTCCTACCAGAATACAGACACCATCACCAACAAACAAATCCTCACCTGTAGGCTTAGAATTTTCAAAACTTACTTTAATAAGGATTCTTAAATGCTTTCCACTCACCCTTCTTGCCCACCCCCCACAAGAGGTAGTGGAAAGGAAAGGTTAGTAGGATGAAGGGGATGTGGACGTGTTTAGAAATAGTACTTTTGGGCTATTCTATTCTTTGCTGTCAGGATAGCGGCAGTTCAGTTCACACAAATCAGCAGTGCTGGTAGCTCAATCCACTCAAAAATACTATCCACAAATAAGCAATGGCAGTTTGGAAGAGTTTTCCTCTTTCTCCACAGCCTCACCAGCACCAGCTGTCTCCTGAGGTTTTTATCTTAGTCATTCTGACTGGTGTGAGGTGAAATCTCAGGGTTGTTTTGATGCATTTCCCTGATGACTAAGGATCACTGAACATTTCTTTAGGTGCTTCTCAGCCATTCAATATCCCTCAGTTGAAACTTCTTTGTTTAGCTCTGGACCCCATTTTTAATAGGGTTATTTGGTTCTCTGGAGTCTAACTTTTTGAGTTCTTTTTACACAGTGGATTATAGCCCTCTGTTGGATGTAAGATTGGTAGAGATCTTTTCCCAATCTATTGGTTGCCATTTTGTCCTATGGACAGAGTCCTTTGCCTTACAGAAGTGTTGCAAATTTTATGAGGCCACATTTGTCAACTCAGGGCATAAATCAACCAAGTAGAAACATAAAGAACTATACAAAGAATCAACAAAACCAGGAGCTGGTTCTTTGAGAAAATCAACATGACAGATAAACCCTTAGCCAGAATAACTGGAGGGCTCAGAGACAGCATCCAATTTAGCAAAATCAGAAATGGAAAGGGAGCACCATCTTGCCTGCAGCTTCCCATCCAGCTGGTAGCAGGTCAGCCAGACCTAGACAGCTTGCCAGGTGCTCAGACGCTGCCAGCGGAACCAGGTACCAGAGACAGCCCGAGTTTAAGACCTCTGGGGACTCAGGACTGGGGCAGGAACTGCGCACAGACTAGCGGTTTGGAGTACAGTGGCCGTGCCTGCTCTCTGCGCTCGCAGGCCAGACCCCGAACCCCCTGCAGGCAGCGCCATCTTGTCTACAGCTTCCCATCCAGCCGGTAGCAGGTCAGCCAGACCTAGCCAGCTTGCCAGGTGCTCAGACCCTGCCAGCGGAACCAGGATAAGCAACAATTCTTGTTTATTAAGAAGAGTGAGGACCAGCAATAGCAGCAGGCCTCCATATTGCAACCAGGACACAGCTGGAAAGGTGCAGGTAGAGACTCCGTCTGGGGCTAGAGCAGGGAGAGATGCTAAGCTCTCGCCCACAGGCGGGCCCAGGCGCCTAGGCTCTGCAGCGCATCCCTGTGAGCTTAGGCCGTGCACCGAGGCAGCAGGAACCACCCAGCTCCCCAGGACCCCGGACCAGCGATAGCGGCAGGCCTCCATATTGCAACCAGAACACAGCTGGAAAGGCACAGGTAGACAGATTCCATCAGGGGCTACCACGTGGGGGGATCTGCTAGGCTCTCACTACTAGGCAGGCCCAGCAGAACCTGCCGAGGCTCTGCTGCACTCCCCCACACTTCCCTGAGACCTCAGGCTGTGCACAAAGTCAGCAGGTGGCAGCCAGCTCGTGACCCCATTGAGCAGCAATCACGCATAACCACCAGTACAGAAACAACAGGTAAGCCCAGCCTCACAGGAGATTCAAACACCAGCCAGTGACAACAAGGTCAACTAACACCAGAAATAACCAGATGGCAAAAGGTAAACGAAGGAATGTCACTAACAGAAATCAAGACAACATGACAGCATCTGAACCCAGTTCGCCAACAACAGGAAGCCCTGGATACCCCAAAACAACAGAAAAACAAGACTTGGATATAAAATCACTGGTCAGGATGCTGGTAGCTGAACACATAGAAAAATCTTGTAAAGAAATAGAAGAGAAAATGGATCAAAAGTTAGAAGCCTTTACAAGGCAAATACAAAAATCACTTCAAGAAATGCAGGAGAAGATGGATCAAAAAGAAGAAGACAATAAGGAGGAAAGACAAAAATCACTTAAAGAAATACAGAAGAACGTGGGCCAACAAGTAGAAGCTATGAAAGAGGAAACACAAAAATCTATTAAAGAAATACATGAAAACACAATCAAGCAAGCGAAAGATCTGAGCACATCCATCCAGGTACTAAAAACAGAAGTAGAAACAACTAAGAAATCGCAGAGGGAGACAACATTGGAGATAGAAAACCTTGGGAAGAAATCAGGAGCCATAGATGCAAATATCAACAATAGAATACAAGAGATAGAAGACAGAATATCAGAAGCCGAAGATACCATAGGAACCATTGATTCAACAGTCAAAGAAAATACTAAATGCAAAAAGGCTATAACCCAAAACATCCAGGAAATCCAGGACACAATGAAAAGACCAAACCTAAGGATTATAGGTATAGACGAGAATGAAGATGTACAAGTTAAAGGGCCAGCAAATATCTTCTACAAAATTATGGAAGAAAACTTCCCCAACCTAAATAGAGAGATGCCCATGAATATACAAGAAGCATACAGAACCCCAAACAGACTGGATCAGAACAGAAATACATCCCGTCACATAATAATCAAAACTCCAAATGTACTAAACAAAGAAAGAATATTAAAGGCAGCAAGAGAAAAAGGCCAAGTAACTTATAAAGGAAGACCTATCAGAATAACACCAGACTTCTCACCTGAGACCATGAAAGCTAGAAGATCCTGGGCAGATATCATGCAAACTCTAAGAGAACACAAACTTCAGCCAAAACTACTTTACCCAGCAAAGCTCTCAATCGCCATAGATGGAGACATCAAGGTATTCCATGACAAAACCAAATTTGCACGATATCTTTCCACAAATCCAGCCCTACAAAGGATAATAGGAGGAAAACACCAAGACAAGGACGGAAACTACACCCGGGAAGAAGCAGGATAGAAACCTCCTCTCATCACACCCAAAAGAAGGTAACCTCTCGAATATAAAAAATAAATAAAATAAATAAATATAATTTCAAAAATGTCTGGAGGAAATAATTACTATTCCTTAATATCTCTTAACATCAATGGACTCAATTCCCCAATAAAAAGACATAGATTAACAGACTGGATACGGAAACAGGACCCTACATTTTGCTGCATACAGGAAACACATCTCAGTGTCAAAGACAAACACTGCCTTAGAGTAAAAGGCTGGAAGACAATTTTACAAGCAAATGGTCTCAGGAAACAAGCTGGAGTAGCCATTCTAATATCAGATAAAATTGACTTCCAACCTAAAATCATCAAAAGAGACTCAGAAGATCACTTCTTGCTGGCCAAAGGGAAAATCCACCAAGAAGAGCTCTCAATACTGAACATCTATGCTCCAAATGCAAGGGCACCCTCATTCGTAAAAGAAACCTTACTAAAGCTTAAAGAACACATTACACCTAACACAATAATTGTGGGTGACTTCAACACTCCACTCTCCTCAATGGACCGATCAGGAAAGCAGAAACTAAACAGGGACACAGTGAAACTAATTGAAACTCTGGACCAATTGGATTTAACAGATATATATAGAACATTTCATCCTAAAGCTAAAGAATATACCTTTTTCTCAGCTCCACATGGTACCTTCTCCAAAATAGACCTTATAATTGGTCACAAGACAGATGTCAACAAATACAAGAAGATCGAGCTAATCCCATGCCTTCTATCAGATCACCATGGAGTAAGAGTGGTCTTCAATAACAACAAAAACAACAGAAAGCCCACATACACATGGAAACTGAACAATACTCTACTCAATGACACCTTGGTCAAGGAAGAAATAAAAAAAGAAATCAACGACTTTTTAGAATTCAATGAAAATGAAGGTACAACCTACCCAAATCTATGGGACACAATGAAAGCAGTGCTAAGAGGAAAACTCATAGCTCTAAGTGCATCCAAAAAGAAACTGGAGAGAGCATATACTAGCAGCTTAATGGCACACCTTAAAGCCCTGGAAGAAAAACAAGTTAATTCACCCTGGATGAGTAGAAGACAAGAAATCATCAAACTCAGGGCTGAAATCAATCAAATAGAAACAAAGAGAACCATACAAAGAATCAACAAGACCAGGAGCTAGTTCTTTGAGAAAATCAACAAGATAGATAAACCCTTAGCCAGCCTAACCAAAGGACACAGAGACAGTATCCAAATTAACAAAATTAGAAATGAAAAGGGAGACATAACAACAGAAACTGAGGAAATTCAAAAGATCATCAGATCCTACTACAAAGGTCTATACTCAAAACAACTGGAGAATCTGGAGGAAATGGACAATTTCCTAGACAGATATCAAATACCAAAATTAAATCAGCATCAAGTAGATCAGCTAAATAGTCCCATAACCCCTAAAGAAATAGAAGGGGTTATAGAAAGCCTCCCAACCAAAAAAAGTACGGGACCGGATGGTTTTAGTGCAGAATTCTACCAGACCTTCAAAGAAGACTTAACACCAATACTTTTCAAACTATTCCACAAAATAGAGACAGAAGGGACACTGCCCAACTCATTCTTCGAAGCCATAATTACGCTAATACCTAAACCACAAAAAGATCCAACAAAGAAAGAGAACTATAGGCCAATTTCTCTTATGAATATAGATGCAAAAATACTAAATAAAATTCTTGCTAACCGAATCCAAGAGCACATCAAAACGATCATCCACCATGATCAAGTAGGCTTCATCCCAGGGATGCAGGGATGGTTCAATATACAGAAATCCATCAATGTAATCCACTACATAAACAAACTGAAAGAAGAAAACCACATGGTCATCTCATTAGATGCTGAAAAAGCATTCAACAAAATTCAGCATCCTTTCATGCTAAAAGTCTTGGAAAGAGCAGGAATTCAAGGCCCATACCTAAACATAGTAAAAGCAATCTACAGTAAACCAGTAGCCAACATCAAAATTAATGGAGAGAAACTTGAAGCATTCCCACTAAAATCAGGGACTAGACAAGGCTGCCCTCTCTCTCCATATCTTTTCAATATAGTACTTGAAGTTCTAGCAAGAGCAATTAGACAACATAAGGAAGTCAAAGGGATACAAATTGGAAAGGAAGAAGTAAAACTATCATTATTTGCAGACGATATGATAGTTTACCTAAGCGACCCAAAAAACTCCACCAGAGAACTTCTACAGCTGATAAACAACTTCAGCAAAGTGGCAGGTTATAAAATTAACTCAAGCAAGTCAGTGGCCTTCTTGTACTCAAAGGACAAGCAGGCAGAGAAAGAAATTAGGGAAATAACACCCTTCACAATAGCCACAAACAACATAAAGTATCTTGGCGTAACTCTAACCAAACAAGCAAAAGATCTGTACAACAGGAACTTCAAGTCCTTGAAGAAAGAAATCGTAGAAGACCTCAGAAGATGGAAAAATATTTCTTGCTCCTGGATTGGCAGGATCAATATAGTAAAAATGGCCATCTTGCCAAAAGCAATATACAGATTCAATGCGATCCCCATCAAAATCCCAACTCAATTCTTCATAGATCTAGAAAGAGCAATTCTCAAATTCATCTGGAGCAACAAAAAACCCAGGATAGCTAAAACTATTCTCAACAATAAAAGGACTTCTGGGGGAATCAATATCCCTGACCTCAAGCAGTACTACAGAGCAATTGTGTTAAAAACTGCATGGTATTGGTATAGCAACAGGCAAGCAGATCAATGGAACAGGATTGAAGACCCAGAAATTAACCCACAGACTTATGGTCACTTGATCTTTGATAAAGGAGCCACAACCATCCGGTGGAATAAAGATAGCCTTTTCAACAAATGGTGCTGGTTCAACTGGAGATTAACATGCAGAAGAATGCGAATTGAGCCACTCTTATCTCTTTGCACTAAGATCAACTCCAAGTGGATCAAGGACCTCCACATAAAACCAGACACACTGAAACTATTAGAAAAGAAACTTGGGAAGACCCTGGAGGACTTGGGCACAGGGGGAAAGTTCCTGAACAGAACACCAATAGCTTATGCTCTAAGATCAAGAATCGACAAATGGGACCTCATAAAACTACAAAGTTTCTGCAAAGCAAAGGACACTGTCAGAAGGACAAAACGGCAACCAACAAAGTGGGAAAAGATCTTCACCAACCCCACATCCGACAGAGGGCTAATATCCAATATATACAAAGAACTCAAGAAGTTAGACCCCAAAGAACCAAATAACCTTATCAAAAAATGGGGCACAGAGCTAAACAAAGAATTTTCACCAGAAGAAATTCGGATGGCCGAGAAACACCTTAAAAGATGTTCAACACCATTAGTCATCAGGGAAATGCAAATCAAAACAACCCTGAGATTCCACCTCACACCAGTCAGAATGGCTAAGATTAAAAACTCAAGAGACAACAAGTGCTGGCGAGGATGTGGAGAAAGAGGAACACTCCTCCACTGTTGGTGGGATTGCAAAATGGTAAAACCGCTCTGGAAATCAGTTTGGCGGTTCCTCAGAAAATTGGGCATATCACTTCCAGAGGACCCTGGCATACCACTCCTGGGCATATACCCAGAGGATTCCCCTGCATGCAATAAGGACACATGCTCCACTATGTTTATAGCAGCCTTGTTTATAATAGCCAGAAACTGGAAGGAGCCCAAATATCCCTCAAAGGAGGAATGGATACAGAAATGTGGTATATTTATACAATGGAATACTACTCAGCAATTAAAAATAATGAATTCATGCAATTTGTAGGTAAATGGTTAGACCTGGAAAATATCATCCTGAGTGAATTAACCCAATCACAAAAGAATGCACATGAAATGCAATCACTGATAAGTGGATATTAATGAGCCCAGAAGCCCTAAATACTCAAGACACAAATAGCAAGTCAAATGATTCCCAAGAAGAAGAAAGGAGAGGACCCTGGGCCTGTAAAGATTGCATCCAGTTTAGTAAAGAAACCGAGGGGGGAGGGGGAATGATTGGGGAACAGTTGGGGGGGAGAGGAACTATGGGAACTATGGTGGGTGGGAACTGGGAAAGGGGAAGGCCTTTGGAATGTAAACATAGAATATAGAAAATTTAAAAAAAATTTTAAAAAAAAAGAAATGGAAAGGGAAACATAACAACAGAAACTAAGGGAATCCAGAAATCATGAGGTCCTACTACTAAAGCCTATACTCAGCAAAACTGGGAAATCTGAATGAAATGAACAATTTTCTAGACAGATACCAGGTACCAAAGTTATATAAGTATCAGATAAACAATCTAAACAGTCCTATAACTCCTAATGAAATAGAGGCAGTCATAAATAGTCTCCCAATTTCAGATACACTGAAACTAATAGAAAAAAAGTGGAGAAGAGCCTGGAGCACATAAAAGTCCTTTATAATAGGAAATTGTATAACACTAATACTGCAAAGCATTGAAAGCATTCTTGTAAAACAAGAAACATTTTGGAAGCTGATTCCTACACAGTAAGATGTTAATTTTAAATTCCATAATCAGCAAGAAAATAATTCAATATATATATAGTCAAAGAATGAAGGAAACTGAGGAGGTTCCCTAGAGAGTGTCTATTACACAAAAGTAAGAATGGGAACTAGAAAAATGAAACAAAACAAAATGAAAAGTAAAGTCAGAATGGCAGAATCAACTTTAATTTACTAGAAATTTCACTGTACATGGATGGAGTGATTATCCACAATTTCAGGGATAACCTGGGGATGGGTAACTATATAACAAGTATTTAAAAACCTTCCCCTTGGGTTGGGTGACGCAGAGTCAAGCAGGTCTATGTGCTGTGAAACAGACATTAAGTTATCCATTCTAGAGAGAGAAAACTCTTAAAATCTGTTGTCATTTCATTTCTTTCTATTACTTTTTTCAATAGATCCTTTTACATAGTACAGGGTGGCCTTGATCTTGCTATCCTCCTGGTCCAGTCCCCCAAGCAACAGTGCTTAATGACACATACCTGTAATTTAAGCTCTGAGAATATTTAAGGGGAAGTAGCTTTCAAAGCTCACTGTGACGTCATAAGTACAAACTACTAAAAAAATGATTAAAAAGGACAAGAAAAGAAAAACACTTGGCAAAATCATGACTTTCTGTGCTAAAAAATAATTCAATTCATCATGGACAGAAATGTAAAAGTACAAGCTATAAAATTCTGACGGAAATACAGATAGGCATGTTTTCGTGAACTTGGATTTGGTAATTATTTCTTAAATGTGAACAATACACACACACACACACACACACACACACACACAATCATATAAAACTATAGGCTACCCAGAGTTCATAAGATTAAATATCTGTCTGTTTCTTTTTTTTAATATCACCAAGACAAAAATGAAACCCCATGAACAGAACTTTATAAATATTTTTATAACTTTACTTAAAAGAATAAATTATTTAAATATATTTTGATAATGACATCCAAAGCTGCTTGAGATCAACATATATTTTAAAAACTAACCCTCCATTTAAAAGTTATCAAAGAGCATGGAACATCATATCTCCAGTGATGATATGCAATTTAACAATTATAGACATGGAAAAACGCAATGTTTCTAATGAGCAAGGAAGCGAGATATTATTTCACAGATATGAGGTATTCACATTAATGAGGTTTCTACATGGTCAACCGCTATAAATAAGAAACTGCTGAGTACTTAGCCCCAAACAGGATAACTATATCATTATAATCTCCTCTAAAATGCAGGAAATATGAGAGTTGGGAGACAGGCTGAGAGAAGATGAGAAGCACTGTGATACTTGTGTTCTGGCCTTGATGTGACTGAAGAAATTATGGAAGCAAACTAATAGCAGCAATTATTATGGTACAAGATCAGCACAAGGCTAGGCCCTTCTCGGTTGTATCATGGAGGAGACCTGGCCTTGTAAGACTCTGATCTCATCTAGCACTGGAGAACAATTAATGGGGAGGGAGGGTCATATTCCTCAGTAGACCCCCACCAGTAAAGTGCCATTGCTCAAGTAAACAATCTCCCACCAGAGGGCATGCTGCTACTATTAATTAAACATATAGACTATAGAAATACAGGATAAAAAAAGAAAGGAGATTAGAAAAGCAGATAATTGTTGGGAAGAAGAAATTGTGAATAGGTATTTATTTTTTGTTTCCAATATTTTATTCACTTTATTTGACAATCATAGCTCTCCTTTCCTCCTTTCTCCTCTACTCCCAGTCCCACCCTTACAAATCTCTCTCTCTCTCTCTCTCTCTCTCTCTCTCTCTCTCTCTCTCTCTCTCTCTCTCTCTCTCTCTCTTGTTATCTCCTTCCCTACTCTACCATGGGCATCCAATCCCAGCAGGACTAAGCAATCCTCTCCAACTGAGGCCCAACAAGGCAGTCCAGGTAGGGGAAGGGGTCCAATGGCAGACAAAAGTCAGAGAAAACCCCCACTACTCCAATTGTTAGGGAACACACATGAAAACCAAGCTGTGCATCTGCTACGAATGTGTAGGGGACCTGGGTTCAGCTATTCTCTTTGGTTTGTGATTCGGTTCCTGTGAACCACCGACGGCACAGGTTAGTTGACTGTAGGTTTTCTTGTGGTGTCCTTGGGCCCTCCAGATTGCTCTCTTCTATCTCCCACTCTTCTACACGACTCTCCAAGCTCCAGCTGAACTTTGGCTATGGGTCTCTCCATCTGTTTCCGTTGGCTGCTGAATGAAGCCTCTCAGGAGACATTTATGCTAGATTCCTGTCTGCACGCATAGCTGTGTATCATTAACAGTGTCAGGGGCCGGCTCTCTCACATAGAATGGGTCTCAAGTTTTGGCACTCATTGTTTGTCTGTTTGCTCAGTCTCTGCTCCATCATTATGACCTTTTTGTAGGCAGGCAAATTTTCGATTAAAGGTTTTTTTGAGTGTGTTGATGTCTCTCTTCCCTCCCTTCACTGGAAGTCCTGCCTGCGTATAAGTGGTGACCACTTCAGTCTCCATATCCATACCGGTATGAATTTCAACACCCATAGGCTGCTCAAAGCCTTCCATACCTCAGGTCTCTGGCTAGTTCCAGAGATCCCCCCCCCAATAATTTTCACTCTCAGTTCCAGCTCTCTTCAGCCTCCCTTCTCTCCACATCTGATCCTCAACACTATTCCCTTCTTCACCCCCTCATCCACTCGGTTCCCCTTATGAGTGAGATTTATTCTTCTTCCTTTGAGCCCTCCTTATTACCCAGTTTTTTTTGCGGGGGAGATTTGTATAATGTAGCATGTTTGCCATGCACTTTATGGCTAATGTCCACTTACATGTGAGTACATACCATGCTTGTTTTTCTGGGTCTGGGTTATTTCACTCAGGATGGTATCTCAAGTTCAATATATTGCCTGAAATTTACATAATGTCTTCGTTTTTAATAGCTGAATAGTATTCCATATTTGGTAGGGGCCTGCCCAAGCCTATAGGCTCAAGTGAGGTAGGACACATTAGATGAACGTCAAAGACTGATGAACTCTGGCCTGGTAACTCTCATTATTTTATGCTAAGAAGTACTGGCTTTTTTTTCCTCTTAATTCTTAATACTCTGTGCTCATAAGTGTTGGCATCTATTAGCCATTGTTCTGTGGCTAAATGCTGCTGGTTTCTGGTAATAAACTCTTATTGGCAGCAATGGGGAATTAAGAAGAAAAACAACTTAATTGCTAGGACATTTTTCTCTCCAGCTCCAGCACCCCTTGCTGGCCAGGCAGGATGTTTGGAACTCATTACCTTTTCATAAACTAGAGAGAAAAGAAAAGGAAAGGAAGAAAGAAAGAAAGAAAGAAAGAAAGAAAGAAAGGATAGAAAATTCATACATGCAGAAAACATTCATTCTGTATGAAGCTGAAGCAAGGCTCACCATGATTTATTTTTGGTTCTTAGTTCTTATATTCTCTCAAGACAGTTAATCACATGGTGTTCAGAGCATTTTTGCATCCATATATTCACAGCAAGATCAAAACAATAGCTCATGTCATAAAATGACAAAGAATTATATCAGAAATGTTTGCATGTCTTTCCATTAAGACTAGTACCTGACTAAAAATTCATTATCTATATTTCAGACCCATAAGTACGTTATAAAAGCAACAATTTCTATGTCAGAAGTTCACATGGTTTGGTCAAAAGACAAAACATCTGCTTAGTGTCTTATTCTTTTCAAGTTTTGTATTGATAAACTAGTCAATATTGTACTTTTCTCCCCTTGAGATACAATAAATTGTCTGCTCCCTGTTTATGATCTTTATTTATCAGCTAGTAGTCTCATTTCTAGCTTACAAGAGATGTTGACTAATGTCCAGAAATCATTAGACTATATAATAATGCCAGGAAATGCATATCAGTAGCAAGAAGCAATCCTGGGGTGAACTTCCTTGGGATATTGCCTCAGAGCTCACCCTTCACAAGTCATACTAAACAGTGGGCCACTTCCAGAAAAGTCACTTGAATGCCTCTAGCCTTTCTTAGATGGCTTCTGACACACTTTTTCTTTATTCATCCGTCATTTAAGGAGCATACAGACTGCTTACAGTTTCTATTAGGAATAAATGAACATTTATATTATAAAAGATCAAAATTAACAAATGGGACCTCATGAAACTGAAAAGCTTCTGCAAGACAAAGGATAATGTCAATAGGACAAAATGGCAACCTACAGATTTGGAAAAAATCTTTACCAACACTATATCCAATAAAGGTCTAATATCCAAAATACACCAAGAAGTTAGACCCCAGAAAAACAAATAACTCCATTAAAAAAATGGGTAGAGAACTAAACAATGTGTTCTCAACTGAGGAATCTCAAATGAATGGAAAGCACCTAAAGAAATGTTCAACATCCTTAGTCATCAGAGAAATGCAAATCAAAACAGCCCTGAGATTCTACCTCACACCAGTCAGAATGACTAAGATCAAAAACTCAGGCAGGGTGTTATTTCCCTAATTTCTTTCTCAGCCTGCTTGTCCTTTGAGTACAAGAAGGCCACTGACTTGCTTGAGTTAATTTTATAACCTGCCACTTTGCTGAAGTTGTTTATCAGCTGTAGAAGTTCTCTGGTGGAGTTTTTTGGGTCACTTAGGTAAACTATCATATCGTCTGCAAATAATGATAGTTTCACTTCTTCCTTTGCAATTTGTATCCCATTGACTTCCTTATGTTGTCTAATTGCTCTTGCTAGAACTTCAAGTACTATATTGAAAAGATATGGAGAGAGAGGGCAGCCTTGTCTAGTCCCTGATTTTAGTGGGAATGCTTCAAGTTTCTCTCCATTTATTATGATGTTGGCTACTGGTTTGCTGTAGATTGCTTTTACTATGTTTAGGTATGGGCCTTGAATTCCTGCTCTTTCCAAGACTTTTAGCATGAAAGGATGCTGAATTTTGTCGAATGCTTTTTCAGCATCTAATGAGATGACCCCTTCACAATAGCCACAAACAACATAAAGTATCTTGGCGTAACTCTAACCAAACAAGCAAAAGATCTGTACAACAGGAACTTCAAGTCCTTGAAGAAAGAAATCGAAGAAGACCTCAGAAGATGGAAAAATATTTCTTGCTCCTGGATTGGCAGGATCAATATAGTAAAAATGGCCATCTTGCCAAAAGCAATATACAGATTCAATGCGATCCCCATCAAAATCCCAACTCAATTCTTCATAGATCTAGAAAGAGCAATTCTCAAATTCATCTGGAGCAACAAAAAACCCAGGATAGCTAAAACTATTCTCAACAATAAAAGGACTTCTGGGGGAATCAATATCCCTGACCTCAAGCAGTACTACAGAGCAATTGTGTTAAAAACTGCATGGTATTGGTATAGCAACAGGCAAGCAGATCAATGGAACAGGATTGAAGACCCAGAAATTAACCCACAGACTTATGGTCACTTGATCTTTGATAAAGGAGCCACAACCATCCGGTGGAATAAAGATAGCCTTTTCAACAAATGGTGCTGGTTCAACTGGAGGTCAACATGCAGAAGAATGCGAATTGACCCACTCTTATCTCTTTGCACTAAGATCAACTCCAAGTGGATCAAGGACCTCCACATAAAACCAGACACACTGAAACTATTAGAAAAGAAACTTGGGAAGATCCTGGAGGACTTGGGCACAGGGGAAAAGTTCCTGAACAGAACACCAATAGCTTATGCTCTAAGATCAAGAATCGACAAATGGGACCTCATAAAATTACAGTTTCTGCAAAGCAAAGGACACTGTCAGAAGGACAAAACGGCAACCAACAAAGTGGGAAAAGATCTTCACCAACCCCACATCCGACAGAGGGCTAATATCCAATATATACAAAGAACTCAAGAAGTTAGACCCCAAAGAACCAAATAACCCTATCAAAAAATGGTGCACAGAGCTAAACAAAGAATTTACACCAGAAGAAATTCGGATGGCCGAGAAACACCTTGGAGGGGAATTATTGGGGAACAGATGGGGGGGGAGAGGAACTATGGGAACTATGGTGGGTGGGAACTGGGAAAGGGGAAAGCCTTTGGAATGTAAACATAGAATATAGAAAAAAAAAGAGAAACACCTTAAAAGATGTTCAACATCATTAGTCATCAGGGAAATGCAAATCAAAACAACCCTGAGATTCCACCTCACACCAGTCAGAATGGCTAAGATTAAAAACTCAAGAGACAACAAGTGCTGGCGAGGATGTGGAGAAAGAGGAACACTCCTCCACTGTTGGTGGGATTGCAAAATGGTAAAACCGCTCTGGAAATCAGTTTGGCGGTTCCTCAGAAAATTGGGCATGTCACTTCCAGAGGACCCTGGCATACCACTCCTGGGCATATACCCAGAGGATTCCCCTGCATGCAATAAGGACACATGCTCCACTATGTTTATAGCAGCCTTGTTTATAATAGCCAGAAACTGGAAGGAGCCCAAATATCCCTCAAAGGAGGAATGGATACAGAAAATGTGGTATATTTATACAATGGAATACTACTCAGCAATTAAAAATAATGAATTCATGCAATTTGTAGGTAAATGGTTAGACCTGGAAAATATCATCCTGAGTGAATTAACCCAATCACAAAAGAATGCACATGAAATGCAATCACTGATAAGTGGATATTAATGAGCCCAGAAGCCCTAAATACTCAAGACACAAATAGCAAATCAAATGATTCCCAAGAAGAAGAAAGGAGAGGACCCTGGGCCTGTAAAGATTGCATCCAGTTTAGTAAAGAAACCGAGGGGGGAGGGGGAATGATTGGGGAACAATTGGGGGGGGAGAGGAACTATGGGAACTATGGTGGGTGGGAACTGGGAAAGGGGAAAGCCTTTGGAATGTAAACATAGAATATAGAAAATAAAAATTTAAAAAAAAGATAAAAAAAAACTCAGGCCGGGCGGTGGTGGCGCACGCCTTTAATCCCAGCACTTGGGAGGCAGAGACAGGCGGATTTCTGAGTTCGAGACCAGCCTGGTCTACAGAGTGAGTTCCAGGACAGCCGGAACTACACAGAGAAACCCTGTCTCGAAAAAACCAAAAAAAAAAAAAAAAAAAAAAAAAAAAAAAAAACACTCAGGCAGCAGCAGATTCTGGCAAAGATTTGGAGAAAGAGATGATTCCTCCATTGGTACAATTTCAAGCTAGAGCAGCCACTTCGCAAATCAATCTGCCTGTTCCTCAGAAAATTTGAAATAGTTCTACCTGAAGACTCAGCTATACCATTATTAGACATATCCCCAAAAGAAGCTACAACATATAACAAGAACACATGTTCAGCTATGTTGATAGCAGCCTTATTTATAATAGCCAAAAGCTAGAAACAACCCAGAAGTCCCTCAACTGAAGAATGGATACAGAAAATGTGGTTCATTTACATAATGGAATACTACTGAGCTATTAAAAATGATTATTTCAGGAATTTTTCAGGCATATGGATGGAACTAAAAAATATCATCCTGAGTTAGGTAATCTAGACCCAAAAGAACCTACAAGGTATATATTCACTGATAAGTGCATATTAGCCCCAAAGCTCAGAATACCCATCATCTAACTCACAGGCCATATGAACTTTCATAAGAAGGAAGGCTAAAGCATAGAATGCTTCAATCCTACTTAGAAGGATGAATAAAATAATCATGGAAGGCAGAGGGAGAGAGGGACCTTGGTGGGGTAGGGGGAAGTGGGAGAGAAATGGGGGCAGTATAGTAAGTGACAGAATTCCAAAGTGCCAGAATGAATAGAAATATGTAGAGGGGTAACCACTAGAGAGTCCTAGAAACCAGGGATGCAAAACACTCCTAGGACCCAATAAGGATGCCATTAGCCTAAATACCCAACAGCAAGGAGATAAAACCTGAAGAGAAGACCTCCAATAGATAAATATGGCCCCCAGTTGAGAGATGGAGTCATTTCAAAATCTTTAAGCCAGAATTGCTCTTGTCTAAACAAAATTCAGAGAAGAAATAGAGCAAGGACTGAGGAAAGGTCATTCAGAAATCACTCCACCTTGGGATCCATCCCACCTCAGACACTAAACCCTGACACTATTGCTGATGCCAAGAAGTGCTTGCAGATAGGAGCTTGATATAGCTGTCCTTTGAGAGGCTCTGTCAGCACCTGAGTAAGATAGATTCAGATACTCATAGCCAACCATGGGACTGAACTCAGAGATCCCAGTGGAAGAACTGAAGGGGATTTCAACCCACAGGAAGAACAATATCTCTAACCAGACACTTCAGGCACCCAGGGACCTGGCGACCAAACCACCAACCAAAGATATACATGAGCTGGTCCATGGTACATGTATCATATTACCTTGTGCCATTGGGAAGGGAGGTGCTTGATCCTGTGGAGGCTTGATGCCCCAGAGTGGGTGTATGGGTGGGTGGGTGAGCACCCTCTTAGAGGCAGAGAAGAGGGAGGATGTGGTGAGTAGACTGCAGAGGGGAGACCAGGAAGGGGCACATTTGAAATGTAAATAAATAAAACAATTAATAATAAAAATATACTCAAGAAAAAAGAGAATTACAATTACACTAAGGTATTTTATTTGAATAGGTATTTTAAAATCATGGAATAAATAGTGTTTATAAATCATGACGTCATACATTAATCCCAGGATGTAAATGTAAATGTAAATGTAAATCTGTCTCCTGAGAGGCTTTGCTAGTACATGACAAATAGTAGTGGAGGCTCACAGCCAACCAGTGGACTGAGCACAGAGTCCTCAATGGAGGAGCTAGAGAAAGGACCCAAGGAGCTGAATGGGTTTGCAGCCCCACAGGAGAAACAACAATATGAATCAACCCAGAACTCCCAGAGACCAAACCACCAACCGAAGAGTACATATGGAGGAACCCATGACTCCAGCTGCATGTGTAGCAGAGGATGGCCTTGTTGGACATCAATGAGAGGAGAGGCCCTTGGTCCTGTGAAGACTTGATGCCCCAGTGTACAGGAATGCCAGGACAGGGAAGCGAGATTGGGAGAGTTGGTGAGCAGGGGAGGGGGCTGTCAGAGGGAAAGTGAGGTAAGAGGCTAACATTTGAAATGTCTCTCCTGCAACTCCAAAAATAGAGTGACCTCTAATTCAGTTCTCTCTCCCAGTGTGTGGGATGGTTGGGATGGTCAGAGGATGCCAGTGAAAAAAGTCAAATTATTTTTTCTAAAACAAACAAAAAAAGACAGAACAATGCTCACCAACTCTTCAATTTGTAGACAACTGTCATACTTGCCTGATTTCAATAAACATGGTCTATTTTCCCATTTAAAAAAAAGAAATTGGCAAATTCCTCACAGGTGATATATAAAACTCATCGTGTAACCATGCTTTTATTATTACACATGTGCCAAGAAGAGGTGAAAATATGCATTCCAGTCAGTAACTTATGAGTTAATATTTACATCCATCTCATATTGTTCTGAAACTAGTAACAAAACAAATATTAATTAGTTGTTAAAGAACATGATGCATGGTTGTCAGTGGAAGATTATTAGGCACAAAAATAATCATTCCAACAAAAACGAAGGACACTCAAAAGCATTATTTTATGTGGGAAAATAAGACACAAAAGATCACACATTTTTAAAATCCAGTTTATATTAAATGTTCATACAGTCAAGTCTGTAGACAAAGCAGATCTATGTCATTGAAAGCTGGGAAAAAAAACAATGAACAGGGCTTCGAATGTGTAGGACGTCTTCTTTCCTTCCATCCTGCCATCTTCCTTTTACTTTGATGCTTGCACAATATTTGTTTGGGATGTACAATGCACCTGGCACTTGCTGTACAAGAAATTGAGTGTGCAAGTTTGAAAAGAGCACTGTTGCTAGCTTTCCAAAAGCTGGTGTTTAAGAAAAACATAGCTTCTATTAACCTTGACATTAGTAATTTATCACCAGCTTGGGCCATCTGCTTTATTTGAATCCGCTCAATACTGCACTGTATAATCAGCCCCTAGTTTTAAGTTGTTACAGCAACAAAGATATATGTGCATTCCACAAAGACAACATTTGTTCATATACCTCTCTACTGAAACTTGAGTTTGTACTGCAATATAGATACTGGGTTTAGATGCGGGAAGATGATGACCTTTATGAAATATATAAAAGTTAAACACAAATATATGTTACACAAAGTAGAGTCGGTTAGAAATACTACCGGGAAGAACATAGAACACTATAAAATATATTGGTGAACAACTGTTTTACTGGGAAATTCTGCCTCAGTGGTTGAATACTGCTATTCTATTATCTCATGTCTGTACACCACTGGGAAAGAGTAAAATTAATATAACTGCTCATAGATATAAGAAACTCATATTTCATCCAACCAATGTAAACAGAATGTAATTCAGAGCACCAAGAGCAATATGTGTGAACTCATTATTCTGCTTTCTTTTAATAAAAGAAGAGCAAGTGGGTGGGAGCGTGACATTCGGAGAAGTATTATAGTAATGAGTATTTGCTAGTACTTCTGAGAACTTACCACGCATTTCCTTTCACAGGCCAGTTATGAATGCAGGCATCACCAGTGTCAGGGAAATAAGCTAGGACAGTCATTCATTTACTCTCAGGAGCACTGTTTCCCAACTTACACATGCATAACAAATTTCTATATTACTCATATGAAGAAACTCTGGTTTGAAACGGATGCTTTCCTGGAATAGAGTTCATTAAAGATAATCAGAATCATTCTATTATGTTAATAAATAGTTTAGAATCAATGCAAAAGGTATTCTTGACAAGGTTTGCATAATTATTCCTAAAAACTTCTTCAATGACAGTTTTCCATTAAAATTATTTCTAAGGCTATGATAAAAAAGGAAAAGAACACAGTTCAGCAAAAAATAGTGTGTTAAATAATTTCCCAGAAAAAACTGTAATAAACATATGGACTGTAGATTGTGATACAATCGTGGATATTTCATACTATGTAAAGTATTTTCTACATAGCAATGTAAGTTTAGCTTTGCTGTATTTTGACACCATTAAAAGGGAAAGTTCAGGAAAGTAAACAAGGCTAATTTCTCCTGTTAAGTCCACACAAAGGATGACCAATCAGCAGCAGAAATTCTCCCGACTCCATCTAACCCAGCCAGTTTCATAGCTGACTCTCTCTTACTGGTCTTAAGGATGTCTAGTGATCAAGTGTCCTGTGCAAACCTGAACTTTGAAAGTAAATCTAGCAAGTCATTTCTATTTCCTTAGTCAATGTCAAAATCGATTGAAAAATGCAGAAAAAAAGATTCACATCTGGTGCATTTGCTGATAAAAATATAAGCCCAAAAACTTAGAGGCACTTATAACAGCTATTATCAGTAATCTGTGTATTTTGCTGTCATTGTTTTTCGGGCAGCATGTCATCTTTCCTGTAGCCCAGGTTAGTCTCACACTCCTGATCCAGCTTTCTCTTCCTCCTGTGTGCTCGGAATAGGCATGCTCCACCACATTTAGCAACAGCTTTGAAGTTCTGTGCACTTTTTAGCTGAGTAATGTCCTGTAAGATCTAATGTGACTTAGAAAAATCTCGGGTAAAGAATTTGCCCAAGATGCCCTTTCCAATCGGCTCCAATGCTAGTTGGTCTCAAATGAGAAATTAAATTTATAGATTCTAACTTTGACACCATTCAAGCTGCCATCCAGACAGATGCAGAACTTAATAAAAATAATTGTTTTGAAGATGAAATGGGAGCGGAACTACCTGTCCCAGGGGTAGTGTGGTGAGCATGTGACATAACTAAAAGGAATGGTAAGGAACCTAGGGACATGAGGTCACAGAGATGACAGGAATGACGGCTCGGGGCTGAGAAACTGTCAGACTTGTCAGACTCTCCGAAGATGTCCAGTGAAGGACAGAACAATGGCCTGACTCTGGATTTCATTATTCTAAATCAATTGGGAATGCAGCGAAAGTTTTAAAAAGACATTCTCTGTGGACACTTTTATTTCATTATTCATTAAATATCATTTCTTTTCTTCTGTTTTTGAACTCAAGAGTTATTAACTTAGAATAATCAGTCATGTCCTGACCTACTATGTTTTCACCCAGCCTCTTCCTGCCTCTCTACACACTATTATGAAATGGAGAGTAAGAGTTATGTCTGTTGGTTCTTAGTTTTTGCCTAACAGGAAAAGCTATGTAATGTTTTGTTTTATTATTTATTATTTACATCCTGTGATGGTTTGTATATGATTGGCCCAGAGAGTGACTCTATTTGGAGGTGTGGCCTTGTTGGAGTAGGTGTGTCATTGTGGGTGTGGGCTTAAAACCCTCACCCTAGTTGCCTGGAAGTCAGTCTTCTACTAGCAGCCTTCAGATGAAGATGTAGAACTCTCAGCTCCTCCTGTACCATGCCTGCCTGGATGCTGCCATGTTTCTGCCTTGATGACAATGGACTGAACCTCTGAGCCTGTAAGCCAATCCCAATTAAATGTTGTCTTTTATAAAACTTGCATTGGTCATGGTGTCTGTTCACAGCAGTAAAACCCAAACTAAGACACATCCCAAATGTTGCCTCCTCTCCAGGTTATGCCTGGAATAGTTCCTCTGCCCATCCACCCTACCCTTCATCTCTGAGAGGGCACCCCACCTTTTTCCCCCACCTTGGGCTTCAAGACTCATGCAGGATTAGGCACATCATCTTCAAGTGAGGCCAGAAGTTGTAGCCCTCTGCTACATGTGCTGGGGCCTCAGATCTGCCCCAGTATGCTCTTTGCTTAGTGGCTGTGTAATGTTCTTATGAGTACCTTACTTTTCTCTAACATCATCCTCTAGTTTTCTCCTCCCAGTTGTTCATTAATTATGGCCCATTCCAAGCATGCACCCTTAAAGACTTCCCAGGTCATTTTCTTCTTTCTTTATAATTTGACTCTTCCTTTATATAATTTTTCAAAGTGACACCTCTCGTTGAGGCATTGCCTGGTCACCATACTTAACATATTATACATTATTATGAAGGTTAGATTCTGCTTTCTCTATTCTCCTCCAATGGTTTTCTCAATAAAAAATAATTTTTGAGCCATTATATTTCATTCAATGCCATTCAGATATCATACATGGCTTAGTATTTGCTCAGTTACTATCTTTCCAGTAAGAAATCAGAAATCCAGAGAAATAGCCACCAGTAAATTTGGTCCCACATCAGGTGTCATTCAGTATTTTCTGCCCTGTATTTTTGAATGTTCAGATGTTTTTCCCATCTGAATTTGTACTGGGCCAAACAAATTTTTCCTTTTATCTCACTTTCCAATGGAAGAAGCATAGACTTTTAGTTTTCAATCACAATATCTAACAGTTCTTTTGCTAGAACTTTGTAATAACTTTCATGTGCATGTGTATGAATGTATGAATGAGTTTATGTATGTATATGGCATGTAAGTACTTCCGGAACTCCAAGAGCAAAGTAGAACCCAGAGCATGGCTTTACAGTGTTCCTGAACCCTTCTCCTCTGTATTTCTATGTTCATCCTTCATGTTCTCATCATTTTTCATAGCAGTCAAGAACATGCAATTCTCCATCAGAAATTATTTGAAATATAAAAAAGTTGCCTTAGCAAGACAAATACATTCAGCATACAATATCCCTTTTCCAGATTTAATCATTCCTTGGTTTCTTCATAGATTGTATTGCACTCCAAAGCAGGCACACAAGATTTTTCTTTAATTGGTTAACAAGGCATAAACTTGACATAGAGACAATATGACAGTGAGGCAAAAAAAAAAAAAAAAAAAAGTTGTGGTCATTCAATAAACACCTCATCATGAAAAATTAAACAGTCCATATTCCTTAGAATTGCTCCCCTTAAAGATAAGAGAGGCATCGAGATGCCAAATCCTGATGCATCCTGGTTAGGCAACTACTTTCAGGGCATCAACTCTAAGGCAATCCCTGCTTGCCTGCCTTGAGAGAGGCCATCCTTAGTAAAGAATAAGACCTTCTTCACAGAAACATACAAAATCAAGAAAGCACCTGTGTAAGGCTGGTCATGACAAGGGAGTGTCAGAAAGAGCCTGGTATATACTTTCCTTTAGAAAAAGTGCAGTACCTTGGTTTGTCTCTGAAAACACCATTCCTCCCAAAGTTCAACTGGTTTCTCATTATATTTATAAGCTTTTGAGCAGTTCTATGTATCTCAATCACATTCAGAACATTGGAATGGTTACTTTTTATTTTATCATCAAATCTTAGGTTAGCTAAATGTGCAAAACTAGGTTTCCAACTCTAAAGAATGATTCTTTTCCTCAAGGTTATCTACATGGATTTCACTAATCTTTGTCTCTACAAAGTGGCTAGAGTCAACTCTCAGTTGATTTAATATCTTGAGGCAGGTTGCCTGCAAACAGCAAACCAAACATGTCACTCTAGTCTCCAAGGATATGGTGTGTAAGGCTGCAATTTCTTTGTGTAAGCCTTTCCATATGTCCTCCCAGATTGTATCTTCTAGCCCCCTGGTATTTATACCATGGACCCCTCAATCAAATTAATGGTTAGCATAGAGCAGTCAAAATACAAATTATTCTATAGGAAAATGCTTAAAGTCAATATTGTATGTTTGATGACTTTAAAATAGGTTGGTATTTTACAGATAAATATGATAAAATTCATCATCTATCCTTTTTTTTCTTTGTATCTTCATTCTTTTTTTATTGTATATATTCTATATTTACAATTCATTTCCCTTTTTCTGGTTCCCCACCCCCAAAGGTCCCACATGTCCTTTTCCCTCCCCCTGCTCCCGCATCCACCCCCTCCCACTTTACTGTTCTTGTACTCTCCCACAATGATGTTTTGGTCCATTCTAGCACCAGTGTCCACTCCTTTCTTCTTGTGAGACATCACTTGATATGTGATTTGTGTCTTTGGTGTTCCAAGCTTCTAGGCTAATATCCACTTATCAGTGACTGTATACCATGGGTATTCTTTTGAGACTGGGTCACCTCACTTAGTATGACATTCTCCAGCTCCATCCATTTCTCTAAGAATTTCATGAATTCATTGTTTCTAATGGCTGAATAATACTCCATTGTGTTGGTTCAGTGACAGGGAAGCGGATCAATGGAATAGGATCGAAGACCCAGAATTGAACCCACACATCTATGGCCAATTGATCTTTGACAAAGGAGCTGAAAACATCCAGTGGAAAAAAGATAGCCTTTTCAACAGATGGTGCTGGCTCAACTGGAAGTCAACATGCAGAAGAATGAGAATTGATCCACTCTTATCTCCTTGCACTAAACTCAACTCCAAGTGGATCAAGGATCTCCACATAAAACCAGACACACTAAAACTAATAGAAAAGAAACTGGGGAAGACCCTTGAAGACATCGGCTCAGGGGAAAAATTCCTGAACAGAACACCAATTGCTTATACTCTAAGAACAAGAATAGACAAATGGGACCTCATCATCTATCCTTATGCAAAGGGAAAATAAAGAACTCAACAGGAGACTATTACCAAACTTGAAATAATTTGAAAAACTAAAGCTCTACCTGATAAATCAAATCCAAAAGAGTTTAAAATGGTAAATACTTTTCATTAAGCCAAAGTTTTCTAGTTAAGTTTGATCATTTTAAGCAAATTATGCACCATATTAAAGCATATTGGAACAGAAGAACAGAAAAATTTTAGAAGCTAAGATAAAAATTTTCAACTAAGATGATGTTTGTGTTGAGGGCCACCAGCAAGATAACTTAGTGGATAAAAGCTTTGGCAGCACAAACCTGA
Organism: Apodemus agrarius; assembly: GCA_964023405.1. Classification (NCBI taxonomy): domain Eukaryota; kingdom Metazoa; phylum Chordata; class Mammalia; order Rodentia; family Muridae; genus Apodemus; species Apodemus agrarius. Next base: position 54,921,455 of record OZ030023.1, on the reverse strand, counting down.
CTAACCTGAGTTTAATCCCCAGGATCCACATTTAAAAAGCTGAATGTAATGAATATATCTTTTATGCTAGCACTCCTGCTGTGAGAGAGATCTATTGATGGAAGATTCACTCAGAAGCCCACAGACCAACTATCCAGGAATATCAAGCAAAACAAAATGAACAGAGTGCCTACTTCAAAAAATAACTGTTTTAGAAAATAAAATGATAGAACCTGTTCATGAAAGTTATCCCCTGACCTACACACACACACACATACACACACACACACAAGCACATGCACATACATATACACAAACATACACACATACACCAACAACCACAATAATAAATATTTTAAAGATTATTTTCTGTTAGTATATAAAGTTTGTAAAAGTTAACTTATATACAAAAATGTAACTATGTGTAAAATTCTGAGTTTACTATGAATATATATACATATATAAATATCAATGGTAATAGACACTCTAATTGGCATACAAAACACTGTATTCAATCTAATATTCAAGCAACTTTCCTTATCCATTTATCCCTGATACCCATCCAAAGATTAGGGTCTGATTTCTAACATTCTAAATTATTTTGAAATTTCTTTAATTTCATGTAAGAAGAATCATAACAATGTTGTTTTGGTGTCTTGATTGTCTTAAAATTACCATTTTAAAATGTTGATTTTCATTTTTAATTATAAATGTATACATATATCCGCCTACATATGGACATATACAAATGCGTACAGGTGTCCATGGAGACCACAGACATTGGATACCCTGGAGCTAGAGCTACAGACTTTAGGAAACAAACTTGAGTCCTCTGGAAGAGCAAAAAGTGCTCTTAACAACTGAACCACTTCTGTAGACCTAGGATATAGTTTCTCATATTCATTCCTATAGATGAGTGCACACACAAACACACACACACACATCGATATATAGATACAGATGTAGCTATAGCTACTTAGATGTAAATATAGATATATGGTGCTGTTTTGATGTTTCACATCCTGTTTCTCACTCATTTTCTCTTCATATATTTTTCTTCCTTGATTGTTTTTAAATATTTTTCTTTATAACAATAGATATATTTTAGTATATTTTAATTATTATTTATTACAATATAATATATGAGTAGATGAGTTTACTTGTCTACTTCTACTTTTGACTGTTACATATACATCCTTTCTTGCTACTAAGCTCCATATCATTTTTTTCTCTTTATATATTTTAATTTCCTTTGACTATTGCCAAAGTAGAACGAACGGATCATACAATGAATTGTGCAGCAAATTAACTCTTTATTACTATTTCCTGCTATTTGACAGTTCTATCATTAAAGAAACATTTTTATCTAATCAATTTATTTGCTATCATTTTTATATTCTATATTCTTTATTTACATTCCAAATTATTTCCCCTTTGTGGGTTCCCCCCTCCCCATAAGTCCCATAAGCCCTCTTCCCTCCGCCCATTCCCCAATCACCCCCATCCCATTTCTCTGTCCTATGCTGCATCAAGCTTTTCCAGGACCAGGGCCCTCTCCTTCCTTCTTCTTGGTAATAATTTGATATGTTAATTGTATCTTGAGTATTCAGAGCTTCTGGGCTAATATTCTCTTATCAGTGATTGCATTCTATATGTATTCTTTTGTGATTGGGTTACCTCACTTAGGATGATATTTTACAGTTTCAACCATATGCCTAAGAATTTCATGAATTCATTGTTTTTAATTGCTGAGTAGTATTACATTGTATAAACATATCACATTTTCTATATCCATTCCTCCATTAAGAGACATCTGGGTTCTTTCTAGCTTCTGGCTATTATAAATAAGGTTGCTATGAACATAGTGGCAAATGTGTTCTTACTGTATTCTGGGGAATCCTCTGGGTATATGGACAGGAATAGTATAACAGGGTCCTCTAGAAGTGTCATGCCCAGTTTTCTGAGGAAACGCCAGACTGATTTCCAGAGTGGTTGTACCAGCTTGCAATTCCACCAGCAATGGAGAAGTATTTCTATTCCACCACATCCTCGCCAACACATGCTGTCTTCTGAGTTTTGAAACTTAGTCATTCTGACTAGAGAAAGGCAAAATCTCAGGGTTGTTTTGATTTCCATTTCCCTAATGATTAATGATGTTGAACATTTCTTAAATTGCTTCTCAGCCATTCAAAAATTTCAGGTGAAAATTCTTTGTTTAGCTCTGTACCCCAGGTTTAATAGGGTTATTTGGCTCTCTGGAATTGAACTTCTTGAGTTCTTTGTATATATTGGATATCAGCCCTCTGTCAGATATAGGGTTGGTGAAGATCTTTCTCAATGTGTTGGTTACCTTTTTGACTGATTGTCAGTGTCCTTTGCCTTACAGAAACTTTGTAATATTATGAGGTCTCATTTGTCAATTCTTAATCTTAGAGCATAAGCTATTGGTGTTCTGTTCAGAAACTTCCCCCCTGTACACATGTCCTCAAGGGTCTTCCCCAGTTTCTTTTCTATTAGTTTCAGTGTGCCTGGTTTTATGTGGAAGTCCTTGATCCACTGGGAGTTGAGCTTAGTACAAGGAGATAAGAATGGATCGGTTTGCATTCTTCTGTATGCTGACCTCCAATTGAACCAGCACCATTTGTTGAAAAGACTATCTTTTTTCCACTGGATGGTTTTAGCTCCTTTGTCAAAGATCAAGTGACCATAGGCTTGTGGGTTCATTTCTGGGTCTTCAATTCTATTCCATTGATCTACCTGCCTGTCACTGTAACAATACCATGCCGTTTTCAACACTCTTGCTCTGTAGTACTACATGAGGTCCAGGATACTGATTCCCCCAGAAGTTCTTTTACTGTTGAGAATAGTTTTAGCTATTCTGGGTTTTTTGTTATTCCAGATGAATTTGAGAATCGCTCTTTCTAACTCTATGAAGAACTGAGTTGGGATTTTAATGGTGATTGCATTGAATCTGTATATTGCTTTTGGCAAGATGGCCATTTTTACTATATTAATACTGCCAATCCACGAGCATGGAAGATTTTTGCATTTTCTGAGGTCTTCTTCAATTTCCTTCTTCAGAGACCTGAAGTTCTAGTCATACAGATCTTTCACTTGTTTGGTTAGAGTCACACCAAGATACTTTATATTGTTTGTGGCTATTGTGAAGGGTGTCATTTCTCTAATTTCTTTCTAAGCCTGCTTATCCTTGAGTATAGGAAAGCTACTGATTGGCTTGAGTTGATTTTATAACCAGTCACTTTGCTGAAGTTGTTAATCAGCTGTAGAAGTTCTCTGGTGGAGTTTTTTGGATCACTTAAATATACTATCATATCATGTTCAAATTGAAAACAATTTGTATCCTTTGACTTCCTTATGTTGCCTAATTGCTCTAGCTAGAATTTCAAGTAATATATTGAAAAGATATGGAGAGAGGGGGCAGCATTGTCTAGTCCCTGATTTTAATGGGATTTCTTCACTTTTTTGCCTCCATTTAGTTTGATGTTAGCTACCGGTTTGCTGTATATTGCTATTACTATGTTGAGGTATGGGCCTTGAATTCCTGTTAAAGGATGCTGAATTTTGTCAAATGTGTTTTCAGCATCTAATGAAATGACCCTGTGGTTTTTTTTTTTTTTAGTTTGTTTATGTAGTGGATTATGTAGTGGAACCATCCATGAATCCCTGGGATGAAGCCTACTTGATCATGGTAAATGATCATTTGAGGTGTTCTTGGATTCAATTGGCAAGAAATTTATTGAGTATTTTTACATTTATAATAATTAGGGAAATTAGTCTAAAGTTTTCTTTCTTTGTTTGATCTTTGTGTGGTTTGGTATCAGTGAAATTGTGGCTTCATAGAACGAGTTGGATAGTGTTCCTTCTGTTTCTATTTTGTGGAATATTTTGAAGAATATTTGTGTTAGGTCTTCTTTGAAGGTCTGACAGGATTCTGCACTAAAACCATCTGGTCCTGTGCTTTTTTTGGTTGGAAGAATTTCAATGACCACTTCTATTTCTTTAGTGGTTATGGACTGTTTAGATGATCTATTTGATCCTGATTTAATTTTGGTATTTGGTATCTGTCTAGAAAATTGTCTATTTCCTCCAGATTCTCCAGTTGTGTTGAGTATAGGTTTTTTAGTAGGATCTGATGAATTTTTTAATTTCCTCAGTTTCTGTTGTTATATATCACTTTTCATTTCTAATTTTGTTAATTTGGATACTGTCTCTATGCCCTATGATTATGGTATCTTCTACATCTGAGATTCTTTCTTCTATCTCTTGAATTCTGTTGTTGATACTTGCAGCAATGATCCTTGATTTCTTCCCAAGGTTTTCTATCTCCAAAGTTGTCTCCCTTTGTGATTTCTTAGTTGTTTCTACTTCTGTTTTTAAATCCTGGTTGGCTTTGCTCAGTTCCTTCACTTGTTTGTGTTTTTCTGTAATTCTTTAAGAGATTTTTGTGTTTCCTCTTTTATGACTTCTGCCTGTTGACCCAAGTTCTCCTGTATTTCTTTAAGTGATTTTTGCATTTCTTCTTTATTGGTCTCTATCTCTTGACCCATATTCTCATGAATTTCTTTAAATGATTTTTGTGAATCCCTTGCAAGGGCTTCTACCTTTCAATTAATTTTCTCCTGTATTTCTTTAAGAGATTTATTTATGCCCTTCTTTTCTTCCTCTAACAGCATCATAAGCAATGGTTTTAAATCCAATTCTCTTTTTTTCTAGTGTGTTGTGGTATCCAGGACTTGCTGTTGTCAGAGAATTGGGTTCAGATGCTTCCATAGTACCTTGATTTCTGTTAGTAACTTTCCTACGTTTGCTTTTTGACATCTGGTTATCTCTGGTCTTAGTTGGTTTTGTTGTCACTGTCTGTTGCCTGAACCTCCTGTAAGCCTGTATGGCTATTTCTGCTCCTCTGGATGACTGTGTCTCCCCTGGCACATATTGCTGATGGGCTGCCCTACTCCGGTGCCATTGGAACCCTAGTGTGCCTTGCCTCAAGCAATGTTATACTTGGGGTTGTCTCTGTGTACCTGGTATTGCCTGTCCTGTCTCTCTGGGAGTGAAGATGTTGGCAGGGAGCCCTTCTGAGTTCGGATTAGTCTGCAGAGCATACTACCCCACAACAGGGCTGGCACACAGATGAACTGCAGAGCTGCCCAGGTCGTGGGCACAGGCAGAAGCGTGTACTCTTCAGTAGGTGGTTTAGTCCCTGGGAGCTCTGGGGTGCTCTGGTTCGTGATATTGTTGTTCTTCCTATGGGTTGCAAACACTTTCAGCTCCTTCAGTCCTTTCTCTAACTCCTCCACTGGGGAGCCCATGCTTAGTCCAATGGTTGGCTGCAAGTATTCCCCTCTGTATTTGTCAGGCTCTGACAGAGCCTCCCAGGAGACAGTTATATCAGGCTCCTGTCAGCAAGCACTTCTTGGCATGTGCAATAGTTTCTGGATTTGGTATCTGCATATGGGATGTATCCCCTAGATAGGGCAGTCTCTGGATGGCCTTTCCTTCAGTCTCTGCTCCACACTTTGTACTCCTATTTTCTTTAGACAAGAGTCCTTCTGGTTAAGAATTTGGAGATGAGTGGGTGGCCCATCCCCCAACCAGAGACCTTGCCTAGCCTCTGGATATGGTCACTTCAGGTTCTCTGTCCCATTTGCTGGGCATTTCAGTTAATATCATCTCTGTTGGGTCCTGGGAACCTCTTGCTTTCTGGGTATCTGGACGTTGCTGGTAGCTACCCCCAGTTCCCCACCCCACAATGCTACACACCTCTGTTCAAATTCCTGACCATCTGTATGTATATCATCCTTGTCCCTTCTCATACCAGATCCTGCCCTCCCCTTTCCCCCTGTTCATCCTCTCTTCCTAAGTCTTTCCCACCCTCTACCACCCCTTAGTGTTTTGTTCCCTCCTCTGAGAAGGTCTGAAGCATCCACATTCTGGTCTTGCTTCTTCTTGAGCTCCATATGATCTATGAATTGTATTGTAGGTATTCTGAGCTTTGGGGCTAATATCCACTTATCAGTAAGGGCATACAATATGTGTTCTTTGTGACTGGGTTACCTCACTCAAGATAATATTTTCTAGTTCCATCCATTTACTTAAGAAATTCATGAATTCATTGTTGTTAGTAGCTGAGTAGTATTCCATTGTGTAAATGTACCACATTTTCTGTAACCATTCCTCTGTTGAGGGACATCTGGGTTCTTTTCAACTCCTGGCTATTATAAATAAGGCTGCTATGAACATAGTGGAGCAAGTGTCATTGGTATATATTGGAAAATCTTTTGGGTATATGCCCAGGAGTGGTATAGCTGGGTCCTCAGATAATATTATGTCCCATTTGCTGAGAAAATGCCAGACTGATTTCCATAGACATTATACCAGCTTGCAATCCCAAAAACAATAGATGAGTTTTCCTCTTTCTCCACATCCTCACCAGCATTTGCTGTCACCTGAGCTTTTTATCTTAGTCATTCTGACTGGTGTGAAGTGGAATCTCAGTGTTGTTTTGATTTGCATTTCCCAGATGACTAAGGATGTTGAACATTTCTTTAGGTGTTTTGCTGCCATTCAGTATTCCTCAGTTGAGAATTCGTTGTTTAGCTCTGTAACCCATTTTAATAGGGTTATTTGATTATCTGGAGTGTAACTTCTTAAGTTCTTTATACATATTGGATGTTAGCCCTCTATCAGATTGGTAAAGATATTTTCCCAATCTGTTGGTTGCTGTTTTGTCCTATTGACAGTGTCCTTTGTCTTACAGAAGCTTTGCAATTGTTGATCTTAGAGAATAAGCCATTGGTGTTCAGTTCAAGAAAAAATTTCCCTGTGCCTATGTGTTCAAGGCTCTTCCCCACTTTCTCTTATATTAGTTTAAGTGTATCTAGTTTTAGGTGGAGATCCTTGATCCACTTGGACTTGAGCTTTATACAAGGAGATAAGAATGGATTGATGTGCATTCTTCTACATGATAACTGCCAGTTTAACCAGGACCACTTGTTGCAAATGCTCTTATTTCCACTAGATGGTTTTAGCTCCTTTGTCAAAGATCAGGTGACCATAGGTGTGTGGGTCCATTTCTGGGTTTTCAATTCTATTCTAATGATCAACCTGCCATTCTCTGTACCAATACCATACAGATTTTATAACTATTGCTCTCTAATACAGCATGAGGTCAGGGATCGTGATTCCCCCAGAAGTTCTTTTATTGTTGAGAATATTTTTCACTATTCTTTGTTTTTGGTTATTTCAAATGCATTTGCAAGTTGCTGTCTCTATCTCTATGAAGAATTCATTGGAAATTTTGATGCGGATTGCATTGAATCTATAGATTGATTTTGATAAGACAGCCATTTTTACTATATTAATCTGTCAGCCTTGAAGATGTGTCCATCTTCTGAGATCTTTGATTTCACTCTTCAGGGACTTGAAGTTCTTGTCATAGAGTTCTTCTACTTGCTTGGTTAGTGTCACACCAAGGCATTTTATATTATTTGTGACTATTATGAAAGGTACCATTTTCCTAATTTCTTTCTTAGCCTGTTTATCATTGATTAGAGGAAGGCTACATATTTGTTTGAGTTAATTTTATATCCAGATACTTTGCTGAAGTTGTTTGTCAGCTGTCAGTGTTCTCTGGTGGAGTTTTGGGGAGTCATTAAAATATACTATCATATCATCTGCAAATAGTGATATTTGACTTCTTCCTTTGCAGTTTGTATTCCTTTGACCTCCTTTTGTTTTCTTATCACCCTGGTACTGTATTGAATAGGTAGGGAGCAAGTGGTCAGTCTTGTCTAGTTCCTTAATTTAGTGGGGTTGCTTCATGTTTCTCTCCATTTAGTTTGATATTGGCTACTGGTTTGCTGTATATCTCTTTTACTATGTTTAGGTATGGGCTATGAATTGCTGATTTTTCCAACACTTTTACCATGAAGGTGTGTTGAATTTTGTCAAGTGCTTTCTTAGCATCTAATGAAATGATCATGTGGGTTTTTTCTTAGTTAGTTTATATAGTGGATTATGATGATGGATTTCCTTACATTGAACTATCCCTGCATCCCTGAAATTAAGCCTATTTGATCATGATGAATGATCATTTTAATGTATTCTTGAATTCAGTTTGTGATCATTTTTGTTTCTACTTAGTTTATTTTAGTCCTGAGTTTGATTATTTCTTGCTGTCTACTCCTTGGGTATATTTGCTTCTTTTTGATCTCAAGTTTTCAGATGTGCTGTCAAGCTGTTAGTGTTTGCTGTTTCCAGTTTCTTTTTTGGAGGCACTCAGAACTATGAGTTTTCCTCTTAGTACTTTTTTCATTGTATTCCATAAGGTTGGGTAGGTTGTACCTTCATTTTCATTAAATTCTAAAAAGTCTTTAATTTCTTTATTTCTTCCTTGACTAAGTTATCTTTGAGTAGTGTTGTTCAGCTTCTATGTGTATGTGGGATTTCTGTTGTTTTTGTTGTTATTGAAGACCAGTCTTAGTCCGTGGTGATCTGATAGGATGTAGGGGGTTATTTCAACCTTCTTGTATCTGTTGAGGCTTGTTTTTTACCAATTGTATGATGAATTTTGGAGATGGTACCATGAGATGCTAAGAAGAAGGTATATTCTTTTGTTTCAGGATGAAATGTTCTGTAGATACCCATTAAATCCATTTGGTCTATATCTTCTATTAGTTTCATTGTGTCTCTCTTTTCTGTTTCCATAATATGTCCATTGTTGCAAGTGGTGTGTTGAAGTCTCTCATTATTTTTGTGTGAGGTGCAATGTGTGCTTTTATCTTTAGTAAAGTTTCTTTTATGAATGTGGGTGCCCTTGCATTTGGCAAATAGATGTTCAAAATTCAGAGTTCATCTTGGTAGGATTTTCTTTGATGAGTATGAATTAACATTTTGGATAACTTTTTTTGAAAATTAATTTTCTTTGATATTCCAATGACTACTCCAGCTCGTTTCTTAGGACCATTTGTTTAGAATTTTCTTTTCCAGCTTTTTACTCTGAAGTAGTGTCTGTCTTTGTCACTGCTCAGATGTTCTATTTCTTTGTGATTTACTTTTTGTAGCATTGTGTTTTGAGGAGATTGTACATCTACATCTTACCTCCAGCTGTGACAGAATGTAACTGACAAAGGCATGAAAAGCAGCTCAATGTTAGTAAATACCAGAGAAATAGAAGTGACAATAACTGTGTGTTAGTGAGATTATTAGCAACACAAGATATCCAACATGTTATAGAGGATGAAGAGGAAAGGAGATTTATATATACCTATGGGTAGGTATATTGTTAGTGTGGTTATTACAAAAGAGTATAGGCATTGCTCAAAAAAATTGAATATACAACTAGTATATGATCAACAATTCTAGAAGTAAGCATTTGTACAAAAATGTTAGTTTGTGATATTGCTATCTGTACCTCGGTATTTTTGAGCTACATTCATATGTACAGTATCAGAACTACAAAATTATTAAATAACAGGTAACCACACTACATGAAGTATGAGCATTCATTGTTCAAAAAGAAAGACTTTCCTGGCTTTGCTGGAACATAGATAAGCTAGTTGAGCATTTCTTATTAAAATAAGGTAGGCATAAAAAACCTAAACTTTGCATCATTTCATCTGTAGATAAACTAAAGCAGTGAAAATTACAGGAGCCCCAGGAACAAGGTTGTCTAGGGTATGTGCAGGAGGAGAAGTAGAGTTGCTATAGAATGAATTTTAGTTTACAAGAGAAAATTTCTAGAGAACAACAATGTGAATATAATTAACACTACTGAACTGGACATTAGCAATGGTTAAATGGTACTCTTTTCAGATACCCTGCTGTTGCCCTGTGCCATAGGGACCCTACCACTTTAGATCAGCAGGACTGGACTCATCACTTGTTCATACAGTTTATAGATGGGGTGTATCTGGGTCTGGTAGTAGCTGACCTGGTTAACCTCCAACTCTCTCACACCCATACCACCAAGGCAAGCTCTCCAGCACTGCCAAAGATAGATCACCTAATACTGCCGCTAGAAAGAGCCAGGGCCAACTGTCTAGATCTCATGTATTTGGGCCCCAGCACCCATAACAGCAGAGGCAGCTCTGCTGTTCTGCTCAGGCTAGATATGTGGCCTGCTCACCTCAGTAAAGGCCCTGTATTGATAGCACTACAGAAGCCATAGGCTTGTAACTAGACCAATGACTCATTGCAATGACCATTTACAAGTAAGGATGCATGGACAAACATGTATAGTGACACAATGGAACAACCTATAACATCCATAATGATATTTTTCTCCCCGTTTTGGCAGGGTGATTGAAAGGACAGAGCACAGGTACAAAGGGAGGAAGAGATGAGTGGGATGAGCCTGCATGGTGTATAGTTAAAATAGCAAAGATTCATATGTATAAGACCAAATAAAACTTTAAATCTTCAGTTTTCCAATTTTTTTAGATATTTTTTATTTACATTCCAAATGCTATCCCTTTTCCTTGGTTCCCCTCCAAAACCCCATTATCCCATCACCCCCTCCCCCTGCTCACTAACTCACCCACTCCAGCTTCCCTGACCTGGCATTCCCCTACACTGAGGCTATAAGCCCTCACAGGTCCAAGGTCCTCTACTCTCATTGATGTTCAACCAGGCCATACTCTGCTACCCATGTGGCTGGAGCCGTGGGTCCCGAGATGGGTACTCTTTGGTTGATGGTTTAGTCACTGCAAGCTCTGGAGGTACTGATTGGTTCATATTGTTGTTCCTCCTATGGGGCTGTAAACCCCTTCAGCTTCAGCTCCTTGGGTCCTTTCTCTAGCTCATCCCTTAGGGACCCTGCGCTCTGTTCAGGGATGGGCTGAGAGCATCTATCTCTGTATTTGTTAGGCACTGGCAGGGCCTCTCAGGAGAGAAATGGGACTTCATAAAAATGCAAAGCTTCTGTAAGACAAATGACACTGTCAATATGACAAATAGGAAACCAACAGATTGGGAAAAGATATTTACCAATCCTATATCTGATAGAGGACTAATATCCAATATATACATAGAACTCAAGAAGTTAGACTCCAGAGAATCAAATAACCCTATTAAAAATGGGGGTACAGAGCTAAACAAAGAATTCTCAACTGAAGAATATGGAATGGCTGAGAAATGCCTTTTTTTTTCAAGTTTAAAGTCATTTTTTTTTAATTTTTATTTTCTATATTCTATGTTTACATTCCAAAGGCTTTCCCCTTTCCCAGTTACCCCCCACCATATGTCCCATAATTCCTCTCCCCCCCTGCTATTCCCCACTCATTCCCCCCCCCACGATTTCTCTGTTCTGGGTCTACAATACTGGATCCAATCTTTACAGGCCCAGGGTCCTCTCCTTTCTTCTTCTTGGGAGTCATTTGACTTGCTAATTGTGCCTTGAGTATTTAGGGCTTCTGGGCTCATTAATATCCACTTATCAGTGATTGCATTTCATGTGTATTCTTTTGTGATTGGGTTAGCTCACTTAGGATGATATTTTCCAGATCTTACCATTTACCTACAAATTGCATGAGTTCATTATTTTTAATTGCTGAGTAGTATTCCATTGTATAAATATACCACATTTTCTGTATCCATTCCTCTTTTGAGGGATATCTGGCTTAAGAAATGTTCAACATATTTAGTCATCAGGGAAATGCAAGTCAAAACAACCTTGAGATTCCACCTCACACCAGTCAGAATGGCTAAGATCAAAAACTCATGTGACAGCAGATACTGGAGAGGATGTGGAGAAAGAGGAACATTCCTTCACTGCTGGTGGGATTGCAAGCTGGTAAAACTACTCTGGAAATCAGTTTGGTGGTACATCAGAAAATTGAACATCGTATTACCTAAGGACCCAGCTATACCGCTCCTGGGCATATACCGAGAAGATGTTCCAACATGTATTAAGGACACATGCTCCACTATGTTCATAGAACCTTATTTATAATAGATAGAAGCTGGAAAGAACCCAGCTGTCCCTCAACAGAGGAATGGATACAGAAAATGTGGTACATTTTTTTTAAACTTCATTCAGACACCTAATCTTGCATCATGAAATTTCTCTTCTTGCTAAATACAATTTAAGAAACTAACAGTTAGTAAAACAAAATTTCTCATTAAAATATAGAGAGAATATTATGTACTATGTAAAGGATTATTTGAAGAACATGGTCACTTTTTTCAATAATGTATCTATATCCTAATATATGTGTAACTATATCCTAATGAGTGTTAAATGAATATTAGTCACAAACATAAAAATTACCCTGGAATTTATGAGATTATCATCTAATGACCTCATAAGTGATATCGCTTAGTAATTGTCATTTAGTCATATGTTTCCTTACTAAAATGTCAAATGTGTTGTCTGACTTGGTTTCATGAATAAACCCATGTATGTTTCACATGCCAGACTAATAAATCATGTTTAACTTCATATCATCCTATATTTTGTTACTGACTTCATAGCCTTTATCATAGAATGTGAACTGGGAAAGTGGAAAGCCTTTGGAATGTAAACAAAGAATATAGAAAAATAATAAAAATAAAAAAAAGAAAATGTGTTGAATTTGGATGAAGGAGATTCTAAAGGCAAATTTCATAATTTAAGTAGTAAAATGTATTGATATTTTATTCTCAATTATTTGTATTTTAGAATGACTTCATATTTCATATGGCAGTTGAATTTCTGTCATTTTGATTCATTAGTTAAACTGTGTTAAGATCAGGTATGTGAAGGGTATAAAAAAATCTGAGTGGTATATCAAAGGCCTACAGTGCTATGTAAATTTAGCACTGTCTTGAAATGCTTTTAGTGACCTTGGATACAACCCTGCATGTAATAAATAATGACATATGCATTAATTTACAACATTTTATGCTCCCATATTTTATAGAGAATCCTGAATTTTTTTCTAAAGAAACTGAGCATAGGAGATCTTGTTCATAATTGCTTAATAAATGGCCATAGTATCTAATTATTAACTCAACACTGTGATTCAAATTGTATAATTTCTTTTAGTGTTAGTAGTTCATTTTATTTCCATCTGTTTTTAAGGAGAATAGATGAATAATCTATTATTAAGCAAGCACAACACATCTCTTCAAATATTCTTATTTATTTCCATCTTTTAGAAATGTGTTAAATTTCACATAGTGACTCTGATGTCACATTGTGCATTGCATTGACTTGGTCAAAGATAATGTCCTATGTCAAAGAATGTTTTATTTAGTAGCTCTCCTATGTAAATAGGTGCACAGACCACTATTTATATTATGAAACTTAATATGGTTTCACATCTAATAAAAACAGCACATGTAACTAAACTAGTTTAATCATTATCTATCTCTATCTCTTTCTCTGATTCTAAGTCAAGTCTTCATATAGTCCAAACTGGCTTTAAACTTGTTACATACCTAAGTATTATTATGCACTTCTTTTCCCCTTCTCTGCATCCCTGAAAGCTGATATTATTGCAGTACATAAGCACAGCTGGTTTGTGTTGTGCTGAGGATCACACCACTAACACTAAATACTAAGCAAGCACTCTACCAACTTCTTGGCCAGCTATTGATTTTCTTCAATATCAAGTATGACACATTGAGAAATATTCTACATTTGAAAGACATTTCATCTTTTTAAGTGTTGAAAGATTTTGGAATTAAAAAAATTACCCCTTCAAATAAATACAGGTCTTCATTTCAATGCAAAAATCACTGGTCAGCAGAAAACTTTGGGTTTTTTTGTCTGTTTGTTTGTTTGTCAACAATGCACATAAACATTTAGAAAAACAAACACGGTGTAAAAATATGGTTGAGTTCAAACTTGATTAGCCAAAAATGCATGTGGCTAATAAAACCTTAATGTGACTACATGTGAGCAACAGTTGTGAGCTGAAATGTAACTGATTTAAGGTCAAAAGGAGAATCTGAAAAGAGGATATAAGTTTGCATTGTCCTTCTGTATTAGATGAATGTCTAGATTGAGGAAGGTGGAATTATCTTATTAAAAGTGAGTGTCTTAACAGGTGTGAAAACTTACCAGTGTACAGTCCTGTGGAAAGGGTAAAGAATGTAGGTCTGAGAAGCACTATGAGTTTAGACAGAGTAACTGGTAACTGGAAGGTAACCACCATTGGTGTACAAGAGGGTATTTATCTTAAAGCCCTGTAGGAATGACAGACAAAAGTAGGGCTTTGATTAAAAGAAGCTGAACACCAATGGTGGAACGTCCTCAGAAGACTGTGCCAGGACCAGCCCCTGTGGCTCTTCCTTTTTGTTCTAGGTTCTTGAGACAACTGGGGGAGAAGAGTGTTGACTAGGTCTTAGGAGATATTTAGGGTTGTTGTATAGTAATAAAACATTTTTCCTATCTTAAGTCTAACTCTTAGCTGCAGTGGCTAACCTGCCGGTCTGGGTTCCTCTGGGGTGAAAAGCCGTTTAGATTAAGTAAAGTAGCCTTTGTTCTATTTCTGCAGAAATTGTACAGCTCACTAATTGTACTCACTAGTACAGCTCTAACTTTCAGCCTTCTAGTGGAAGTAGCAAGAAGAAAAAGGAACACTTGGATTTACTTCTAAGTCAAAAATTTTCCTATGAAAGTTCTCTAAGAAAAAGTGGGAAAGGCTTGTAAGAAAAGGGGGATAAAGGGTCTAAAAAGTCAAGGATAAGTGGAATCTAAGTAGGATAAGGAATGCTAAGAAGAGGGGGATAAGGAGAATAATGCTAAGAAAAGCAGAACAAGGATAATTTTTCTCCTTTCTATTTTCAGCACTTATATATCTATCAGAAAACATGATCACATGTTTAAAAGTTCATCACAAGTTTACACATAAATTCAAATCTTCAAATCATAAATTGAATAAGAAGTTTACAATGGAGAATGTTTACATGCATATCCATTAGGAATAATTATATAGCTAAACATTTATCACCTGTCACAGCTCCACAGGTTCACAGAGAGTTAAAAGCATAACTCCGTTACTAGTGAAGGTTTTTTTTTTTTTTTTTGTATGGATAAACTCAGTCAATATTTTATCTTCTGCCCTAGCACCTATGGTAAATTGTGCTGGGTGCCTTCAGATCAAGATGCTGACATCTCTGATCCTTCTAGAGCACCATCTGCCTAGGTGCTGCCATGCTTCCTGCCACAGTGATAACAAACTGAAGTTCTCAAGCTGTGAGCCAACCCCAAACAAATGTGCATATGAACTCACAAAGAGTGAGGCAGCATGTGCAGGGCCTGCATGGATCTGCATCAGATGGAGTCCTAAAGCTGAAGGGAAAGGTGCGCACATGCCCCCATTCCTCATCCAGATGTTATCTTCAACTGACAACCACTTGCAAATGAATATTCAGTTTCATCCAAGGGAGTCTCCCCGGGGAAACAAATTACTCTTTCTGTTTTAAAATATGTTTTATTCTTCTCTTATATATCACATGCAAATGACAATTTCCCTCCTCCCCTCTACACATTATCTTCCCACCATCTCCACTCTCCTCCAAATCCACCCCACCCTACCTTTCCTCAAAAAAGACCAGGCTTCCCAGGGACATCAACGCAACAAGCCACAACAAGCTACAATAAGGCCAGGCACATACCACTATTTCAAAGCTGAACAAGGCAAACCAGTGTCTTGTTTGTGTCCTACAAGTAAGTAAAAATGTCACAAACTCCCATTGTTAGAATTCTCACAATACACCAAACTACTCAGTCATAATATATGTGGTAGTTTGAATATGCTTGGCCAATGAGAAGTAACACTATATGGGGGGAGGGGTGATCTTATTGGAGGAGGTGTAGACTTGTTAAATGAAGTAGGACACTGTGTAGGCAGGGCTTTGAGGTCTCATATATATGCTTAAGTCTATCCAGTATGATCCAGACCTTTCTTCTGACTGCCTTCAGATCAAGGTGTTGAACTCTCTGATCCTTCTAGATCATCATGTCTGCCTAGATGCTGTGATGCTTCCTGCCAGAGTTACAATGAACTGAACCTCTCAAACTGTAAGCCAGCCCCAAGTAAATGTTGTCCTTTCTGAGTTACCTTGGCCATGGTGTCTCTTCACAGCAATAAAACTCAAACTAAGACAACATATACAAAAAATACTTAGGTCATGCCCCTACAGGTTCCCTCATCTCCCAAGTTCCTGTGAGTCCTGGTCAGTTGATTCTGTAGGCTGTATTCTCATGGTGTGTCCTGAACTCTGGTTCCTCCAATCCTTCTTCCTTCTTCTCTACAGGACTCACTGACCTCTGTTTAATGTTTTAGTGTGGGGCTCTGCATCTACTCCCATCAGTTGCTGGGTAAAGTCTTCTTTGGTCTCTTTAAAGTCTATTCTTCTAGGCTCAGGTCCCAGAACATTCTGTAGGCAGACCAAGCTGTAGGTCGAAAATTTTGTGCCTGGGTAGGTGTTAGGGTTCATTGAAGTTTCTCATATTGTCTGTTTTTTTACTTTTATTTTATTTTATAGCTTTTCTCCCTCCCTTTTTGGTCCCACAGATACTAAGCATATGTATTACATCCTGTTTCTTGGTGTGTGTGTGTGTGTGTGTGTGTGTGTGTGTGTGTGTTCTCTTGAATGTAACAGCAAGAACATCTGTGTCTATGTGTTGCATGTGCCTTTTCTTAGGCTCTTTTTCTTTTCTTTGTTTTGTTCTAGTCTGATTATTAGATTATGTTCTATCTAGTTTTATTTCATTATTCATGCTGTTTTTTTCTTTTTTTTGTTCTAGTCTGATTATTAAATTTTGTTCTATCTTGCTTTATTTCATTATTATTCTTTAAAATCTTGGTTGTTCTCTAAGGCAGAAAGGGGCTGGACATGGAAGAAATGGATTGTGAAGAAAAGCTGGGACAAGTAAATGGAGGAAAAAATGTGACCAGGATACATTATAGAAGAAAAAAAGCTATTTTCAATAAAAGTAAAGAATTTAGATGTATATTCTTGGATAAATTCTAAATATTTGTGAATGGAGGTTCCTAATTCAACATTTATCCTGCTATATTGCTTGGTAATTGTCTTTTCAGAATTCAAATCATTTTTTAAAATTCATTTAAATTAATATATTCAGTTATATATGTATGTATGTATGCATGTATGTGTGTGTACAAACAAGTACACTCAATTGTTAGTATACTTTGATTGCTTGAAACAGATTTTTAGAGATGTCAGTTTATATTTCATTGAAAATATATCTCGGTTAGAAACTTTACAGTTTCTCTCTCTCTCTCTCTCTCTCTCTCTCTCTCTCTCTCTTTTTCAAAGCTGAGGACCAAACCCAGAGTCTTGTGCTTGCTAGGCAACTGCTCTACCACTGAGCTAAATCCCCAACCCCTCTATTTTCTCTTAAACATTCTACAGTTTTTTTCATTTGACCATTTGCTATCAAAGAACAGATGTCGTTTAATGGACTTCATATGTCCCCAGTTTTCCTTCAATCAAAATCATTCTATCTGCCCTTGTACCTAGTTCTTTAAACAGCCGATCAGAATATCCTAAGAAATCTTGGGAATGGTTCTCTCTGTGCCTTCTCAAGGTGAAGGGGAATCTAGCAGTAGCGAATGTAAATAAACACCAAATCTTCTCTCATCTCTAAATCACTTTAGCACTAAGCATTTCCAACTTTAAACTGACTGGGAAAAAAATGATAGTGACCACAGTTTTCCCTGGAGAACAGCATGTCCACATCATCTTAAATCTCCCTCTTCTCTTTCTCATTACTTGCCCTCTTAATTATTGTAATATAATTATATTATTTTTGTTTTCATTATTACAATACATAGAGATGCATAGGTTGAATATTGATCTCTCAAAAATAGTTGAAAGGAAATATGTTTCCAATTTCAGAGGGTTTGTGTGTGTGTGTGTGTGTGTGTGTGTGTGTGTGTTTGGAAACTATTCAAAATATCATTTCTTCCTTTCCTTTTCTTTTTTCTTTTTTTTTTAATTTTTTTTTTAGTTTTTCTGAGACAGGGTTTATCTGTGTTGTCTTGGGTAGAACTCCCTCTATAGACCAGGCTAGCCTTGAACTCACAGAGATCCACCTGCCTCTACTTCCCAAGTGCTGGAATTAAAGATGTGTGCTACCACTACTTGGCTCAAAATAACATTTCTTTGTGAAGCTCCCCAAATAAAAATCTAGAAGCAGAATTCTCCAAAATTGTTTTGATCAGAAAATTTTAGGTCAAGGAGCATTTTAAATTCCTGGTGTTCACAATATGAATATTTAGTCTGCATTACAAATAATAATTAAACATATATGAATTCTTGTCAACCAATCACAAATAATTTTGGATATTCCTGTATGGTATTTGATATAATTGAATATGATTAATTTTATCATCAGTTTGTTTGATGTCAGTAAAAATAGGAAGTGCACATTACCTAAAGTTTAATATTACTTGCACAGACTTAAGTGAATTGTATTCTATGTTGCTACTGTGGGATAGACAGTCTTAAGTGTATTCAGTCTGTTTTCAGAATCTTCTCAGTACAACTCAATTGCAATACTAATTATTTGATGCATTTTTGTAGAAATTCACTGGGAAGGAATGGAAATAGAGGAGAAGGAGACAGACTATAAATGTGTGTCTCTGTTTTACAAACTACTGCAGTATCAACAGGCAAACAGTATCTGACAGGCAAAATCCTTTTGATAAGCTATTGATTAATGTTTTTCGGCTGTAAACCTTCATCTGTGCACGAAGTAGACACATATCTCTTGTCACCAGAGGCAGTTAGACTAGCAGGAGGTCATTACAACTGCTGCTCATCTCTGCCACTCTTTGACTTTTGGTTGGCCAGGTTACTCAAAAGGTTTGTGAGAGACTAGAAACATTGTTTTCAAGCTGTGATCAGGATGGCCATTTTTTTTCTAAGTACAGCCGTTGCTATGTGACACTGACATGAAAGACATTAAGTATACCAGGTCTTTTAATGATTGCCCCTTTGACACATAACTTTAACTTCTACACTCCAGCAATTGTCTCAGTATACTCCAAAGGATTCCACACCCATTTCAAACTAATATTTAAATGAAGATATGCCATTTTCAGCAAATTTTTTCAGACACATACCCATTCAATGAAACGTAAGTTACTCATGTCTGTGAAAATATAACAGAATTCTGTGGAAAATGAGAAGAGGTGATCTTCAAATAGAAATATGATGAGTAAAAAGAGAAGAAAATATATAATATCCCTGACACTTGCTGAAAGGTTACCATTAACGTGCTAGAGTGAGAAATAGAATTGAAATAAAAAGAGGAAAAGAAAAATAGAAAAAGAAAAAATAGATATCTTTTAGGAGCTTTGCAGTTATTGAGTAAATAAGGTTACTGATGATCGCAAATATAAAATCGGCCCCAGCAAGTGGTACTGCTCCTGACCACAAATGAATGCTGCCTCTTCAACTGAATAATGAAACAGCAGGCACTCTCTAGAGAGGATTCATGACAAAAATAGCAAAAGTGTATTCATTATGAATCACATGCACTGTCTGAAATAAGAGGAAACCTTTCAGGAAAAACTAAGAATTCCCTAGGCCCTCATTACCGCAGTCAACACAAAAAGGGAGAAATGGGATTGGGCTCCTCTTTCCATCTGAATGAGGGATGTGGAGAGAACACCACAGTTTGGCTTCACTGAGCTTCTTGGATTTTGAAAGGATATTTTCAATTCATCAAACTCAAGCGTGCACTATAGAAATCATAGCAGTTCTATCTTTAATTTATGATGCTCAGTTTACTTTCATTTATGAGTGCCCACACACGTTACTGCAAATTTCTCAGAGCCATTTGAAACTTGGCAAGCACTTAACAGAGAAATATAGATGCAGAAAGCTGCTAAAGATCATAGCATTGTTATAGTCCCTCCATTTTCTTTCTTTCTTTCTTCTCTCTTTTTTTATGCACAAAGAAAAAAACGCAGTTGTAATGAGCTGAATTCTACAAATTCACTGTGATATGTAAATGAGCCAAATTTACAGGGCTACAGACAACAAAGCATTTTGACTCCCACATTTCTTCTGTGTCTATTAATTAGCTTTGACTTCTAATGGAACAGTCACACTGTTTCCAAATCCACTCCCTTTAATTTAGTTTCTGTATATAAACACTGAATGTAATTTTGTCCTTAGTTTGCAAGATTCTTATTCAACAACTGGTTCCACAGAATAGAGTTTGCTAGACCTTGGTCTCTATCAACCTGCAAAACAGTAGGATACTCCACTACTAATCTGCGTTCCCACACTGGGATAATTGTCTTCTCATTCTAGCACCTCTAACTGTTGCTTCTTTGGAATTCATTTACTCTCTGTAAGGAAAGACATAGTGAATTGTGTGAAATAGAAAATACAGTAACTGGTAAACAAATAAACAAACAAGCTATTTGGTAAGATTATAAAAGTTCAAGGAGAGAGAAAATGAGGTTACAGAATTGTTGTGGGGTTTTGGGATACATAGAGTAAACACTGTGATGAAGAGCAGGAGTAAAGAGAAGCCACAGGGAAAGTTGAAGTTACTATTTCGCTTGCTATCATTTTTCTCAGACTGAAATACATTTTATCCATTAGCAAGGACCTATTGCAAAATATGCAAGGGGCTTTCTCATAGAAATAAACTTTCTTCATTCCCTGTGCATTATATTCATATACACATATATGCACATGTATGCTTATAAAAACATGCAAAGTAGAGAAAACATTTAAGCATCTTACATATTAAGCATAAAATGAAAGTTAAATGTATGCTTCTCTGATTATTCCTACATACCCTTCCCCAGGAAACATTTGCCTATTTCCTATTCTATAAGAATTCAGGGGGGTATATAAATATCAATTTCAGTGAAACTGATATGGTATTTGACCTTAACAACAGCCAGCCACTCTACTGGCTCAATTACAACCACATGAAAAATGTATACCTGAAAACCTGAAAGCCCTTCATTTCCCCTAGTGGATGGGGGAAAAAAGGAAGAGTATGTAATGCTTTGAATAGCATTTGATTAGCTTGAAGTCCCAGAATTGTGATCCTAATATCTGAATCCTAAGAGACTCAGCACCCTCCCGCCCTTCAAGGAAGTGGGCTCTACAGGGACTGTATTTAAGATGACAGTCTCTAGAGAATGGAAGTGTTCTTTGAGCTGGCTTTCTCATTAGGCTTGCTAAACTGACAGATTGGGACCCTAAGGCTGATAAAAAGAAATGCTTCCCTTGGGAGGCACTTACATGAATATTTACCTTCAACTGGATATCTACATGAGAATGCTGTAGCAAAGCAGTCCTGGGACCTAGGGAAGAACCCTACATAAAAGACAAAGGAATGTCAGCAGAGGGAAGCTAGAGCATTTGCATAATTGTCTAGAAGCTGAAAGGGGAACTCAACAAACCAGCTAGAAGAGATGGGAAAATATGTACTAATGAACCAGGGTGAATGAATCCTTGTAGCATGAGAAGTTCATTCTTCAAGAAGACCAAAGGGGAAAAGGTCACTATTAAAGTCTGCCAAATGCAGAATGGAGAAATGTGAAATGTCAATCAAAAGACTTTTTCTCATTCCCATTAGCTAGAGGCTAAAAATGTGAAACACAGTCTGATACATAGTATAGTCTGGAAAATTCCTGCTGTAATCTGTGGATATTCCAATTTCACCTTTTTACTAAACATGTATATTACGTCTCTTGGAAACCCAGAGAAAATACAAGAAATGTTTTCTTAACATTCAAATTCTCATCTGCTTTCTTTATTTTAAAACTTTTCTATCTCTGTCCTGACAGAAAATGACAAAGCTGATGTCTCCATAAAACAGCCTTTCCAGTTGTACAGTTCAGTTGTCTATTAAGACATAATGAGTCTGGGCAATGCCTTAGGCACTCACTGAGATGTAGATATATCATTTATCCTATATCATTACAGCATCATATAATGTTATTCTATGCTGATACATGGACATCCCCTTCACAATTTTTCTTGTGATTCCAATGCATTCTGTGAAGACTAGTTTAAGTGGCTATGGGTTGTAGACTCTTGACTTATTTAGACACTGCCACAATCTTGTGAAGAAATACCCAAAAGCCTTCTATTCTTTCTCTTTACAAGATGAGTAGGGTTGTGAGATCATAGGTTTTATTCCTTTCATTTGTTTGTCTGTTTTAATATTGTAATTTAATTGTGACATTTTTGCCTTTCTTTTCTTCATGTCCTTCAAACTCTCCCAGATATCACTCTCTTCTCTCTTTCAAATGTGTGGACTGTTTGATCATCAATTGTTGTTGCAGGTATATGTGTATTTGTACACATATGGACATAGTACACATCTATAAATACACACACATATATATATATATATATATATATATATATATATATATATTCTTAAATATAGTCTACAACCTATTGAGTCTATATAATATACATATATTTTCAGGGTGAATACTTGGCACTTTGCAACCAATTGATGTGCTCTAACCTACAGAGGACCACTTCTTCCAGTGTGGCCTCAAGGTCTTCTCCCTGAACAATTCGGCATTTTCATTTCAGTCCTCCTAATACAATTCACATTTAGGTGGTCACGCTGGTGAGCCCTTTTAAGATATTGCTTTTGTTGTTACTAGGACACACAATCTCACAGAAAACCCCTTAATCCTTCAGATCTTACTATCTTTCTACAATCCTCTTACACAATATAATCTGAACCTTATGATGGGGAAGTGTTTTGCAGATATATGCATTAGGATATATGCTTTACAACTCTGCATTTTTTTTTATTGTTTGTGGTTTTCTCTTGTGTTCTCCATCTGTTACAAAGAGAAGTTTCCTTGATGAGGGCTGAAGAATACACCTGTCGGTGTATATGAAGAAAATCATTTATTGATTGTGGTTAGGTATTAGTTGGTTAAGCGGTGACAACTTCTCTTCCAATAACTATGATTTCTTTAGCATTGAGTAATCTAGGTTTGCAGTACCAGATGTTGTATGTCTCTTGTTGAATGGGTTTTAACACCAACTAGAAAGCTATTTCTAATCACTGAAGTTATGGGTGTCACTACTACACCTGTAGAGTTATATTGTCATATTGGTTGTTGATGAGGTTCACAGCCACCATAGATTATAGGTGATTGGTTGCCTTCATTCTTTAGAGGTTTGAATAGAGCCTTCTGATACCATGAGCACTACTCCTCAGGGAAGGGATGTTTGTTTCTGTGACTTTGAAAGATTACTAGACTATAAGGTGTAGTGATGTTTTGCATCTTTTTTTACATATTTATAGTTATTAATATAATATAAATGGAATGAAACAGTATTGATTTTCTAGAAAGAAAGTTATTGATATAGCTTTTATAATCACCTAAATATTCCACTGTATTAACATATCACTCACTATCCTCATCACAAGAACATTGTGGTAAACAAAAATACAGATTGCTTCTACTGAGGCTTGAATTTACTTCTCATTTATTTGAGAAGCATTTGTCAGACAATAATCTGGAAATTAAGTTAGGAAATGTAATCATTGCTATAGAGAAATTTTAATCCAGTAACAGGGCTGCTCTGACAGAGAACCACATCCAAAGATATGATCTAGCCAGAATTCAGACATGTCCTGTATTGTAGTTTGATCTAACTGGAAGGCAGGTATGCCCTTACTACCTTTGATTCCTAACAATGAAGGTAAGGTTAATTTGTAGAAGGAAACAGTCATGTTTGAAAGTGACATCTAATTGAGGAGCAGATAAAGTGATGAATCAGAGAAAGTTTTGACAAGAGAGGATATGCCCAGATCTCATGAGAACAGCCCAGAAAAGAGAGGCTATTTAAGAACACAGCACAGAAAAGAGAGGTGATTTAATAGCAGCATGGAGAGAGAGAGAGAGAGAGAGAGAGAGAGAGAGAGAGAGAGAGAGCTAGAGAATAGCTTTATGGGGCAGTTTTACAGAGACAGGTTTCAGGTGAGGACAAAAAAGTCAGAAGATCAGAAGGAGCAAGAAGATTAGATCAGATTGACAAAATCAGTTTGACTACAATCAGAGCAATTCAGTGAGAAGCCAAGAGACACCAGTTTGAATTAGTCAGCTTGAAGAGTTTTGAACCAGAACAGCTAAGTCAAACCTACCAGCCAGAGTTCAGAGAAAATTAAAACAGATGAGCTTATTTAGCAATAAGTTTTAGAGGCTGAAACATTCTATACCTGGATTAGATTATACAAGGCCTAGGCTTAGAGATAGAACAGAGAAAAAATGCTCTGGGGTCACCCCAAACTGTGCATTCGCACAGCTTGGGCCAGCTCTCATCTTACTTTATCATTTGAAAATGAAAAGTTAATTTTACAGGTTGTTGATATGCTGTGAAAGAAATTTCAAACAATGTGACATGAGACAATAACAATAGTGTTAGCTTTGTATTCAAGGTGACATCTGAGCACAACACATGACAAGTGGGGACATTTGAAAATCAAAGAAGCACCTACTACAAAGACCTAAGGTTTGTGTGTGCTTGTGCGTGTGCATGTGCGTGCGTGCGTGCGTGCGTGCGTGCGTGCGTGCGTGCGTGCGTGTGTGTGTGTTTGAAATAATTGATAGAAGAAAAAATCCTGACTTGGATGAGAAGGTTAAAGAAGTGTTCTCTACAGAAGACATGACATAATGGCCTAATCAAGGCATAAACTAAATATTTCAACATCCAATATAACCATATACAGGCTAAAATAGCACTTGGAATTTAACATACAATCAGGACAGTAACTCAGTCTGATAAGTCTTGGTCCCAAATCAATAAGTTGAGGAAGATTATCTCCAAATTTTGTGATGATACTAAACCTCTGTGAGATTCTATACATGGATGAAAAAATAAAACCCAATACTCTGGAAATACGTAGGGAAGAAAAAGAATATTTTTAAGTCGCAGAGAAGTTTACAGTTCTTTCTTCACTAAGTCATGGAAAATGTTCATTGATGAATGACCAAATGTGATTTATATCATGCACCCCATTCCTAGTCATCTCCTCATCCCTCCATATCTGCACTCTACTCTCACAACCTCCCCCTCAAAAGTAAACAAAAATATACATAAGTGAATAAAAATTACAAATAGTCTCTGGAAGCTGCTATGGAGTCTCACACAGTAAACCCTTTTACTCTCAAATGTTCGTTGCTTAGAGTCATTGGCTTGGTTCAAGGGCCTCTGGTTTCTGCTAAACTGTTAATACTGAATTCTCACTGGGACTCTTCTCAGCTATCTTGTTGCTGTCCGGTGTCATGGAGATCCTGTAGCTTTGGTTCTGCAGGACAAAGGTTCTTCATGTATTCAACCAGTTCATAGAGGACAGGTAGATGTTGGGTGAGCCAACGCAAAGTACTGGGTGGTAGCTGAGTTGTTGAGCCTACCATTGCTTCTGTGCCAGTGCCACCAGGGTCATTTCTTCTGCTTTGACCAGGTGAGGGGTGGGACCTGCTTTCCTGTCTGCAGCATCTGGCAAGGGAATGACTGGCTCTCCTTCACATATGACTCTAATTCTGCCACAACTATGCCCATACCACCCAAACAGGCCTGTGCTGCACAGGAGAGGGGCAGGGCCTGCTCTTCACACAGTGCTATAGCTGGTGAGGAGGCATAGGGCAAGCTTTTCCTCACTTCTGCCCTCAGCACCATCTCTCCTAAGATGCTCAGGTGAGGCCTGAGGTCAGCCCCTGGATTGCTGCAGCCAGTGAGGGGTGGGGCCAATTCTTCACAGTTCTTGAATATCAAGATGGCCCCAGACAACAGTCTAGACCAAAGACATCTACATAGACTTTGGTATTAACCTGAGCCAAGGATATTGACACAGACCCCTGATCCTTTAGGGCCATGGGTCTATACATGACCCTCAGTGGAAGCATGAGCCAGCATATCACCATGGACTCAGATGCCAGTATAGACTGCTCATGTCAGGCTGATCCTCACTACCTTCAACTTTCCAGTTCTTCCTTTCTTCATAGCACACAAACCATTCTGCTTCTTTTTCCCTCCCATTTCTGCAGTACATACTTGCCCTCCCCAACCCCCATCCTATGGGTGTACCTCTGGGTGTCTTCTGACCCACCAGTCTCTGAGTGGTTGCAGGCACAGAGTACATTTATTTTAAATATATCAGAACTGCTGCTCTGTGTTCTTTGCACATTCCCCAATGTTTAAGGCTCCATAAAACAACAGAGGATGCTTTTTATAGTATTCACCATATGTGTACTATGTGAGAAATAGAAAATGTCAAGGAGCAAGGATCTCTAGGTAGATGTTCTAAATGTTACACATATGTCATGATTTTAGGATTAAGTGTCACAGTGGGACACTTAGGCAGTATAGAATTCCACAGAGGATAGTTGGTGGTGATAAGAGTTGATGCAGTAGAGCATCAGATCTATGCTCCCATGAGACATCAGAAGCAAGAGTTTATCCAATCCTTCCATACCTGGACATAGATTTCGCCATAATATTCACATAAACTTTCTGAAATTATGAAAAATTTCTACCTTTGATAGCACATTGGATACTTCAAAATATATAATGTGATTTGGAATTTATATCTAATCATAAAACAGGTAATGTGTTTCTTCTTTTAAATATATGCTTGTAATCAGAACAGAATTGCCTTGCTTTCCAATCTCCTTTTCTTCCTCAAGTTCCTCCCAGATACCTTCCCTTAAAATCCTCCCATGATTTCTCACTCTTGAGTTGTCTCTCCTTCTTTGGTCATTATTATTACATATATGTCTATGTACACACACACACACACACACACACACACACACACACAGAGAGAGAGAGAGAGAGAGAGAGAGAGAGAGAGAGAGAGAGAGAGAGAAAAAACTTGCTGACTCTGTTGTGTTGTTTGTGTGTACGATTTTAGGACTGTCCACTTTGCCATGGACATCCAGTACAGGGCTTATCCATGGAAGAGGCTAATTCTTCTCTCAGCAGTCATTAGTTACCTGTAGCTCTTTTTCTAGAGGTGAGACACCATGAAATTTTTGCCCTTTCACATAACATGACTATTCACATAGCCATTGATCCAGTCTTGGTTGTACCATCATTTCTAGGAGAGACTTTCACAGCAGACTTCCTATTATTCAGACTCATACTCTCTCTACTCACCCCTGTCTGCTATCATGATGTTCCCCAAGTTATCGATGCAAAGCTGTGAGTTAGGCACATCCATCGGGGCTGGACACTCCAGGAACTGTTGATGTGTACATCCTGTACAGTTGTGGATACCTTTGATAGCCTCCATTTGTTGTAATGAGGTATAGCTTTTATTAGAGGTGATAAGGCTTTAGGCATAAGGCTAAGATTTAGAATGCAGAAAGGAACCATTCTGGTTTAATAGACTGGTGGTAGAAGATTAGGCCCGTGACCTTACCATGTTAGGTTTTCAAGGACCAGGAATAAAAATCATTTTGGAGAGCAAATGGCTCTGTAACTTTTGGATGACCTGAACTTATCCCTAAAATCCATATAATAAAAGTAGAAATTTGCCTCCTAAAATTGGACATGCATATGCACTCTGTGGCACCTGTACCCCCCACATACACACATAAATGTACACACACAAAAATACATGTATGCATACGTGCATTCGTGGATGCATCCATACATGCATATACCATACATACATAAATTAGATTCTTTTCTAATTCCATGTACTTTTGTGTTGAGTGAAGAAACTGTTCATGTAAGCACTGGGCAGAGTGGTCATTATTTTATGAAAGGAACAAAGAGTATGTTCTGATAGCTAAACTAGGAAACATAAAGCATGTTTATAAAACGACTAAGTGAATATTTGGCTAAATTAGAATGCATGAAATATGGGCAATGGCTCTCTGAATATTCAACTGTGGAATAGTGTGATTATTCTAGAAACACCTGTTTGGCAAGTTAAGGGTTTCCAAGTTGTCTTTGAACATCATCATTATATTATTACATTTTACAGAAAGTTTATTATAAGTACATAGGACAATTTTATTAAAAGTGTCTAATTGCCTTGTTAAATTAACAATCTTAACACCTCATCTCCCTATTTTAAATGCATAATCTTCATGACGGTAAATAGTTTGCTTGTAATTATTGCCCTCATAATTCATAAAGGCTGGAAACTGCAGGGATTTGTGGAAATTCTCTTATCTAATACCATTCTTCCTGCAACATCACCAAGCTAAACCTCCAATGAGCCATATGAATATATAGCCAGATGCTTGTCCCTGGAAGCCTGCAACTTTGCAGTGTTTTAAGATTTGCTGGTGTTTAAAGTGTTTCAAGTATCCAGATCAAAGCATTTTTTGCTTCATTCTTTGGTTCAAAAAAATACTTTTTGAAAGTCGTCTGTACTTCTTGGTGCTCATAGCATTAATAGCATAAAAAAAAAAAAACACCCAGGTCTAGTGAATCTTAAATATTAGCTTATTTGGCCTGGAGATGACAATTGAGAATTGTGGCTCTAGACTGTAATCAAGTTTCCTCTCTCTGCTTTCAAACAAGCTGTAGTATTACAGAAGAACATTTCTGGGAACTGATTTATCTGTGGGGGAGTATCTAGCACAGGTGTGTGGAGGTATCCTTTACAGTTAAACAGACATATCAATATTGGAAGAGGAAATACAACAGGAACACAGTCATCCAAACTCTCCCCAATAGAATAAACATTAGCTATGGAAAATTTATATTTGGTGACGTGTTGCCTAAGATGAGAGGCCATTTAAGGCTCACATAAACACCTATAAACATTTTAAAAAGAAAATTTAGAGATTAGTCTACTTGATAGGGTTTTTTTTTTCTATTTTGAATATTTTCAAATAGTTTTGAAAACTTTGACTTAGTCATTTAAAAATATTAATTGATATTTACATTTCTTTTTATGGGAAATAGATTGAACTCTCATATAGTTTACCCCGATTATGGTTTCCCTTCCCTCTATCCCTCCCAGCTCTTCCTCCCATCCCCCCTTCCCAAATCTGGATTCACAGCCTTTCCGTTCCTCATTTAAAAACAAAGATGCTTCTACGGCCTAACAACAAAATAAAAATCTAATAAAATAAGATAAAACGGAAATATTGAATTGGATAATTGAAGAGAAGAAAGAGCCCAAGAGAAGACACCTGAAACAGAGGCACACTGTTTCAGAATACTCAAGAATCCAATAAAAACATTAAACCAGAAGACATAATGTATGTGCAAAATACTTTCACAGTAAAATAATAATTAATAATAAAAAATAAAAATTATTAAATTTTAGAAAAAGGAAAAGCTGTGATACAATGTTATTGAAAAGGATATCGGGAACCTCCAAAAATACCACTGAGTTCACTTCCTGTTGGCCTTTTCTTCCTGAGAATTCAGCCTGTCCTTCACTTTGCTTCCCCTGTGAGACTCCCTTGGAGAAAACTAAAGTTTCATGTGCAAACGGTTATCAATAGATGATTATGTCTGGGTTAGGGATGTGGGGATGTATTCATTTACCCTCTCATCCGTAGGACCCCTACTGTTGCAAATGCCTGCAGACCCTGTACATACTACGTAAGTCTATGATTTCCTATGTACTTTGATTCTAGTGATTGAGATGGCTGCTTTTCTTTTTAACCTTTATCTATCCTTTCTTAGTTATATCTAATTGGTAGCCTGGCTACATTCTCCTTCTATAAGTAACCTCTGTAATTCTGCAGATTATAACTTTGTTATCATTGACTTGACAACTAATACCCACATTCAAATGTACACATAATGTGTTTTGTCTTTCTGAGTCCGGGTTACATAACTTGGTGATTTTTTTTTCTAGTCCCAACCAATCATACAAGAATTTCATGATTTCATGCGTTTTTATCGATTATTTTATTTATTTCCATTTCAAATGTTGTCCCCCTTCAGAGTTTCCCCTCCACAAACCCTCCATCACATTCCCTGACCCCTTTGTTTCTATGAGGGTGCTTCCCCACACCACCTCCATTGCTGCCCGCCACTCTAGCATCCCCTTACAGTGGGGTGTCAAGCCTCCACAGGACCAAGGGCCTATCTTCCCATTGACACCAGATAGGGCCACTGCTACATAGGTAGCTGGAGAAATAGGTCCCTCTTTGGTTGGTGGTTTAGTCCCTGGGAGTTCTGGGTGATCGGTTTATTTGATATTGTTGTTCTTCCCGGGAGGTTGCAATCCCCTTCAGCTCTTTGGTTCTTCCCCTAACTCTTCCATTGGAGTCCCCGGGCTCCGTCTGATGATTGGCTGTGAGTATCTGCATCTATCTTAGTCAGGTGCTGGCAGAGCCTCTCTGGGGACAGCTATGATCTTGTCAGCAAGTGCTTCTTGGCATCAACAATAGTGCTGGGGTTTGGTGTCTACAGGTGGGATAGGTCCCTAGGTGAGCCTATCTCTGAATAGCCTTTACCTCAGTCTCTGGACCATCTTTTGTCTCTGCATTTCCTTTAGGTAGGAACAATTCTGAGTTAAAATTTTTGAGATATGTGGATGGTCCCATCCCTCAACTGGGGGCCATGTCTATCTACTGGGGGATAGTCTCTATAGGTTCTGTACTGGCTAGTTTTGTGTGTCAACTTGACACAGGCTGGAGTTATCATAGGAAAAGGAGCTTCAGTTGAGGTATGCCTCCATGAGATCCAGCTGTGGGGCATTTTCTCAGTTAGTGATCAACTGAAGGAGGGCCCCTTGTGGGTGGTACCATCTCTGGGCTGGTATTCTTGGGTTCTATAAGAGAGCAGGCTGAGCAAGCCAGGGAAGCAAGCCAGTAAGTAACATTCCTCCATGGCCTCTGCCTCAGCTCCTGCTTCCTGACCTGCTTGAGTTCCAGTTCTGACTTCCTTTGGTGATGAACAGCTGTGTGGAAGTGTAAGCTCAATAAACCCTTTCCTCCCCAACTTGCTTCTAGGTCATGATGTTTGTGCAGGAATAGAAACCCTGACTAAGACAACCCATCTTGGAACCCATCTCCTCTTTGTTGTATATTTCGGTTAATGTCATCCCACTTGGGTCCTGGGAACCTCTTGCTTCCCTGGCATCTAGGACTTTCTAGTGACTACCCCCAGTTCTCCATCCTCCACTGCTACGTATTTCTGTTCAATTTCCTGACCCTCTGTACTTCTCTTCTGGATTTCATCCTTTTTAATGGCTGAGTGATATTCATTGTATAAATGTAAATGTAACGCAGTCTCTTTATTCATTCTTCTCTTGAAGGACATCAATGATGGGGGGAAAAAGTGGGGGGCGGCAGAGGAGTCTGCATAGGAGAACATAGGGGAATAGGGCAACACTGGCTAGGCGCACGCACCTCACTGGGGTAGAGAGAGCGGTCGATTCCCGAGTACCTGTAGAACACAAGACTGTCTGGCTAGCAGGGTGGAAGGTCCTTACCCTGTCATGGGCCTCCCTGGTACCTGTTGAGGAAGCTTGACTGAGAGGAGGCTGGGTCCTTTCTTGGTGCCTTACCAGGCACCAAGATGCTGGCTTGCTGCATGCTTCTACACGGGTGGGTTTTGATAAGAAGAGACAGCTCAATGCTTTACTATAGAAGAGTAGGAAGAGAAAAGGAGATGGAGAAGTAAAGAGAAAAAGAGAAGATAGAGGGATGGCCATAACCATGTGGAAAGAAGGGAAAGAATGGAGCGAGAGAGGGGGAACAGAGAGAGAGGGGCAAGAGAGGGCAGAGAGGGGACAAGAGATCCAGGAGGGGCAAGAAGCCTCCTGTAATAGTGGTCTGGCAACAGCCAGGTAACCGTGGGGCGGGGAAAACCTGAGTGTAGCCAGGTGACTGTAGCGGTGGAGCCCAGCCAGAATGCTAGGGGCCTGGGGCGTGGCCTTATGTGACTGATGACCACAGGATTATGGAGTTGAGGAGTCAGCAGTCTGAAAGCATAGCTCTTGTAGAATGTTCTACTGGTCTCCAGAGTGAGCCTTGCTTAACCAGGCTACAGACTGCCCTACAAGGTCCAACAAATGATGTATCAAATCTCTGGGTATGATTAATACAGCTGCAATGTGCATGGTTGAGCAAGTGCCTGTGTAGTACGATGAAGTGACCTTCGTATATATCCCTAAGACATAGCTGAATCTTGATATAGATCTATTCTCATGTTCCGTAAAAACTGACACACTCATTTCCATAGTTTCTACCGTATCTTGTCCTGCTACCAGCAATGAGAGAGCATTACCTTGCGAGGCCAACACTCGCTGCCCTTCGCTTATCTACTGAAGCCATTGTGAAGAGTATAAGATGATATTTTAAAGTTGATGGCTCTCATTTCCCTGATAGCTAAGAACGTTGAACATTCCTTTAAGTGCTTCTCAGCTATTTGTGATTCGTCTTCCAATATTTTTCTTTATAGATCTGTACAACATTTTAAACTGCTTTTCCTTTATATTGCTTTTGCCCTCTATTGGATGTATAGTTCAAAAAAATTTTTCTGATTCTGTATTTCCCTAAAGCAGTGATTGTCCACGTGACAGTGTCCCTTGCTTCTCAGAAGCGTTTCAATTTCTGAAGTCCCATTTATTAATTAAGAGTTGGCCTTAATGCCTGTGCTAGAGATGTTCTGTCCAGAAAGTCTTCCCCTGTGCCAGTGAGTTCAGGGATTTTTACCATGTTCTCTTCTGTCAGCTTCAGGATATCTGGTTTTAGGTTGGGGTTTTTGATTCCTTTGGATGTGAGCTTTGTTCAGGCTGGTATGGAACTCTTTGGATTCTTCTACATGCAGCTATCTAATTTTACTAGCACCATTTATTGAAGACGCTGTCTTTTTTCAAAAATCACCTGTGTGGATTTAGGCTGGGTCTTGAATTTGATTCCACTGGTTGATATTCCTGGATTTTGTGCCAACGTCATACTGTTTTTATTCATTCAGCTCTATCAAACAGTTTGAGGTTCTGGGTAGTGATACCTCCAGCAGATCTTTTATTATTCAGAACTGTTTTTGTTTTTGTTTTTGTTTTAGCTATACTGTGGTTTTGTGTTTTCATATGAAGAGGAAAGTTGTCCTTTCAAGATTTGTGAAAAAGTGTTTTAGATTTTGATGGGAATTGCATTGAATATAACAATTGCTTTTGGTAGGATGGCCACTTTTATTATATTAATCCTCTCAATCCACAAGCATGGGAGATTCTATCATATTCTGATATAGTTTTCAACTTTTGTCTTCAGTCTCTTAAAATTTTTAATCATACTCTATCACTTGAGCAGTTAAAGCTATCTCAAGATATTTTATATTATTTGAGGCTATTGTGAAAAGTGTTATTTGTGTAATTTCCTCAGTCCATTTGCCATTTGTATTAGGGAAGCTACTAGGTTTTGTTGATTTGGTATCCAGCTATTCTGTTTAACATTTTAAAATCAGCTGGAAGAGTTTCCTATAAATTTTTAGAGTCACTTATACATACTATCATATAGCTTACAAATAAAGGTATATTGAATTTTTCCTTTCCAATTAGTATCTCCTTGATCTACTTCAGTTGTATTATTGCTTTAGTTAAGTCTTCAAGTGCCTGAAAAATACAGAAGTGGATGCTCACAGCCAACCAATAGACTGAGCAGAGAGTCCACAATGGAGGAGCTAGAGAAAGAACCCAAGGACCTGAAGGTGTTTGCAGTCCCAAAGGAGGAACAATATGAACCATTCAGTACTCACAGAGCTCTCAGCAACTAAACCATCAACCAAAGAGTACACATGGCTCTAGCTGCATATGTAGCAGAGGATGGCCTTGTTGGATATCAATGAGAAGAGAGGCCCTTGGTCCTGTGAAGGCTCGATGCCACAGTATAGGGGAATGCCAGGACAGGGAAGTAGGAGTGAGTGAGTGGGTGAGGGGGGGGAGGGGGGATGAGATAGGAGGTTTTCAGAGGGGAAATGAGAGAAGAGGATAACATTTGAAATGTAAATAAAGAAAATATCTAAGAAAAAGAAAAAGAAAAAATGTTTTCAAGTGCCACATAGAAGAATACCTAAAAGACTGACAACCATGTCTTGTCCTGATTTTAGTGGAACTGCTTTGAGTTTTTCTCCATGTAAACTGATGTTGACTTTGTGCTTGCTGTAAACTCCTTTATTGATTTATCCTTTGTAGCCTTAATAACTTGGGTACTTTTATCATGAAATAGTGTTGGATTGTTTCAAAGGCTTTTCGGCATAGAATGAAATAATCGTGGTGTGTATGTCTCTCTCTCTCTCTCTCTCTCTCTCTCTCTCTCTCTCTCTCTCTCTCTGTGTGTGTGTGTGTGTGTGTGTGTGTGTGTGTGTGTCCTTTCAGCTTATTTATATATTGGATTACATTTATGCAATTAACCAAGATGAACCATCCCTGCATGTCTAGTGTGAAAGCAAGTTGATCATCTTTTTGATGTGCTCTTGGATTCAATTTACAAGTTTTTTACTGAGAATTTTGTTCATAATGGAAATTGGTTTGTAATTCTCTTTCTTTGTTGGGTCCTTATGTAGTTTGGGTATTGGGGTAATTGTGGCATCATGAAGCAAATTGGGCAATTTTCTCTTCATTTCTATTTTGTGGAATAAGTTGAGGAGTACTAGCATTAGCCCTTCTTTTAAAACCTTGTAGAATTCTCCATGAAAAGTCTCTGGTCCTGGAATTTTATAATTTAGAAATTTTTAAAATACTCTTTCTAAAAATATAAAATAAAATAAAATACTCTTTCTATTTTACTAGCAGCAGCTAATTACTTATCTGATTTGCTTTAGCTTTGGTAATTGACACATATCAATAAAATATACATTTCTGCTTTTGTTTCATTTTCCTTATTCTTCTCCCATCCAGTTTCCCTCCCCTCTACTCCTCTCTGATTACTGCACATCTCCCGTCTCCCAAAGGCCCACTCCTTCTCTATTTCCCTTCAGAAAGAAAAGGCCTCTCAGTGATATCAACTAAACATGGCACAAACAAAATGCCATAAAACTAGGTATAAATCCTCATATCAAGGCTGGACAAGGCAAACCAGCAGGAGGAAAGGAGCTTTATAAACAGGCAAAAGTCAGACACATGCCCACTCCTGCTCTTAGGAGTTCAACAAAACCCCAAGCTAAACAACCACAGCATGTATGAAGAGGGTCTAGCACATTTCTTTTAGATTTTTCTGTTTGTTAGGATACAAGTGTTTAAAGACTGCACTATGATTCTCTGGATTTCCTTGGTGAATATGGTTATGACTCCTCTTATCTCAATTTTGTCCATTTGAATCGTCTCTTTCTGCCTTTAGTTAATTTGGATAAGAATTTTTCAAATTTATTGATTTTTTTTCTAAAAGTGTCAACTCTGTTTCATTGTTTTGTTTTGTTTTGTATTGGTGTTTGTTTCTATTTTATTGTTTTAGTCCTGGGTTTGGTTATTTCTTGCCATGTACTTTATGTCAGCTATTCCCTCTCTTCTAAAACTTTTAAGTGTGCCTTTGAGTTCTTCATATTTTAGCTCACCAATAATTTTTGTAGGCACTTAGTGTTATGGATTTGCTTTTTAGAACTGCATCAAAACTATCCCGTAAATCTGGGTATGTAGTGTACTTATTTTCATTCTATTTTGGAAGTCTTTAATTTTTTTTCTTCATTTCTGTTTTGACCCATTTTTCATTCAGGGATAAGTTGATCAGTTTCCATGTAGACAAATAATTTCTTCAGTTAAAGAAATACACTAGTCACTGAACAGAGTGAAATCATCTTTTACATTTTAAAATTTGTAATATACTCTCAGAACTATAGGAAATACAAAAATCCAAGCTAGGATCTCTATGAAATGTCTACTCAGAAAACAAATCAATCATCAAATTGATGCCTTCTGCCAAGACGACAAAATTCCCTGTAGTAAGCCAAACCTGAAAAGTATTTTTGGAAAATTTTTAATGGAGATGTAAGGAACTTGACAGGTTCTGCAAAGTGCTTTCAGGCTTAAGATACTAGCGACATGGAGAAACCATTAAGGACATTTCACCATTAGGTCCTGCTAAGTGCTTTCAGGCCCAAAATACTAGCAACATGAAGAACCATTAAGGACATTTTATCACGGAAAGGTCATGAAAACAACTAAAACTTTATAATCTTTCCACCTTCACATGTGCACAATACTTTCTACATAATTGATATATGTGTGGAAATTATACTGGAACTTTAGTTCCTTTTTGGACTTTTAAGCAAAGAAGACTGTTAAAGAATCGTGATAATACTGCCAAATATCTATTCTAAGCTAGCTTCTGTTGTAGTATAAAAAAAATGAATGAGTCATAAAACCCTGTGCAATATTATTTGGCATAGAAACAAAATAGAAGGATAGATGGTGTCAGAGACAGGAAAAATAAAAAGAATTGTTATGTTATACTTTGGGAACACCAAATTTAAGATAACTGGGAAGGTCCAGATGACATAATGTAGGAAAGACATTTGATACATGCATTCAATGGAAGCTGGATTGAAGGCTCGGTGATGTGAGTTATACATCACAATTAATACACAATTAATACATTTAGGGACAATTCACAGTTCATTGATGCACTCAGATACCAATATTAAATACCAATATTAAAACAAATATGGTTAATAAAATAAGATAAAGGTTTCATCAAGTGCTGCTTTGAATTACATTCTTTCTTCTAATATCTTTAGGTACACTTTATAACTTTGAAAGCAATATCTGAAGCTAAATGTCATTATTTTTTGTATTCTACATGAGAATCACATAGAA
The DNA here is from genome assembly GCA_964023405.1 of Apodemus agrarius. Classification (NCBI taxonomy): domain Eukaryota; kingdom Metazoa; phylum Chordata; class Mammalia; order Rodentia; family Muridae; genus Apodemus; species Apodemus agrarius. The sequence continues at coordinate 54,884,749 of OZ030023.1, read as the reverse complement.
TCTGTATCCAATCCCCAATGGAGGAATGGATACAGAAAATGTGGTATATTTATACAATGGAATACTACTCAGCTATTAAAAACAATGAATTCATGAAATTCTTAGGCAAATGAGTGGAACTGGAAAGTATCATCCTAAGTGAGGTAACCCAATCACAAAAGAACATACATTGTATGCACTCATTGATAAGTGGATATTAGGCCAGAAGCTTGGAATAGCCAAGACATAATTCACATATCTAATGATGCCCAAGAAGAAGGAAGAACAAAGTATGGATAATCTGGTCCTTCTTACAAGGGGGAACAAAATATCCACAGAAGGAGATTCAGAGACAAAGTGTGGAGCAGAGTCTGAGGGAAAGACCATCCAGATGATGCATACTTATAATTGCGCAACATGTAGGTTCTCTTCAACAAATCAGTTAACTCCCTCTTATGTTCTTTTGCTTTTCCTTTCCTTCTTTTCTTTCTTATTTCTTTCTTTGGTACTAATATTGATGACATATTGATATAAAATTTTCACTTAACAAATATTTCCAATACATGGACTGTTTCCTGGCACAGGATGGTATTCATATTATATTAAATCCTACTGGTGGTAGGACAATAGCAGTTGCCATTTATGTGTTTATCGGCACATACCACAAAGTATTTCTTCACAGAACTGCAGATTACTGAAAATGGCATAAGCGAAGTTCATCAGTACCAATATGAATTACTTATTTAGAATGGCCGTACATGGTATAAATGTGTGAAATATATTAATTTATTAACATTTTTCAGTGTCTGTGGTTGTTTACTAAAACTTAAAATTATCCTAGAAGAGATTTATCTCCAGGAACACATATTTTCCTTACTTTACGGTTGCATTTGAAACAAAATTTTAGGTCTTTAGTCAAACCACACCCATTCCCATAAAATAATTAATCTTCAATTATAGAACAAAGGTGCTGGAGGTCAGCCCCAGCTTGGAAGTTCTTCTTTCTTGTTGGTTCTTCTTGAGGCAGCAGAGGGGGAAGAGCATCAGCAGGGGTTGGAGGGGTAAGACATTGTCTTAGGAGATATTTAGGGTTGCTGTATAATAAAATGTTTACTTATCTAAGTCACTAAGCTGTTATAGATGACCTGCTTTCTGTGTTCCTCTGAGGCCAGAGACTGCAGTCTCAGGCACTTAGCACTTCATCCTAAAACATCAGGAGAGTAAGTAAAGAATTAATTGCTAGACCCTTTTCCCTACTGTCCAGATGCCTCTTGCTTGTCAGGCTGGGGGGGGGGGGGTTGGAACAATAAACTTCTATTAAAAGAAGAGAAGAGAATAACACTCCCAGAAAGCAAAACTTTTAAGCAAATATGTCTCACATAATCTCACATAAGTCCATATACAGCTTCATGTTTGCTTATTTATATAATTCCATTCAAATCCAGTGGGGCACAGTCTGTATGGATTCTCACAACTACATATTTATACACACACCTGCATACATTCTCACAATTACATATTTACACACACATCTGCACTTATATATGCATATGGAGCAAAAGAACAAGCAGTGGTATAGAAAGAACTCACTCATTCTGGATGAAAAAATGAGCTCCAATCTTTATCACACAGAAAGAAAAGGCTTTGACCATTTTAATGCTAAATGAACTAAACCCATGTTTGTAAGAAAAAAGCTTAGCTCCTTTTTAAGAAGACTGAACCACCTTTGGTTCCCGCAGGCCCCTACACCGACAGTCTCCATCTTGCACCCGGGTCACCTGTAGAGAAGTACAGGTATCCAGACTTAAATGGGGCCTGCCAATCCCTCGGGTGGGAACCTGCCAGGCTCAGGCCAGTAGCCAGAGCCGGGGCAGCTCTGCAGAACATCTCCACATTGCAGCTGGGAGCTGCTTGCCTCATGGTTCTCCCAGGCCCCTACAACAAAGGTCTCCATCTTGCCACTAGGTCACTAGTAGAGAGGGCCAGAGACAAAGACTTAATTTGCAACTACCATCACTCGGGTGGAATTTTGCCAGGCTCTTGCCAGTGGCCAGTACCTGGGCAGCCCGGCAGGACATCTCCACGGCCACTGGGCCTTGGACCAACTCAGTTGGGAACCACCTACTCTGAGGTCCTCTCAGCACTCTCAGCAGCGGTCTCCATCTTGCCGCCTGGTTATCAGTAGAGAACCAACAGGCAGGCCCAGCCTCATGGGAGGTTCAAACTCCAGCCAGAGACAACAAGGTCAACTAATGCCAGAGATAACCAGATGGCAAAAGGCAAACATAGGAACGTTATTAACAGAAATCAAGGCAGCATGCCAGCATCCAAACCCAGTTCGTGGACAACAGGAAGTCCTGGATACCCTAACACACCAGAAAAAACAAGATTTGGATCTAAAATCACTGGTCAGGATGCTGATAGCTGAACACATAGATAAATCTCTTAAAGAAATACAGGAGAAAATGGATCAAAAGTTAGTGGCCCTTACAAGGCAAATGCAAAAAACACTTAAAGAAATTCAGGAGAATATGGATCAAAAAATGGAAGCCAATAAGGAGGAAAGACAAAAATCACTTAAAGAAATACAAAAGAATATGGGCCAACAAGTAGAAGTTATAAAAAAGGAAACAAAAAATCCCTTAAAGAAATACATGAAAACACAAACAAGCAAGCGAAAGATCTGAGCAAAACCATCCATGATCTAAAAGCAGAAGTAGAAACAACTAAGAAATCACAAAGGGAGACAACTTTGGAGATAGAAAACCTAGAGAAGAAATCAGGGGCCATAGATGCAAATATCAACAATAGAATACAAGACATAGAAGAAATAATCTCAGATGCCGAAGATACCATAGGAACCATTGTTTCAACAGTCAAAGAAAATGCTAAATGCAAAAAGCTTTTAACCCAAAACATCCAGGAAATCCAAGACACAATGAGAAGACCAAACCTAAGGATTATAGGTATAGATGAGAGTGAAGACTTACAATTTAAAGGGCCAGCAAATATCTTCTACAAAATTATGAAAGAAAACTTCCCCAACCTAAAGAGAGAGATGCCTATGAATATAAAAGATGTCTACAGAACTCCAAACAGACTGGACCAGAACAGAAATACCTCCTGTCACATAACAATCAAAACCCCAAATGTACTAAACAAAGAAAGAATGTTAAGGGCACTAAGAGAAAAAGGCCAAGTAACATATAAAGGAAGACCTATTAGAATTACACCAGACTTCTCACCTGAAACCATGAAAGCTAGAAGATCCTGGGCAGATATCATGCAGACTCTAAGAGAACACAAATTTCAGCCAAAACTACTATACTCAGCAAAACTCTAAATCACCATAGATGGAGAAACCAAGGTATTCCATGACAAAAACAAATTTGCATGATATCTTTCCACAAACCCAGCCCTACAAAGGATAATAGGGGGAAAACACCAACACAAGGAGGGAAATTACAACCAGGAAGAAGCAAGATAGAAACCTCCTCTCCATCAAACCCAAAAAGAAGATAACCTCTCAATTATAAAAAAATAATTTCAAAAATGTCAGGAGGTAATAATTACTATTCCTTAATATCTCTTAACATCAATGGACTCAATTCCCCAATAAAAAGACATAGACTACCAGGCTGGATATGGAAACAGACCCTACAGTTTGCTGCATACAGGAAACACATCTCAATGTAAAAGACAAACATTACCTTAGAGTAAAAGGCTGGAAGACAATTTTACAAGCAAATGGTCTCAGGAAACAAGCCGGAGTAGCCATTCTAATATCAGTTAAAATTGACTTTCAAACTAAAGTCATCAAAAGAGACCTGGAAGGTCACTTCCTGCTGGTCAAAGGGAAAATCCACCAAGAAGAACTCTCAATACTGAACATCTATGCTCCAAAGGCAAGGGCACCCTCGTTCGTAAAAGAAAATTTACTAAAGCTTAGAGCACACATTGCACCTACTACAATAATTGTGGATGACTTCAACACCCCAACTCCACAATAGACTGATCAGGAAAGCAGAAACTAAATAGGGACACAGTAAAACAAATTGTAAGTTTGTACCAATTGTACTTAACATATATATAAAACATTTCATCCTAAAGCAAAAGAATATACGTTTTTCTCAGCACCGCATGGTACCTTCTCCAAAATCGATCATATAATTGGTCACAAGACAGATGTCAACAAATACAAGAAGGTCAAACTACTCCCATGCCTCCTATCAGATCACTATGGAGGAAGAGTGGTCTTCAATAGCAACAAAAATGACAGAGAGCCTACATACATATGGAAACTGAATAATACTCAACAACACCTTAGTCAAGGAAGAAATAAAGAAAGAAATCAAAGATTTTTTAGAATTTAATGAAAATGAAGGTACAACCTACCCAAATCTATAGGACACAATGAAAGCAGTGCTAAGAGGAAAACACATAGCCCTGAGTGCCTCCAAAAAGAAATTGGAGAGAGCATACACTAGCAGCTTAACAGCACACCTGAAAGCCCTGGAACAAAAAGAAGCTAATTCACCCAGGAGGAGTAGAAGACAGGAAATCATCAAACTAAGGGCTGAAATCAATCAAATAGAAACAAAGAGAACCATACAAAGAATCAACAAAACCAAGAGCTGGTTCTTTGAGAAAATCAACAAGATAGATAAACCCTTAGCCAGATTAACCAAAGGGCACAGAGACAGTATCCAAATTAACAAAATCAGAAATGAAAAGGGGGATATAACAACAGAAACTGAGGAAATTCAAAAAATTATCAGATCCTCCTACAAAAACTTATTCAACAAAACTGGAGAATCTGGAGGAAATGGACAATTTCCTAGACAGATACCAAATACCAAAATTAAATCAGGATCAATTAGATCAGCTAAACAGTCCCATAACCCCTAGAGAAATAGAAGGGATTATAGAAAGTCTCCCAACCAAAAAAAGTATGCGACCAGATGGTTTTAGTGCAGAATTCTATCAGACCTTCAAAGAAGGCCAAACACCAATACTCTTCAAACTATTCCACAAAATAGAAACAGAAGGAACACTGCCCAACTCGTTCTACGAAGCCACAATTACGCTGATAACAAAACCACACAAAGATCCTACAAAGAAAGAGAACTACAGGCCAATTTCCCTTATGAATATTGATGCAAAAATACTAAATAAAATTCTTGCCAACTGAATCCACAAGCACATCAAAATGATCACTCACCATGATCAAGTAGGCTTCATCCCAGGGATGCAGGAATGTTTCAATATATGGAAATCCACCAATGTCATCCACTACATAAACAAACTAAAAGAAAAAAAAAACACATTGTCATCACATTAGATACTGAAAAAGCATATGAGAAAATTCAGCATCCTTTCATGCTAAAAGTCTTGGAAAGAACAATAATTCCAGGCCCATACCTACATATATTAAAAGCAATATACAGCAAACCAGTAGTCAACATCAAAATAAATGGAGAGAAACTTGAAGCAATCCCACTAAAATCAGGGACTAGACAAGGCTGCCCTCTCTCTCCATATCTTTTCAAAATAGTACTTGAAGTTCTAGCAAGAGCAATTTGACCAGATAAGGAAGTCAAAGGGAAACAAATTGGAAAGGAAGAAGTCAAACTATCACTATTTTCAGATGACATGATAGTATATTTAAGTAACCCCCCCCAAAAAAAAACCCACCAGAGAACTTCTACAGCTGATAAACAACTTCAGCAAAATAGCTGTTTATAAAATCAACTCAACCAAATCAGTAGCCTTCCTGTACTCCAAGGACAAGCAGGCTGAGAAAGAAGTTAGGGAAATAACACCCTTCACAATAGCCACAAACAATATAAAGTATCATGGTGTGACTCTAACCAAACAAGGGAAAGATCTGAATGACAGGAACTTCAAGTCCTTGAAGAAATAAATCGAAGAAGACCTCAGGAAATGGAAAGATATTTCATGCTCTTGGATTCTGAGGATCAATATAGTAAAATCATCTTGCCAAAAGCAATCTACAGATTCAATGCAATTCCCATCAAAATCCCAATTCAATTCTTCATAGATCTAGAAAGAGCAATTCTCAAATTCATATGGAATAACAAAAAACCCAGGATAGCTAAAACTATTCTCAACAATAAAAGGACTTCTGGGGCAATCAATATCCCTGACCTCAAGCAGTACTACAGAGCAATTGTGTTAAAAACTGCATGGTATTGGTACAGCAACAGGCAAGTAGATCAGTGGAATAGAATTGAAGACCCAGAAATGAACCCACAGACATATGGTCACTTGATCTTTGATAAAGGTGCTACAACCATCCAGTAGGAAAAAGATAGCCTTTTTAACAAATGGTGCTGGTTCAACTGGAGGTCAACATGCAGAAGAATGCGAATTGACCTACTCTTATCTCCTTGTAGTAAGATCGACTCCAAGTAGATCAAGGACCTCCACATAAAACCAGACACACTGAACCTAATTGAAAAGAAACTGGGGAAGATCCTGGAGGACATGGGCACAGGGGGAAAGTGTTTGAACAGAACACCAATAGCTTATGCTCTAAGATCAAGAATTGACAAATGGGACCTCATAAAATTCCAAAGTTTCTGTAAGGCAAAGGACATGGTTAGAAGGACAAAACAGCCATCAACAAATTGGGAAAAGATCTTCACCAACCCTACATCTGACAGGGGGCTAATATCCAAAATATACAAAGAACTCAAGAAGAACCAAATAACCCTATCAAAAAATGGGGTACAGAGCTAAACAAAGAATTCTCACCAGAAGAAATTTGGCTGGCAGAGAAGCACTTTAAGAGATGTTCAACATCATTAGTCATCAGGGAAATGCAAATCAAAACAACCCTGAGATTTCACCTCACACCAGTCAGAATGGCTGAGATTAAAAACTCAAGAGACAACAGGTGCTGGTGAGGATGTGGAGAAAGAGGAACACTCCTACACTTTTGGTGGGACTGCAAGATGGTACAACCACTCTGGAAATCAGTCTGGCGGATCCTCAGAAAATTGTGCATGATACTCACAAAGGACCCTGTCATACCACTCCTGGGCATATACCCAGAGGTTCCCCTGCATACAATAAAGACACATGCTCCACTATGTTCATAGCAGTCTTGTTTATAATAGCCAGAAATTGGAAGGAGCCCAGATGTCCCTCAAAGGAGGAATGGATACAGAAAATGTGGTATATTTATATGATAGAATATTACTCAGCAATTAAAAATAATGATTTCATGCAATTTGCAGGCAAATGGTTGGATCTGGAAAATAGCATCCTAAGTGAGTTAACCCAATCACTAAAGAATACACATGAAATGCAATCACTGATAACTGGATATTAATGAGCCCAGAAGCTCTGAATACTCAAGGCACAATTAGCAAATCAAAAGATTCCCAAGAAGAAGGAATGAGAGGACACTGGTTCAGACAAGACTGGTTCCAGTTTTGCAGGAGAGTACCAGAACAGAGAAAGGGCTGGGGGGTGATTGGGAAATGCACGGAGGGGGTGGAGGGGCAAAGGGGGGGTCAGAGGGGGGTGGGAGGGGAGGACTTATGGGACACATGGTGAGGGGGGAACTGGGAAAGGGGAAAGCCTTTGGAATATAAACAAAGAGTATAGAAAATAAAATTTAAAAAAAAATAAGGCTGAACCTGCCTTATTACTAAGAAAGGACCTGTTCTGTCCCATGGTAAGGAGGAGACTGCCTGCTCCTTCTGCTCTCTGCAGCTTCCTTTTTCCTCTTTCCTTCTGCATTCTGCACATGGCTCTCTTAGTATTTTATGTTACCTATAGTTTCTAAATTATTCCACTCTGTATTTTCCTTCTAATCTTGTTCTTTCCTGCTCTGAAGTCACAACAATGTCCTTACTCTGAATGCCCTTTCTCCTAATGCTGTGCCTATACTTCTAAGTTCTTCTTGAGTTCAGTTCTATCTAAAATGTGTTCTGACTAAAAACTTCTTCTCAGCTCAGTTCCTCTCTCAGGTCAGTTCTTACCTCAGTTTTTCTCACCTCAGTCCCTCAGTTCTGACTCTTCTCTTTTGTCCCCAGCCCTTAAACATCTTTCAGAATACATGGTCACATGATAAAAAGTTCATCAAAAGTTCACACAGAAAATCAAATCATAAATTGAAATAAAAGTTTACGACAGAGAGTGTTTACATGCAAATCCATTAGCAGTAATTATCTTGCTAAACATCTATCACCTGTGTCTGCTCCATGGGTTCCCTGAAGGTTTAAGACCTTAACTAAGTTATTAATAAAATTTTGTATAGATAAACCCAGTCAATATTTTATATTCTGTCCTAGTACTTATAATAAATCATTAGTTTCCTTTTTATGACCTTTGATTAATTTTTTTTCAACCTCTTGGAATGTGCTCTGAGCAGGAGAAAGTCTGGTTACCATGTAAGAGCAATTAACTAGTGACATTTGGGAGACTGGTAGAGTTCTCATTGCAGTTTTGACTATCAGAAAAAGACCTAATAGCAGTCCCAGTATAAAAGAGCTTAATAATCACAGATATAATTTTAGGAATTCTTATAGAATCATCATTAAGACTTGAGTCACCAATTTGTCTATATCGCATCACAAGACAGTACATCTTCATGGATCTGCAGAGATCTGCTCCAAAGGGATATGCTACTACTTAGTGATTGTTGTATATGTTTAATAACAGGAAAAGTATATTAATAGTAGGAATCTTTCCTAAAATGAATTCCTTACAGCCTTGCTTAATAAGGGCACACTTGTCTCAGATTATATAATAACCCAAAGCAGGCCATTTCAGGTTGATCACCTGCTTCTCCAATTATGACTCTGACACAAAGGATTTCCTTTATGATTGCCAAAGGCCCTGCTAAATGCCCTACCTTCTGAAAGTACTTTCTCCCAGACTGGCATTTGGAAAGTCCTTGAAACTTAGACATATCATTGCTAAAAGTGCACAATAAAAATCTAATGAGTATACGTCCATAAAGTATAATTCTTAGCATCTTCCTTTTAGCATCCTTTCCCAGAAAGACTAGGATTTTAACCTTCCTGAACAACTATAAACTTTAAACTCACAGAAGAAAACACTAGAAATGGAGAATATGGCTTTGTTTAGAAAATACATATTTCATTTTGTCCTCTCTCTTATATCACTCTTCAGACTAAAATTTGTTCTGGGGTTCTAAGTTGTTATGGGATTCCAAGTATCTTCCTTGTACGATAGATGTGACTATAAATTTTTATTTTCTATTCATAAAACAATTCAAATAACTAAACAATAAATTACCAAACTAATGTGGTGCTATAAGATCCATAGACCACTTTCCATTATACAATTTATTTTACTTCCTATATACTGGATAAAAAACAGGTGATTAGTTAATTTTAAATTCTAACTTCTATCTTTCAGGTAAAAGGAACTCAATTGCTTTATATTTAAGAGGAATAATTACCATAATTATGCTCCTGTCGTGTGTAAAAAGTACCAGAAAAGACAATACTTAGTAATAAAATCTTCATTATAATTTCATAAAACTGAGTGCCCTGGGTTTTGTGTGTGCTTTTAGGAACATGACAACTCATCAGAATGGCAAATTGTTTGACCTAGCTTTGAAAAGCTGTGATAAACGAATCTATTAAAATATAATGTGACCATTTACTCTAGAATTATCAGGAGACTAAATTATAAGCTAAGGTTTTTCTCATTAACCCTCCAAAGAGCCACTTGTAAAATGATATTACTCACTATAACATTAATTACTAGAAACATCAATTATCAAGATGTGCATCTCGTCAGTTGCAGGATGGGTGTGTTTTGTAAACAATGATGATGTATACTTATGTATGCTCAGCATGTAGGCTCTCTCCCACAAAACATAGTCAACTCAGTGTTATGGTTTTTTTCCTTCTTTCTGGCCTTAAGTCTTTTTTGGTGGTAACATTGATGATTGATGATATACCGATTGATTGATGTAGGTAAAACTTTTACGTACCAAAGACTTTCTAATATGTGGACTATTTCCTAGCACAGCAAGTAGTATTAAAACTATTATTATATTGTGCTTTGTATTTTAATTACTCAGTAGTAGAAAACTAATAAAAGAGAGCCAGGTAGACATAAGCCACCACTAGAATATAAACTTGTCTAATAAGTTAAACTCATCTTCTATCACTAACCTCTCATGTAGAATTGAAAAAATGATTGTATTGGGCTTTAAGTATTGTTGTCAAAGTTATAAAGTATACATAAAGACATTAGAACAATGAATTTAATAGAAAAAGGCATCTGATAAGTTTTACTTTATTTCATAAACTATACTGGTTTAAACAAATACATCCTTAGAATTTGAAGAGTATTTTTCCATGTGCCTCAGTTACTTTTCTGTGGGTGTAATGAAATACCTTGATTTAAGTAACTTATAGAATACAGATTTCATTAGGGACTTACATGTCCAGAGGGTTATGTTCATGACCATCATGGTGAGAAGCATGGCGGCAGCCAGGCCAACATGGCACTGGAACAATAGCTGAGAGCTCACATCTTGATCCACAAGTATGAAGCAGAGAAAGAAAGCTAACTGGGAATAGCATAGGCTTTTCAAATGTCAAAGCCTGCCCTCCGTGAAACATTTTTTCTAATGTGGCAATACCTGTTAATCTTTCTCATAAGTCCACCTACTGATAACCAAATATTCAAAAACATGAGCTGATGGGAGCCATTATCATCGAAACTACAATACCATAGGTCCGAATTTATAATTGTAGGTATGCATAAAATGTTTTGTGTTAGCTGATGCTGTGTTAATTTACTGCCTAAAAAACTGATGTGTGGCAACACAGAGATAGAAAGGCATATGCCAAATGACTGTAGCTTATACCTTTTGAAACTATGAGTCTGGATTAGAGTTTCAGCTTCCAATCTAGTGCTTAGACTAATAGACTTTGCTCTCTCTCTTACCCAGTAGGATGCTAAGTTTCTTTATAGTGAAAATATAAACTTAGAATCATTTAGAATTATTCACATGGGGATTCTCAGCAAAGCTCTGATAAAGATTTCAGTTAGCATGCCTCATTTTGAGGGCCTGAAACTTTGTGTCTGAGAGTTGTAAATATACTTTTGTTTCTCATGCTCCCTGAAAAGTGTAGAGAACCTCAGTTCTGTAAGGAAAAGGTTGTCAACCTGATAGTTTAAAAATGCCTAGCAACATAGTGACACACACTCCCTGGGTGTCTGTGAGGCTTTTTCCAGAAACATTTCCATTCAAGTCCCCTTCCTACAATGGACATTATATGGAGTGGTAAAAGGAGAAATAGTAACATACTAGCAACAAATGTGTGTGTGTGTGTGTGTGTGTGTGTGTGTGTGTGTGTGTCTGTGTCTGTGTCTGTGTCTGTGTCTGTGTGTTTGCATAAGTGCACACTCTAGCAGGATAGACATGTGTATCTTTCTACTATAGATGGGTAGACAATCCCATCTTTACAGTAGAAAAATAAAAGCAATTGTCTTGCAAATCAAGTTTACAATGACTGAGAATAAAATGCTTTCACGATAAGATGTGTGAAATCCCAAAATTTGTTTAGGCAAGATACATAAGTATGTTTCTGTGAGCCAAATGTTTCCCCTGGTCCTTGTGACAAAGAAATGCCTGTGGCTGGCTGTGCACCTGTTCACAGCAATAGTACCAGTAAAATTCCAGTAAATGAAATATGGGCTCAGCTCCTGACCCCAGAGAGTTAACCCCCAAAACGTAGTGCATTCACTACCGAGATCATTCTGATGCGCCTAACCTATCTGAGAGCTCTGGAGAATTATAAAGATGATCGTGATAGAGTGTTCAACAATATCTCTAGCAAAGCATCGTGTTTGTGCTTAAAAGAGTAGCAATCAAGTAAGAACTCTACAGTGACTCTACATCAGTTTTTTTTAGGGGTGTTGTGGTTTCCTTACTGTTAGCATTCCTCTAACCAGCAGTTAGCTGGCAATAAACAGTTAGGCCTGGCTTACTATATAAGGGGCTGTTTTCCTCCTCCTCACTCTCTTATTCTCTGACCCTCTCTCCACATCTCCTTCCCCCCCCTTTCTCTCCATGTGTTTCTGGTTGGCCTCTCATTCTCTCTCTCTCTCTCTCTCTCTCTCTCTCTCTCTCTCTCTCTCTCTCTCTGTCTCTCTCTCTCTCTCTCTCTCTGTGTGTGTGTGTGTGTGTGTGTGTGTGTGTTTGTGTTTCTGACTCTACTCCCTTCTCAACTCCCCTTCCCATGCCCTAAATAAACAAATAAACTCTATTCTATGCTGTACCTGTCATTGTATGGCTGGTACCACGGGGGAAGAGATGCCTCAGCACGGACTCTTTGAGGCACTACTCCCACCATTCCATACTAAGCTTGCTATAAACATATCCTTTCTGGCTCCTTTCTTTTTATGAAACATAACACTTACACTGTATCTGAAGACCAAATCTAATGAGTAAGAACACTAATGAAAGTATCACCAAACAGGGCAATCATCAAGGTCATCTAGCTTAGCCATCGGCATGGCTAATCCCCATTTTTGCTACCGTTCAACCAATTTGTTTTGCAAACTTGAATAGACAAAAGTAATAAGGCAAGCAGTATTTGCCTCTCATAGTTCAGAACTTAAGATTACATGTGCCAGACATATAACCTAAACCAAGACTCACCTTGGAGCAGACTAGGCAGTATTTATGTTCATGCATGTCACCTTCTACTTAAAAATATGTGACAATTATCACAGTCCCTTTTTTGTTTGCTTCTTTGTATGCATGTTGAATGAAAGGAATGAGGACTACATGCACACTCATTGCAAGTACTACTCCATTGTCATCACTGAATCAAACCCCAGCGCTGGCATTCATTAACTACCAACAGCTAGGAGTGCAGCCTCCAGTATCTTATAAGATTTCACCTGGGCAATAAACACTAATACCATGATTTGGGTGTAAAATGGTCCTATTGGGCTTATATGGTTTTGACACCTGGCCTCTCTTTAAAGTCACTGTTTTATAAGAACAGTAGTGACCCTGTGTGTGAGAGAGAGTTATTTGTGGGAAGTCGGTGGGTTTTATGGTTTTGCGGGCCTTCTGGTCAATCTCTCTGCTGCTTGGTCTGATATGTTATGATCCAGTACCTTTCCAGGTCTTTCACTACCTTCCTGATATCTTGAGTTTTCCAAACAAGGTTCCGACTAGATTCCCCAACACTGTGAGCAACAATACATTTGGCCTGCATTTAAAGCAATAAGAAAAGCGATTGAGAGAAACAGGATAGTTACTAATGAATTCTTACAGATAAAGGAGAATAAAAAATAATAAATATTCTAAGGCAAATGGGAAATCAATTTACATTTTGGGCTGCATTATAAAACTATTTTTATTTTTTTTTAAAAATTTAGATTTTTTAAAAAATGAAATAAATTTAGGTATTATTGTGAAGTTTTAAAATAAACCTTGCCATGTACTCAATGTTTCCATTCTGTAATTCTAATTCCACAGAACAAGAGGACTCTGTTAACTCCATTACTTATTTCTGAGGTAGAAGTAATGGCCAAAGCAGCTTAAAGAAAGTAGGCTTTATTTTTGCTCACACTTGGAGGGGGCAATCTGTCATGTTACCTATGCTTCCCTTAATAGTGGAAGCATAAGGCAGCTGGTCACACTGCATCCCATCAGTGTCAAGAATCATGAATCCTTTTGCTCAGTTCTTGTACTCATTTTTATTCAGTTGAAGACATGATCCTAAATGTTGCTATCCATATTTAAGTTGGTTCTAAAATTATCCTGATCAAGAAAACCACACAGACAAGTGTGGAGGCTAACCTAATCTACATAACCTCTCTCTAGCATATCCAGAGGTTCCTTTGCTAGAAGCCTAGGTTTTCTGAACTGACAATCAACATAAACCACCACAAATGTCTAACTTAAATCATTTCCCATAAGCATTGTTTAGTAGAGGAATTTATTATCCTGCTCATACATGATGTCATAGGGAATAAAATATCTTGAATTTTTGAATAACTCTTAATAGAGAATTTTACTTAAAATATGATATTAGCGGATAAGAACTAACACAGAGACCCATGAATGGACAATGTGTGGAGAATAAGGGACTTTGGTACACTCAGTACTAGAAGGACTGCCTTCATCAAACTCCTCCCCTAAGGTCTCAGCTTTGTAGAAGAGGAAAGATGGATGGAAAGATGGAGCCAGGAAGGATGGATGACACCAGGGAAACAATGTTTCCAGACAAAGCAAGAATGGTTTACATATAAATTCACAGAGATTGTAGCAGCAGGCACAGGGCCTACACAGGTCCAAGAAAGAAAGGGTGTTGTTGCAGGAAATATTAAAAATGAACCAGCATGTTCTGTGCTTGTGCCTCTGCCCCAGCAGCCTGGCCAGCCATGCACTGGTGGGCACTGTCTGACCTGGTTTACCTCGAGGAGACTCTCTAGCCCAGAGCTCCGAAAACATCTCGACTTAGTTCACAAAGTTCCCACTGGTGGGTTGCTACCACTTCAACCCCATGCTGCAAAACCCCACAGACTTTGTGGTGCACATCTGGCAAACCCACACTTTGCTGCCATACCTTTCTCACATGAACATAGACAAGCTGCCAGGTAAAGGAAAACACAACACAAACTTAGTTCAGAAATGGTGGTCATTCAAGAGCTGAGAGCAGCAACTAAAATCCTAAACGTGTAAGCTTTTATTTCGTCTAAATTCTCTAGTGGTGAATCCTGACAGATGTGCCATTGAAACTGGGAGACATTCCTAATTACATCTTGTCCTCATACTATCCCTGTCCAAAAGGACCTCTCTCCTGCTTCCTCTTTTCCCCTCTCCAACCTGGAAGTATTGCCTACTCACCCAGTGATTGGCTCCTTTATTCATTAAGGGATTGCTTCACAAGAAGTCCCTGGCATATAACTTACTCCTTGTCCACAGTGCCTCCCAGGAGAGTGGAAATAGCATCAACATACAAACAGCACCAGCCCTATCTACATCAGGGTGCCTGCACTGAAAAGAGGGCTGTGAACACAAACTTCCACCCCTGAACAAGAAACTATCTGAAATTCACATCTACTTACAAGGGAAAAATTAATTTCTCCAATGGAGTCTTACTAGGTATACCAATAATACTGAAGGGCAGTACCCATGACTACAAATAAATTGACAACACAGAATAAACTCAATGATATTTTTGAAGACTTTAACTCATATTGCTTTGCTTTGGTCTCATTTGTTTGTTTGTATACTGGAATTTTGCTTGTGCATTATAGTTTTCAATTTTGTGGGGGTATTGTGTATGTGTGTGTGTCCCTTGTAATAGTTTGCTTTTTAAAAAGATTTTATTCTGGTTTGTTAGTTTTTGTTTGCCTATTTATTTGTTCTTTAAAGAGAGAGGAGAGATAGGTAGGTCCTAGAATTGGTAGGCAGATTTCTTGGAAGAGTTGGAGGACGCATATACAGACAGACAAACAGACAAATATAGATAGATAGATAGATAGATAGATAGATAGATAGATAGATAGATAGATAGATAGATTTTTTGATAATGAGTGTTGGAGCACTAGTTCAGTAGTTAAGAATACTATCTGTTCTTTCACAGGACCCAAGTTTGATTCCCAGCAGCTACAGAAGTTGCTCACAACCATCTGTAACTTCAGTTCTAAAGAATCTGAACTCTTCTTCTAGCCTCAGTGTTCACTGTACACATGTAGTGGTATAAGGCATGAATGCAGGCAAAACATTCACATGCATAAATTAAAATAGATAAATCTTTAAAGAATTTTAAAATCTAACAATATAATTTAGTAGATGATGTGTATAGTCAGATCCAAAATGGAAATATATTACTCATTTTTGACATCCCAAAATGTCTACTCTGGCAAATGAGAGCTTGCATGGGGAATTCACAGACTTTTGTTAGTTAATGGAAAAAGATAAAAAAAGGGTATACAAATATATAACCCAATATCTATAGTAGCAATTAAATACATGGAGGCCAGGAGTTTGAGAGAGATAAGGGGTGGGCACACAGAGGAAATATGTGGAGGGAGGAAACAGAAGAGGGAAAACAATGAGATCTTGGAGGTGTGAGACTCTCGGGACTCAAAGGGAGGGACCTTAGATGAAATGCCCAACAGTGGGGAGAGAGAACTTGTAGAGTTCACCTCCAATAGAAAGACAGGGCATCAAACAGAGGGATGGGGTTGTCATCCCACAGTCAAAAGCTCTGACCCAAAATGGTTCTTGTCTGATAGAAGTGCAGGAACAAATATGGAGAAGAGACTGAGAGAAAGGAGGTCCTGTGACCAACTGAATTTGGGATCCTCCTTGAAGTGGAGGCTCCAAGGCCTGACACTCTGGTGGGCTTACAGGTGCCTTGCATGGCTGTCCTCCAAGAAGTCCAACAAGCAGCAAGAAGAGTCAGATGCAGATATTTACACCAAACCAATGGATAGAACCTGGTGACCTCTGTAGTTGAATCATGGAAAAGCTGAAAGAAGCTGAAGAGGAGGACAACACTGTACAAAGACCAGCAGTCTCAACTAACCAGGACCCCCAAGATCTCTGACTGAGCCACTAACCAGGCAGCATACACGAGCTGGTCCAAGACCCTGAACACATATACAAGAGAGGACTGCCTGGTCTGGCCTTCGTGGGAGATGAGCCTAACCCTGGAGAGACTTGAGGCCCTAGGGAGTGGGGAAGTCTGCCAAGGGGTGGCTGGATATCCTTTTGGAGACAGAGAGGGAGGAGGAATAGAATAAGGAACTGTCAGAAGGTGGACCAGTAAAGGGATAATGACTGAACTGTAAAAAATAAAAGTAATAAAAAACATAAATAAATAAAATATGTGTGAAATCAGAAAATAACAACCCATTTTGCATATAAAAATGTGATTAACCTATACAGGCTGATATGCTGTTAAGTCAAAACAAAAAATCCAAAAGTAATGAGAATTTTTTTCAAATATTTTGCAACCCTAGGCTAACGATCAATAGAACATGCTGAAAAAATAAACAGGCATGCTAGCATAGTATTTAATGATAACTTGATTTATTTATTTCATCAAGAGACATTTGAAGAATTCCTTATGCACCGCAGTGGTCCAGTGTGAAATAAAACAGATGAAAATTTCCAGTCTTAATTGAATTTATATCATATTTGAGGGAAAGCCAATTGGTAGATGAGGAAGGAAAATACATACTTAAAATGATGTTAAGAGAAATGCATAAACACATCAATGGGGTATAAATCCAGCAATATATTGGAAAACTACTGTCTGAAATAAAGTCGCTGAGGAGCAGTTCACTGAAATATAAAGGTTTGCTTGGTCTTTTAAACACTACAAACTTTCTCTCTCTCTCTCTCTCTCTCTCTCTCTCTCTCTCTCTCTGTGTGTGTGTGTGTGTGCGTGTGTGTATGTGTGTGTGTGTAAGAATGAAGTATATGTGTATAAGTATGATGATTCTTGTGTATAAAGTGCTTAATATGCTATGATTCATTTAAGATTTAAATCTTTCCTTTCTTTTTCAGTATAAAGTGACATGCACAAATGGGACATTTTTGCTTAATACACTAATGCTTTTATTCTCTCCCTTCTCTCCTCTCTCTCATGCCCTCTCTCAGTCTCTCTTTCTGTCTCTCTGTCTCTGCCTCTCTCTTCCGTGTGTGTGTATGTGTGTGTGTGTGTGTGCGTGTGTGTGTGTGTGTGTGTATGCACATGCCTGTGCATCCAAATTTCCACATTAAAGCAACAATTTAAATCAAGGTTCTTATGCATGCCAAGCAAGCAGTTTTGAGATAAACTACACCTCCACCCCTGATTATGCACTTTAGACACTTATTAAAGAACTTCAAGTACAAAACAATTAGAAGAGCTCACAATTAACCCCCATCTACATATTACCTCCCTACAACAATCAACCAAGTGTATACTTGCTTCATTTACATGGCAATCTAATCTCTATTGGCTGTTTTCAAACAAATCCCAAAAGTGACAAAATCTTATCAAGAGATATTTTAGCATAAATCCCTAAAACATAAAGGCCCAGAGGAGCTCCCAGCTGACTTCTTTGCTCCCAGACAGACAGGACAGGCAGCTCCAGATACAGAGATATCCTGAGTTTAATATCACTTTGAACACAAACCATAAGACTTCTGCCTGGGCCCAAGACCTGGATAGCTCTGAAGTTAGTCTGTGTACCAGCCTGTCATGGGTCCTTTGCCCTGCAGAGTTATCAGCATTTGGAGGTGCTCACCACCACCATCTTGGCTCCCAGTCAGACAGGACAGGCAGCTCCAGGTACAAAGAGACAACCCCGAGTATAACATTACTGGGGCAAGGCACAACAGGGTTCCAAGGGCACCCAAGAGTAGGGCAGCCCATCATCAATCTGTGCCAGGGGAAACCCATTCATTCAGTGGTGCAGAAATAGCATTACAGGCTCACAGGAGGTTCAAGCATCAGACAGTGACAACAGGACCAAATAACTCCAGAGATAACACGATGGAAAAAGGCAAATGTAGGAATGTTACTAACAGAAATCAAGGCAATATGGCAGCATCCAAACCCGGTTCTCTGATAACAGCAAGTCCTGGATACCCAAAACACCAGAAAAAACAAGATTTGAATTTAAATCACTGGTCATGATGCTGCTAGAGGAACACAAGAAGGCCATAAATAAATCTCTTAAATAAATACAGGAGAAAATGGATCAAAAGATAGAAGCCCTTACAAGGGAAACACAAAAATCATTTATAGAAATTCAGGATATATGGAACAACAGATAGAAGCCAAAATAGAAGAAGTACAAAAATAACTTAAAAAAATATAGAAGAACTTGGGTGAACAGGCAGAAATCATGAAAGTGGAAACACAAAAATCTCTTAAAGAATTACAAGAAAACACACAAACAAGTGAAGGAACTGAACAGAGCCATCCAGGATCTAAAAACAGAAGTAGAAACAACTAAGAAATCACAAAGGGGGACAACTTTGGAGATAGAAAACCTTAGGAATAAATCAGGGGTCATAGATGCAAATATCAACAACGGAATACAAGAGACAGAAGAAAGAATCTCAGATGCCAAAGATACTATAGAAACCATTGACTCAACAGTCAAAGAAAATGCAAAATGCCAAAAGATTGTGACCCAAAACATCCAGGAAATCCAGGACACAGTAAGAAGACCAAACCTAAGGATTATAGGTATAGATGAGAGTGAAGATTTACAACTTAAAGGGCAAGCAATTATATTCAACAAAATTATGGAAGAAAACTTCCCTAACCTAAAGAGAGAGATGCCTATGAACATACAAACAGCCTACAGAACTACTGGATCAGAACAGAAATACCTCCAATCACATAATAATCAAACCTCAAATGTACTAAACAAAGAAAGAAAACTAAAGGCAATAAGAGAAAAAGGCCCTAACCTAAAGAGAGAGATGCCTATGAACATACAAAGAGCCTACAGAACTACTGGATCAGAACAGAAATACCTCCAATCACATAATAATCAAACCTCAAATGTACTAAACAAAGAAAGAAAACTAAAGGCAATAAGAGAAAAAGGCCAAGTAACATATAAAGGAAGACCTATCAGAATTACACCAGACTTCTCACCAGAGACCATGAAAGCTAGAAGATCCTGGGCAGATCTCATCCAGAATCTAAGAGAACACAAATGTCAGCAAAGACTACTAAATACAGCAAAACTCTCAATAACCATAGATGGAGAAACCAAGATATTCCATGGTAAAACAAAATTTACACAATATCTTTCCACAAACCCAGCCCTACAAAGGATAATAGGTGGAAAATGTCAATACAAGGAAGGAAACTACACCCTAGGAAAAGCAAGATAGTAACCTTCTTTCATCAAACCCAAGAGAAGATAAGCACTCAAACATAAAAATAACATCAAAAACCAGGAAATAATAATCATTATTTCTTAATATCTCTTAATATCATTGAATTCAATTCCCCCATAAAAAGACATAGACTAAAAGACTGGATATGGAAACAGGACCCTACATTTTGCTGCATAAAGGAAACACACCTCAGTGTCAAAGACAAACACTGCCTTAGAATAAAAGACTGGAAAACAATTTTCAAATGGTCTCAGGAAACAAGCTGGAGCACCATACTAATATCAGATAAAATTGACTTTCAACCTAAAGTCATCAAAAGGAACACAGAAGGACACTTCTTTTTGTTTTTGTTTTTGTTTTTTTTATTTTTATTAGATATATTCTATATTTACATTTCATTTCCCTTTTTCTGGTTCCCTGCCTCTCCAAAGGTGCCACAAGCCCTTTTCCCTCCCCCTGCTCCCTCATTCACCCCTTCCCACTTCCCTGTTCTGGTATTCCCCTACACTGATGCTTTGATCCATACCAGCACCAGTATCCACTCCTTTCTTCTTGTCGGACATCATTTGGTACGTGAATTGTATCTTTGGTGTCCCAAGATTCTAGGCTAATATCCACTTATCAGTGAATGCATACCATGGGTATTCTTTTGAGACTGGGTTACCTCACTTAGTATGATGTTCTCCAGCTCCTTCCATTTCTCTAAGAATTTCAAGAATTCATTATTTCTAATGGATGAATAGTATTCCATTGTGTATATATACCATATTTCTTGTATCCATTCCTCTGTTGAGGGACATCTGGGTTATTTCCAGCTTCTGGCTACTATAATAAGGCTGCTTTGAACATAGTGGAGCATGTATCCTTATTGCATGCTGGGGAATCTTCTGGTTATATTCCCAGGAGGGGTGTGGCTGGGTCCTCCAGAAGTATCACGTCCAGTTTTCTGAGGAACTGCCAGACTGATTTCCAGAGTGGTTGTACCAGCTTGCAGTCCCACCAGCAGTGGAGGAGTGTTCCTCTTTCTCCACATCCTCGCCAACACCTGATGTCTCATGAGTTTTTAATCTTAGCCATTCTGACTGGTGTGAGATGAAATCTCAAGGTTGTTTTGATTTGCATTTCTCTAATAACTAATGATGTTGAACATTTTTTAAGGTGTTTCTCGGCCATCCGAATTTCTTCAGGTGAAAAGTCTTTGTTTAGCTCTGTACACCATTTTTGGATAGGGTTATTTGGTTTTCTGGGGTCTAACTTCTTGTGTTCTTTGTATACATTGGATATTAGCCCTCTGTCAGATGTGGGGTTAGTGAAGATCTTTCCCCAATTTGTTGGTTGACAATTTGTTCTTTTGACAGTGTCTTTTGCCTTACAGAAACTTTGTAATTTTATGAGGTCCCAATTGTCTATTCTTGATCTTGAGCATAAGCAATTGATGTTCTGTTCAAGAATTTTCCCCCTGAGCCAATGTCCTCAAGGGTCTTACCCAGTTTCTTTTCTATTAGTTTTAGTGTGTCTGGTTTTATGTGGAGGTCCTTGATCCACTTGGAGTTGACCTTAGTGCAAGGAGATAAGAGTGGATCAATTCTCATTCTTCTGCGAGTTGACCTCCAGTTGAGCCAGCACCATTTGTTGAAAAGGCTATCTTTTATCCACTGGATGTTTTCAGCTCCTTTGTTGAATATCAATTGGCCATAGATGTGTGGGTTCAAGTCTGGGTCTTCAATCCTATTCCACTGATCCACTTCCCTGTCACTGTACCAATACCATGCAATTTTTTTTTTAGTTATTTTTATTTTCTATATTCTATGTTTACATTTCAAAGGCTTTCCCCTTTCCCAGTTCCCACCCACCATAGTTCCCATAGTTCTTCTCCCCCCCAACTATTCCCCAATCATTCCCCCTCCCCCCTCGGTTTCTTTACTAAACTGGATGCAATCTTTACATGCCCAGGGTCCTCTCCTTTCTTCTTCTTGGGAATCATTTGACTTGCTATTTGTGTCTTGAGTATTTAGTGCTTCTGGGCTCATTAATATCCACTTATCAGTGATTGCATTTCATGTGCATTCTTTTGTGATTGGGTTAGCTCACTCAGGATGATATTTTCCAGGTCTAACCATTTACCTACAAATTGCATGAATTCATTATTTTTAATTGCTGAGTAGTATTCCATTGTATAAATATACCACATTTTCTGTATCCATTCCTCCTTTGAGGGATATTTGGGCTCCTTCCAATTTCTGGCTATTATAAACAAGGCTGCTATAAACATAGTGGAGCATGTGTCTTTATTGCATGTAGGGGAATCCTCTGGGTATATGCCCAGGAGTGGTATGGCAGGGTCCTCTGGAAGTGACATGCCCAATTTTCTGAGGAACCGCCAAACTGATTTCCAGAGTGGTTTTAAAATTTTGCAATCCCACCAACAGTGGAGGAGTGTTCCTCTTTCTCCACATCCTCGCCAGCACTTGTTGTCTCTTGAGTTTTTAATCTTAGCCATTCTGACTGGTGTGAGGTGGAATCTCAGGGTTGTTTTGATTTGCATTTCCCTGATGACTAATGATGTTGAACATCTCTTAAGGTGTTTCTCGGCCATCCGAATTTCTTCTGGTGAAAATTCTTTGTTTAGCTCTGTGCCCCATTTTTTGATAGGGTTATTTGTTTCTTTGTGGTCTAACTTCTTGAGTTCTTTGTATATATTGGATATTAGCCCTCTGTCGGATGTGAGGTTGGTAAAGATCTTTTCCCACTTTGTTGGTTGCCGTTTTGTCCTTCGGACAGTGTCCTTTGCTTTGCAGAAACTTTGTAATTTTATGAGGTCCCATTTGTCGATTCTTGATCTTAGTGCGTACGCTATTGGTGTTCTGTTCAGGAACTTTTCCCCTGTGCCCAAGTCCTCCAGGGTCTTCCCAAGTTTCTTTTCTAATAGTTTCAGTGTGTCTGGTTTTATGTGGAGGTCCTTGATCCACTTGGAGTTGATCTTAGAGCAAAGAGATAAGAGTGGGTCAATTCGCATTCTTCTGCATGTTGACCTCCAGTTGAACCAGCACCATTTGTTGAAAAGGCTATCTTTATTCCATCGGATGGTTGTGGCTCCTTTATCAAAGATCAAGTGACCATAAGTCTGTGGGTTAATTTCAGGGTCTTCAATCCTGTTCCATTGATCTGTTTGCCTGTTGCTATACCAATACCATGCAGTTTTTAACACAATTGCTCTGTAGTACTGCTTGAAGTCAGGGATATTGATTGCCCCAGAAGTCCTTTTATTGTTGAGAATAGTTTTAGCTATCCTGGGTTTTTTGTTGCTCCAGATGAATTTGAGAATTGCTCTTTCTAGATCTATGAAGAATTGAGTTGGGATTTTGATGGGGATTGCATTGAATCTGTATATTGCTTTTGGCAAGATGGCCATTTTTACTATATTGATCCTGCCAATCCAGGAGCAAGAAATATTTTTCCATCTTCTGAGGTCTTCTTCGATTTCTTTCTTCAGGGACTTGAAGTTCCTGTTGTACAGATCTTTCGCTTGTTTGGTTAGAGTTACGCCAAGATACTTTATGTTGTTTGTGGCTATTATGAAGGGTGTTATTTCCCTAATTTCTTTCTCTGCCTGCTTGTCCTTTGAGTACAAGAAGGCCACTGACTTGCTTGAGTTAATTTTATAACCTGCCACTTTGCTGAAGTTGTTTATCAGCTGTAGAAGTTCTAAACATAGTAAAAGCAATCTACAGCAAACCAGTAGCCAACATCAAAATAAATGGAGAGAAACTTGAAGCATTCCCACTAAAATCAGGGACTAGACAAGGCTGCCCTCTCTCTCCATATCTTTTCAATATAGTACTTGAAGTTCTAGCAAGAGCAATTAGACAACATAAGGAAGTCAAAGGGATACAAATTGGAAAGGAAGAAGTGAAACTATCATTATTTGCAGACGATATGATAGTTTACCTAAGCGACCCAAAAAACTCTACCATGCAATTTTTAACACCACAGCTCTGTAGTGTTGCTTGAGGTCCAGGATATTGATTCCTCCAGAAGTTCTTTTACTGTTGATGATAGTTTTAGCTATCCTGGGTTTTTTGTTATTCCAGATGAATTTGAGAATTGTTCTTTCTAACTCTATGAAGAACTGAGTTGGGATTTTGGTGGGGATTGCGTTGAATCTGTATATTGCTTTTGGCAAGATTGCCATTTTGACTATATTAATCTTGCCAACCCACAAGCATGGAAGATTTTTTCATTTTCTGAGGTCTTCGTCAATTTCCTTCTTCAGAGACCTGAGATTTTTCACTTGTTTGGTTAGAATCACACCAAGATACTTTATATTGTTTGTGGCTATTATGAAGGGTGTCATTTCCCTAATTTCTTTCTCAGCCTGCTTATCCTTTGTGTATAGGAAGGCTACTGATTTGCTTGAGTTGATTTTATAACCAGCCACTTTCCTGAAGTTGTTTATCAGCTGTAGGAGTTCTCTGGTGGAGTTTTTTGGGTCACTTAAGTATACTATCATATCATCTGTGAATAGTGATAGTTTGACTTCATTTCCAATTTGTATCTCTTTGACTTCCTTATGTTGTCAAATTGCTCTAGCTAGTATCTCAAGTACTATATTGAAGAGAAATGGTGAGAGGGGGCAGCCTTGTATAGTCCGTGATTTTAGTGGGACTGCTTCAAATTTACTTTGATGTTGGGTACCAGTCGGCTGTAGATTGCTTTTACTGTGTTTAGGTAAGGGCCTTGAATTCCCGTTCTTTCCAATACTTTTAACATGAAAGGATGCTGAATTTTGTCAAATGCTTTTTCAGCATCCAATGAGATGACCATGGGTTTTTTTTCTTTGAGTTTGTTTATGTAGTGGATTATGTTGATGGATTTCCATATATTGAACCATCCCTGCATCCGTGGGATGAAGCCAACTTGATCATAGTAAATTATTGTTTTGGTTCTTGGATTCAGTTGGCAAGTATTTTATTGAGTATTTTTGCATCGATGTTCATAAGGGAGATTGGTCTGAAGTTCTCTTTCTTAGTTGGATCTTTGTGTGGTTTTGGAATCAGGGTAATTGTGGCTTCATAGAATGAGTTGGGTAGTGTTCCTTCTGTTTCTATTTTGTGGAATAGTTTGAAGAGTATTGGTATTAGGTCTTCTTTGAAGGTCTGATAGAATTCTGCACTAAAACCATCTGGTCCTGTGCTTTTTTTGGTTGGAAGACTTTCTATGACCCCTTATATTTCTTTGGGGGTTATGGCTCTGTTTAGAAGATCTATATGATCCTGATTTAATTTTGGTATTAAATCAGGATCTGTCTAGGAAATTGTCCATTTCCTCCAGATTCTCCAGTTGTGTTGAGTATAGGCTTTCATAGTAGGATCTGTTGATTTTTTGAATTTCCTCAGTTTCTGTTGTTATATCTCCCTTTTCATTTCTAATTTTGTTAATTTGAATACTGTCTCTGTGCCCTTTTGGTAAGTCTGGCTAAGGGTTTATCTATCTTGTTGATTTTCTCAAAGAACCAGCTCTTAGATTTGTTGATTCTTTGTATGGTTCTCTTTGTTTCAACTTGATTGATTTCAGTCCTGAGTTTGATAATTTCCTGTCTTCTACTCCTCCTGGTTGAAATAGCTTCTTTTTGTTCTAGAGCTTTCAGGTGTGCCATTAAGTTGCTAGTATGCTTTTTTCTGTTTCTTTTTGGAGACACTCAGGGCTATGAGTTTTCCTCTTAGCACTGCTTTCATTGTGTCCCATAGATTTGGGTATGTTATGCCTTCATTTTCATTAAATTCTAGAAAGTCTTTGATTTCTTTCTTTATTTCTTCCTTGAATAAGGTATCATTGAGTAGAATATTGTTCAACCTCCATGTGTATGAGGATTTTCTGTTGTTTTTGTTGCTATTGAAGAACACTCTTACTCCATGGTGATCTGATAGGAGGCATGGGATTAGTTCAAACTTTTTATATTTGTTGAGGTCTGTCTTGTGACCAATTATATGGTTGAATTTGGAGAAGGTACCATGAGGTACTGAGAAAAAGGTATATTCTTTTGCTTTAGGATGAAATGTGTTATATGTTAAATCTATTTGGTCCATTGTTTCAATAAGTTTCCCTGTGTCCCTGTTTAGTTTCTGTTTTCCTGATCGGTCCATTGAGGATAGTGGAGTGTTGAGGTCCCCCACAATTATTGTGTTAGGGGCAATGTGTGTTCTGAGCTTTAGTAAAGTTTCTTTTATGAATGAGGGTGCCCTTGCATTTGGTGCACAGATGTTTAGAATTGTGAGTTGTTCTTGGTGGATTCTTCCTTTGACTAGCAAGAAGTGACCTTCTGTGTCTCTTTTGATGACTTTGGGTTGAAAGTTAATTTTATCTGATATTAGAATGGCTATTCCAGCTCACTTCCTGCGACCATTTGCTTTCAAAATTGTCTTCCAGCCTTTTACTCTAAGGTAGTGTGTGTCTTTGACTCTGAGGTGTGTTTCCTGTATGCAGCAAAATGTAGGGTCCTGTTTCCGTATCCAGTCTGTTAGTCTATGTCTTTTTATTGGTGAATTGAGTCCATTGATGTTAAGAGATATTAAGGAATAGTGATTATTTCTTCCTGCCATTTTTGATGTTATTTTTGTTTTTGAGTGGTTATCTTCTTTTGAGTTTGTTGGAAGAAGGTTACTATCTTGCTTTTTCTTGGGTGTAGTTTCCCTCCTTGTATTAGAGTTTTCCTCCTATTATCTTTGTAGAGCTGGGTTAGTGGAAAGATATTGTGTAAATTTGGTCCTGTCATGGAATATTTTGATTTCTCCATCTATGTTGATTGAGAGTTTTGCTGGGTATAGTAGTATTGGCTGACATTTGTGTTCTCTTAGGGTCTGCATGAGATCTGCCCAGGATCTTCTAGCTTTCATGGTTTCTGGAGAGAAGTCTGGTGTGATTCTGATAGGTCTTCCTTTATTTGTTACTTGACTTTTTTCCTCTTATTGCCTTTAATATTCTTTCTTTGTTTAGTAAGTTTGGAGTTTTGATTATTATGTGATGGGAGGTATTTCTGTTCTGGTCCAGTCTGTTTGGAGTTCTGGAGGCTTCTTGTATATTCATGGGCATCTCTCCCTTTAGGTTAGGGAAGTTTTCTTCCATAATTCTGTTGAAGATATTTGCTGGCCCTTTAAATTGTAGATCTTCACTCTCATCTATACCTATAATCCTTAGGTTTGGTCTTCTCATTGTGTCCTGGATTTCCTGGATATTTTGGGTTACAAGCCTTTTGCATTTTGCATTTCTTTGACTGTGGAGTCAATGGTTACTATGGTATCTTCAGCATCTGAGATTCTTACCTCTATCTCTTGTATTCTGTTGTTGATATTTGCATCTACAACCCCTGATTTCTTCCCAAGGTTTTATACCTCCAAAGTTGTCTCCTTTTCTGATTTCTTAGTTGTTTCTACCTCTGTATTCAGATTTTGGATAGTTTTGCTCAGTTGCTTCATATGTTTGTTTGTGTTTTCTTGCAATGCTTTAAGATATTTTTGTGTTTCCTCTTTCATGACTTCTGCCTGTTGATTCAAGTTCTCCTGCATTTCGTTAAGTGATTTTCTCATTTCCTCTTTATTGGCTTGTGTCTGTTGATCCATATTCTCCTAGAATTCTTTAAGTGATTTTTGTGTTTGCATTGTAAGGTCTTCTACCCTATTTATGTTCCCCTGTTTTTCTTTAAGAGATTTGTTTATGTCTTTTTTGTGTTCCTCTAGCAGCATCATAACCAGTGCTTTTAAATTCAGCTCTTATTTTTCTGGTGTGTTGGGGTATCCAGGACTTGCTGTGGTTGGCAAATTGGGTTCAGATGCTGCCATATTGCCTTGATTTCTGTTAGTAATGTTCCTATGTTTGCCTTTTACCATCTGTTTATCTCTGGAGTTAGTTGGTCTTGTTGCTACTGGTTGGTGTTTGAAGCTCCTGTGAGCCTGGCATTTGGGGCTGCTGTTGTAGAGGGCGTCTGAGCTCCTGAGGTGGAGACCGGGAGGTTTCAGTTACTGGGCTCCAAATTACCTCCTCAGCTCTGCTGGGCCGCATCCAAGTCTTCCCCAGGCTTGCTGCTGGACCTGCAATTGGCCTCCTGCAGTCTCCTCCTGGCCTGGCTAGTTGCCAGCTCTTAAGAATCAGACCTTTTTTTTCCTCCACCAATCTGGGCTCATCTGTTAGGTCTTTATGGTGACCTGGGCTCCTCTGTTGGTTCTCTATGGTGTTGCTCTCAGTCCACAGGGCTCTGTCTTGTTAGCTGTTTGTGGTGTCCTGAGGCAAGATGTCAGCCTCTGGCTGTACTCCAGGCACAGACCCACTAGCAGGTTGGTGCCCACATGGGTTGGCGCAGTGGTCAGAGACAGCCTCTGAGTTGTAGGTGCACAGACCTCCCGCTGACCTGCCCTGGCTCTGGGCGCGAGCAAGAGCCTGACCCGGTAGTCATTGCTAGGCTAGGTCTCTGTAACGTAACTGAACCCGGCCGCCAGCAGGCAGTCCACCGTGACCCGAGGGAAGATGGCGGCCTGGCTGCAAGCCTGTGAGCCAGTCCACAGTGGTCAGAGACAGCCTCTGAGCTGTAGGTGCACAGACCTCCCGCCGACCTCCTTTGGCACTGGGCATGAGCAAGAGCCTGACCGGGTAGTCGTTGCTAGGCTAAGTCTCTGTCACGCAGTGACCCGAGGGAAGATGGTGGCTTGGCTGCAAGCCTGCGAGCCAGTCCCCAGCCAGAAGGATACTTCTTAATGGTCAAAGGGAAAATCCACCATGAAGAAGTTTCTATTCTGAACATCTTTGCTCAAAATACAAGGGCACCCTCATTCATAAAAGAAAGCACATATTGTACCTAACACAATAATTTTGGGTGACTTCAACACTCCACTCTCCTCAATGGACCGATCAGGAAAACAGAAACTAAACAGGGACACAGTGAAACTAATTGAAACTGGACCAATTGATTATATATATATATAACATTTCATCCTAGAACAAAAGAATATACCTTTTTCTCAGCAGGTCATGGTACCTTCTCCAAAATCGACCATATAATTGGTCACAAGACAGACCTTAACAGATATAAGATCGAACTAATCCCATGCCTCATATCAGATGACTATGGAGTAAGAGTGGTCTTCAATAGCAACAAAAACAACAGAAAGCCTACATACACATGGATGCTGAACAATAATACTCAATGATAACTTGGTCAAGGAAGAAATAAAGAAAGAAATCAAAGACTTTCTAGAGTCATACCCAAATTTATGGGACACAATGAAAGTAGTGCTAAGAGGAAAACTCATAGCCCCGAGTGCCTCCAAAAGAAACTGGAGAGAGCATACATTAGCAACTTAATGGCACACCTAAAAGATCTGGAACAAAAATCATCTAATTCACCCAAGAGGAGTAGGAGACAGGAAATCATCAAACTCAGGGCTGAAATCAATCAAGTAGAAAGAAAGAGAACCATACAAAGAACCAACAAAACCAGAAGTTTGTTCTTTGAGAAAAACAACAAGATAGATAAACTCTTAGCCAGACTAATCAGAGGGCACAGAGACACTATTCAAATTAACAAAATTAGAAGTGAAAAGGGAGATACAACAACAGAAACTGAGGAAATTCAAAAAATTATCAGATCCTACTACAAAAACCTATACTCAACACAACGGAAGAATCTGGAGGAAATAAACAATTTCCTAGACAGACACCAAATACCAAAATTAAATCAGGATCAAATAGATCTTCTAATCAGTCCCCTCATTCCTTAAACATTAGAAGTGGTCATTGAAAGTCTTCCACCCAAAAAAGGCATGGACGAGATGGTTTTAGTGCAGAATTCTATCAGACCTTCAAAGAAGACCTAACAGCATTATTCTTTAAACTATGCCACAAAATAGAACAGAAGGAATACTACCGAACTTGTTCTATAATTATGCTGATACTGATACCACACAAATCCAACAAAGAAAGAGAGCTTCAGACCAATTTCCCTAATGAATATCGATGCAAAAATACTCAATAAAATTCTTGCCAACTGAATCCAAGAACATATCGAAACAATCATTCACCATGATCAATTAGGCTCCATCACAGGGATGTGGGGATGGTTCAATATATGGAAATCCATCAATGCAATCCACTACATAAAAAAATTAAAAAAAATCACATGGTCATTTCAATATATGCTGAAAAAGTTTTTGACAAAATTCAGCATCCTTTCATGCTAAAAGTCTTGGAATGAACAGGAATTCAAGGCCCATACCTAAATATAGTAAAAGCAATATATAGCAAACCAGTAGCCAACATCAAACTAAATGGAGAGAAACTTGAAGCAATCCCTGTAAAATCAGTGACTAGACAAGGCTGCCCCCTCTCTCCATATCTTTTCAGTATAGTACTTGACGTTCTAGCTAGAGCAATTAGACAATGTAAGGAGGTCAAAGTGATACAAATTGGAAAGGAAGAAGTCAAACTATCACTATTCACAGATGTATACTTGAAATGACCCCGAGAACTCCTACAGCTGATAAACAACTTCAGCAAAGTGGCTGGTTATAAAATCAACTCAAGGAAATCAGTAGTCTTCCTATACTCAAAGGATAAGCAGCCTGAGAAAGAACTTACAGAAATAACACCTTTCACAATAGCCACAAAAATCCCTTCCCTAATATGAACTAATATTAAAATATTGAGATGTCTGTTTTCACGTCTGTTGGATAATGAGCCAAACATGTTTCCTTTTGAGAAGTGATGGACTGGCAGGGATTTATTAACCTCCTGATCACCACTCACCTTCAGAATTAAATGCCAGGTCATATAGCCAGGCTCACAGCAGTTCTATTTCTATTCTTCATAAAAAATAGAATAAGTAAAGAACCTTAGTCATAACGGTGTCATAACCCTAGTGTGTAACAGATTCATAGAGTGTCTGCCTTATGTAGGTCTCAGGAAACATAAGGTTAGGACACAGGGAATGGTTTAGAAAACAACTAAAATAAAATTGGTAATGGAAGAAAACATAGCAGTAACATGCTGCAGAGTGTTACACCATAAGTAGAACATGGGTATCACACCCTCTCCTTCCAGCTCAGGAAACATGTTAGAAGAGGAGGTAAAAAGACTGGAAGAGCAAAAGGAGGCATATGATTTCATACAAATGCCCTTTGTTTAGTACAACAGGTAAGTGGCACAGGTGAACTCACAGAGATGAGAAAGTACTCATAAGGTCAAGCCATACAGAAACCCAGCAATGACCGGAAAGGCAAGCTGCCCCACCCTTATCAGAGGAAGTGCTAGAAGTAGTTGACACTGAGAGTTGTAGAGTAAATTTTCTTTAAGGCTGTGTCCAAGGTAGATAAAACATGCTCTAGCAGATGGCCTCACATTCAGAAAAATATGGGAGACACAAAATCGAATAAATGGACTATCAAGGACATAAGAGGCCATGAAGCTGGCGACTGTAAGGAGATTAGGGTAGGCCCAGAGGAGTTAGAATGAAGACTTAGTGAAATGCATGATCAAAATATGTTGTGTGCAATGCTGAAAGAATTAATGAAATATTGTTAAATCAAAACGCTGACAACTTTTATTGAAATACAAATGGATAAAATTTGAGTAGGAAAGCATTCTAAAATCCTGCCCCCATTGTTCTATTTCCACCTACTCTGATGGTTGGCCCAGCAGTTTATTTCTATGATCTTTGTGAAGTACTTATGAAAAAAGGAGATGTTTTATTTACTTCTCAAAGAATAGTCAAACACCTTAAGTCATGAATATATACAAACTCAGGAGTAAAATAAAACATCCTCTTTGTTCATAAATGCTTTCTAGCACCAGTATATATATATATATATATATATATATATATATATATATATATATATACTTTATATATATATAAAGAAAGGAAAAAAAATGTAATGTAAGAAGCAAATCAGTCAACTATTTGCTACAGTTTGTTTCTTCCTTTCTTTATTTTGAAGGCACCTCAGTGTTATCCATATCAGAATATCCAGGTGAGCACATGACGCCTGCTTCAAACCATAGGTGGATTTGCAAAAAGCTTGCTGCAGTGTGAAGACTAACCTGTCACAAGTAAAACCTTTGTCCAAAATATTTCATTTTTATCTGTTGTTTTATAAAGATTAACTGTTCATATAGACATGACTCATGCCAGTGTGCTTTATTTTATACAAGGCTTTGTTTTGTTTTGTTTTGTTTTGTTTTGTTTTGTTTTGTTTTGTTTTGTTTTGGGGGAGGGTTGGTTTGTTTGATTGATTTGACTTTGGTTTGGTTGAGTTGCTGTTTCATGTTTGTTTAATGGAGATCAAATACAGAGGAAGTGCACTATCACTATGGTAGATTTTCATTCCTGGTGTTGGTTTTCTAGTTAGCATCTTCCCCTAGATTCTAAACTACCAATCCTGCACTCTCTGCTCTAGCCATGGAGGAAGCCTTTAAATTATTACTACTGCTCATTAGGGACTTAGGTTTTAAGACTCTTAATGTATGTTTATATTTTTCTCTGCTGCAAATGGAACCCCTTATGGTTTGTAAGTCTTTGTGAGCTTTAATGTAGATAAATGTGAAACTTAACATACTAGATTTTCATACATTTATGGCAATAGCTGATAAAATACAGTTACCTGAATATATTTTATGCTTTTGTGGCACACATTACTTTTTCTGTCTGTTTTCAAAATAGTTCTATCAATGGCATGTAAGTTCTATCAAATTTCTTGAATGTCAAAAAGAAATATGTACTTATTAGGAGACTCACAATCAGGCTAGTGTTGCTTACTCATCAGTTTTAAGAATGTTAATGCTGACTGTTTATAGGATGAATCCCCAGGTGGGACAGTCTCTGGGTAGCCTTTCCTTCAGTCTCTGCTCCACACTTTGTCTCCATAATTGTTCCTGTGAATATTTTGTTCCCTTTCTCAGAGGAACCAAAGCACCCCCTCCCTTTGGTCTTCCTTCTTCTTGAGCTTCCTGTGGTCTGTGAACATGTTGTAACATGTTGATTTTGAGCTTTTGGGTTAATATCCACTTATCAGTGAGTGGATGGGGGTCATGGGAGTGGGTTGAGTGGAGGAGCATATTCTTGAGGCACAGCGTGGGAGGATGGATGGGTTGGGGGTTTTCAGGGAGGGGGAAACCGGGAAGGGGTATAACATTTGAAATGTAAATGAAGAATATATTCAATAAAAAAAAGAATGGTAAAGATGCCACTTTCCAGAGTTGGCATTGTCCCCCTAGGAGACAGGAGTTAGCTAAGCATCACTGTAAAATGCTTCAGTGAGAGTTTTAGCATCTGACTCAATTTATGGACCCTGTGTTCTGTGTGAAGCTTGTCTTCCTGTAAAATGCCAGTTTATGGCCTCCATGTAATACATTTGCAATGCACTTGATGAGCAGAGACTTCTCTATCAGAAGAGTCTGCAATGTTTTTTTTTAATTCTGCTGATTCATCTTAAACAATTAAGTAGCTCAACTATATATAAGACTATAGAGTAATTTCTATATTCACAATGAATCTTCCCCAAAGTACAACCATGCTCCTTTATTGTTATATGTGCACCATCAAGAAGACAGGATTTGTACTTTCTTTTCCAAACCTAATGGCTTTGCTTTATTGCCAGACACTTATCTTGAAAATCTGCTGTTTAACAATATTTAAAGATACCTTATCCGTATTCAGTGAACTTTATTTTGTATTTTACTTTTTTCACTGCTACATTACTTTCTGAGATTCTCAAGCATGGGCACTACAGTCACAGCCTTACCACTCCTCCCTGGGGTCCTTCTCTGTCCTCCTAGATTGCTCTGATCCCTTTCAACTTCATGTCAGCATACTTCATTATTTTTTGTTACATATATATGTATGTATATTTATTATTCCTATATAGATATATATTTATACATATCTTCATACTTATCTATAAACAACTAAATACAGCTTCCTGAGACTATTCAATGTTGACTGTAAGTTCATGTTGAGGGCTGACAAATTGGAATCCTATAACCTGTTAGGAAGATTGCATTTTTAAAGACAATGTATGATAGTATTTAGCTTCTATCATTGTATGTGTGTGTTGCTGACAGGGATCAAAACTAAGTTCCATGAAATAATTAAGTTATGGCTGGCAATTTCTTTGGGCTGAAACCCTAGGAAACTCTCTTTTCTATTCTTAAATATTTCAAGTCTCTCTCCCTATTTGTATTTCAAATATAGAAATATAGGAATTGTATACAAATACTTGGAAATTATATGATGAGGGATTGCTTTATTTCTTTTATTCAGATTTTTACTACAGAAAATTCACCTCTGATTCGGAGAAGATTCCTGGGCAGGGGGTGTCTAAAAGCACTAGAATTTCTGGTTGTGTTTATTAAAGATTGAGAACAAATACAAGTTTGTTCATGATAAACTCTTGGTGTGATATATTCTCAGACTAAAATCAAAGTTTATTTATTAGCATTATTTCTATCAACAAAATACAAAGCAATGCACACAGACAGAGACAGAGACAGAGACAGACAGAGAAAGAAGTATTGCCAATTACATTCCTTTCGATGCTTTTGTTTCAATGTTTGTGAAAACATAAGGGTAGGGGGATTAGAAGAATAAATTGGGTTACTATAAATCAGCCCTTCTTCCCATCTATATGTTAATCCTCCCAGATAATCTCCCCAGCTCTGTCCACCACAGCTGCCTGTTTCTCCTATCATCAGACTTCCTCTACCACAATAGAGTCTATTTCCCTAAACCATGAGTCCAAATAAATCTTTCCCTTGAACTTTCTTTGCAAGACCTGTATTAAATAAAAAGTAATTGATGCAAGAGGGGATCATTTATAGATTATCTTTATCCAGTCTACATCTGATCAGTCTTCCCCATCATGCCTCAGTCTTTGGCACTTGAGTACAAGGAACTAACTAAATCCATCATACATGAATCCTCCTTTCTCTGGATTTCCTCATCTTGATTACTGTTCTTAGAAGTCTTCACTCCTCCTCGAGAAATCTACAGATTTTCTAAAAGCAAATTCTTTACAATTCATTTACATTTCTGTGTCAGTCTTGGTAAGCTGACTGATCAAGGTTCTATAATTATTTTCCAAAGCCAACGTTGCCAACAGTCCTTCTAGAAACAACTCTCCATCATGCTCAGTATATGTTAATAAGTGGCATTTTGGTGTTGCTAGAAGGATAGTTTATTGGTTAAGAAAGAGTATCAGCTGTTCTTCAAGAGGATTCAGGTTCAATTCCTAGCTTTTTTGTTTTGTTTTGTTTTGTTTTGTTTTGTTTTGTTTTGGGGTTTTTTGTTTTTTGTTTTTGTTTTTTTGTTTTTTTGAGACAGGGTTTCTCTGTGTAGCCCTGTCTGTCCTGGAACTCACTCTGTAGATTACACTGGCTTTGAACTAAGAAACTTGCCTTGGTTAAGAGCACCTACTACTCTTCCAAAGGTCCTGAGTTCAAATCCTAGCAAGCACATGGTAGCTTACAACCATCCCTAATGCCCTCTTTTGTAATGCCCTCTTTTGGTGTGTCTGAAGGCAGCTACAGTGTACTCATATATAATAATAAATAAATCTTTTTTTAAAAGTAACATTTTAAGTTAGGTTCCTATAACAAGGTTTTATTTGGAACGTCATAATGTTACAATGCATGATCTCTTGTTATTAAAAGTCTTTAAGGCAAAACCCATTATCTTTTCGTTTTTAGCTACCTCAAATGCAGGCATTAGACACAGCCTTTTTTCCCATTGTGAAGCTAGTTTCCTGTGACAGACTCACATTATGACATCTAGGAAAGTGCATTGAGTTAACACTTTTATAAAGCTGTAGGTGCTGAAGCCAATGCTAATGCAGAAGCAGCAATCCCGGATGCCTTTTTACTATGGGTGCAAATGATAATTCGTTGCAAATGACAGAAATGATTAAAAGGAACTTTACATGATAAATGAATAAATAAAATGCTAAACCAAGAGAAACTCTGAGTTGTTGAAATGTCAACATCTGCTGTGGGTCCCAGAGCCCTCCTAATTATTTTACTCCCACAGAACTGCCTTTGGTATAATAATCTTCATATTTGTAGAATGCTTCAAAAGCTCAGTTCATATTTTAAGACATTGATTTTAAAATTCTAGGAATACCATCCAGTCAACATAGACATTCCTAACATAACTGAGAATTTTCTCAATGAAAGGTTCTATTTTAGTTTTTTGAGGCTCAGCTCCAAAACTTTGTCTTTCACTTAATTAATATTTTTCATGAAAAACTGACACTTGAGAAATAATATCTGCCTTTTATGTCTCAAATCTGCTTGCCAAAGCAGTGCTAGTAGCAGTTGGCTCCTATAATTTATTTTTAAAAGAGTTTCTTCATAGTTCAGACTACATAGCCTTATGTATCTAGCAGTCCTGCAGCAACTAAAATCTGTAGAACAGGAAGGTTAAAAAACTTATTCAAAATCCAGGCCAAGAAGTAAAACCCTGTGCAACACTGACTATAAAAGAATTTGAGATTTCAGTGATCCATACATAATGGCCATTTTAGAAGTTAGTGGTGCTCAAGAGCTCAGAGACATTAATTTATGTAGAAAAAAAAATTGCTAGACTAATAGAGCTATTCCTTAACACTCACAATCTGAAGGCCAGGATATATTGAGACCACATACTTGGATACAAATACAGCCCTGGTCAAGAAGGAAAAACAATTTATTTGCTGTGAAAATGTGGGGGAAAGAGTTATGAAATTATATTCTTATGTATTCTACACCAGAATTAACTAAACTGCTCTAGGAACTGGTCCTACTGCCAGTTATGGGAATGTGATCTTGTACTGTCTTTTACATAGGAGAGTGAGCGACACTTAGGACATTAACAATGCAAATCACTTCCATCCTCCCACCTCTTTCCCTCTCCCCATCACTCTGGATTCTGTCAGTCTTCACATTATTCAAAGTCAACATTTATTGCTCAAAACTACCCAAGTACCAGGAAGCAGGAACTGATGGAAAGAAATAGATTTGTTTTGTTTTGACCAGACTGCAGAGATCATTTCAGCCTCCCTACCTCCACCTTGACCATACAGTATAAGAATTTACAGGAAAAATAACAGAAACAGAAAATACACGTGTAGATTTACAGATAACATGTGCAAGGGCATGTTATCTGAACTAGTAACTATGTCCTATCTTCTGGAAGACAAACTCCTCTGGTGTCAGGGCTTCTGTGAATATCCTATCTTCAAACTCAGCATTGAGTTTCCTGGAAAAGATTATTATTATCATTATGATTGTTATCATTATTCATTGTGCATATTCATTTCAAAATGCAGTGGGTTTAATAATGAAGCTTAATTGGCATGTATCATGTACTTTTATTGTATTCACACTTCATTACCCTCTCATGATCAGTGCCTTTCCTGGTACTTTCCATTCTTCTTTTCAAATAGTCCCTTTTTATTTTCATTTTCATTATATGCATGTGTGTGTGTGTGTGTGTGTGTGTGTGTGTGTATGTGTGTGTGTGTGTGTGTGTGCGTGTGCATTCGTGTGTAAAATGTAGGTTTTATCTATGAAAGCAAACTGATACTTGTTCTGCATCTAGATTATTTAGCTTAGTCTGGTCTTTTAGGCTCCCATTACATGTTTCAGGCTCCACGATTCTGTGCTTTGTATTCTCTTGGTCTCATGAAATCTCACTGAGTAAGATCTTGACAAAGTAGAACTAAGAGTAATAATGCGAGATCAGGCTTATTCCTAAGATGCAAGTCCTCAGTTACTTTGAGCGGCACATTAGATGACAGATTGAGTTCTTGAGCAAACGGCACTCATATAAAGGGAGGAATAGAAAGCAGCCCAAGTGTTCCTGGGCACTTAGAGCTGACTTAGCTGAAATTAGCTGAAATAAGAATTTCAGGGAAACAAATCGTAAATCCCAATTATCTTTCCATAATCATGCAAAGGGACAACAGAAAAAAAAACAGTGAAATTTCAGTCCCCTGATATTTGAATTGAAAATTGATATGAATATTGGCTATGTACCTTCCTCTGTGAAAATATCATGGGAACATCTAGAAAAATGAGCAGGAGGTACCCTGTTATTAGCTATACTTATTAGATCTGGTCAACACCATTTCCTGCCAAAACTCTAGTAGATTATTGCTATGATGAGGATACCGATAATGTGAGGTTAGATTTGCAGTAGAAAAATTAATTTCTGGGAATTATACACAAGGAATTATAATGCTTAATAAATATACCCAATACAGAGCTCTCCAGGTCCAAAATCAAGATTTTCTATGACCTGTTACAGTCTACTACCCATATTTCTGACTATATGATAGCTCTCTTTAATTTAAATCTTGAAGTTACTAGTATTAGACAAGTAATGCTTTTAGAAATCTCCCCTCCCTAGTCCAGAAAATCTATTTTCAAAGCTGGTACAGAAAGAAAACTCTTATTAATGAGCAAAGATTAGCATCTATCATGGGCGATGTGCTAAGTGAGGGACTGCAAAGACAGACATCTCCTGTTATATAGCCAGGGAAATAGGACTTATCACACATACTTTTCCAAGATGAACAATAACTAACTACTCCTCAGGTAAGACATTTTGGTGAAAACACTTGTGTTGGCCAAATGGCTTCGGTAAAAGGAGCAGTAAGAGAAGAAAGATCTCAACTCTGACGGCAGGAGGTGTTTTTACAGCATAGGGATTGGTGCCAACTGAGCCCAGGCTTCTACCCTACCCTAGAAAGTGGTAGACAGGGTAACTGTCTTTGCTGATTGGAATTGTAAAACAGGAAGAAACGCCTGGTTCACAAAGCTGGCAAAGATCCCTGCTACTCTTCTAAAAGGCTTATATGCATAAATACATCTTTAAAGCATGAGAATTACTTACAATTATAACTTTTGAATGGTAAATGCTCTGAGAAAAGGAGGGAAGGAAACCTCTTCATCTCTGACTCGCAATAGAAAGATTTAAACTTTTTTTTTCCAATGTGCATTCATCCATTTTTAAAATTTTAAGGTTTTTGTACTTTATGTATATAAAGAGATTTGCCTACATGTAAAACTCAGAAAGAGCAACAAGTGATCTTAGCCCCCAAGCCATTCCCCTACCCAGGACCCTGAATATTCATTCTTATAGGAGGCTAATGGTCTAGGAGGCTAGAGTCCAGCTTCAGCTGCAACATTCATGTCCTGAGACATGGAAGGGCCAGATGACACTGACCACCTGTTGACTTTCAAACCAGTGGCCCTGAATAGCTCTGGCCATCTTTTTTTATTCAGTCACAATCCTGCTTGCAGTGATATCATTGTTCATTTTATTAAAAGAAATCATAACATCCACATTAAAACATCTCCATCATTACAAAAAAGCATCTAATAGTTTCCCTTCCTCTCTCTCTCCCCTCCCGCTGGGTCAATTACCCCCATCCTTATTTTTCACTGCAAAGAACAATTTCAGCAAGCCAAAAATAAATGTTCAGCCAGGCATGTCCTATAGACATAAGCACATACTCAGCTGGTAGCAAACTCGGTTACATAGTTATGCGAGGTGAGAGACAGAATTAAACATTTGTAGGTATAAGTCCAGTCATCAGATAGCATGCCTTCCTGTCATAATACTTTTTAAATTGCAGACAGAGATGTGTTCATTGTACCAAGCAACCTTTCTCAACATCAATTTGACATGTATCAATTCCTGCAGGATGCTGGCCTTACCCATGATCAATGATGTGAAACTAAAATTGCTCTGAGTGTAGACAGCAAAGCAAAAGCAATGAAAAGATGCAGCACACACAATCTAAGTAATAAGCAAAGAGGTCATCAGACTCACCTCAGGTTCTTGCCAAGAGGGAAGGCATTTCCGTGGGCCTTGCCACAGTAGAGTCCCATCTGTGAAGCACTCATAGGCTTTTCCTTGCAGATGCTGTATAGCTGCTGCAAGTCTAGCATTTTTACTCTGCATAATGTTTCTTCAATCCTCAAACCATTGTTCTCTTATAGATTCATAACATGTAGTGACGGTGACAATCTCAAGTTGTCACTTTCACAAATGTTTTAGTCTAAAAATTTGACTATAGGGGTGTGAATTGAAAATTTTACTGGATTTGTACTAACCACTGTCCTCTATGTGAATAGACCTCTGATTTAGTTAGGGTTTCTATAGCTGCAATGAAACACCATGACCAAAACTGCAAGTTGGGGAGGAAAGGGTTCTTTCAGCTTATAATTTCACATTTCCAATTTAGTACCAAAGGAAGTCTAGTCAGGAACTCAAACAGGGTAGGAAACTGGAGGCAGGAGGCCACACAGAGGTGTTACTTACTGACTTGATTCCCCTAGCTAGCTCAACCTGCTTTCTTATAGAACCCAGAACCAACTGTCCAGGAATGGCACTACTCACAATGGTCCTGGCTCTCCCCAATTGAGAAAATCCCTTCCAGCTCAATCTCATGGGGGCACAACCTCAGCTGAGGCTCTTTCCTCTGATGACTCTACCTTATGTCAAGTTAACACAAAACTGGCCAGCATAGCCTGGAGGAGCCTGTGTGGCTGTGTCTCAAGGAACCTTTTCAAACAGACATCAAGTAAGAACAGATTGATATGGATCAGGAATGTCAAGGAGGGTCTAGAATGGTGCAGAGAATCTGTGGGCCTCCTTATGCCCAGGGGTAGCCTGATTCACAGTTAGAAATCATTTCGCATTTAACTGCAACACATTAAGAGTGTGCTAGAAAAGAAGTATACGAAGAAGAACGTTTGTTAAAGCTGGACTGGTACCACACACCTGTATATCTAGACACAGCATCATAATTATTATTAAAAAGGCCAGTTGGCAGGGATTCTTGGGAGCCATTCCCACCTGGGTTGCATAAAACAAGGTGAGCATAACCTCCAAAAGCCCACAGTAAATAAAAAGTACTGTGTGCGCCTAGGAAAGGGCCATGGGGCTGGTGGTCCAGAGATTTCTGAGGATATGACCTTTCTTCAGCTCACCATCCCACTCCAGTGATCCAGAGTGCTTTTCTTTGCTCAATAAATCATCTCTGTTTCTTATCTAATTCTTGAGCTGTAAATTTCATGTGCCCAGGGACTTAGATCCCCATCTGTTACACTAGGTGAGCCACCCAGGAACTTTAACATTGCTTCTGCTTATTTCTTGCTTCCTAGTTTTTATTTTTCAGCACACATCACCCTATCTCTAGTTTTCCTTTCATCTTTGTTTTTAGTGTGACTCTAGATGCCCCACACTGCAGCCTGGAACTGAATTCATGCCTGGACAAGGGAATGCATGCCTCCTTGGTAGCTACCAAGCTGCCCATGAGAGTCCGCAGTTACTAGGAGGTCCACAAAAATCTGCACTGACCAGGTACCCATTGTGGGAAAAGCATGGATCACACCCAGGTAACCCTGCAGTAGAAAGGCATGCACTTGAACCAGAGGTGCCATCATGAAGTCCCAGGTACAAGTGCAACGGATGGTTTGTGCATGGAAAGGAACACAGGGAATCACCACAACCTGGCACATCAAGTCTCTGGCCCATGATCTCCCACTGAGGTCAGACAAGGCTGCCCAGTTAGGCGAATGGGATCCACAGAAGGGGCCTTCCTCGTCTCAGAGGAGAAAGAGAGGAGGGAATGAGGGAGGCGCTATGTAAGAGGGAGACTAGGAGGAAAGAGGAGCAGACATTGGAATATAAAGTGAATCAATAAATAAAGGGAGGAAGGAAGGATGGATATAAAGAAGAAAGAATGCAAAGAAGGAATAGAAAGAAAAAGAAAGATAGAAAGAAACAAAGAAACAAAGAGAAAGGAAGGAAGGAAGAAAAAGGAAGGAGGGAGGGAAAGAAGAAAGAAAGGAAGGAAGAAGGAAGGAATGAAAAAAGAGAGAAAAAGAAAGAAGAAAAGAAAGAAGGAAAGAAAGAAACAAAGAAGGAAGGAAAAGAAAAGAAAGGAAAAGAAAAGAAGAAAAGAAAAGACAAGACAAGACAAGACAAGACAAGACAAGACAAGACAAGACAAGACAAGAAAAGAAAAGAAAAGAAAAGAAAAGAAAAGAAAAGAAAAGAAAAGAGAAACGTATCACAGGGTCAAGACAAAATGACAGGGCCCATTGTGACTATTTCGGGTCCCAGTGCTCCAAAACACTGTAAATTTTCTCCTGCCTCTGAAATTTGCCTGTGAAATTTACCCTACCTACTTGCAATCTTCCCAGAAGCCCACCTGGATGACAATAGCAGACTCAGAGGCAGATCCATTACTCCTCCTGCCCCTACTCCGACTCCACCCAAGGCAGAGCATTCACAAGGGGTCACGTGATTTCTACTCTGTCCCACACTTTTTCATCTCTGTGATCTGCTTGCCTTTACATCTCCTCTCAACACCCATTCTCCCTTCACTATAGACAGCCATAGCTGAGATACTATGTAGATAGTACTCCAAAGAACTTGTTTAGTGTTTGATCCTAAGGAAGATACACATATTCCATTCATATCTCTATGCTGTGTGGTGAATTAAAGCCAAAAGCTTTAAATGAAAAAAAAAAAAAAAGAAGAAGAAGAAAGAAAGAAGAAAGAAAGAAAAGAAAAGAAAAGAAAAGAAAAGAAAAGAAAAGAAAAGAAAAGAAAAGAAAAGAAATAAAATCCTTTGACCTAAGCAGCCTAATAGCTCAAGGTTTGTTTTTACTTATTTATTCAATGTTAGAAGTTTTTAGCATAACCTTGTTACACCTAAGTAGAAAAATGTCTTGGAGTTGCTTTCAGCAGTGACTTCGTCCTGGGAGAATGATAACACATGCAGAAGTGGTCAGAAAAACATGTGGCCAAGGAAAGGAGAAGTACAGAAGAGGTAGACCTCAAGCCGGGGTCTCTAATTCTTCCAAGACTATGCTCATAAACAGCTGAGTGTGGTAAGAAAGAGCCCTCCGACCATTGAGGCCTTCAGGAACCAGAGTGTAGGAGGAGGATGCTTCTCTCTGCCTCTTCTCTTAGGCTGCCTTGAATCACATGCTACGGTGCAGCCTCAAAAAATGTAAATAACGTACATGTTTAGAGTTCAAATTAAAAGAGGCCCGCACTTTACCTTAACACCATCTGGCCTGAATACAAACTGATACTGGGGAAATCTGTTCAAAGTGTAAAAGCAAAAACT
This sequence comes from Apodemus agrarius, assembly GCA_964023405.1. Lineage (NCBI taxonomy): Eukaryota > Metazoa > Chordata > Mammalia > Rodentia > Muridae > Apodemus > Apodemus agrarius. Next base: position 54,841,696 of record OZ030023.1, on the reverse strand, counting down.
GCAACACCATCTTACACCAGGACCTCTTTCACCAGACTTACTGGTAGAACCACTCTGGAAATCAGTCTGGTGGTTCCACAGAAAACTTGACACGATACTTCCGGAGGACCCAGCCATACCACTCTTGGGCATATACCCAGAAAATTCCCCAGCATGCAATAAGAATACATGCTCCACTATGTTCATAGCAGCATTATTTATAATAATCAGAAGCTGGAAAGAACCCAGATGTCCCTCAACAGAAGAATGGATACAAAAAAATGTGGTATATATATACACAATGGAGTACTATTCAGCCATTAGAAACAATGAATTCATGATATTCTTAGATAAATGGATGGAGCTGGAGAACATCATACTAAGTGAGGTAACCCAGTCTCAAAAGAATACCCATGGTATGCAGTCACTGATAAGTGGATATTAGCCTAGAATCTTGGGACACCAAAGACACAATTCACATACTAAATGATGTCTGACAAGAAGGAAGGAGTGGACACTGGTTCTGGAAAGGCTCAAAGCATCAGTGTAGGGGGATACCAGAACAGGGAAGTGAGAAGGGGTGAATGGGGTAACACTGGGAGGGAAAAGGGCATGTGGGACCTTTGGGGAGCAGGGAACCAGAAAAAGGGAAATGAAATGTAAATATAGAATATATCCAATAAAAAAATAAATAAAATAAAAAAAGAAATAATCTGATATGTTTATATATGGACTTTCTACCAGGATAGGAGCTAAGTAAAGAAAATAACAAAAGGAGAGAACTAAGCCCTAGGGGTCATGTTAGGAGTGGCGTCATATGGGAAAGGTCTGTGTACCTTTATTTCTGCAGTGCTTCTAACAATGCTGAAGATGCCCGAACTCTCAGAAACAATTAACATTGATTTACAATTGTAGACCCTCAGTAATTAATAATAATAATCGAGAACACTTTAGGAAATGCATCCCCCAGCAGAACATTAAAGAGCAGCTAGCACATTGTTGCCAAACTAAATATGTCTCTTCATCTTCTCTTGTCTCACAGGAACTTCAAAAGCATCCATTATCCACCCCAATCTCCAGATCATAGCATGCCCTGCACATCCTGCTTCCTCCCTATATGAGTAAAGTTTGTTCTTCACCCCGGGCCACTGCTCTGTTCCTCTTTTTCATATCTTTATGCCTCCTATACCCTCTGTTAATGACAAAAGAATAATACATTTCATGTTGTATTTTAAAGAATGTTGTCTCAAAGGGACAGGGATCACATTTCTAAGATCTTAGGAAGGCATGATGTAGCCCCAAGTACATCAGGATAAGGATGTCCTAAATTGAGCTTCTAAGAAGTTGAAATAGTTTGTAAGAGAAAGCAAAAGGGTGTAGAAGAAAGAAACCAAGTGGTGGTTAAGATGAACTTTGATGGGGAAGAGACTTTACGTGGTGAGTCCCAATTTCGACTTTTGGCTTACACTGTGTGAACAGTCTAGAAGAAGACAGGAGCTGAATCAGGAAGACTAGTTAAAAGGCTGCACAAATAACAGCTTAGGAAGATGCTGCTGAGAAGAGGAAACGAGAAGAGCAGAGTAATTTGTCTCCCTGAAGGGCAAGCAGTTTCATAACTTATTTTTTGTGAGCTGCCAATGAGAGGGAGATACCCCAGCTCTTCCAGTATCCATTAGGACTATAAATTGGGTAGAAAATGGGAATTTAGATGAAATTTGAATAAATAATCAAAAATTCAGAACCTTATATTTTTCTATAACAATCTTGTGAATTCTTTCAGAATTTCATACAGTGTAGTTTGATCATATTCATCCCCTAACTCATCCATCTATTTCCTACAAGATCTACCACCATCTCCACAAGCTCTCACAATTTCCCATCTTCAGTTTTTCTATTAATAAGGCACTACCCATAGACTAGTTGGTGAGCAGTTATTCCCTGGAGTGCAGTCTACCTACCCAGGGCCACACCCTCAAAGAAAATCCATTCTCCCTGTTCTGCTTTCAGTATAACTAAGAAAATTAACTACTCCTTAATTGTAGGCTGAGGTTCATGAGTCCCTCTCCCTCTGTGATAGAGTGTTGATTGGCTTGATCCTGTATAGGTCTTTTGCAAGTGAGCTCTTCAGTACACAGGTCTTTATGTCCAGAGGACACTGTCTCACTTCAGTCCTCTGCACCCTCTGGTTCTTGCAATCATCCTACCTCCTTTTTTCAGCTGATTTTTCAGTCTTTAGGGAATGGAGACATGGAGGCCCCATTTGTGGTTGAACATTCTACCAACTCTCTGCACTTTAACCAGCTGTGCATTTCTCTGTTGACCGCCATCCACTGCATAAAAGAAACAAATGAAAACTCTCAGTTAAAGTCTGAGAGCAGCTCTAATCTGTGGGTCAATACTGTTTCCATTTGGTATAATAATAACAGTAGGTCTGTCCCTGGCACCTATAAGATCCCCAGTCAAAAGTTTCTTCACCAGATTTAGAGAACCATCCATGTGTCTTTTTCTATGTAATTGAACTTAAATTTAATCTGAAAGAGATTAGTTATCTCTATAATATTGTACTATTATAGCACCCAAGAAGATACCTTACCATGGAGTAATTATTGCAGCTTATGGGGTTCTTACTTAGGTAAGCTTGCTGATACTATTTTTTCTTGTTTTTTGTTTGGGGGGAGGGGGCTTGTTGTTGTTGTTTATTTGCTTGTTTTTTTGCAGCAGCCTACAGAATACCTTTTAGTATTATGAAAGCTAGTCCCAAAATGCCAGAAGTTTCCTGAACTGTATGAATTTGATTTTTCTATGTCTTGTGACCAATGTATATGATGTTTTCAGAAATAGGTTCTTATCATCAGGTTTTGGTGAGTAATTGGGAGCATTACTAACCTAACCTTTATCTATTTGAAAGTCAATCACTTTTAATGTGCTATCTAAGATGTCTAAGAGGCAGTAACAAGTAACTTGTTCTAAGAGAGTGATTAAAAGATATGTAGGGTCTGTATATAAATCTGGGAGTTGTTGACTTAAAGGGAGCATTCCACATCATAAATAAAAAGTGGTTCCTGTTTAGAATACAAAGGAAAGTAAAAGCCACACGTCAAAAGTTTGGAACTCTAACATGAAAAGACAAATTTGAGAAATAGGGTGCAGAAAAGAGCACTATGAAGAAATAATAAAGTTGGTTGATATATGGGCACAATTACTTCCAGTTTGACAGATGATTTAGGGAAATTCCATACTACAGTCTATTATATGCATCCCCTTGAAATTCATACAAAATCTTGAAACCCAAAGATTCATACATGAAGGAAGAACTGTGTGACTGCGGTTAGGAACCTGAAGAGTTGAAGGGACTTAACTGGGCACTTGCGTCCCGCCCACCATATGCAAAAGTTACCTCAAGGTCATATTAATACTGGACCTGCCTCTGCCTTTATCTTGAGTTTTCTAGCTTCCAGACTATGTAAAAAATAACTTTTCTTTTGTTTTTGGTTATAAATATTCTAGGTGTAGATATTTTGCTATAATACTAGGACAAAGCACTTTGGTTGGGTGATGTTTCTTACAGTCATTTTGTAGTCATCTGGTAAGTGTGTATAGGCAGTGCTTGCTTGGTTTATTTATGTGGTAATGACAGAAGATGGAAAGCAGCTAAGCAGAGTAGAAGACAGGAATGGTCTGTCTTTCTTTCACACCTCTCTCCCTATCCTACTCACAAAACATGGATATTAACGTGCCCATTTAAGTTATTGTTGCTGCTAATCTTCTTTATGTGTTAACTGGAAAGAAAGGGTTAACATAAACAATACTGTGTTGTTGTTTCAGGTCTAGCGATAACCATATATATATGTATATATACGTATATATACATATATATACATACATACATACATATAAAACTGAAGAAGAGGAAGGCATGAAATGTTAAACCCTTCATGATTTGATGCTGTGCTGGGTGAGATAGTGGGGAAAAAGGAGAGTGGCTAAGAGCTATATTTGAATTTCTATAAAAATGTTCATGGTGCAGAATAAAAAGTACATAAGTTATCATTGAATTTATTTTGATGTAAAGCTAAAACTATGCCTAGAAGAGAGGTGAGAATTATTTATTACTCCCGCTTCCAGACTCACAATGAGGAGAGATGAAATTTAATTTAATGTCACCAGTAGAAAGCTGGCTATGGATCAATATCTGGTGACAGCCTTGTGTTCCTCATATTTTATAGGCTTTATTAATTCTTTCATAAAAATAGAGCAATGCACCAAGAAAGCATAAGCACTAACAGCTGGGGTTATATTAGTAAGTCAACCCTTGAAATCAGAGCATCAGTGTACACAAAACAGGAAAGGCTAATCTTTTATGTAATCACTGACTGGGCATCCAAAGTTAGAGCCTGGCCTTTACCGTAATGGCACATTTAGTGCCCAGGCAATTACGAGAAAGACCTGAAAGGAAAGATTTTCAATTTAGCTCTACAACAAATGCCTAGAATTTATTCTGGGCCAGAAGATCAAGTTGCTAGTTTATGTGTGGGGCAGGATTTATCAAAATTAAATTGCTCATTTGATCATAGTGCTATATTTCATAGTTGAACACTGTTTGTTATTTGTTAGTATTAAATAGATCAGCACATTTCTCAGGGAAAAACAAATTCTGAACTTTGTTTATGTGGCAGTAGGTTAGGGAATAGTACTGTTTTCTTCACTACTTTTTAAAGACTCATCAAACATGTATTCTCTACCTTCAAGTGTCCTCAAAGACTTCTTTTCTTCACACATTCATACTTTTAAGAGTATATGAATAGTAAATTAGCTTAATTTGTGAGTATTTTTAGTAAGCTGAGAAGTAGGAAGTTCCACCTAAAACAGGACAGCAGCAGAAATGCCTATTTCTTTTTAAATATCTTCAATGTGGTTTAATAAATATGTCTGAAGGTTTTACTTTCGAGGTCACCTCATAGCTCCTAATTCTACATCTACATCTGTGTTATAAAATATAGAAAGGGGCTCAAAAAACATTCTTTATGTTTCCTATTGTCAAAATTTCAGAACTGGGTTGAACCATTCAAAATATGCTTACAGCTGTCAGTAAGCAATGAGTACAACATTAAAATATTGCTTGAAAATATGAGTAAGAAATGTAAGAACAAAGATATATGTGAATAGAGAAAGAAGGAGTGATTGATTGGGGGGGTCCACATTTACACAAATGCAACATTAAAGAGGCCAATAAGCCCACCAGATGTTTGACATGTTCATTGTATTGTCAGACAGTAAAGCTCAGGGGACACTAAAAGAAAAAGCTCAAAATGCCTCCTAGATTCAAGGTTGTGCACTGTGGTGGTCTGAATATGCTTGGTCCAGGAAGTGGCCCTGTGAGGAGGTATGGCCTTGTTGTAAAAGGTGTAGCTTTGTTGGAGGAAGTATGCCATTGTGGGGATGGGCTTAGAGACCTTCCTCCTAGTTGCCTGGCAGATAATATAGTCTGTTCCTGGTTGCGATTGGATGCACGTGTAGAACTCTCAGCGACTCTAGCACCACGCCTGCCTGGACTCTGCCATGCTTTCGCCTTGAGGTTAGTGAACTGAACTTCTGAACCTGTAAACCAGCCCCAATAAATTCTCGTCCCAATATAAGAGTTGCCTTTGTCACACAGGACACAGCAATGAAATGATAATCAAGAGATGCTCCAAAGTGGGTGTGCCTTGAGAAAGAAAAAAAAGTTAGAAAAGATAACTTAAGTAGGCACTTAAATTTGAGTTTTGCAACAACTCAGTTCTGAATTAGATGAAATGATATAAGGTTTTTTTTTCAAGCACTTAAACTGTATTAGTCATGCAATACTCATTTATCAGAGAAATGTAAGTGAAAATGATAATGTGTATACTTTTCAAGCAGAAGTTTGCAAAGTCAGTAAAAATGTCTTCCTGCAATTTTTAATTCTATGGCACCAGCAATATTTCAAATGGTTGCTGCATATCCTGCAAAATCCAAGAGAAATAAAGACCCGGGCCAAATCACAAAAGATAAATAAATAAATGCTAAGTCACTTGTATCTGTCTAGTATGTGTGAAATCCCAGTTCAATTCCCAGGAATGACAACAACAACAAATTCCAGGTAGTCATTTAAGCAACTTCTACCTAATAGTTAATTGGCTACCGGTAATCAGAACAAAAACAAAGTGTTTTGTGTTTTAGCACTCTAGGAGAATCAAAGTATTTCATTGCTGGCAACTCTGCAACACAAGGTAGATCAGTAAAAGGCCATGTACATAAATGTATGTACTTAAAGCAGCAGATGGAATGAGAGAAGAGACCTGTGAGAAATGGGGAGAAACATAACAAATGCAGAAAGAAAGGAAAAGAAGAAAGGGTCACAAACAAGCGTTTTTTATTTAAAATTTATTTCAGATTTATTTTTTTTAAAAAATCTGCAAAATCTATGTTTAAAAGAAATCTCTTTGCTCTTACTAATTAATTGGCAAGATATATAAAAATATCCATCTGCAATAAAGTTCTGTGTTTTGCCTTAGATCTTGCGATAATATTCCCTTGGTAAATCTGCAGTAAGACAGGCAGTCACAGATATTATGGGAAGAAGTTAAAAATATTACACATAAAAAGTACACTTACATTATCTAAGAAAATGAAGGTTCATTTACGCGTTTGCTCACCATTCTCACTTCTGGGAGTCTAGCCAGCAGAGAGATCTGAACACCTGCACGCGAATGCATCTGAAAATTCATGTACGTGTGATCACAGTCGCTCAAGATGAAAACAAGTGCCTGGCAGATGAGCTAGGTATGGCTAAATGACTATCTCAAGCTCTTCTGCTGCTAATCAGTGATGAATCTGGAAGTTCCTTGACACATTTCCCCAGGTTTCTCTTCTTGAACCTCACTTCCTTTGTGATGTGTTTCACACCCAACTCTTACAGTTATTTCCACTGCCGACATGTCTTATAATCTGTTCAATAGTTTGGGCCAGTCTACTGAGCTCAACCTCTACATTCAAGTGTCAGTTAACATCTTCAGTTAAAATTACAAGCACCATGTCAGGCTGAGTGTACAGACCTGTATAATCTGTTCAATAGTTTGGGCCAGTCTACTGAGCTCAACCTCTACATTCAAGTGTCAGTTAACATCTTCAGTTAAAATTACAAGCACCATGTCAGGCTGAGTGTACAGACCTGACTGCCATCGACCCTTGCATCCATCTGGAATCTTTCTTTCCTCTTCTGCTCAGATCTTTAAAATCACAGGAAACTTTCTTAACTTCCAACTGTCTCCATACCTCTGACAATTCATTTTACTTGAAATCTCTTTTTGAAAGAATTTATTTAATTTTATTTCATATGCACTGGAATGAAAGTGTCAGAGCCCCTGGAACTGCAACTGCAGACATCTGTGAGCTGCCATCTGGCTGCTGGGACTTAAACCCCAATCCTTTGGAGGAGCAGCCAGTACTCCTGAGTACTCAGTACACTGAGGATCTCTTCAGGCCCTTCTCACCATATATTAAATCAATTCATTGTCCAAAATTTGCATTTACCAGAAATATATATATATATATATATATATATACACATATATATATACACACACACATATATATATATATATATATGTATATGTATATATATGTGTGTGTATATGTATGTGTGTATATATATATATATACATACATATATATATATATATATATATATATATATATATATATACACTGATCCAAGTGCCTTTAAATCGGGTGTGAAGGTATATATGTGGAATTCCTGAGGTTGAGAAACTACAGCAGGATTGTGAGTTCATGACCAGCCTTGCCTACCCAGTGAAAATCTGTCTAAAACACAACAAAACTACATATGCAACTTCTCTTGACCATTCCATGTCAGTACAGTTTTACTTTCTTGTGATTCCTTTTTAAAATAATGGCCAAAATTAAGAATGTTTAGTCTATAGAATTAAACATGTCAGAAATGTAATACATAGTAGCTATTTAGCGATAGACATGACAAATGCTACTGCGTAATCTGCAACAGGTGGTCCTAATTTGGCTGAATAAAACCTCTCATGTTTCCCAGAATTCTTAAAATTCCAAAATGGTGTGCTTTGTTATGCATGACTCTAGACTTATCTCTTCCCATTATACCACTATCTCAGGCAACTTGTTTTTTTCTGTTGGTCTTTCTCACATTTCCATCTATTTTTCAAATATATCATACTTCGACCGACTTGATGTCCTTACAGAAGCCATATTTACTGTCTGGGATATGTTATCTTCTCCTTGTACCCAAGTCATTGCTTCTGAGCAGCCCACATTACATGAACTCTCATTATTGGTTGCCATTGGTATCTGCTATTCAGTCTTTCTCAAGAATTTTACTAAGAAGATCATGATAGATACTCATGGATGTGTATTTTCACGGACATAGTTTTCTGTGTTCATAGGTAAACTTCAAGAAATAGAATGAACTGAACAACTACTGGGCTAGTTGCATCATACACACACACACACACACACACACACACATATGTATATATATATATATAATCAGTTTTGCAAGACATTTTTGTTACCATTGAAGAACATCTAATAGTTGTGCACAGTGACAAATACCTATAATCCCAGGGTTGCTGGGCTCTTTTTCTGTATCCTTTGCTTTCTGGTCCATGTTCTTTCCATCAAAATAATTAAGATGACACATAAATAGAAGTTAGTTGGTGTTTAATGCACTCTCAGAAGTGAGCATGAACAATTGTAAAAAGAGACCATTAGAGAAGAAAATCCCGTTAGGCCCGAGAGTGGACAGCCGCAGGAGAGATCGTTATGTAGATGCACAGGAGGGGTTTTGAGAATAGGCCAAAGCTAAAGGGACAACTGTGTCATGTAAATCCTCAAAAGGTGGGTGTCAGCAATGACAAGAGACACTACTGTGTCAGCTTCTGTTATGTGGGGTCTAGACTGTTTCCATGAGAGAGATTTTCCTGTCCAGGTAATTGGAAGCTATATCTGGCTTTATCTTTTAAAGCAGCAAACAGTATGCATTTGTTCTTCACAAAAAGAGCCTACACTAGATTGCAAAACTCTGAACTCTGGGGCAGTTTAAAATATCAGATGTATGGAGGGACAAAGAAATGATTTATAGTTCCCATTCTTTGCCCAGGAATCAAAGTTCTGCTGTATTTCTTCTTGGTTTTAGAAGCTGCTGATAATGAGCCAGGAACCGTCTCCAGTGCCCTTCAATTCCACTAATATTTGCTACCTGACATAATACTTGAGCGCCTGCAGCAGGAGGAAGTTGAGTTTGCGGCAAGGATCTTACCCCGGCAGTACCTTGCCTAAAAAAAGACACTAATAGAGTTGAAAATCCTCTTCCTCTAAAATGCTTACCATCATATGTCTTCAGTTTTGGAAATGCCGGAAACGTGTATTAATTTTTTGTTTATATGTTCATGATGACTGGTGATTTTGATAATATTTTATATAATTATATACAAAGTAAATAAAAATATAATAATTTTTAATGTTTTCATATTTAAGACATATTTTCATATATTTAAGAAATAAAGCTGGTTTTTATGTCTAACCAGAAATGGCCCACCTTTTAATAGGAATGTCTGGGAAATAAGCATTTTATCTTCTAGTACTCTGTTGCCTTTTTCTCTGCCTTTGGTTAGGACTGAAAAAAAAATTATAATTTCTTTTTATCATTTTTTACTCATCCAATCACTGTATGGGTCTATTAAACAATATTTTTCTCAACATTTTTGTGCTTCAGTGTTCATAGTATGTATGTTTAGTCTAGCAGTCTGCCTTATTGTGGTAATATGCCACTTCATGGCAGTAATCACTTTACAACTTACATCAGCTCTATTACTGTCAAATTTCTGTTATATCTATCATTACCCTCATTTTCTACATGGCATAAACTCTGGTTTCTTATTTTCAGTGATGAGAAATATAATGAAGGCAACAGGGATATGACTCAATGGATAGCAAGTTTCAAAATCTGAGGACATGAGTTCAAACACCTCATCTTAACGAAAAACCAGGCATGGTTCAAAGGTCACTTACAGCCCCAGTACTGTGCATAGCTGAGAGAAGAAAACTTGGACTTGGGGCTATGAGATTAGGGCCAGAATTTGTAAGAAACTGTCATAGACTAAAAGAGCAGCATCTGATCTATTCCTCTGGCTTCTATGCACACACACACACACACACACACACACACACATGCTCATACATATATACACACATACACACATGCTCACACACATAGGCATACACACATGAATATATATTGAATATAATGAAGTTTATAAAATACAAAACATCATATAATTATACATGTTTCTATGTTAATCTAGCTCTAAAATATTAAACTATTTGAAAACTCATATTTCAATTTGGTATCATTTTCCTTACCATTTTATCAGTTCATATCTATGAACCTACTAGTGGGGGATTGTTTTGTTTTTTATTTCTCAAAAAAAATTGGAGATTGTTTGATAGATTGTTCACGATGAATACTGCTCTTAGATGCAGAATTCTGGGAAGCTTTTGCTGTTTTGTCTTATTTTCACTGTTCAGAGACTTTTGCTTACTGTTGTCCTAATCTCACTGATTCTGGACTCATACAATGACATTCTTACCTTGATTTCTATGCACCTTGTGTGTTCTCCTCCTGCTGCTAATTCTGCACAATTTAATAGTGGTATGCCTTTTAAATTGTCTTTATCATTTTTTAGTATGTGTGTGTGTGTGTGTGTGTGTGTGTGTTGTGATTTTTTTCAGAGCATTTGACACTCATTGTTTTATATTCTTTCTCAAATAGGAAAAAAATCAAATGACCAGTTTGTTTTTATAAACATTATGTCCCTCTTCTTGGGAACTCAAATGACCTCACAGCTTATGACAACTCTGCCAATAGTCTTTTATTAGTTTTTCCTTCACTTTAGATATAGCCAATTGTTCTAACTTTAAATTTGCTGATAAGTTGATTTCAATAACTAAGACAGATTACACTGTGTCTTTATGATATGTCTATATGGCTCGTGTGCTTTTGTATCACTCATGTCCCTGTTGCTCTTTCCTTCCTCCCAACTTTCCACTCTAATCTGTCCATAATGTCTTTTTCCAAAATTGCTGCTCTTCATTTCAAGCCATTTTGAAAGCCTAAATTCTGAATGAGAAAGGATAAATGTGATGTTCTTCTTTCTGTGCGTGGCTCTTTTTCCGTTAACGTGATGTCCAGTTTTGTCTGTTTCCTTGCAAATGACATACTTTTGATCTTTTGTTATGTTTCCTCTCCCTCTATGCCTCTGCACTTTCCCTCCCATCCAGATCAACCTCCTTTCTCTTGCTCATTAGAATGACCAGTGCATTATCGTGCACACAAACATTATATACAATTTTTCACCGGCTGATGAACAACTAAGTTGGCTCCATAGCTTAGCTGTTGAGGACAGTTCTGCAATATACAATGCAATGTGCATGGATTTGCAGACTATGCTGTTCATTTACTTGGATTTTTGGGGAGGGGTATACACATAAGAATGATACAGCTAGATTACAAGCTGATCCTGTCCTTACTTTTTGGTGAAATTTAATAGTGATTTCTACAGTGGCTGCAATAATTTATATCTCACCAATTGTATAAGAGATCCTTGCTGGCATTTTCTATTTGATTTCATGATAATCATTCTGATTGGAATGAGATAGACTCTCAAGGTAGTTTTTAATTTAAATTTTACAGATGGGTAGAATATTTTTCATACTCTTATTAGTTGTTTCTATTTATTCTTTGGAGAAGTATCTTTTAAATTCATTAATCTACTTATTGATTTGATTGCTTGTTTTTTAGTGTTTATTTTTAGTTCTTTCAGTTTTTTATATAACGTTGAATTCTTTTTTTATTGGATATATTCTATATTTACAATTCATTTCCCTTTTTCTGGTTCCCTACCCCCAAAGGTCCCTCATGCCATTTTCCCTCCCCCCTGATCCCTCATCCACCCCCTCCCACCTCCCTGTTCTTGTACTCCCCCACAATGATGCTTTGGTCCATTCTAGCACCAGTGTCCACTCCATTCTTCTTGTCAGACATCACTTGGTATGTAATTTATGTCTGGTATAACATTGAATTCTTATCAGTTCAGCATGGGCTTTGTGAGGCGTTCTGTGCCTTCACTTTTGAATACGTGAAGCGATACATTTATTACCACTGTTTCCCCATCCTAGCACAGCATCAGTGCTATGTTGCTTTGGATGCACATTGGTAATTATGAGTTAAACTTTCACCCTTATTTGCATGACAATTCTCTCACAAACAAAGCATTTTTCCAAGTGTGTTGCTAGATGTTTTTGTTCTCCTATAAAATTTGCTTCATAATGGGACCCAGTTTAGCTACTTGGAATTACTCCCTTTATATCTCTGTTAATTTTTCTTAGGCAAGACCAGTCTTGTGCTTTTGGTATGTAACTAGTTTTCTCTTACTCTTCAGTCAAAGATAATTTTGAATACTTTATCTAGAATTCTATCATGCTAAATGAGGTAACCCAGTCTCCAAAGAACACACATGGTATGCACTCACTGATAAGTGAAGATTAACCAAACATCTCAGAATACCCATGATACAACTCGCAGACCATACGAAGCTTAAAAAGGAAGACCAAAATGTGGATGCTTCAGTCCTACTTAGAAGGGGAACAATCACAGGAGGTAGAGGGAGGGAGGAGACTAGGAAGGAGGGAAGGGAAAAACAGGGGCAGGATCATGTGTGGGAGGAGATCGGGGGTCAGGAAATTGAACTGGGGTGTGTTGCATTGGGGGACAGGGAACAGGGGGTAGCCACTAGTTAGTACCAGATGCCAGGGAAGCAAGAAGTTCTCAGGACCCAACGGGGATGATATTAGCAGAAATACCCAACAAAGGGAGATAGAACCTGTAGAGACCATATCCAGTTGAGGGATGGAACCATCTACCCATCTCAAAACTATTAACCCAGAATTGCTCCTGTCTAAAGGAAATGCAGGGACAAAGAGTGGATCAGAGACTGAAGGAAAGGCCAACCAGAGGCTGCCCCACCTATGAATCCATCCCATCAGCAGACACCAAACCTAGACGCTATTGCTGATGCCAAGAAGCAATGGCTAAGAGGAGCCTAGTATGGCTGTCCCCTGAGAGGATGGGCCAAACTGTGACCAATACGGATGCAGATACTCACAGCCGACCATACCATGGGGACCCCAATGGAGGATTTAGAGGAAGGATTGAAGGTTTTCAACACCATAGGAAGAATAGCAATATCAACCAACCCAACCCCCAAGACCTCCCAGGGAATAAACCACCAACCAAAGAGCACACATGGAAGGACCCATGGCTCCAGCTCTAGGTGTAGGAAAGGGTTGCGCTATCTGGCATCAATGGGAGGGGAGACCCTTGGTCCTGTAAAGGCTTGAAGCCCCAACATAAGGAGTTGCTAGGGTGCTGAGGCAGGAGAGGGATCACCCTCAAAGAAGCAGGGGGGATGGGATAGGGATGTTATGGAGGGGAAAGTGGAAAGTAGACAATATTTGAAATGTAAATAAATAAAATAACCAATAAAAATAAATTAATGAATGAATTAAAAAATGAACTGATATTTTCCAGTTTAACTGGTAACATTAAGCACTATTCCTGACCCTAAGTGAATGTTTGGTCTTGATATTCTTAATATTTTTCCAGTGGCTCTTCTGCTGTTTCTATATAGATCTCCTATATGTATGTGCTGACAAGTGTACTGTTGAATACATGATGGAGCCTGGCCAGTGCTCTGCACCCTGCTACATAGCACTCTTTGTTCTTGTATTCTGTGGTTCTTACCCTGTTGTTCCCGAGATATCTCAGACCATGGACCACTATGATTGCCACACTTTATAAATCACTGCCCAAGAGCCTCAAATGTTACAGCTTTGTTCCTATCTTCAGGATGAGATCCAGAAATGTGAAAAAAAATCCATATCAGATATTTTATATGCTTTCTTCTTTCCTCCTTCCCACCTCTCTACTTCCATCCCTCCCTCCATCTCTTCCTTCCTTGCTTCTTTTAGGTAGGAGACTCATTCTAGTTTTCTTCATTTTATGTTAAATAGAAGATAAATGAGTGCTCTGGATGTTGTAAAATTGAACCCAATTTTTTAATTTATATTTCATATATTCAAATATAGTCACTGTTTCTAGAATTAAGTCATGGATCTTCTGTCAATGATATAAACACATAGACAAATATTATTACTTTGTGAACCATGGTACAGAAAGTTGTATCACATGCTCTGTATCAATGCTACAGAGTTCCAAAATTTTCTTTAAAAAAAATCATACAATAATTTATAAAAGATGTGATCAATTTAACCTCTACATGGAAAAACAGACAGTAGGGAGGGGAAGAATTTTAGCTTAATGTGAAAACATAGTTGCATTTAACATATTTATTATATTATAGATTTTCTGAGAAAAAGAGATTAGAGAATTTTAATATAAAGTTTGCACGAGAACTTAAAATGTCAAGCTGATATTTATTCCAAAGAAATGCAGTACTACATATATTAAGTTTTGTTCTAGCAATAAAATATCCCATCATAACTAGAAATTGCCATAAGATCTTTTTCATAATTTTCTTTCTAAGTTCCTTGAATTCTCTTTCTATTTCACAGTGATGAGAGAAATCTTCATTCCTTTATTGGCATAAAAGGAGCTTTTATTCTCACTGGTAATTTACATTTTATTCTGATGTAGCTATATTCTTTTGTCTCTGTGTAAAAGCAAAATCATTGTATATATTTTTCTCCTGAATGTCGTAATTTTGAATACATGCACTGCATCATACAAGGAACAATATATACAAAAACCCAAAGAATATGAAAAATAGCTTCTTAAAAGCAAAATCATGGAAGTCTAGAAAATAATAACGAAATAGTGCTGTGTGTTTAAAGATGCCAGGAAATTGAGAATTTGGAATAATAAAATTTAGGAAACAAATTATTATGAATCGAGAGTTTTTAAGTGATCAGAAAGGTGTTTTGAGCCTCTTAAAATTTGAATTTAAATTCAAATTTAAATGAATCTTAAGTGATTTTTAAATTGGGGATATTGTTAATTTTTTCAATAGCTATGATCATATTTTTATCTCCCAATCCTACGAACAAAATAAGACTTTGTAAAACCCAACAATCTCAAAGTAATATTGAACATAACCACTTTTGGATGAATAAGACAAAGTTCTACATTCTAACCAGCCCTTGGATAAAGCAAACTTCCATGTGTTAACCAATCCTTGTTTTCCTTGGTGCTTTATTCTTTTCCTTAAAATATTCTGTCCCGAGCATGCAATAAGGATACATGCTCCACGATGTTCATAGCAGCCTTATTTATAATAGCCAGAACCTGGAAAGAACCCAGATGTCCCTCAACGGAGGAATGGATACAAAAAATGTGGTATATATACACAATGGAATACTATTCAGCCATTAGAAACAATGAATTCATGAAATTCTTAGAGAAATGGATGGAGCTGGAGAACATCATTCTAAGTGAGGTAACCCAGTCTCAAAAGAATACCCATGGTATGCCGTCACTGATAAGTGGATATTAGCCTAGAATCATGGGACACCAAAGACACAATTCACATACCAAATGATGTCTGACAAGAAGAAAGGAATGGACACTAATGCTGGAAAGGATCAAAGCATCAGTGTAGGGGAATACCAGAACAGGGAAGTGGGAAGGGGTGGATGAGGGAGCAGGGGGAGGGAAAAGGGCATGTGGAACCTTAGGGGAGGTGGGGAAACAAAAAAAAGGGAAATGAAATGTAAATATAGAATATATCCAATAAAAAAAGAAAAAAATATTCTGTAACTACTCTGTCTCACTTTCCTTAGTAAGGTTAAACCTAGAGAAAGGACCCAAGGAGCTAAAGGAGTGTGCAGCCTCATAGGAGGAACAACAACATGAACTAACCATGACACCCCAGAGCTCCCAGGGACTAAACCACCAACCAAAGAGTATACATGGATCGACCAATGGCTCCAGCTGCATATGTAGCAGAGGATGGCCTTGTCAGACATCAATGAAAAGAGAGGCCCTTTGTCCTGATAAGGCTCAATGGCCCAGTTTAGGGGAATGCCAGGACAGGGAAGCAGGAATGCGTGGGTTGGTAAGCATGGGAAGGGGGGTGGGATAGGGTGATTTTGGAGGGGAAACCAGGAAAGAGGATACCATTTGAAATGTAAATAAAGAAAATATCTAATAAAAAATAACATGAATTCTTATAGTTCAATGCCTTAGTAACACTATTTATTTCTAGTTTCTGTAACTAGAAAATTGTGGTAATGAAGATCTTTGCCTGTTCAACAGTAGATGAAAGGATGAAGATATTGCAGAGTTCTGGTGATGCCTCTAAGTTGAGTCTAAAAGTATTTCTCACATTCACCATATCCTTCTAGCCATCAGCTGTAGGCTTCCAACATGTGTAGATTAACAATAATTGGTAAGAAGGGGAAAGAAACAGTTCAAAAAGAAGATAGTAATTTGGGCTAAACATCACATGTGATATACTGTTATCATACCCTTGACTGACCACACAGATATCACTGATGGACAAAACACCCTGTAGGTTCTTTGCTATAGAAACAAGAACTGCCTTGAGATCTGAAGTACTAGATTTAAATCTAGCTTTGAGTGGTATGTTATTTGTCCAAATGCATATGTTGAAGCTTTCCCCTTACTACAGAGTACAATTACATTTGGAGAGGTAGGGTCAGTAGAAAGATGCTTTTGCAAAATGATACTGTATGTACGTTTCCTGATTCAATATGATTGGTATCTTCATATGAGAAGACTAGGAATAGACAGACAGATGAAAACCACATATTGACACAGAATATTACCATGTCCTAGCAAAATCAGAAGCTTCAGTAAGAAATAATCATGCTGATTCTTTTCATTGGATTTCCAAGTTCCCAAGATTTGATTGTAATCTTTGAATACACATCAGAAACTGTTGTAGATTTATGTCTGGAATGACTTTTTTTTATCAATTGAGCCAGAGATACAGAAAGGATAATAAGAAAGAATCTTCAAGAAATGATGCTGATCATACTGTATGTCTGCATGTAGAGGAATGCAGAGTTCCATATCTACCACCATGCACAAACAAAAGTCCAATTGGATCAAAGACCTCAACATAAAACCAGACACACTGAACTTGATATAAGAGAAAATAGGAAATAGCATTGAATGCATTGGAACAGAAGACAACTTTCTGAACAGAACACCATTCACACACACACTAAGATCACCAATTAATACTTGGGACTTCATGAAACTGAAATATTCTGTAAGTCACAGGACACTGTCATCAGGACAAAAGGACAGGCTATAGAATGGGAAAAAATTTTACCAACTCCATATCTGACAGAGGGCTAATTTATAAAATATATAAGGAACTCAAGAAACTAGATAAACAAAACAAATAATCCAATTTTAAAAATGCATATAAATAAGAAACTCAAATGACTGAGAAACACTTTTTAAAAGATCAATATCTTTAACCATCAGAGAAAGGCAAATCAAAACTACTTTAAAATTTGACTTTACATCAGTCAGAATAACTAAGATCAATAACAAAATGGCAGCTCATATTGGCAAGGATGTGGAGCAAGACCAACATTCCTTCACTGCTGGTGGGAGTGCAAACTTGTATAGCTGCTATGGAAATCAAAATGCCTGTTCCTCAGAAAATTGGGAATCAATCTACCTCAAGATGCAGATATACCACTGTTGGGCATATACCCAAAGATGCTCTATCCTATCACAAGGATACTTACTCAGCTATGTTCATTGCGGATTTATTCATAATTGTCAGAAAGTGAAAATAACCTAGATATCTCTCAACTAAAGAATGGGTTAAAAAATGTGGTACATTAACAAAATGGAGTCTTACTCAGCTGTTAAATATATGACATTCTGAGATTTGCAAGCAAATGGATGCAACTAAAATAAAAATCCTGAATAAGTAACTCAGACCCAGAAAACAATTATGGTATATATAATCATTTATAAGTGAATATTTGTTATTAAGTAAATGATAATCATGTTATAATCCACAGGCACAGAAAAAGTTATGTGAAGAGGGGGACTCTGAGTGGTACGGAACAACACATTTACGTCTCTGTGATAGGAAAGTAGAGTAAATTTTTCAGATGGACTGGGCATGGATGGGGATGGGGGCAAGAGTGATCAGGTGTGGTGGAAGAAGAGAGTTCTGGGAGAGACAGCTGAAGTTGGGGAGCATTGTGGGGGAGGTGTGGAAAGTTAATGCTGTAGAAACTTTCTGGAATCTATGAGGGTGACCCTAGTGAGGACTCCTTGAAAAAGAAAAAAGAAAAAATGAACCGTGTATATACAAAATTCATAAACTAATATGGAAGTCTTTGAAGGGACTATTAAGGGGATAGAATAGATTATCTCCACCCGTAAAGTACTTTAAGAATGAAAATCTGTTGGGCAAGTGAGAATACGATCTTGTAGTCTCATCACTGAAAAGGTAGATATAGGAGGATCATATGCTTGAGGCAAGCCTGTCTGTAAATATAATGTCTTCTATAAAAAAAATAAAAATTAAAAAAAAAAACAGTAAAAACCCCAAGAAACAAGATAGTCATATTAGAGAACACTCCATGGGTAATAAACTAAATGTAATCATTAGGGTCTAGATTTTTAATTTTATATGCTTATGCTTACTGTTATATCCATAACTCACTGAGGGTGAAGTCTTAGAAAGCACAAAGATATTAGTGAAAAAGACAACATAGGTCAGGAAGATGGCACAGCCCATAAAGGTGATTGCTAATGAGCCTTATATCCTGTGTTCCATTCCTGAACCCACAAGATAGAAAGAGAGAAGCAGCTCCCACAAGCTGTTCTCTGACTGCCACATGCACTCAATAGGACATGAATTTATACACACACACACACACAAACACACATGCACAATCACACATGCACAACTGCATGCTCACAAAATAAAGAAGTAAAAATGTAATAAGAATACAAAATAAACGGCATGAGTTCAAAAGATCTATTGTAGAAATGTACTTACTAACAATGTACTACATATTTGAAAACTGTTTATTGTTTTAAAATTATTTCACTACACATAATATTAATTGTTGTGTGATTGCTTAACAAAAACTGTTCCATTAGGTATTTTTAAGAACCATACCTGGGCAGCAGTATCTAGATTCAGTGATTTATCAAAACACACAGACATTCTAACAAGCATGAAGCTGAAAAAGTGTGTGTTAGGGAGATAATGAGAAGGCACATGGGATGGGGGGGCAATTAGGGTATTTTATATATATATGTATATATATATATATATATATATATATATATATATGTGTGTGTGTGTGTGTGTGTGTGTGTGTGTGTGTGTGTGTGTGCATGTGTGTGTTTGTGTGTGTGGGGATATGTATGTGTGTGTGTGTATATATATGTATGTGTGTGGGTGTATATATATATATGTGTGTATATATGTATATATAGTTGTATACCTATATTAAATACTTAAAATAAGTGGAAAAGGTATTGTTATACAACCTAGATTTATATAATTCCTGCCTATCAATCTATGAATAGGAAGAAACCTAAGAAATATAAGAATGATGTTCATTGATGTCATGGTTTGAATATGCTTGGTCCATGGGAACTGACACTATTAGGGGATATCGCCTCATAAGAGGAAGTATATCACTGTGGAGGCAGGGCTTTGAGGTCTCATATATATGCTCAAGTCTGCCCATTGTGATTCAGAGCCTTCTTCCAGCTAGACAGTCTTTTCCTGTCTGCCTTTGGATCAAGATGTAGAAGTCTCAGATCCTTTTCCAGCACCGTTTCTGCCTGGGTGTTGCCATGCTTCTCACCATAATGATAATGGACTGAACCTTTGACGCTGTAAGCCAGCCACCATTAGAGTTGTCCTTCTTAAGAGTTGCCTTGGCCATAGCGTCCCTTCATAGCCATGAAATCCAGACTAATACAATTGACTTAATTATATTGGTATCCCAGTCTATTTTCTGTTGCTATGAATGTATTATTCATACATTAGGTAATATGCAAAGATGGAATAAACTTACAGTTCAGGAAGCTGTAAATCCAAGATGATGGGATTGCAGAGTAGGCGAGAGTTTTCTTGTGGGTAGCTATAGTGTGCGATCTTAAAAGAACCCCATGCTTTCACAGGCTAGGTGCTGGTAACTGTGATCTTGTCCAACCTCGTGGGTAGCTCCAAGTGGCCATCTGACCTTGGTTCCTGACGCTGGCCTACAGAATGCCAACAATTATCCCTGCATCACTCAGCTCCCTCTAGCACAATGAAAGAAAAACCCTAGAGACTTATATTTATACCAGCCAGATTTATATCAGTAAATCTTCAACTCTAATATCCCCGTGCAAAGAACACAGAACTCAGTGAATATATTTACAAGCTGCACACCTAGGTGGAGCAGATACACCACTACACTGCTCTATTCCTAAACTTTGAAATCCCTAGCTACTTACAGCTCTTCCAGGCTACGTGGTTCTGCTCCATCTCCCACCTGCTCTTTCTCCATCTTCTTCTCCTTCCATCCTCCTTCTCATCTCCCTCTTTCCTTCCTCTCTCTCCTTCTCTAAAACTTCCTGCCCAGCCTATTCCTTCCACTGACCAATCACAGGCTCTAGCCTTTATTTTCAGTTAAATTGGGGAGCAGGTTCACATGGAATCACCTGAGGACTTGATCTGCTCCTCATGGGGCCAGGATTAAGAGCAAAATACAAACAGCACCAAGGCAAGCTACAACAGGCAGCGTCTCTTTGAAGGGGTATGGTGTACTATGGAGTAAAAGGCCACTCACAACTAATAGCCAAATGTGGCCTTCACTGTTGCAATTAACTATTGGTTCATTGAGCCATTCATTTTTTCATGCTGTAATGCATGAAGGATTAATTTTCTCTTGAGAACAGAGCCCTTGTGACAAAATCCTTGAAACTAACTTTATCATACTTCTTAATGGCAAAATAAGATTGAATTTTAACATCAGTTTTGTGGGGATATTCAAGTTGCAGCAGAAAGTCTCTTTCCTGTGTTGCTCAGTCGTTCAAGCCATATTTCCTGAGGCTAGGCTGGCAAACGATCCATTCATTTTTTTTTATGCTGTTGAAAGTTGTATCCATATACGTGAATGTATATTCATTTTTAAAATATACCTTCCATTGAGGATATAAATGACATTTTTTTTAATTTTTCCTTTATACTTATGCATGTGTCTTTATGCGTGTGTGCACATGTGTGTGGGTGCCCTCAGAAGCCAGAAGAGGATATTGGATGCCTTAAAGATGGAATTGAGATGGATGTTAACCACGTGATATAGGTGCTGAGACATGAGCACAGTGGTCCTTTGAAACAGTAGGCTGCTCTCTCAACTGGTAAGGCATTTTCCCAACCTTTTAAAACTCTTTCCAGATAAAACGTGCTGCATAAACACAGTAATTAAAAACAGCCAGCTATAGAAACCTTCAGTCTGTTCTCTGCAGAAAAGAAAGCATGCTGTGAGCCATGTAGAACTGCAATGCTGATTCCAGTACTTAGGAGTCTGGGATTAGGAGCACGCCTATAAGTGTGGCTTGTGTTGCGTGTTTAAGTGCTTTTTCACAAGCGGGGATGGCTGTGTGTCTTGGGATAATGTGTTTTAAGTAGCAGCAGCCTTGCCTTAAGGTCTTGATGAGCCTTCTGTGTGACTCCTACTCCCTAAAGCATTAACAGAACAGGAAAGAGCTGGAAAGAAACAGCATACCCCCGAATCTTTCAAATAAGATTAAGTAGGAGGAAAACACTTAAAGTTAGTAAAGACCTTTGGGGCTTGCCAGATTCGCCCCCCTGAGTGTGTTTTATCCTTTTTAAAAATTATAAGCTTTTTAAACAAGTTTTCTACAGCTTCAAATCTCTATGAAATGGATGCCGAAGTCATCCAAACATTTTTTTTAGAGCTTTGTTATAACACCTTCCTTACAACTGAGTAATTATAATAATCCCAATGGAGGCATTACATCATCACTTCTGTTCTTCTCCTCCAACTGTCTCCTCCTGGAGCTCTTCATCTTGAGATGGGCCTTAGTTATCCATGGGGCTTTGCTTATCCATGTAATCATTTTAATCCTGTCCTGTTAAGCCCATGCATTTTCCTTATACCCTCCATTTTTTTCCTGTAGTTTCTCTCATAATGTTGTTTATATTTGATTTTCTATAGTAATTTATAATAGATCCTGGCCTCTGATGAAAATTATTTGCAGCTAATCTCCTAAATGTTGTTTTGATTATTTTATTATTATTATTATTATTATTATTATTATTATTATCGTGGTGATGTTTGTTAATCTTACTTTTATATTAACTGAAGCTCCCATTTCATTCAAGTGTCTGTAGCTTCTGTCAAATTCTAATTTTCTACCCCAGGACTTCAGTCCAAGTTACCAACTTACATTTAGTTGTTAGGAATCTCTTCTTTGACTCTTTGAAAGTTTCTCTGGCTTTCAGGGGTGTTTAGTTTGTTTTGTTCATACATAAACAATAACTTTATTATAATTCACACCATATATAACATCAAACTCTGTAGAAGAATATAGATATAAATTATTTCATATATTTATACTGTACCTACATCATTTCTCTTTTCCTTCTCCTCCAACTATATCTTCCTCTAGCTGTTTTTTTTTTCTTGGTTTTTTGTTTTTTTTTTTTTTCAAGACAGGGTTTCTCTGTATAGCTCTGGCTGTCCTGGAACTCTCTCTGTAGACCAGGCTGGCCTCAAACTCAGAAATCCTCCTGCCTCTGCCTCCCAAGTGCTAGGATTAAAGGCATGTGCCACCACCGCCCAGCTTCCTCTAGCTTGTTATCTAGAGATGGGACTCAGTTTTATTTGCTCTATCCATGTTAGCATATCAACTGGTGATATTATGGATTATGACCTGTTTAGGTGGAGCTTCTATGTGGTATATAGAAGACACATTGTCCAGAAGTTTTCATGACCTTATGCAACTTGTAGTCTTCCTGCACCACTCCCACATTTGTGTGATTTTATGTAGGTGCACAGATGTAGTCATTGAAGCTATCCATCAATGGTCAGTTGTTCTCTGCATTTTGACCAGTTGTAGCTATCTGTAATGGTCTCTGTTTTCTGTATAAGAAAGTTTCATTGCTAAGGAATAAGAATGATCTTTATCTGTGTACAAAAAGATAAATATCTAGAATGCATTGAGAAGTTATACTGTTTTAGGGCAGTGGTAGTAATAGGTTCTTCTCTGGGTCCCATAGTTTATAGTAAGCAAGTCTTAAGTCTAATTAGACAGTTGTTGGTTGCCCCCAAGATATATGTACCATTATTCCTTTGAGAATATCTTGCCAAATGACATTGTCATGCTATGTAGGTGCCACAGGTAGATAGAACTCTGAGTTGCCTTTCTCCTTTTATTGTACATGACACCTCTGGGTACTAGAAAGGCTAGTTTTCAGAGGGATGACTTCTAGATATGTTCCAACTTGATTGTTCAAGGTCCATTATCTGAAGTGTGTTCTATCCTTAGCAATAGGGAGATAACTTCAAATTCTGTGAAGCAACCAAGCATATTGACAAGACTTGATTGGGTATTAGATTTCAGATAATGGATTTCCTTGACCCGCCTGACAAAAATCTTAAAAGGAGGGTTCTTAGGCCTATTGCCTGGGTTGTTGATTTATGGCTCTTGGAGAGAGAGTTGTTGATATATGGCTTCTTGGGAGAAGCAGTGTCTCCCCCAAGTGTGTGTGTATACATAGTTTCAAAAAATTAGTATTCCTTAATCTTTTCAAATATCTTTTATGCTAATCATTCCTTCCACTTCTCTGTCTCTCTGTATTATCCTACCCTTTCCCAAATATCTTCCTCCCATCAACTTCCTGGTTTCTTCAGATTCTCCAGGTTTTATAATCACATCTAAAAATTCATCGCTAGGATATTTAAATAAAAAGGAACATTTTGTATGTGTCTTTCTGAGTCTGGGTTACCCCAGTCAGTCCACTATTTTAGTGTCTCAATTTTTCCTTTTATAGCATACTTCATTCTGATAGATTAAAGAGGTAGCACTATTGTGTAATTAAGTAAGATTCAAATAGACAATCAATGTAAAAGTAACTCTGATTCACCAAATGTAATTTCTGTCTTTGAGGCTCACTGCTGAATAAGCCCAGTTCTAGTTCTTTCTGAACTCTGGCTGGCTGGTTCAGCTCAAGTTATTCTAACTCATTTAATCTGTCTGTTCTCAGTTTCTCACTGAATTGCTCTGCTTGGCCTCAAACTAACTCTGGCAATTTGTTCTAATCTTCAGGCTTCTGCTTATTCACTGTTCAACTGCCTCTGCTGACCTACACTCAACTGCATGAACTCACAAACATATTTAGATCCCCTGTACTGCACTCACTCACTCAATGCTCTGACTCCCAATTGACTTGGAGTGAACTGAATTGAGCTGGTTGAACATTCTGCGCTCTCTCTCTCTCTCTCTCTCTCTCTCTCTCTCTCTCTCTCTCTCTCTCTCTCTCTTTCTCTCTCCTGTCTGGCACAATAGGATAAATTCTTCTCTGATTGATCACTTTCTCTTCCCCTCAATTAGACATCACTTTCAAACATGCCTGCTTCCTTCTATAGACTGTACTTCATTGTTTGGGATTAAAGGTGTATACTAAAGGCGTGTATATATTCCATCTAAAGGATTAAAAGTTTGTGGTTTGTCTGCATTCTAGACACATACCTAGAACATCTTTGGATGTGATCCTTTGACAAAGCAGCCATGTTGCTGGATTAAAACTACGCTACAAGTGAAAGCCTTTGCCCAAGTTCAGATAAGCAAGCATAACTGGATAACAGTCCAGGATTTTTTCTGATATTTTTACTATACTATGCTGTTGTAGAAAACATACACCTAGTTCATTCAATAACTATTTGTTTCAATAATATAAAATAAAATCAGTGTTCTTTAGATTTGTTTAAAAAGGGTAAACAAATGCAATCTGTTTGCTACTTCCAAGCCAAATAAGATATCAACTAAATGTGTAGTGATTAAAATTCAATTTTAGTTAAGTGAGTGAGATGGATGGATGGATAGATGGATGGATGGATGGATGGATGGATGGATGGATGGATGATGGATGGATGGATGGATGGATGGATGGATGGATGGACAGACTGACAGATAGGAAGGCATACAGACAGGTAGATACCAACCAAAAGATCTCATCTTGACTATTTTAAGTTATCTGTGAATAACAATGTAGCTCACCCTGAAAATTATTTGAGGCTCATGCTTGAGCTGCTTTAACTAGTTTCCTAGAGAAGAGCATTTGATTGATATTTATGTCAATTTCTTCAATTTAGAACATATTGAGGACTAGTTGGCTTTTGTTTGGGTGCTCAATTTTAAAGACTAAAGATATTATATTGTACATGTTTGTGATAATGAGCATACATGTTGAACACATCATTTGCAACCTAAGGATCTTGCTGGCACCAGAACTTTCACATTTCTTGTTTAGACTTTTATTTTCATTCTAGATATTTCTAACATAAAAGTCAACATTTCCCTATATGAAGCAGTAGTTTCACATTGTGCTAATATTTAGATGTTATCATATGCAATTTTGTCCTGCTTGTATCTAGTTCTCTCCATTATTATAGCAAGAAAATAAGCTTTCCTATTTATTAGGTGTATTTTTTATTGTAGCCCAAGATTTTGTAAGAGTAATTTGATTTTAACCATACTAGCTACAAATGCAATTTGACTTAAATTAACACATACTCTTCTTTCAATAACATTGACTTCATACTCCACCCACCATTCTAAAGACATAAAGAATGTTGAAGATTTGTCGTGTTCTTTCTTCTTTCCATATAACTGTATTCTATGGACAAGTTCTCTCACTCCTCCCTCTCTCTCTCTCTCTCTCTCTCTCTCTCTCTCTCTCTCTCTCTCTGAATAATATACCTTGTTCATTCTGGCTAGTAAACATCCTTTCTAGAACATCTCATAATGTTTGCTTTTTATATTGGACCTTATGTTATTTTGTACTATTACTTAGTTTACATAAGTCTTATAATTTGTTGCTATCTTTTTGCTTATCACCAATGCATACATGAATACAGTATTCAGGCAAAGATAACACTTTATGTTGGTAAATGCATCTGTTCTCAGATACATTAAAGTTCTGCTTTACATAACATAAAATGTGCATTCGCTGTTGAAGTTGGCTTGCTTACATTCAAAAGAATTAAGCTTCTATTTTTTTCCCTTTTCCCATCTGACACTTAGATTTTGAAAATGAAGTACTATGGATATTGCATGCACATTCTTAAAAGTTTAAATACTCTTTTATAAAAGAATTGCCTCAATTTGTTCCTCAAAATTCTTACAATTGGCCAGATAAATTTGAGTCTTGGCATAATCTTCCCAATGTCATCTTTGCTGTGTGATTCACCTTTATGAGCAACAAATTTCAGAACTGGCGTTGTAATGGCATCTTGCTCATGGCCACATCCATTTTCATTTACAAACAACATAACATTTCCGGGCTTCTTCCCACTTAGATTTCCTTCTCTTGCCCCATACATCTTCAAGCATGAATTATACCACATGCAAGCATTTGATAAAGAGTTTCCAGAGCAGCCTAAGCCAACACTACTTACAGTTAATAGGGAGTGGCTTTTAATTTTGATTCCCAATAATGTAAGACATTGATAATAAGCTGATATGCATGGATAAGACAGAACCAGAGGAGGCAGTTCTTTTATTGCATCAGTGTTCCAACTCAGACTGGTAAAATTCCACTTAGTAGGTCAGAAAATTTATTATCCTTTATATTGGCATATAATAATTTCATTTTATGACTTTCTACTAGCACTTTACTAGAATATCATGCACTATATTCTATTATTATCCATATATGTATATGCATATAGTTCTGATAAATTAATATTTTGTTCAATTGGTTTACCAATATAGACTATTGTCGAAGTGTCTTGAATTTCATATCAAATTCAATATTTTATACTCTTCTACTAATGGCCTCAATAAGAAACTGTTATTATTCATATACAATTTTGGAAGTATTTCTGAGTTTCTATAAATGACTTTCAAATACATATGCATTATTACTGCAAAACATTCCTCTTAGATATTAAAAGCATAATTTACTTCACAAAAATCAATAAGCAATTCATATATTCATATTGTACACATAAACATGTTTTCAGGTGTGATTAAAAATTCAAACTACACCATGTCTGGGAAAATGCTTTATTTATTTATTTGTTTGTTTGTTTGTTTATTATTCTCTCATATATTACTTCCAACTATAGTTTCTCCTCCCTCCTCTCCTCCAAGTCCCTCCTCTCCATCTCTCTTTTCCTTCAGATAAAATTTCCTTCCAATTCCCCTCAACAAAAAAGCAGGCTTCCCCATAATTATGGTTTTAAAAATATTGATTTGTATTTATCTAATTGCAATTTTGTGTTTGTGGATATGTGTGTGTATGTATTGCACATGCACATTTAAATATATGCGCATTAAACTATGAGATGAATATGAAAGTCAGGGGACAACTTTCAAGAGTCATTTTTTCCATCAAGTGGGCATTATCAATTGAAGATTGGGCATCCATACGAAGTCCACGGCCTTTACCCATGCATGCATCTAATCGTTCCTAAATATGTGGATTTAATGGTTAAAACTATGCAAAGGAGAATGAAAGGAAGGTTGAGTTTATTATTCTAATAAATGGCACAAATGATTTAACAGGAAAAAATTATGCTTATTAAATAAAATACTATTTAAGCAGTGCCATATATATTATAGAGGGGTGTCACTTAGTGGAACAAATTAATATTGTGTCTTCACTGGCCACTCTTAAGATGAATTGCTGTTGCATAGAAAGACAAGCTTCGAGCTCCTTCAGCTCCTTGGGTCCTAAAATGTTCTGGCTGCACATACTAGGCAAGACATGGATAGTATAGTGCTGTCCTCCCTCCTCAGGAGGCCTCTAGGTTGCTACCCAGATCTGGAACATTCTAACCTAGCATACAGCAAGTTCATCAAGCAGGATAACTATGCACTTTCTACTCCCCCACATGCACAGCAGTCCCCATTATCAGTGTCCCCCACCCATCAGACTGGTTTAATTGATGGTCTTACACTGACACACCACTAACACCCAGGCACATGGATCACATGAGGGGTCACCATTGTAGCTGAGTTGCATGAGTTTGAACAAATGAGATAGATTTAACAGTACAATATCACACAGTATAGTTTTTGGAGACTAAAAGTACTCTTAAGGATATGTAGTGTTTTATCAGCTTCAGAATGTCACATGTCTTGGGATGGGATTTGGAGGTTGTGGTTTTTGTTTTGGATCTATGGTCTGTCTATGTAGCCCTCTCTGTCCTGAAACTTACTATGTAGACAAAGCTGGCCTTGAATTCACAGTGATATGCCTATACTACCATGCCCAGTGGGATGGGAGGTTTGAAATGCCCTTTATTTCCCCCCAAGACTAGTATAAAAGAGTGAGATGGGCCAATTCATGTAGAAGCAACAGATACTCTTTCCTGCTGCTCCCCACCTTGGCCAACCACTCCACTTGGAAGCAGAGTCTAGCCAGTGAGGACTATTCCCAAATCCTCACTTTATTGCCCTGTAGCCCTTCCCTTTCTAACAGTTTCTGAATGCACTAACCAGATAGATAAAACTTAGCAGTCATCAATCATTCTGATGTACAACCTTTCCAGTTATTGAAGGTTTCTTTTGACTTGAAAGGCTGCTTTACCAACATTGTGTGGGGGAATCACAAATAATAATAATAATTAATAAAGTCATAATAAAAGAGGAAAACCTAGCAAAAAAGAAAAAAGAAAAGGTACTAGATAATAATTACTGTTTGTTGATGTAGAGTTAGACTCTCTGCATTGATACTAGTACCTGCATGTTCTAAAAATATGTCCAATCATATTCCTTCTATAATCCCTATAAACTTCATTAAATCATTTCTATTTCATAATAATCAATGAACAAGGACCTATAAACTATCACTGAAGTGTGTAATAAAGCAAACCACATTATATAAACAAATTTAGTGGAAACCTGAAAGAAACTGTTCTCACTGGAAATCTTTATATTCTCCATAATTCAATACAATGTTGAAGTAAGTCGGATATGTGGCTTCCTGTAATTTATGAATCTTACAAAAGCAATGCTTTTCATTTGATTCTCTACTTCATCAGAAATGAAAAGGAAAGGAAAGGAAAGGAAAGGAAAGGAAAGGAAAGGAAAGGAAAGAAAAGGAAAGAAAAGAGAAAAGAAAAGAAAAGAAATGAAAAAAGAAAAGAAAAGAAAAGAAATATACAATCAATAAAATATAAATTGACACTGATTCTATGGTTATGTTCTATGTTATTCTTTGTGAGTTTGGTTTTCATTTCTTATGAGGGAGATGAACTGGTCAAAGTTAAAAAAGAATGTATCATTCAATAGAGACTAATCTTGTTTCCTGCATTTGGAACCAATCAGGCCAAACCTCAAGTGGTTCTTTGTGATTTTTTTTAATATAAGGGGAACATAGAAGAAAACAAATATTTCAATGAATTTTTATCAATATACTGATTGGACAGGTGCTTAGATACAAATATGGTAACCAACAAAATTTGCCTCATTAGTCGGGTTTTATGGTACTTTTTATGACCCACATATCACAAAATTACACTCACATTAAAAAGTAACCATCTGGTGTGCATCATTTTATGAAATTGGCCAATAAATCTGCATAGTGCACTATGGTAAAATATATTGATCCATAAACTACAACACTGAACAGCAAATTGACTGTAAACTAAAACTCTGAGCATCCCTTCAGCATTAAAACTTCCATTTCTAGGCTTGCTCCCAAGACACTTTTGCTGGCTCCCCAACAACTGTGGCAAAATGATTGTTGCAAATACTCATACATTCTACTATAGACAATCTCAGGGTTAGAATACCATTTTCTGGAGGAATCTAGGAATTCTTATGTGTGGAAAGTTCTCTGGTATATTTAATACTCAGATGAAGTTTTTCTCATCTTTCATTTCAGAAAAAAATATAGAGATTTCATCACTGCTTCATGATCTGAAAGAAATAATTAGCAATTGAACAATTAAAATCCTGAAATTGCAACAAGAACAACAGAAAACCCACAAACATATGGAAGCTGAACAATGCTCTACCCAATGATACCTTGGTCAAGGAAGAAATAAGGAAAGAAATCAAAGACTTACAGAATTTAATGAAAATTAAGGTACAACATATCCAAATTTATGGAACACAATGAGAGCAGTGCTAAAAGGAAAACTCATAACTCTGAGTGCCTCAAAAAAAAAAAAAAGGTGGAAAGAGCATACACTAGCAGCTTAACAGCACACCTAAAAGCTTTAGAACAGAAAGAAACTAATATACCCAAGAGGAGTAGAAGACAGGAAATCATCAAACTCAAGGCTGAAATCAACCAAGGAGAAATAAAAAGAACCATACAAAGAACCAACAAAACCAGGATCTGGTTCTTTGAGAAAATCAACAAGATAAATAAACTCTTAGCCAGATTAAACAGAGGGTACAGAGACAGT
The DNA here is from genome assembly GCA_964023405.1 of Apodemus agrarius. Classification (NCBI taxonomy): domain Eukaryota; kingdom Metazoa; phylum Chordata; class Mammalia; order Rodentia; family Muridae; genus Apodemus; species Apodemus agrarius. The sequence goes on along the minus strand of OZ030023.1, from coordinate 54,810,958 downwards.
AGCCAAATTAACAAAATCAGAAATAAAAAGGGAGAAATAACAACAGAAACTGAGGAAATTAAAAGAAAACATCAGATCCTACTACAAAAGCCTATACTCAACACAATTGGAAAATCTGAATGAGCTGGACAATTTCCTAGATAGATACCAAATACCAAAGTTAAATCAGAATCAGAAAATCCATTTAAACAGTCCCATAACCCCTAAAGAAATAGAAGCAGTCATTTAAAGTCTCCCACCCCAAAAAAGCACAGGACCAGATGGTTTTATTGCCGAATTCTATCAAACCTTCAAAGAAGACCTAACACCAATACTCTTAAAACTATTCCACAAAATAGAAATAGGAGGAACACTACCCAACTCATTCTATGAAGCCACAATTACGATGACACCAAAACCACACAAAGATCTAACAAAGAAAGAGAACTTCAGACCAATTTCCCTTATGAATATCAATGCAAAAATACTCAATAAAATTCTTTTTTATTAGATATATTCTTTATTTACATTTCAAATGATTTCCTCTTCCCTGGATCCCCCACCCTGAAAGTCCATAAGCCCTCTTCCCTCCTCCTCTTCCCCAATCCACCCCTTCCCACTTCCCTGTCCTGGTATTCCCCTACACTGCTGCACTGAGCCTTTCCATGACCAGGAGCCTCTCCTTCCTTCTGCTTGGATATCATTTGGTATGTAGATTATGTCTTGGGTCTTCCAAGCTTCTAGGATAATATCCACTTGTCAGTGAGTGCATACAATGAGTGTTCATTTGTGACTGGGTCACCTCACTCAGGATGATATTCTCCAGTTCCAGTCATTTGTCAAAGAATTTCATGAATTCATTGTTTTTAATGAGTGAATAGTACTCCATTGTGTATATATACCACATTTTCTGTGATCGATTCCTCTGTTGAGGGACATATGGGTTCTTTCCAGCTTGTAGCTATTATAAATAGGGCTACTAAGAACATAGTGGAGCATGTGTCCTTATTACATGCTGGGGAATCCTCTGGGTATATGCCCAGGAGTGGTACAACAGGGTCCTCCAGAAGGGTTATGACCAGTTTTCTGAAGAACCGCCAGACTGATTTCCAGAGTGATTGTACCAGCTTGCAATCCCACCAGCAGTGGAGGAATGTTCCTCTTTCTCCACATCCTCGCCAACACCTGCTGTCTCCTGAGTTTTTAATCTTAGCCATTCTGACTGGTATGAGGTAAAATCCCAGGGTTGTTTTGATTTTCATTTTCCTGATAACTAAGGATGTTGAACATTTCTTTAGGTGCTTCTCAGCCATTCGATATTCCTCAGGTGATAATGCTTTGTTTACCTCTGTACACCATTTTTAATAGGGTTATTTGGCTCTCTGAAGTCTAACTTCTTGAGTTCTTTGTCTATATTGGATATTAGCACTCTGGCGGGTATAGGGTTGGTAAAGATCTTTTCCCAAATTGTAGGTTGCTGATTTGTCCTATTGACAGTGTCCTTTGCCTTACAGAAACTTAGCAATTTTATGAAGTCGCATTTGTCCATTCTTGATCTTAGAGCATAAGCTATTGGTGTTCCGTTGAGGAAATTTTCCCCTGTGGCCATGTGCTCAAGGCTCTTCCCCAGTTTCTATTAGTTTCAGTGTGTCTGGTTTTATGTGAAGGTCTACTTGTCCTTGAGCTTAGTACAAGGAGATAAGAATGGATAGATTTTCATTCTTCTGCATTCTGACCTCCAGTTGAACCAGCACCATTTGTTGAAAAGGCTATCTTTTTTCCACTGGATGGTTGTAGCTCCTTTGTCAAAGAAAAAGTGACCGTAGATGAGTGGGTTCATTTCTGGGACTTCAATTCTATTCCTTTGTTCTACCTGTCTGTCACTGTACCAATACCAAGCAGTTTTTAATGCTATTGTTCTGTAGTACTGCTTGAGGTTAGGGATACTGATTCCCCCAGAAGTTCTTTTACTGTTGAGGATAGTTTTAGATATCCTGGGTTTTTTGTTATTCCAGATGAATTTGAGAACACATGGTATCATATGTGTCATGTAATTTTGTAAAAGCAAGCATGCTAAATGCCTTTTACTGTTTTCATTTCTAGATCTTCTTGATGGAAAGAACTAGAGAGACAATATAAATCTGTATAAATATATGTACACATGGGTCTTGTTTGTTCACTAGAAAGAATCAGGAAGATCATATTGCTAAATACATCTATATTTTGATTACAGGACACAAAGAAACCAAGCTGCACCTAAGCCATAAAAGTCTTTCCTGCTAGCTAAGGTTTGCAGTGTCAGGAGGTCCTACTCATTTAGCTGGGTACAAGGAAGCCATCAACAATTTTACCCAGCACCAGAAAATTACAATACTAACCTGACAGTCAAAATATACCAGTAGGCACAGAGTAGCATGGTGTTTTGGAGAATTATCCTCTATTTTATAATTGAATTTGAGACATGTCCTAACTTCGATAAAAGGAAATATATAGAAAAAAATTAATAGACAAAACTATGCTAGTAGTGGCATAAACCGAATGAAGCAAATGTGCAAATTAGAAAATGATAGCGGGGAAAACTTTTTATGTTGTATTTTAAAAAAACATGGTAGTTTATCCATATAATCTCTCAAAGACCAAGGAAACATCATAGAAAATGGAGCAAGACGATTATAAGAACCAGAAGATAGGGAGACATGCTATGAAGCCTCGTGCTTATTGCTGTTATGAGCTCACAGTATCTGTAGCTACCTGCACAAAACATGCACTGAAAATGAAAAGCAGAGAGACACGTTAGTGGGACACTGAGTAGTTGAAAGCAAACGAGGCAGGAGTGGGAGGGTAGGTGGGGGAGTACCCAATTAGAGGCAAAGAGGAGGGGATATGGGAGGGGGTTTTCAGTGGGGAGGCCAGGAAGGGAGACAACATTTGAAATGTAAATAAATAAAATAATCAAAAAGAAAAGAAAAGGAGGGTCAAAAATAATGGGAGAAGAATAGGGAGGATAACAAGGGATAAATATGAACACAGAATATTGTATGTGTAATGAAAAATGTCAAATTTTAAAAATTGGTTCTTAATAAGGATACTCTGGTCCTTCTTAGAAGGGAGAACAAAATACCCACAGAAGGAGATACAGAGACAACGTGTGGAGCAGAGTCTAAGGGAAAGAACATACAGAGACTGCCTCACCTAGGGATCTATTCCATATACAGCTACAAAACCCAGACACTATCATGCTTGCTGACTGGAGCTGAATATAGCTGTCACCTGGGAGGCCCTGCTAATGCCTGACAAATACAGAGGGGGCTACTCTTAGCCAGCCATTGAACTGAAGACCAGGTCCCCAATGGATGAGTTAGAGGAAGGACCAAAGGAGCTAAAAGGGGTTTGCAGCACTATAGAAGGAACAATAATACGAGCCACCCAGCACTCCCAGAGATCCCCGGGACAAAAACATCAACCAAAGAGTACACATGGAGTTACCCATGGCTCCAGATGCATAGGCAGTAGAGGATGGTCTTGTTTGACATCAAAGAGAGGAGAGATTCCTGGTCTGGGGAAGGCTCCATGCTGCCATGTGGGGGAATACCAGGACAGGGAAGCAGGAGAGGGTTGATTGAGGAACAGGGGGAGGGGAGATGCCTATGAGATTTTCCAGATGAGGTGGGGGGAACAGGTAAAGGGACAACATTTGAAATGTAAGTAAAGAATATATCTAATAAAAAAATTGATTCATAAAAGAATAATGACCATATTCCAAGTTGGAGCACAGAAAAAATTCCAATGATAATGGATTATCCAGTGATAAAAAATTTAAAAGTTATAAAAAGGGGAAAGTGGGTCTTATCAGAGACATTGAAATCAATGAATGATAATGATAGTATCTGGGGCAATTTGAGCAAATTGATAATGATGCTATTGAATCATATCCATAAAATAAAGTATTTATCAATGAACAATCTTTTTCAAAGATTTATTAGTGTGTGCTTGAGTATAAATGAGTACATTGTGTGATTACAGGGTGCCTACAGAGTCCAGAAGGGAGCACTGGATCCTTGCACACTGGAATTATAGGCAGTTGCAAGCCACTGGATATGGATACTAGAAATCAACCATAGGTCCTCTAAAAGAACAGTGTGTGGTCTTAACTAATTAGTTCTCTCCATAACCATTCAATGAGAAACCTTGATAAAACAAGTGGACAGGGAAAGAAAGCAAAGGTGTATTTCTTCCATACTGTATTTCTAACTAGAACTATAGAGACCAATGTGTTGAATAGAGAAAGTCATCTAATTGACCCTAGAGTCATAATTATTATAAACAAGGATCAATAATGAGTGGTACACCATCAATTCAATGCTAAATTGGGTGAGAACAAACAAGTTTTACTTTAAATACAAAATGTTCTTATTTGAAACATCTGTGAGGCATCATCTTTAAAAAGTCATTAAAGTTCTGTGGGGATAGCTCAATTGATGAAGCATTTGTCTTCTGAGCAAGAAAACCTAAGTCAATCTGCAGAACACATATACCAATCCTAAGAGTTATGTCATCATATTGCAATCCCACCACTGGGAAGGAAGAGACAGAACTTGCTGGCCAGTCAACACAGCTTAATGGGAAAGTTCCAGGTAAAGAGAGACATGTCTCAAAGGAGATGGCATTCCTAATGATAGCAATTAGCATTGTGTACACACACACACACACACACACACACACACACACGCACACGCACACGCACACGCACACGCACACGCACACGCACGCACTCATTCACTCACTCACGGGGGGTGGGGGTTTGGGGGGAGTAGCTAACTGCCTTTTATTGTCACTTGTAGATCATCATTCATGGAAAGAACTAGGGAAATACATGTCAATATACATATCTACACATGAAACTGGAAAGATACAAAGACAGAGACAGACAGAATCAGAAACAGAGAGAGACAGAAGGCAGAGATAAAGATCATCAACATTAACCTAATTATTCATTATCAACTAATATGATATAATGAGGTCATACCCCATTTGTAATTCTACCCAAAATGGATGTTGTGCAGAAGTGGTATTGAAAGGATGAGAATTACAGCCTAAAAATCCCCTGTGCCTAACTCTTCAATGACCACAAAAAGTCAGAAGTTTAGCCCTCTCTTTGTAAGAAACTAGGTGAAAGGTCACATTCCTTGAGTCTGCTCTTTGTTAGGAGCTAGGCAAAAGGGCCTTGAATATGTGACCCTGGCCCCATAACAGGAAATGAGCTAACTAGTTGCTATCTGGCTTCTATAGAAAACTGCTTGGGCTCTCAGTGCTAAGGAATGATTGGTTTGCACCTCACAGGTTTTGTTGTAAACCTATGAAAGCTGTTCTGATTCTGCACTCATGGTTCACAGTCCTCTACCCCTGTGTGGTGTTCGGCTGTGAACCCCAGAGCCTCTGGAATAAAAATTCTCTTGCTGTTGCATCAAGACCATTTCTCGGTGTCACCTTCAGAGGCATGGGGTGCTGGTACACCCTCATTTTTTTCAGGTCTTACAGTATCAGACGTTATAGAATAACTCTTTTGTGATATCGCACCATAAATGATAAAGAAAGCTTCTAGAGATGCTGTGGGTTAAAGGATATAAATGAGATACAACAAATAAATGAAATGCAAGCTTTTGACCCGATGAACCAGTGCTTTGTCAAAAGCCGAATGTGAGCTATAGAGTAATTTATAGTGTTTTTCCTCATTTTGATAACTGTACTACTGTGGTTATTTAATATATTGACTTCAGGGAAAAAAAGGAAATTATATCAGGTAGACAGCACTTCAATTCACTTCCCTCTATGTCTGAAAAATCTTTAAAAATAAAATGATGCCATGACATAGACACCTATGGAATGCACCTCCTGTAATTTAGCAAAATAGTAATTAAATGGCTTTTCCTAGTCAGATTAACATATAAAGTGGTGGTGAGACAGTCAAAAATTGAAACTTCACTTACTGCATTCCATACCACAAAAACCTGACTGACCCAGTCAGTTCATTTATATAAGCATCAAGTGCACAGTGCAGAATCATGTGCCCTCTGCCATCTCTTTTTATGCCTACCTGTAAAGTAAGAGTTTCGTTCTGACCATTAGTTTTTAGGAAGTTGTAGAGAGCCATAATGGGATGCTATGCCACCTGGCATGACTTGACATTGACCAAGGTGAAGTTCCTCTCCCAGCCCTCTAGCAGGAATTCCTGTGGTAGCCATAATCCCCTCCACCTAGGGTGGAGTGCTCAGACCAAGGTGAAGCCCATTGTTCTCCAAGGATAGCTGCTCCCTGAGAGATACTAGCTGACACCTGAAGCCAGCCTCCTGTGGGGCAAGCTAACCGGTTCTGCAGACCTGTTTCCTGCTTTTGGCCGAAGGGTCTTTCCCCGCCTACATATATTTGGAGACCTCCATTAAACTCTGAGTCTTGAGCAAGAAATCTTGTCTTGGCTCCATGTTTCTCTCATCATCCTGTTCCCATCCCCAGCTTTCTTTCCAGGTGACTCAGTAACCCATTTGAATGTAGGGAAGTGAGGTCATTTGGACTACTAGTGCTATTATTCTGATTATATTTGGAGCATCTGTGAAAGAAAACTAGAGGCATATTTCCAGATGAATTTCATCCTCCTGTAACTCAGAGATAATATATAGATAAGTAAGTTAGCATTTAGAACAATCCAAACAATATCAGCTGGCATTTGTGTGGCCACTGCTATCATCATTAACTTCACTGCTGTTTCTGATATTTAATCAAGACAACTCAGTAGGCATATCTGAGTTTTCCTTTAAGCTACTCAACCCAAGGCACTCACATTTTAGGCAAGCAAACAGAAGAGCAGCGCTGCATTATTAAAAACATAAAGACCGCAGCATTCCAGCATGGACACTGGTCTCCTTACTTGGCAGCCAATGCTCTCCCACTGGATGACCTTTGCAGAGGCGGTGATCTTTAAGTCCTCTTGTTCTGCTTCATATTCTGCTCTGCATTTGGCACATAAAATCATCTGAAATAGTCATCAGCCATGAATGTCAGTGGCACTGCGACATTCTCTTTATACACTTGGTTTGTATCATAGAAGAGACAGAGTTTGGACATTTCAGTAAAGCATGAAAGATGTTCGTATTAAATGCAGATTAAATTTCTCCAACACGTCGACAGGAAGCTCAGTATCCAGATAACCTATGGAGTCGGAATTCTGAAATGCTTGTAAAGACATTGTAGAAAAATTTACATTCAGTGTGTTTATGATAGTTTCTCCAGACAAGATGAGTAAAACTTGAATTTGCACTTCGGCATCCGTGTGTGTTTGTCTGAAATTATTTCCATGTGAGGAAGTTACAAGATTTGGAGGAAGAGAGAAGGACAGTTAGTCATAAGATGGTGTTTGAATTATTTCTCAAATAATAATCTCAAGAAGATAGTAATTCTTTAAAAGAACATAATCAAAAACAAAACAGAAGACCAGGCCCCTGAGCACCTAAGTTTACTGAGAAAGTGTGCATTTAAGCCTCCACATTTCAAGCCTGCATTTCAAATGACTGTAATTATAATCAATGATAAGGTTTTGAATTTATTATGTGTTTTTTTCTCAAATCATTCTCTTATATTATAAAAAAAGTCTAAAAGGGAAACCAATTCATGGCAGCATAATCATAAAAAATTAGCTTTGGGAACAATGAAATGAATAAAAATTATTTTAATATTCTGATCCACTTTATCTCATTCTGAATCATGAAAGAAAGTAATGTTCTCAGTTTAAATTGAATAGACTCTCTAGAGACACCTGATCACATTCCCATAGCTTTGTTTTGGTGAGGACAAAGACTGGAAATTAAGAATAATGTGTTTAGCTCATAGTAAGGACAGAGAGGCTTTACTCACGATTAATTAAGCAAGCATTTGGTATCACCCTATTTGAAAAGTTCCAGGAAAAATAGGAAAGGACAGGGAAATAAAATGGGCTCTCACAAAGTTTATTACATGATTAGTGCTGTTGATTAAACTCACATAATACATGTGAATACAAGTGCGAAGTGACACGAAACACAGTGAGTGATAAAGTCAAAGAGTGATAACTCACATAAGAGCTGAAGGTTAAAAGCCCAGGCGTTGGCAGGTATCAGTCATTTGGCCCTAAGTACTAATGAGCTGGAGAGGCTGCATACTCTGCTCTGTATTTCATCAATCACACAATGAAGGAAGACTTCCCTTTAAAAGCTCCTTCTGTGAATATCGTATACCTTGCTATAGTTGAAAGCATATAGTGTGTCAATTTTTTTTTTTGTAGGTGCCAATTTGGGGTTTAGGGATCCTCACATTTATTTGAGAAAATACTTTAGGGAATCACTTATGTAGTATCTGCTAAATATTTTAAATGACACACATGTATTTTTGGATATTTTTAGAATGTGAAACTATTTTTAAAATGGTCTAAAACTTTATAAAAGTACCGAAGTTTTTAAAATAATAAAGCCCATTTAATAATAACCCACCGACACATCATTCTGAAGTTTGTAGGTCCATTCTCTCAAAACTCCAACTGAAATTGTATTCACAAACAGTTAAAAAGAACAGCTTTCATTGTCTCGAAGTCAATTGGTCTGGTTGTAAAGATTATGTTCCCTTCACCATCTTCATATTTCATAGAAGCAGAGATAGTAGGACACAGGTGCTCTTAAAGGTGAGATGATGGGAATTTTTTAACTGGGATGGGAGAGCAATATAGAGGGAAAAGCAGAACAGAGATAAGTAGCAAGTGTCATTGAAAAAGCTGTAAAAGAAACTGCTATTTTATAAACTTATGAAAATAACTCTGTGTGTATGTGTTCATTCTCTCTCTCTCTCTCTCTCTCTCTCTCTCTCTCTCTCTCTCTCTCTCTCTGTGTGTGTGTGTGTGTGTGTGTGTGTGTGTGTGTGTGTGTTTAGATGGAATAATTACATTACATAAGGTGACAATGCTCCACTCCAGATTAGTCCATAGACATCTAACCAAAACTCCAGTGGGAAATATGGGAATCCTGCCTTCATTTTGGTCAGGGGAGTCCCAAACAATACAGGCCATTGTCATTACCATTGGATCTCTTCCATAATTTGAAGGCACAGACCTATTACTGAAGAAAGCAAAAAACTAGGCACGCAAGACTTCAAGGAACTGAGGTAAGAACTGACCTAGAAATTTCCCACTTGAAGACCAGACGTTGCTGTGTAAGTTACCGAGTAAGAAAATCAGAAGTCCTAGCCATATGCAAATGCTGTGGAGCACAACAATGACCTGCCCGGCCAGATTATCCCTAATGGTGCCTTAGAGATAATTATATTGGTGCTAACCAACAGATGTCTAATTAGACATAAGCTCACTTAATGAGAGGATACTATTAATCCAGCCAACTCCTACATAGTTCATAGAGAACATTCTACTGCCTCATTCCTAATCCAATATCATCTATAACTGTATTTTAAATGCTTATCATTATACCAACAGATAACATAATTCGCATCTCTCATTAAAGTAGCTTCTTTTTACAACAGATTGCGTGAGACCATTACCGAGAGCGACAACTAATCAAAATGCAGAAAAAAAAAAAAACTGTTGTGCTCAGCCCTATCTGATACCTCTGTAATGTAACACCTTCACCTAAGTTTCAAGTAAAATTATAGAAGAGGGTATGACAAAATTACAAAAGCCAAAGAACTCAGATGATTGCTGTACTATGATGTCTTTTCGACATGACAGGGAGAGTGCAGGCATATAGTACCTAGGATATGGCTGTCTAAGCATGACTAGTTGACATCCCAACACAGGAATGGGACTTTTGTAGGGTCCCACTCCTAGAGAAAGAGATACAGACAATCAATGGCTGCTGAATGAGAGAGAATCAGTTCTCTCTAGAGATGAACCACTTGATAACTCACTCAGTAGCACCCGCGTGGTCAGCCCTGAACTGTGTACAGAAGAGCAACATAAAAGGCATCAATAGGACACAGATGGACATACAGGCACACACACGCACACACACACACACACACACACACACACACACACATGCACACAAGCTTTGGCTTTGAAAAAGTACTATAAAATTTCACTTAATGAGAAATTCTCAGGGATGGTGAAGAAGCTCACTCTTGATGCACTGGGTCCAGAGTTTTCCATGTCCTCTTCTGTCCTCCATAGGCTCTGTGTTCTCCACCCTCCCCTTGAGGAATCTAGGTTTTTCTCTGGATAGACATACTACACTAACATTCTTCCAGGGCCAATGTATAGTCTTATAAACAGTTTTATTTAACAATACTCATATCCAATGTGTTCAGTATAGCTGTTTTCATGTTGTAGTGGCAAAAATGCATAACTGCAATAGAGGTACTATTGCTCAGGACTTTAAAATATTTATGAATGTCTACATGTGCCATCAGAGACAGCCCACCTGGGGATCCGTCCTGTCTGCAGACATCAAACCCAGACACTGTTATTGTTGCCAAGAGACACTTGCTGACAGGAACCTGGTGTGGCTTTTCTGTGGGAGGTTCTGTCAGCACCTGACCAATGCAGATGCAAATGCTCATAGCCAACCATCAGACTGAAATCAGGGACCCTGGTAGGGGAGCTGGTAGAAGGAGTGAATGGAAGGGGATTGCATCACCATAAGAACAATGTTGTCTGGTCAGACCACCTAGTGCTCCCAGGGACAAGACCAACAACTAAAGAGAGTGCAGGAAGGGATCCATGGCTCCAGATACCTATGTAGCAAAGGATGGCCTTGTCTCACATCGATGAAAGGGGAGGCCTGTGGTTCTATGGAGGTTTGATGCCCCAGCACAAGGGGAAGCTGGAGTGGGGTGGGCAGGAGTGGGTAGGTAAGTGAAAGAGCACCTTCATAGAGACAAGAGAAGAGGGAAGATGGGGTGGGAAGTGTAGAGGGGTAACTGGGAAGAAGGATACCATTTGAGATGCAAATGAATTGAATGATTAATAAAAAATAATAAAAAAATATTAAATGGATTTACAAATAAAGTTTAGGAAATACTCTATGGAGGGCATTATAAATTTAGTAGACCAATGTTTGTTTTGAATACACACACACACACACACACACACACACACACACACACAAATTGTGGTCCCTACATGTGAAATATTTGTTTTCCCTTCTAAGAGCTTAACAGTAGCTGTATATATTTTCAAGCAAATCAAGGAGTTGTTGGCTACTATTTTGCTTCCCTTGCAAGGGCCTTTGAATTTTTACCTTCAGTTCTTCTACTACACTGAATTATTGGTAACATCAACAATCTGAACACTGGATTATATATTACCTATTAAAGGTGTTTCAGAGAAAGGACCAGGAGTTAGAAATATGTATACTTAAAGGAATTCCAAATGTGAGCAAAAAGGAAATGAACCCAAGCATCACAGCTGATAGGAAGAGCTTTTATCAAAGCACAAAGGCTGGGATTTAGATGTCACGCTGAATGCAGCGCACTGGTCAAGATGATGAAGGGAAAAATTGATTCCAAAGGCTCCTACAAGATTCCAGTCCACCATGTCTCTTCTGCCAATAGACTAGTCTATGCAAAGAATAATAGAAAAGGCAAAGATAGGATGAGAACATAATACAACGGCCATTTATTCTGAAATATTTGGCAAGATCTCTTCATTCTAAAGACTACCGATTCAGCAAAGCCACAGAACAATTTTTAAAAACTGAATTCCAACTTAGTATTGCTCTGCTTAAGGAACTTTCTCAGACAAATAAGTCTGAAATTATGGTGGTTTTACCAAGAAGAAATTATAGTAATAAACATATGCTATACAATAATTATATATATATATATGTTGTATATTATATATATACTATCTATAATATGTTCAATATATTATATAAAAGATATACTATATACAATAAAATATATAATATTATACATAATATATAATATATTATAGATAAATAGGTGCTCAGTAGAATAATATATCAAAATAATAACACCAATAATCTTAAGTAGAAATGTGTAAATCTCATTCAAATAGGGAAGTAAAACAAAGGAAGCTAAGGATTTCCTATTGAATTTCTTCTTTTTTAAATTTTGTTTTGTACAAATATCCAAATCATTGGATATATATTTAAATATATGTAAATATGTGTAAATAATAGCCATATACTATAATCAATTCTGTATGCAGCTATTGATTTAAATATAATTAGAATGAAGACAAAGACTCTTCGTTGCATATTTCTGGAGAATGCCCTTAATTTAGGATTTAAACATTGTGTTATTTGGATTCCATTGTGCACATTTAATGTATTTATCAGAAATTACCGTTCTTCACATTGAGAAGAACAGGTCACTAAAGCTAGCTGCGTGTACTTGAATGTGAAAGGAGGCTAGCAAATGTTTGTTTTTTGGAATGAAGACGTTACAAACCTTTATACTACAATGTTACATTCGTGTGAATGCCCTTTGTTTCATTGGTGTCATCAGATGCAAAACAGATAGAAAGTTTGTTGAGATGATTTGTCTATTAAACTAATTTCTCCTAACACAGAACTTTTGTTCAATGTAGATGTGTTCCATTGCCTATGTGTAAGTAGCCTTTACAAGATTGATAAATGCCCTATTAAGAATGAGTACAGAGCTAAACAAAGAATTCTCAACTGACAAATCTCAAATGGCTGAGCACTTAAAGAAATATTCAACATCCTTAGTCATCAGGGAAATGCAAATCAAAATGACCCTAAGAGTCCACCTCTCACCAGTCACAATGGCTAAGAGCCAAAAGTCAGGTGACAGCAGATGCTGGCAAGGATGTGCAGAAAGAGGAACACCTCTTCACAGCTGGTGAGATTGCAAGCTGGTACCACCACTCTGGAAATCAGTCTGGTGGTTCCTCAGAAAATTAGAAATAGTTCTGGCTGTGTAGTCCCTATCTCCTTTGGACAAAACTCTTCTTCCAATCCTTCCATAGGGTTCCACCCACTGTTTGACTGTGGTCCTAAGCATCTGTCTAAGTCAGCTGCTGGGTGGAGCCTCACGGAGGACAGACATGCTATACTACTGTCTGCAAGCATAAGAGTATCATTAATTGTGTCAGCGATTGGTGCTTTCCGCGGGATGGGTCTCAAGTTGAGTTGGTTATTGGCTGCCTGTTCCTTTAGGCAGTGCTCCATGCCTTGTCCCTGCAATCCTTGTGGACAGGATAAATTTGGGGTCAAAAGTTTTGTGGGTCCCTATAGTTCCACAGTGGTTCAGGCCTGGCTACAGGAGGTGAGCTCTTCAGGTTTCATATCCGCAATGCTGTGAGTCACAGCTACATTCACCCCCATTGATTCTTGGGAACATCCCTATCCCAGGTCTCTTTCAAGTCTTCAGATCCCCCCCATATGCCTACTACCATCAGTTTCAGATTTCCATTCATTCTCATGGCCATCTGGCCATCTCCCCTGTCCCTCACGACACCTGATACTGAAACCCTCCCCATTTATTTCCCTCTTTCACCCATTTTCCTCCCTCCACCTGCCTCTTATGACTTTTATTTCCCCTTTTAAGGGAGATTCAAGCATCCTTGCTTGGACCTTCCTTTTTTTTTTTTTTTTTAGCTTCTTTGGGTTTGTGGAGTGTAGTGAGGGTATCCTATACTTTATGGCTAATATTCACTTATCAATGAGTACATACCATACATGTCAAATTCCCTAAAACTGGAGTTACAGAAAATTGTCATTATACTCTTGCTAAAGAAAACAGGACCCTTGTTCTCTGGAAGAGCAGCCAGTGCTATTAATCACTGAGTCATATTGGCAGCCATAATTAATTAAGCTTGTGTCTTTCATTTTTATTAGCATATATTATCAGCATAAAAATAATAGGGTTTCTGCCTCAAAGGATGAGTTAGAGAAAGGACTGAAAGAGCTGAAGGGGTTTGCAATCCCAGAGGAAGAACAACAATATCAACAACCAGACCCCCAGAGCTTCCAGGGACTAAACCACCAACCAAAGTGTACACATGGAGGGACCAGCCACATATATAGTAAAGGATGGCCTTGTCTAGCATCAATGGGAGGGGAGGCCCTTGGTTCTATGGAGGCTTGATGCCCCAGCATAGGGAAATGCTAGAGTGTTGTGATGGGAGGGGTTGGGTGGGTTGGAAGAACTCTCCCAAAAGCAGGGGGCATGGGAGAAGGGATAAGACATTTAACTGGGAAGGGGGATAACATTTGAAAAGTAAATACATAAAATAACCAATAAAATAAAATAATACTTATATAAAAACAGGTTTTCATAAGACATATCTATATTCATATGTAGTGTATTTCAATCATATTCAACCTATTGCTTTTTTATCACTTTTTCCATTAACAAACCTAAAGAAAATGAAGGTAAAAAGCCTTAGCTAAAGAATATTTGAGTGTGTAAGTAAGTCTGTAAAATTTTCCAGTATGATTATTTTTGTGTAACATTTTAATTATTAAGGTTATTATAAATTAATGATAACAATGCATCTGCCTAAATATGCCATACCTTTCAAGACATGTCATATCTGTTACTACACTTGAAATTGTTCTTAGAGGGTAAGAGTCAACAAACTTTCTGTAAATGACTCTATAATAATTTGGTTTCTGTAGAGCCATAAACAAAACTTAAGAAAATTATATGGGTACTTACATTGCTAAAGAAATACATGTCAATTTTTGACAATGGTCAAAATACAAACACAAGTAAGTATAGCTTTGTTTTAAACAGGTTTAGATAAACAGAATTTTGCTGAGGTAAGAAGTTCACATAATTGGTGTTCAAAATCAGAATTCTTTTCCAACAGATCTGTTCCAAGCATCCATTTATTAGTGATTATAATGGCATTTTACATAGCTCATCTTTGAAAATGTCTTCCAGAAGGAGCACAACAAGTTCTGAGCTCAGACCACATGAACCTTTTTTAATTGAATGCATCTCTTTCCTGGGAATTCCTCATATTCATATTGTTCTATTGGACTTTTTTCTTGATTCTACATTTCTACATAGTGATATATTACTATCACTTTGAAATGAAAGTTGTGTGAATATTCACTGCTCAATTAAATAATTAAAATGGATTTTCAGAAAGCATGACGGTTTTTTTTCATAACATTGGAGTGTGGGGTACCCTGCTGGGTATTAGAGTTTGGAAAAATTGATATGAATTTGAGAAGGAAGGAGGATCCTGGTTTACATTTTGATGTTGACAATAAAAAATTACAAAGTAGCTCAACTTTACTTAAGTCTCTATCTTAAAATGGTTTTGCCATAATATAAATGTTCCATGTACGTACATACACCTTATAATTTTAGGTGAGATTCACTGTGAAATTCTATAGCTAACACCAAGAATGCTGTCTAGTAACTGACCATCAAACTGGGTTGCAGTCACCCTCTATAAAGATTTCTGCATCACTCCTGACCTCAGGATTGTAATGCTCCTTCCTCACCGTGAAGACATTGCATTTCTATGTGACAGGTTAAGTCGGTACATTTCAACTTCAATTCAAGGTAAACGCTCACAAGATGCAGAATGATGGGGTATATGAGAAAGAACATCAATATTGACTAAGTAAGCCATAATGTATTCCACCATTTTTAATACGTCCTGATAAATAGTAAGCCAGACAATGATCAGAATTTAGCCCCTTACATTTTTATTTTCCCCTCATTTAAGGAGAAGAAATTTGTCCTAATAAGCCTTTCGCTCCTCATTTATTTATCTCTGACACTTTGATTTCCATGGCAGGCAAGTGAGGTCCAAATCTCAAGCTCCTCCACTGCATCTCCCAATCATCTCTTCAAGTGATCAGGTTTTTTAAAAAACATTCTCACCTCCTCACGCTCTGTGAACACAATCTTACATGTTAGTCCTCTTCTGCTTAAAACACGACATTGACCCACCAAATAAAGGGCGGCTGATGAGAGGCAGCGGCACCCACGAACTCATCAAGAACAAACAAAAAAACCACTTGATGTCCCTTGCTCATTAAAAAAAAAAAAAAATGAGGCAAATTGATTATTGATGCTGCCTCTGACGCCCTCGATTCTTCGTCTGGCTGCTCTGGCTGAAAAGATAATCATATTAAACAAGTTTGTTTTCTCTCCGCACGTCTCTGCCGCCGCCTCCGTCTAATGTGATTTAAATAATTTTCCACTGGTAAATAGCTTTCCTGGCCTGGCAAACAAATGACAATTGGAAATTTATTACGGCTCTAGCCCTCATTCGGTTCCCTTTCAGTTTTGTGAAAATGTTCTGCTATGATAAGATATGCCATTTCATACTTCTCAATTTTTTGTTTCCTGAACACTGTCTTGCTGAAACTAGAAAGTTTGTGATGAATACTTAGTCTGCTAAGGATGCCGTTATTTAAAGTGTAAGGATAAATCTCATTGCATGAAGAATGAGTTACTACTGAACTCAACAAGTCATAACTAGTATTTAAAATACAAGAGTAGAAATTCACTCTAGTTTTATTTTGACTTTGTAAGTGTGTCCTAGTAGAAAAAACTAGGTTACTTGGGAAGTTTTGCATAGGCTGATACAGCTGTCTTCCTGTTTGCAGAACATCAGTGGTAGAAGATCATGAGAATATAGGGAGATCCTGGATGCTTCTGGCTTCTCAGCCTGATTGCAAGTTTTAGGTCTACCCTGTACTAAGGCAACAGGTGGATAGTGCAAGAGTGACACGAAGAGCACACCAAACCCTGGCTCCTATGAGCTTGAATACACACACACACACAAGCACACATTTGCACACACATGCACGCTGCCCATGCACAGAGAGAAAGAGAGATCAAATAACAAGCAAAGAAAACCAGTGTTGTATATATTTTTAAATCATGGTATGTTTATTTGTTGGTTTGTTTTTTATTTTCCCTTGGTTTTGTGTGTATTGGAGCATGAGAATTCTGGGTGCTGAAATGGGTAGAGGATTCCGAAGAGAATTAATTTAATAACTAACGTTCAGTGCCAGCTCACATGCTGCTTTCTCCGCTGCGCTTTTAGCGTGGATGGCACAATTTTCACAGTGACCTTGAACTCCCGAACAATTCTGAAAGCCACACACACAGGTTGACTTTTTGCACGTTAAAATTCAGCACACAATGTCCTAGACAATGGCAGAGAGAAATTAGTGTCAAACTCATAAAATCAGTGTCTTTTTTTTTTAAATCAAAGAAAGAAGGAAATGATCACAGTAAAAAAATATAAAATCATGAGAAAAAGAAGATGATTGTACAACCCTAGAAGTGTAGAGGACATAAAGAGATACAACTGTTTAGGTACCTACTAGCACCGACTTCTAGACGTGGCTTCTCTTCTGTGTGTCCTTGTCTCATAGAAGACCTTTGTACACATAATCATATTTTAAGATCATTATCTTTCTTCATATTAACTTTAATATATTTCATTAGCCCTATTTAAAAGTCTATTGGCTTTTTTTGGAGCAGCGTTTATTGCTTCACTAAACAAAGAACGTTTGAAGTAAGCTTCAAATGAGTCTGAAGTTTTTCTTAGATGCCCATCTCAACATGTGCTTTTGTTGTTACGTACTGCACAAAATCTGTGGGTATTCATGATAAAAAAGCAGCAGTCATTCTCACGGTGCCTACACGATTCTGAAGCTCTAATCACTGATTTCTAGTAGAACCTTTCCCTTTGCATGGCACCTACCTTCCTGTCGGTGGGACAGCTGTAGGAATAAGCTGTAGTTCCAATAAGATCAACAGGAGAGTCAGCAAGGTCTAGCTAGCACTTCCCAAACATTAAATAATGATGTACAATGAAAGAGGTTTGTCTCGTGATTATTTGCAGATGTGACGGCTGGCATGAAATTTCAAACTCTCCTTTGTCTTAAAATTGGGATAAACCTGAACATTGCCTGTATTGAATGGCTATGATGTAATATTGCTTCCATTACACAACCGAGGGCAATTCAAACAATGTAAAAACTCTCTTTTGAAAGAGAAGACTCCAACCTAACACTTGACTCCGGATTTCTGTTCAATGAGAACCTGTTTCCCTGTGATTCTGAAGAGACTTGCAGAGGTGGGATGATGTTAAAATGCACGCCATTTTAGTTTTGATGTGCCCATTTGGATTCATGGCATGCAATCGCTAAGAATTTGATTGCCAATGCAGCTCAGGAAATTGGTTTGTAAAAGTCATGCTGGATTTTCAAGCTAAGACCAAATAGTGATATTACCACTTGAATTATTTTAAAAGGACTGAATGCATAACCTTTACTTTCTTGGGATCCTTTGTTCATTTTCTGCATTATACCCCAGTTCTTTCTCCAACTCCTCTCCAACATACACACACACACACACACACACACACACACACACGCACACACACGCACACACACGCACACACACACGTGCATGCACACACACACATGCACACGCACATACACACGCACACATGTGTACACTACCATGTACAGACCTATGTCTTTCTCATACACACCATACACACACACACACACACACACACACACACACACACACACACATATGTCTCTCTCACATATTTCACACATACATATGTCTCTCACATATGACTCTTTCTCTCTCCTCTCTCTCACACACACACACACACACATACGTACACGTACACATATACATACACATACACATACACATACACATACCAAAGACAAAGCATATACATATTCTGAAAGGCAGATGTAGACTGAGGTAGACAAAAACACTGAATTTGGATACAGATAAATACTTCTTATTTCAAAGCTCTAATTTCTGTTCAAACTCAGAACTTTAACCTGTGAAAGTAACATTTATATGCTATTATCCTTATGTACTATGTATGACTTCAAGCACCTTATTGTTTTCCCTTATGTTTTTTGGAGTAAGTAATATGTTCTAGGTACTAAAAACTTTTAGAGAAGTAAGCACATGTAGACTAAAGCAGATGTGTAGTCTTTCTCACAATAAAAACCACCATTTCAAGAAAGCCAGGAGACAATGTTCCCTTTTTCTTTCTTTCTTTTTCTTTTTTTTTTTCTTTATCTGAAAATCATCAAATAGACAAGGGAAAGAGAATAGAACATTTTTCCCAGAGGCTAAGAGAAAATGTGTTCTATGGAAATGTGTAAAATTTAAAACAAACATAAGGACTGAAATACTTATGCACAAAGTACTTGCCCAGTATTCATGAGGTCATGGGGTCAATGTCAAGCTACCCCCAAAGAAAAAAATGAATTAAAAATTAAGTAAGTCTTACCTAGCAGACAGAAAAATGGCATGTCCCTACTAAGCCACTGTGTATGGGGAAGTGTTTATTACACGAATTGTACTGAAGATATAAATCTAAATCAGGTAAATAGCTCTGAGCTGATGACCTCAACAGCTCTAACTCATCAACAACATTTTAGTTATATCATTATTTTCCCCCTAAGTATGTATTTTTTTATTATAAATGAAGTTTACTTGCATTTTTCAAATTTTGTGGCCAGAGGAAAGTGAACGTGATTAGGATGTAATGCCACAGAAACGGTCTCCCTCTGATTTCATTCCTTGTGAATTTTTAAAACAACTGTGATTTCTTCAGGCTTGTTTTCCCCAATTATAAAATAATACATATCAGCTGTTAAATTCGTGGAATGTGTAAATTAAAAAGAAAAAATGAGGATAGGATCAAGTTACATTAGGAAGACACAAAGTTTGACTACATGCTTCTTAGGGCTTTTTGACTTTAAAAATGTATCAGAATATATGCTGTCTGATGTTCTGGGCCTCTGTTCCCTCTCTCAGTATAATATTCTACAGTTCCTTCTCTTTTTCTGAAAATATCATCTTACTTTTTATGGCTAAGTAGAACTGGAGTGTAAAAAATGTGCTACATATCCTGGTAAAATTATCATGGGGGAATTCTCACTGGATATGACCAAAATGAAGAGAATATCTAGTGTGTCTTTAATCCAGTTTGATTCTGGCTCCAGAAAAGAAAATGGCTGATAATGAGAAAGAGGAGACATGAAGCAATGTTCTTCTACTCCCGATGCACAGTCTGTATGAGCCAAGTCAGAAATACACATTCATAGTCAGCTTGTGGTATGTGAGACTCTGCCTCAGAAAGGAAAAGGAAAAGGACCAAAGAAAGAAATAAAGGAAGAGGGAAAGGAGGGTGATAATGAGGGAGGGAATGAAGGAAGTAGGGAAGGAGGGAAGGAGGGGAGGGGAACATGATGAATGAACTAAAGAAGGAACAAAGCAGGGGCAGAGGAACACAGAATGTTTATGCTGAGTCTCAGGTGGTGAATTGAACTGAGCTTTTGATGGGGGGAGAAAGGCAAAGCTGTAGAACATTAAAATGCAATCTGAAAAGGATGTGAGTTTGATGACAAAGAAACACTAAGAGGAAAAAAGACTTTTTTCCTTGATAACTGACAAGTTACAGGTCAATAAAACTTAATAATAATGAGATTGCTAAATGACAAGTGGAAGATGAAGGAAAATCCGAGTCAAAGTCAAATGTAAAAGTGCCCTCGATGCTGGAGAAGTGACTAAGGGATTGAGTTGGAATGTCAATAAGCAATTAAAAATACCAAACTTTAGAGGTAGCTTGGCATGGCCTGCTCTAAGGACACCCGCCGTACCTAAACGTAAGTCCTTGGTGTTTAAAGCCATGGGAGTGAAAGAAATCATGAAGGAAAGATCCTACACAATGAGGAGAGCTTCAAAGCATCTTAAAATTGAAATCGTGGCAAATAAATTCGGTAAAGAATAGAAAAGAAATAACTCCTCAATTAGAAATTATAATATGTAAAATGAATATGCATTTAAGCAAGAAGGAAATTGACCCAATAATTAATAACCTTCTAGAGCAGAGATCACCAGGCCCACATGGATTCATTGATGAATTATACCAAACATTTAAGGAATACATTACATAATTCCTCTCTAATCTCTTTCGAAAGATAAAAGCTGAGGGATTTGGTCTTTGCTGGTTTTGTGAGGTTAGCTTTTTCTATTTTTAAAAGACTTATTTATTTTATGTATATGAGTATACTATACCTGTACAAATGGTTGTGAGTCATCATGTGGTTGCTGGGAATTGAACTCAGGACTTCTGCTCACTCTGGCCCCATTCTCAGATCTGTTTACAGATGGTTGTGAGCCACCATGTGGTTTCTGGGACTTGACCTCAGGACCTTCAGAAGAGCACTCAGTGCTCTTAACCACTGAACTATCTCTCCAGTCCAGTTAGCTTTTTCTTATTGTCTAATCACAATAAAGGTATTATGATAAAAAATTAAATAATAGTATTTTTCATAAGCATAATTCAAAATCCCTCACTAGTGTTCTATAAAATTAAATCCACATTGTATCATTGTTTAAAATGAAGAAGACTCAATGACCAACTGGAATTGGTCCTTAGTAAGAAAGCACATTCAACAAGCAAAATTTGTTGCAAATGTGATCACTGGCATGAAATATCACTCTCTTTTTTCTTAAGATAGTAATAAGACTGAATATTGCCTGTATTGAATGGATATGACATCATATTACTTCCATCACAACAGAGAAAAATTTTAAAACATTATTTTTACATTGCTTAAGTTGCCTTTTGACATTCAAGATAACCTTCAATGCTAGAGGAAGACTTCCTGTTTTATTTAATAATTGTGAAAGCCCATGGGTATGATCACTTAATATTGAGTAGCTAGATGATCAGGAGTAGGACAAAGATTTCCCTTCTCTCTTCTTTTTTATTTTTTTTAAAGATTTCCCTTCTCAATGCTTCTTCTTAACTTCTTCCATGTAGCAAGTCCTATCTATAGAAATTAAATAAAGGAAATAAAACCTACTGATTGGGAAGGAGGAAGTAAATTCTACTTATTCACAGATGATACAATCCATCTATTCAGAAAAAAAAATGAAAGTTTCAAAATGTCTTCTAGAACTCAGACATTGTAACTAGATTTTAGAAAAGTGAATATACAGAACCCAATAGTGTTCTTAAAAGCAAAAACTAAAATATAAAAAATTGACATTATACCAGTCCCTGTACAAAAAGACCTGAGCAGCAATCTAACAAAAGATATGTAATGTCTATATGAAGAAAGTCATAAACATTAAGAAATATTTATATATGTATATATATAGCCTGTATTCATCGATGGTAAAAGAACATTGTTAAGATACTATATTTCTCAGCCAGGCGTGGTGGCGCACGCCTGTAATCCCAGCACTCTGGGAGGCAGAGGCAGGCGGATTTCTGAGTTCGAGGCCAGCCTGGTCTACAGAGTGAGTTCCAGGATAGCCAGGGGTATACAGAGAAACCCTGTCTCGAAAAAACAAAAAACCAAAAAAAAAAAAAAAAAAAGATACTATATTTCTCAACTTGATATCTTGATACAGTGCAATGGCCATCCTCAAATATTCCAAGCGAATCATTTCATGATTAATAATAAATTATTTTTAAAATATGTATGATAAAAACAAAAGACCCAGAGTATAAAACAAAAGACTGAAATAGAACAAGCTGAAAACTGGCACTATGAGAGTTCTTCACCCATACAGTATAAACTGATTTTAACTAAAGTGTTTGAGGGCAGTGGGGAGAGGGGTGTGTAGAGGCAATGACTGCATTCAACATTCAGTAAAGTCAATCAACTGAGTAGAATGTCAATGATTTCAGAGAACAAGAATATTGCCAGTCCAGAGCGAAATTATATTGGGTAATGTTAGCCCCCTAACTACACATCTATACCCTGTCTCCATGTGGTCCTAACATCCTTGGGACTCTTAGGTCAATCCTTTTGGAATGTACAAAGAGATCCCCACCAACTGCAAAAGCAAAGGGTGACATCAGAAAGCAGTGAAGCAGATTTCTTTGCACCAACCCACCTCATGTTTCAACCAATATTTAAATATACTGAATAATGGCCTGCAGTGCTGTATTACTATTAAGTACTATTGCTATATTAGTTCATGAGTGTAACAGGATTATAACATATTATTGTAATATTACAAATCTGTTTCCTGAGGTACCCATATTTGAATTGAGAATGAACTCTTAAGTCCCTTTGGAGTAAGCTACAAGTGTTGTTACTGTTTTGTAAATGACCCTATAATAACTAAGACTTTAGAAGTAGAAGAATATTTAAAGGGAAACAAAAAATACTTTCTGATCTTTGACAAAAGTAAAGAAATAACGTTATGGGGAAAGGTCATCTTTTCTTTGTATTTTTTTCCTTTTCTGAAAATACATTTTTTCTCACATGATATATCCTCATTGTCTCACCTCTCTCTACTCTTCCTGGTTTCTCCTCACTTTCCCTCCCAACTGGATCCACTCGCTTTTTGTCTCTCGTTAGGAAAAAAGCTAGCTTCTAACGTTTAAAATCAAAAGGATAAACTAAAATATACTGGCAAAATTGGACAAGAAACAAATAGAAGGAAAAGAACCCAAGAGAAGGCAAAAGAATAAGACCAACTCATTTACACAATGAAGAATCTCATAAAAAACACTCAACTGAAGGCCGTGATGTATATGCAGAAGACCTGGTGCAGACCTATGCAGGCCCTGAATATACTTCCTCAGGCTCATCTCTGTGAGTTCATATGAGATTTGAGTATATATACGTATATATATATAAAATATATACGTATATATAAAAATATA
Source organism: Apodemus agrarius (assembly GCA_964023405.1). Taxonomy (NCBI): domain Eukaryota; kingdom Metazoa; phylum Chordata; class Mammalia; order Rodentia; family Muridae; genus Apodemus; species Apodemus agrarius. The sequence continues at coordinate 54,787,302 of OZ030023.1, read as the reverse complement.
TATACGTATATATACACACATATATGTGTGTATATATACATACATATATATATATATATATATATATATATATATATATATATATATATATATATATTTACAGGGCCATATTTCCTTGGTGTTCTTTATCTTCTCTGGCTCTTAGCCCTTTATGGGATTTCATGAACTGAAGGGAGAGAATTAATAGAGACATTCCACTTAGGGCTAAGCATTCCAAGGACTACCATTCTCTGCATATTTTCTGGTGGTGGCTTTCTGTATTTGCTCCCATATTCTGCAGGAATAAGGTTCTCTGATGATGGCTCTGTAGGACACAGATCGATCAATATCACAGAATATCATTATGAGTAATTTAATTGGTTATTTATTGGTTTGTTTTATTGGTTTTATTGGTGTATTTCATACACCAATATTTGGTTTTACCTGAGCTACCTACTCTTCGATTCTTGGTTCAACTGGAGGTCAACATGCAGAAGAATGCGAATTGACCCACTCTTATCTCCTTGTACTAAGATCAACTCCAAGTGGATCAAGGACCTCCACATAAAACCAGACACACTGAAACTATTAGAAAAGAAACTTGGAAAGACTCTGGAGGACATGGGCACAGGGGGAAAGTTCCTGAACAGAACACCAATAGCTTATGCTCTAAGATCAAGAATTGACAAATGGGACCTCATAAAATTACAAAGTTTCTGTAAGGCAAAGGACACTGTCAGAAGGACAAAACGACAACCAACAAAGTGGGAAAAGATCTTCACCAACCCCACATCTGACAGAGGGCTAATATCCAATATATATAAAGAACTCAAGAAGTTAGACCCCAAAGAACCAAATAACCCTATCAAAAATGGGGTACAGAACTAAACAAAGAATTTTCACCAGAAGAAATTCGGATGGCCGAAAAACACCTTAAGAGATGTTCAACATCATTAGTCATCAGGGAAATGCAAATCAAAACAACCCTGAGATTCCACCTCACACCAGTCAGAATGGCTGATTAAAAACTCAAGAGACAACAAGTGCTGGCGAGGACGTGGAGAAAGAGGAACACTCCTCCACTGTTGGTGGGATTGCAAAATGGTAAAACCGCTCTGGAAATCAGTTTGGCAGTTCCTCAGAAAATTGGGCATGTCACTTCCAGAGGACCCTGGCATACCACTCCTGGGCATATACCCAGAGGATTCCCCTGCATACAATAAAGACACATGCTCCACTATGTTCATAGCAGCCTTGTTTATAATAGCCAGAAATTGGAAGGAGCCCAGATATCCCTCAAAGGAGGAATGGATACAGAAAATATGGTATATTTATACAATGCAATACTACTCAGCAATTAAAAATAATGAATTCATGCAATTTGTAGGTAAATGGTTAGATCTGGAAAATATCATCCTAAGCGAGTTAACCCAATCACAAAAGAATACACATGAAATGCAATCACTGATAAGTGGATATTAATTAGCCCAGAAGCCCTAAATACTCAAGGCACAATTAGCAAGTCAAATGATTCCCAAGAAGAAGAAAGGAGAGGACCCTGAGCCTGAAAAGATTGGATCCAGTTTTGTAGATCCAGAACAGAGAAATGGTGGGGGGGGGGTGGTGATTGGGAAATAGTTGGGGGGAGGGGACTTATGGGACATATTGGGGGGGTACTGGGAAAGGGTAAGCCTCTGGAATGTAAACAAAGAATATAGAAAATAAAAAAATATTTCAAGAAAAAAACAAAAAAGAAAGAAAATATATCTAGACTATATTCAAAGAAATGCTAAGAACACTTAAAATTTGACAGTAAGAAAACAACCTGACCAAAAAAAAAAAAAACTTATAACCAGTATAAACCGTGCATCAAAGCACATACAAGGATGTAAAAGAAATTCATAAAATGATGCTCTACATCATATGATTTTGAAAGAAGTAATACTGTGAGATAGTACCTAACTATCAAATGATCAAACTCTAGAAGATTGGCAATATCAGATGCTGGCAAGGGTGCGGAATCAATAGGATTACCCAAGGATTACTGGTGGGCATGAATATGGTTTACTGGTGTTGGAAGACAAATTGTCAGCTTTGTAGAAAGCAAATGCTAAGCTGTCTAGTGATTAAAATCTGGGGTATCCACCTAGCAGAGTTAAAAGCTGTTTTGCACATGGGAATCTGAACAGAGATTCATTCATCAAACTGTTGAAAGTATCTATGTTATATTCAGACTCTGCATAAACTTTAACACATACTTGCAGATTTGGTGTCGCATTCTTGAAACTGACAAACTATCAGCCCATGAAAACAGGAGAAAATTAAGTGCATACCTGTAATTGAAAGAAGGTAATAGGAATATGCTCCATAACTATAGTTACACATTAGCAACAGGAATATGTTCCAGTAGAACATCAGCAAGTAATTTCATTATTTTGGGAGTAGAGCATATCTCCACAGAGAAGGCTACAATATCACTGATTTAATTTTATGAAAGCTTCTTAGTGTGTTCCATCTATCTTTGAACAAAAATGTCACTTTATGTCACATCACTATGCATTACATTCTGGAAAAGTCATAATTATGGAGACAGTTAAAGGATCAGCTGTTGCCAGGAAGCAATAAACAGGAAGGGGAGGGTAGGTAAAGTCTGTGAATTTCAGCAATAAAGGAATTCCGTATATGACTACATGATTGATGACTGTATAACAGTAGATGCTTGCCACCATCCATTCTCATAAAATATGTAACATCAAGACTGAAGTCTATGATGTAAACTATAACTTTGGTGACAGTCATATGTCAGCATGTATTTATCCACTGTAGCAATGGATACGCTATGCATGTGCGGGTGAGAGATATGGGGGAAATCTTTGTATCTTCCTCTCAAATATACTTTAAACCTGTAACTGTTCACCATATGTGAAATGAAAATTAAGACCAGTTCAATGGTATTTCTACAGGAGGAACCAAATCAGAAAAGCAAAATAACAATACCCCCTTGCAAAAACCCTCTAAACAGTCTTCGTTTTAAATGGTCTCTTTCCGAAATTTCACAGTGAGACAATAACTGTCAACCTACTCACCCAACTTCGCCTCAGAAAGGAGACAAATCACTTTCCTGTCACCTAACTTTGAATATTTGTTTTATTATTGGATCACCCTTTTGCATATTAGCATATTACTTATTATGTTGTCCTAGTGGAATCTGAAGTGCACCTGCTAGGGAGGTGGCATATTTGTATGCAATAAAAGAGATGTCAAAAAAATTGAAAGACTAACATCCTTTGGCTAAGGCTTGTTAATTTCCAACCTAGTGGAGGCGGGGAATGGGGGAGGGTTCTGTAAGATATTATCTCAAAGGAACAAGAGGAAGAGTGATGGAGAAGACTAACAACACTTCCTCTGATCTCCATGCATGCAGAGGCATGTCCACACAAGCATGCCCGGAGCAAGGCAGGCCCACAGCACAGGCATGAACTGATGCACATAAACCATACCCCCACACTCACACATATGTACACATGCATACAAACACTCAAAGAACTGGAATAAGAAGAGATGGCAGAAAAGAAAGAGAAGACAGAAAAGGAGATAAAATAATTTCTGTGAGAGTATTTCTACTCCTATCAATGAGTTTGTTTTAGAAAATGAAGGGAAAATATCTCATGGAAGACACTAAAATAATACAAATACAAATAAAAAAATGAATGCAAAAGGCTGTTCAGAAGGCCAACAATGGAGGCTAAAGCAATTCAATATTTCATATTAGTGTCAATGACCAGATAAGACAGTACATCTGCATCCTGGTATTGATCATGCTGCCCATTCAACTCCAAAGGAAGGAAGAAACCGTGACCATGAGATCCCAGTTATTGTTACATCATGGCCCCAGCAAGTATCTAGATGCCAATAGGAAGAGAGTTAGCCATGCATGTCTCCTGTTTCTTTCAGATAAATCTGAATGTTCATCTGCATTCCAAGCTCAAATGCCCCACTCCTTGTTCTTGACATAGTACATCTTTCTAAGAGAGCCAGTACAATCCAGAGACAAAGTTGCTCATCTATAGAAATATAGGCAGTCTAAGAAAATCACTTTGAGTGAGAAGAACCCTTGCATAAGCATGAGGACACGGGTTCAGATGCCCAGTGACCATGGGAAAGCTGGGTACGATTTCTAGTGTGAGTATCTGTAGCACTGGAAAAAAAAATGTCCATAGGAACTATACAAGTTCTGCAGATTTAGGGAGTAGAATGGTGGTCACTATGGACCTCTGGTGAGAAGGAGGCTGAGAAACAAGGAAAGGCTAGATAACCATGTACCCACGCAGAAGTAGACAGCGGACTTAGTTCTGCTGTGATACAGCACAATAAAGTAACTACAATCTGTAACCTATGGTGTAATTCAAACACTAACCACTTAGATGTGATAGATTTAAGGAGGCATAAATAGTTTTGAATCTCATACCAGATTTTGTTTGTAGAAATATTATATAGCACTTAAAAATTCAAAAATAACAATACATGAACTGAGGGATCTTGGTTATTATAGCGACACAGGGGGTGGTCGATATAAATTAATTAGTTTTAGTGAAAATAATTAGTTAGAAACCTGTGGGATTTTTGACCACGCAGTAACTGTCAAACAGAGCAGCACTCTTTCTATCATTCCCCTTGGAAGTACAGTGCATTTTGAAACACAGAAGAAGGGCCTCTCATGGCATTACTGTGAGACAACCATCACTGAAAGATTTAGTGGGAGTTGAAGTTGCAGTGCATGGGAATTTTTAGAAGTAAAATCTTCTGAAAACCTTCAGTAGGCTATCTGAATGATCCTCGGTAGGCAGTGGTGATCCCCATGCCTTGAGAAGGAGCTTCAGGGACAATCCTGTGGTAGCAATGACCTTGCCTTTTTTTTTTTTTCCTGACATACCAAACCCTACATTTTGTTCATTCCAAAGAACCTCCTCCGCGAAGCTGTCCCTGTCAAAACAGAACATAGAGATGTAACTCCCATTTGCCTCTCCAGTGAACATCTGCATGCTTTGCAGGGTCTCATCACCTTGCGCTTTTAGACTTTCGAATGACATTCTGTAAACTCCAGCTTTCTGCGTGAAGCTAAATTGAAAATTCCTTCAAATATGAATCAGAGTCCTCCCATTTAATGTTGTTTGGAGTTTGACATTTCTAAGTAATAAAAGGAGCTGAACAGAGCCAGCAATGTAAATCAAGAATGTAAGTCACGGGGCTACGATCCTGCCTTGAGAGAACTGTCCTAGACAGGTTGGTGATTTCTGATCAATAAGGAATGTGAATTACTTTAATTTGCTGGTATCTACCTAGGAACAGACAACTTTATAGTTAAAATCATGAGAATTTTACCTGACAACAGCTAGTTTAGGATAAGAGTCCTAAAGTCAACTACAGTTTAATACCCAGTCACTGGTAATTTATCAACTCTTTACTTACAAGTCTTTTACTTTTTTGTTGATTTTTGCTTTAATTTTTGCTAAGTTAAGAAAGTAAATGATACTTCAATGATATCAGAATATTGCATTGTATTATTTGCTGCCTGTTAAATAACACATTAATTACCTGAAAAGAAATCCTATCCAGCACTTGTCAGAGCTCACAGAGAACATAAGGACAAAGGATTCATATTCAGCCTGTCCACCCAAAGCAAGGACTTTTTTTCCTACATGGAATTTGGGTATTTTTGGAGGCAGGGTGAAATGAGAATCGAGAAGGGTGGGTGTGGCTAGACATGGTTCATGCCTGTGATGGCACATGAGAGAGAGAGTTGGAGGCAGAAGGACTGGAAGTCATACATGAACACAGGCAACAGCAAGACCGTGTCTGAGAACATGCAAACTGAAGAGCAGCATATTTAGTGCAGCAAATGACTGAGCTTAGAGGTAGTGCAGAACCAAGAGACAAATTAGAACTCTCTCGGGCATTAAGAATCTTTTATCTCCTTTATGACCTCTGGAAATCATGTTCATCTCTGGTTATCAGTCTCCTTTCCACATATCTTCCCTCACTTTCTGTAACAGGAAGCAAGCTTAAAATAAAAGTTCCAGGCAAAGGGGCTTTTGGCTTAAGGAGCATTTGAGGGTGAGCAGTAGCAACAGAATAGTTTTAATCAGGTTGTACTCAGAGCAAACACACAGCTCTGCAGAGGGACTGTTCTGAGATCACACTTGTACAAAAATAGGACGAGTCAGCCATCCTTAAGAACCTCGTAAGGGCTGTGTCCTCGGCTCATATGACAGAAAATGAGGTAATTTAAAGTTAGAGAAAAAAAGAAATAATTTGACAGTAAATTTACATTTGAGTTTTTGCTGGAATAGCCTTATAACACTTGAGAATAATCCTCTATGCCCACTTGAAGTAAAAGCTTCCTTTCACACAAAAGAGAAAATGTCTTTAAAATAAGAGAGTTTCAGAATGGTCTCTCTCCCATTCTTGGAACTAAGCAACACCATTAGTGCTATAGATTTGGTTTGTTCAGCTCCAAGTACATAAGAAGAGAATAATCAAAACTATTTAAACAGACATCTTAAGTAAATGAAGTTATTTGTTGAAAAAAGATTTTTTATGCCAACATTAAAACTTGAATAAGCAACATCTATTTTGCTAGTTCACATAAACACACATACACACAAATAAAACAAAATAAAATTTTAGTAGAAGCATAAATCCAGGTTTCCTCAATTCGTTGGCTATTGTTACATTATAAAATTATAGGTCAAATTTATTATCATAAATATGTGGGCTTTAAGAAAAAATAACATGCTGGGTTAGTCTGCCCAGGACAGCACCCTTTCAACACTACAGACAACACTGAGAATTTTACAGTTCCAAACAACAGTCCCCGCCACTAATTTAGTCTTAATTTGACTTTGTTTTATTTATAGTTTGAAAACTGAATACATAACATAATATACAAAATTTTAAAAATCAAAGAAATAATATAATAAACAAACCATGGCCATGGAAGGCTTGCAAGTCATATTGAGTGGACTTTCTCCTTGTTGGTTCTGCTTTCTTGGCCATTATATAAAATCCAAGTGTGAGCCATTTCAGGGATATAACCCAATCCTTAATAGTAGGAAGAGCAATCAATTTATCCCGAAACACCACCAGAGACATGGCATCAGTCACTAGAGCCACACTGGCACAATTTCTTCCACTAGGCCTTTCTGTTTATTAATCTCCAGCCTCGGTGTTTGAAAGTTTAGCTCACAAGAATATAATGTGATAAATCACAGTAGACCAATCTCAGAAACACAGCATAATAAAATACCTAGATATACTCTAAGAGATTTGCCATGGATTTCCAACTCAGAAATGAGATTGTACCAAGTAGCACATTTAGCTTGTTTGTGCCGGAGTAACAGCCATTTTTACTTACTATAACAAAATCCCTCTTTTAGAATTTCAAGGTCTCTGTCCACTCATTATCAAGTGTCTTAAACCTTAAAGCTATATTTTCATCCCTTATTTCAGTTCCCATGAGAAGCAAACTAATCTCTCTCTACCTGTGCTTCTTCTCACACTCTCCTGTGTGTTCAATCTTTGCCACCTCCCAATCCCGCAAGGGTTTCCTTAGGGTCATTTCTTGTGGTACACACTTTTGCACTGAGCCTTTCTTAACGCATTGCATTTTCCAGCATTAAGTTATAGATGAGAATGTTCATCAGAGAAATTTGAAAGATGAAATCCCATAGCTCGCCTCTCCTAGAATGAAATAGTTGCAGGGAACAACTTACAACTTGTCCTGTGGATAGCAAGTAAAATGAATAACCCAGGTATTTCTAACTCAGCATCTTGCTCTTATTCAAGTAGTTAAAAAAAACAATGAAAGAAATATTTAATAAATGGATGGAAGTAAGGTACATGAAATTTCGGTCATGTGAACTATCCTCAAAGTAGATCCTCTGGAAGACAGAATGAGGGTCTCGGAGTGTTTTTTAAGGAATCACCTCTTTGTTTATTTGTTTGTTTGTTTTAAAGGAAAAGAGAAATTGGGAATTATGGTGAATGCTAAGTCAGGAAGAAGGAATGATGTCTGTGTGTGTGTGTGTGTGTGTGTGTGTGTGTGTGTCTGTGTTTTTCCATGTGTGTGTCTGTGTATCTGTGTACACACACGTGTGTGCATGTATATGTGTATTTATATATGTTTGACTCAACATAACCTATAGATTTATTAATAAAAGTAGCTCAACTATAGGTCTCAACCACAACTCTGTTTGCCTTCATAAAGAAGCCATTGCTTATGGTGTGGCTATGTACAAGGACCTGTGCTTGGTTGTTACCTGTAAGAATATGGTTTGATATAAATCAACTTGAATAGGATTAAATATAACAATACTTCTCTACAATGGCAAGCAGTTCTTGACACAACACAAGCTTAGTTATGATTGCAAAGGCAAAGAGGGAAAAAGGGTTCCTTGGTAGTCTGGACAGAAATGCATGCTAAGTCATACATTCACCAGCCTTAAAGACCAGTTGTCATGGAGATATATCTGAGCTCATTGCAATAGTAACCATGTGATAACATATAGATGATTTCCTTGGAGTGATATATACACAATTGCATAGAATTTAGTCACACTACCTTATACTAAACATGTTAAAAATATTTTCCTCTTCAAGACATGCAAATCTGAGTTGATATAAAAGAAAGATTCTTCCCTTACAGACTAAGTACTTTACATTTTTCCAAAAGAAACTAAAAATAAAATGTCTAAAAAACAAGATTGTTAATCCTTATACCCTCTTTGCTTTGCAGAACTCACATGTGTTTTTGTAGAGAAGCATCTGCAAAGGATGATTTAAGTTGTTTTGTCCTATACTAAGTGAAATTTGATGAGTCATCTTTAAATGAAAGGTTCTTAGATAACCAAAATGGAGTTGAGTAACTTAATCTATGAGCAATACATATAGCCTGCAAGAGTCTAGACTTCTATTTCAATCTTGTGACAGGGTCCATTTTAAATCATTTCATCTTTTCTACCTTTGTTTTGTTCCCTACCCCTCTCTAATCTTTGCTTACAGGAGGCCATTTTTAGGGCTGTGAAGATCTGGATATGGGAGACCATGTTCTTCATGAACTTTCCATCAGACTAAGGACAAAACATAGACCTAGATGACCAAGGTTTATCCAGAGTACAGACCTTTACCCCACTGTCTCTCTGTACTCTTCATGATTCATTTGTAAAGGCTCTTTAGAGAAAAACACTCTGAGAGAAATATTTAAGATAAAGAGTCTCCTAATATTCAAGGACAAATTTGAATACCCCTGTCTCCTTCCAACTAATGTCTATGGGCCAGGTCTTCCATACAGCAATGAGGTGTATTACTCTCAGAAACTAATAATAATTCCATTTGGTAATTAAATTTCATTCTCTCCCTCTCTTTCAAGTTTTACTGTCTTGTACTCCTTTATTTATAAATATTTCATAGAGTAAAATAAAATTATCAAGGAAACAAACATGCCTTCTGAATTTCTAAGCAAAAAAAATTACATTTTAAAATTATCTCTAAATAACAAAATAGTGGATTTTCCTTGAGTTATAAACAAATATACCCTGAAGAATTGCCGCCAAGCCATGTAACAGTATGTTTCCCATTTTCCCATGTTCTCAATAACATCAAAGGGATATCTCTTGAATTCCTTCTTTTTGTTGTCACTGTGACAGGACAACAGAAACCTCTTAAGAAAACAAGGAGTTATTTTCTGGCTCACAGCTTCTCATCTCTCCATGGGGAGAAATGCAGGGATGGGGGAACCAGTCCATCGCTAGTGGCAGAAATATATGGTGTGGTTTCTCGGCACCTCAACAGACCAATAAAAAGAGGGCACAGAGTGAAGGCGGGACCTTGAGTGTATGGTTCTAAGCAAGCACCTCCACCAGCAAGGCTCCACAACTCCCCAAACCGCATCACTAACTTGGGACCAGACAATCAAACACATGAAGCCGGAAAGGACATTTCGGATTCAAACCTTAATGACTCTGTTTTAAGAACATTGATTTGATTTCAATATATTTTTGATTATTGTAGCACAAAGTCTATTTGATCAAGGTGTTAAGTAGGTACTCTGTCTGCTCTCTTCTTTTCTAACACTTCCCACTCTGTTGCTCAAATGAGAAACCAATCTTAAATAATTTACTGAATTATTCTTGGGTACAAATTACGCATTTTATTTCATGTTATCACTTTAAAACTAAGCACATAAGTAGATATTGAATTTTGTGCTGTAATTCCTGTTGTTTTCTTGATAAATGACTCTGATGTTGCAAATAGTAGTAAAGAACCTGAAAGCAAAATTCCCTATGTTGTTCTGTATAGAACACTTGTGTTCATACAGTTTAAATAACTGATCAAAAAGCTAATAATATGAGTAATGCTAAAGCAGAGATAAATTTAAACCTTAGCCCATTAAAAGACAGGATCTGCAGTTCTTTTAAAGTACTTTACCTCTTCCCTTTGTCTTCTTAAACTTGAAAAACAGTCTTCAAGTGTTCTTCTTGTCTTCACTAATAGTCATGTATATAATTAGTCATGGCGAGACTCTCAACAAGACTTGTATCCTTCCTCAAGTATAGATGAATATTAGAGTATTTGATAAAGAATAAATATGAATCCAAACTGGGGTATTGTAAATAGTCACTATTGTGGAACTTTTGCGGATCTGCGAGAGGAATAAATAATGCATGGAGACTTTTATTACAGTTTAAGGCTTAGGACTTTTGCTGGGGCAGTCTTCCAGATACCATTTAAACTTAACCCGACAATTGTAGCCTGCAACCCACCACCTTGCTAGCTCTATACCTCCTGCTCCACTGAAGTCCATGTCTGTTACCTTCTATATGCTTTCTGAATCCCTTTTCTTCTTGACTTCCCTGTGTTGGTCTGTCGGCCTGGAAGTTCCGCCCTCGTACTTTCTGACCCAGCTATTTGCTATCAGATCTTTATTACAATCAGTCAGAAGTAAGACAACACAGGATAAATCTCTTAGATTGCCTTTAGGTAGGTGAGAAAGTACAAACATGTGCAAAATAGAAAACCTGGTAATGGGTCATAGAAATAACATTACCAAAATCCTGCCAGTGCTTAGATCTCTGCTGGTACAGATTTAACAATCAAAAATACAGAGACACACCTAAGACAATTTGATGAAGGTAACCCCAACTACCATGTACTATAAATGAATCATAGTAATATCCACATTAGATCTACATTCTACATCCTTTTAATCTACATACTAAGTAGTATACAATGAATAAAGGTTTAGCAGTGACTCTGGGAACTGATGAATGTAGCAAAATCTAAGTCATAAATAAATATAATTGTGGCTAATTACATAAAGTAAATACTTCAAATTACTGCAGAGACACTGGTATTGAAAGTTTAGTGTTAATTTGGGTATATCATGAGGATGTTTATAGTCTAAAGTTCTTTCTTTTAAGAACATGAAGGTATGAATATCCTGGCAGAGTTATACACTGTTTCATGGTACCCAGAGTTCCAGGAGACTCTCAATAAAATTAACTGTGTAACAAAACTCATGGTAGAGCTATACTCTGGGAATAGACAAGTTCTTGCTAAAATTAATGTTCTATTTTAAATGAACAGTTAATAGAGGAGAAATTATCTTTTAAAGCCAGTGTTCCTCATCTTAGGCAGACTGCACTTTTTCTCCAGTGATTGAGAAGTGGTTTTCTTTATTGCTTCTAATTTAAGAATTGGCAGAAAAATTATCTGCAAGGCATTGATGACTGTTAGGGTAACACAGATTAAAAATCAGAATTTTTAAATTGTCTTATAACACTAACTTTAAGTAAAAGTCATATGAAATATTGTTTATGTAAATTCACACAGAGAGAGAAAGAGATAGATAAAGAGAGAGAGAGCAATAATAAACAGTTGGATGAATGGAAGTAATAATAGTAAAGGAGTAGAGAGAGACTTGTTCAATGAGTATTGTTATAGTTAGAGAAGACTAGACAGTCTATGTGTGTATAATGCAGTAGAGTCATTGTGGACAATAAAATATTATATATTTCAAAAACATTTCAAAAATTCTTTTCATAAAGAATGATAGTGGTGGAATAGTTATATTTATCCCAATTATACATTATCTACATGTACCAGAACACCATACAACATTGCAAAATTATATTTAATGTTCTTTTATCTGTTAAAATGTATTTTGATTATTCTTCCAAAAATTCAATAGGTTAAATTATTTCCCCAGGTTTCTGTTTATCAGAAAGTTATGTCAACAGTCCTATCATGTGACAATTTTTATATATAAAATTCTAGCAATAGTAGAATTTAATAGTACTCCATAATTTTAAACAAATTTAAAATTAGCCCAAATAAATACCCTCTTAGTTCAAATACTTTCAAGATGTGGAAGAGACAAACAAGTAACTCCTACATGTTTTGAAAGGGAATAATTCAGTCTCAGTGTTGAACAGTAAAGAGTTGGGTTTAGGTTGAATGCCTTGTTTGAGAAGTAACTCAACCAAATTCTTTCTTTCAAGCTTTCAACTGCATTTTCCCTATGCTATAGTTTCAAATTTAAATCAGCTCTCGCTTGATGGTAGCAAGGTAGGTATTCACAAACACTCACATTCTAAAATCTTAAAAATGCTCACAGCAAAATCCATTCTTTCCCAATAGTCTTAATAGTCCCAAGACTGAATCTCTGGGCTGGCTTGGACCTTGTGCTAGTACAGTTACTGTGGTCGACAATGGGTTCATCCCCAGCAACATATGCAGAAGAGTGAGGAGAAAAAAAATTCTTCAACACAAAACAAAGGACTCTTAGAGAAAAACAGAAGAGAGGCATGCATTGCAACATATTTTATTCATGCATAAGAGGTTCATACAATATTGCAAAATGTTCCTTTCCTATCCAATATCTAGTACTACTACCCAGACACCACCGTTCTCCTCATGAATGAAATGTATGCTATGAGTGATTCTCACCAAGAGCTGTGATTTACACATGTGCTTGCAGAGGGCACATCTATCAACTTCTAGCATTTTTTCATATTTCCATCTTCATTTAAATTCCAGCACAGAGGGCGCAGTCAGTTATTTTTATATATAAACTTTTAATCTGCTACCAAGTCTTCAATTGCCATCTTTCCTCTTCATAAAATCTGTGAAGAACATGATTGATTCATTCTTATCCCATCCATGTATTTCCCTATAAAAAATAAAAGTAAATGAATAAATCGAAGGAACGGATTTCTACCAGTGGGTAGGGGACATCCTTTGGGGGCTGGGATGTGTGGTTTCTATAGTGATCAAACAATAATGCAAGATTCAGGGTCTCAGAGTAGATTATATACTATTGTTAATGCAAATGTGGATGACTTGGACAGCTAAATTCATCACCACAGAGTTTCCTTTATGCATATGTCTATAGTCGGATTACAGACAGGCAGAGGGTGACTGTCAACCCTCAGCACTATGGGTGAGAAGGTGACCAGATTCCTCCTCTCAGTATCTGGCAGGCCAACTTAGACTGATTCATGTGGTCACCAAAGATGGAAGAAATACTGAAAGCTGCTCTCTGAATTGCCTTGTTCGTTAATCTTCTCATTTGGTCAAACTAACTTAGCACTCTGAAACTCTATGCCAGAGTGGTCAAAAGGCTGTACTGCTAAATGCAATAAAATGTTAAGATCTGTACAACTTTCAGCAGAATCTTGCCTCAGGTGTGTGTCCCCCTGGTGTTGACTTATAGTTATGTTTAAAGACACACTCGCTCCACCCACAAGTTGTCAGGAATAAGTCCAAGAGTTGATAACACATGTCATATCTGGATGAGATCCTTTAAATCCAAGTCCTTTTTACTTGAACACTTCTGAAGCAAACAAAGAAACAACAACAACAACACAGACTGTCTACTAAATTAAATAAGGTTAAGAAGGACTTAGGAGCTTAGTGAGGCTCATCTTTAAGTGTTCTTCTATAGGGTATTTTCATAGAAGAGTAAGTGACAGGAAAATATATGTCTTAAATGCAGAAGGTGCTATTCCGTGGGTTTGCATTCTGAACTGCATAAAAACCAGCTGAGTGTTAGCTTTTTCTCTGCCTTTGGGTCCAAAAAGGCGTGAAGGGCCACTGAGGAGAGTTGAAGAGTACTGGGCACATGGACCCTGCCATGCCTATCTTACCATGGTGGACTTTAGCCTGTCAAATAGTGAGGCCAAGTAAACCCTCGCTCCCTTAATGTACCTCTTGCTGGGTATTTGGTGACAACAGTGAGAAAAGTAACCAATACAAATCGTGATTAGAGGAACAGAAGAGTCACAGTATATACCCTCATTTGAAAGGTGTAAAGATACACTATATCCATAGAAATTCTGCAATCTCACTGTGGGTATGCTGCTAGGTTTCTCTTCTCTGGAAGCTCAAATGGTTTCACAGTTGCTATCCTCCCCCTCAGTGGGTGTTTGAGAATCACATAAGGCCTCTAGTCCTCAGTTCTAGTACCATTCTACAGTGTCCTCTATTTATTACATTACTTTCCTTGGATGAAGAGTATGCATTAATTACTTTTGCATACCTAATTAAAATACCCTGAAAAACTACTTAAAGGAAAAAGATTTTTTTTTTTTGGCTCATCATTTCAGGGGGTTCAGAATGTGAGTACTTGACTAACCCTCACTCGATGATTAGGCAGTAAGTCCAACAAATGTCAGTAGCAGATTATGAAGGTAGAACATATAGTCGAGGAGCTTCAATAACTTATGGAAGACAGGAAGCAAAAGGTGAAGTACAAAATGGAAGTACGCTAGGGCATGTCCCTTGTGACCTACTTCCTCCAGCTAGACCTCACCTCCAACCTTCTACCATGCCCTTTGATTCTAACAGGGCACTCCTGATCTAATTGTCTTTGGAAATACCCCACAAACACCTGCAGAGCTTTGGCTTAGCAATCTAGATTTCTCTCCATCCAATCGACATGACATTTAAGATTAGCCCTAGCAAGGTCCAAGATGCAATTTTAAGGACCTCTCAGCTTCCTTTTTGCTTGTAGAGACTTGAAAAGCCAGCCATTAGCGCAAACTACTGCCGTATTTGAACATGCAGCCTCCTTAAAATCTCTACATGTAAAGATAGCCTTTTCAACAAATGGTGCTGGTTCAACTGGAAGTCAACATGCAGAAGAATGTGAATTGATCCAATCTTATCTCTTTGAACTAAGATCAACTCCAAGTGGATCAAGGACCTCCACATAAAACCAGACACACTGAAACTATTAGAAAAGAAACTTGGGAAGACCCTGGAGGACTTGGGCACAGGGGAAAAGTTCCTGAACAGAACACCAATAGCTTATGCTCTAAGATCAAGAATCAACAAATGGGACCTCATAAAATTACAAAGTTTCTGCAAAGCAAAGGACACTGTCAGAAGGACAAAACGGCAACCAACAAAGTGGGAAAAGATCTTCACCAACTCCACATCTGACAGAGGGCTAATATCCAATATATACAAAGAACTCAAGAAGTTAGACCCCAAAGAACCAAATAACCCTATCAAAAAATGGGGCACAGAGCTAAACAAAGAATTTTCACCAGAAGAAATTCGGATGGCCGAGAAACACCTTAAAAGATGTTCAACATCATTAGTCATCAGGGAAATGCAAATCAAAACAACCCTGAGATTCCACCTCACACCAGTCAGAATGGCTAAGATTAAAAACTCAAGAGACAACAAGTGCTGGCGAGGATGTGGAGAAAGAGGAACACTCCTCCACTGTTGGTGGGATTGCAAAATGGTAAAACCGCTCTGGAAATCAGTTTGGCGGTTCCTCAGAAAATTGGGCATGTCACTTCGAGAGGACCCTGGCATACCACTCCTGGGCATATACCCAGAGGATTCCCCTGCATGCAATAAGGACACATGCTCCACTATCTTTATAGCAGCCTTGTTTATAATAGCCAGAAATTGGAAGGAGCCCAAATATCCCTCAAAGGAGGAATGGATACTGAAAATGTGGTATATTTATACAATGGAATACTACTCAGCAATTAAAAATAATGAATTCATGCAATTTGTAGGTAAATGGTTAGACCTGGAAAATATCATCCTGAGTGAATTAACCCAATCACAAAAGAATGCACATGAAATGCAATCACTGATAAGTGGATATTAATGAGCCCAGAAGCCCTAAATACTCAAGACACAAATAGCAAGTCAAATGATTCCCAAGAAGAAGAAAGGAGAGGACCCTGGGCCTGTAAAGATTGCATCCAGTTTAGTAAAGAAGCCGAGGGGGGAGGGGGAATTATTGGGGAACAGATGGGGGGGAGAGGAACTATGGGAACTATGGTGGGTGGGAACTGGGAAAGGGGAAAGCCTTTGGAATGTAAACATAGAATATAGAAAATAAAATTAAAAAAAAGAATTTCAAATAATTAAAAAAAAATCTCTACATGTTTCTACATGTCTGAATTTATTACATATCCGATTTGAGGACCATTACACCAGTGTCATCACAATGTTTTTCAAGCTATGCTCCTTCTTCTTTATATTTGCATTTGCATTACTGCTCTGCAAACAGGCTATTGTGACAAAGATGCATTTGAGAACCTTGAAGTATTTTTCATACCCAGCTCAAAAGTCCTTTCTTGTATCAATTTAATCCTTAAATCTTCACAAAATATTTATGACCACATCACTGAGTTGATATTAACCCAGAGATCTCTGTATCTACTACAGAGACAAACGATTCTATTTTCCAACCCTGCAAATCTGCTCCTGCTCCATCCTCTCTAAATTTCTCTTTCGCATTTCAGTCCCTTTTCTCATCTAAGTGTTTCTCTTCATGTCTTATCATTTAGAATAGATAGAATAAAAGTCCTAGATCCTTGCTTTCTTGGAGACATTTTGAGGTAGGTTGGAATATACATGTTATTTTCTACCTGACCACTTATAGTATTCAATTGTGTTGTCAATTATTTTGTGACAATATAATGTTTGGGTTGTAGTGTTCTTTGTCTCTAGGAAAAATTTCTACATTATCTTCCTAGATTTGTTATTTTTTTAGAAAAAAAATCTACTTTTTTCAAATTTTGGAAACTCCACAGTCCAAGGGTTTTGTTCTAGTTTTCATCATCTCCAAAGTCAATTTTTACATGAAATATATAATGCTATGGAACGGATTTCAAAAATCATTGCATTGTTGCTGACACATTTACATGGTGGTGAGTCATGTTGATCTGTGTCAGGCTGTGACAGTCACATAGGTTCTGCCACATGCCAGACTTACCTGAAAAAAAAAATGGCCAGAGACTGATTAGCCCAGTAAATGCACATGCACAATACGATGGTCTAGCTGACATCTGGGACAATGATGGCAATGGTGCCACACTAATAAGGTTATTTCATAGGGAATGGCTCAGAGTAAGGAGCGCTGCTCTCTTTCAGAGGACCAGGATTTTGGTACTTGGCAGCTCATAACTGTCAGTCACACCAGTTCCAAGGAACTTAATGCCCTCTTCTGAGTTCTACAAGTACCAGGTAAGTACAGGGTACACTTACAAATATACATGAAACATAATATAAAAATAAATAAATATTTTTCATTTGTTCAGACATTATTCAAATGGTTGTGACAGAATTTAAAGACAAAATGTCAAAACAAAAAGAACCTATGAGGTCTAGACTCAAAACAGAAATATCATCAATCCTCTTCTGCCACACTGTATCTGCAAAATGGAGCTACTGGGTCAAAGTAGATTCAATAGGCAAACACCCTCCAAGAACTATTGATGGAAAGAGGAGCAAAATCAGGTTAAAAAAGATGCTGAGAAGACAGACTTGCTGGCTTTGCTGGACCTCTCTTTCCCTCTTCCCAGTGTGGCCACATTGAATGACATACTCATTCAGTTTACAGTTTTACTGAATTACTACTTCAAATATTTTAAGGATTATATTGAACCAGGCAGTGATATTTTTTTGGAAATCAAATTCTAATGTGTTTTAGACATTCTAAATGTTGTCACAATGTTAAAATCAAAGTTCAAATTAGGAATTTAAGGGACAATTTAGTCAATAATTCGAAATTTTTATTTTGCAATTGTTGATGCTCTTGATATAAATTTAATAAAATGTACAATTATCAATAATTATATTAAAAACATATCATCATGGTCATTTTGGAAAAAATATTCATAGTTAATTAACAACCCAGTTCTTGACACTGTACATTCTTATTTTCTTATTGAAGCTAGGGGAGAGGTCAAAATGTGGAGTTTGAACATTTTTCTGAGTAACAGTTTGTTCTGTGATACATTACAAACAATGAGGGGATTCATTAGTCCTCAGATTGCCTCCAATCCTGACACCAGGACATTTTCCTGAATCTCTAACCAAAACAAAAGTGAGAGTATAAAACAGGATTTCTTTCTCTTCTAACAAGTATTTATTTAGTGTGTGTGTATGTTTGTGTGTGTATGTTTGTGTGTGTGTGTGTGTGTGTGTGTGTGTGTGTGTGTGAGAGAGAGAGAGAGAGAGAGAGAGAGAGAGAGAGAGAGAGACGGAGAAAGAGAGAGAGAAAGAGAGAGAGAGAGAGAGAGATCTGTAGGTCTGTGTATGCCATGTATGAATGCCCTTGAAAGCTAAAGAAGGCATTGCATGCCCTGGAACTGAAGATAAATGAGAGTGTGAGCCACCAGTGTAGGTGCTGAGAAATAAACTCTAGTCCTCAGGAAGCGCAGTAAGTATGTAAACAACTGAGCCATTCCTCCAGCCTGAGATCTCTTTTGTAACTACAGGAAGAAGCAGGGTAGACCTCTGGCTCTCAGTTAACAACTCTGTCCCCAGTAGTTATTTGTCCTCAGAAGCTTCCTCTGCATACGTGTCCTCAAACAAAGCAAATTAAGAAAGAACGTTTTGGGGGGTGTTGTGGTTTTATGACTGGACAAGAAGACACAAAAACGCAAATCAGTGAACAGTGAGTAGGATTTCTAGGAGGATTTGAGTCCAGCAGTCTTTCTTGAACCCATCACCTAGCTGAAGAGCCTGGGAAGCTACCAGATTTCCACAGGAGAAAGCACTTGAAAGGAGCCCCAGAACAGGTCACCAACATGCTTGCAATTTTTGTATGTGTGTGTGCCCAATAATTATTTGTAAGGGAACCCCAGAGGAATAGATCCACTATGAGCTCAGGTGAATATTTACTGAATGGGTTTGAAAGAAATAAAAATTTCATGGACTATTACTTTAACAGATTTTAATCAGTAAAATTAAGACCTATCAGTGAAATTAGACACTGTTGCTATAACTGTATCATTGTCTACTATGCTATCATTCTTACCAGAGGGCCAAATGGATAGACAAAGGTGGTATATTAGTCACAGTAGTCTTTATACTGTGGAAGACCAAACAATCCTAATACACAAGTAGCTATGAATTCCTTAAGATATGAAAAGTTCATTTCATGAAGCTGCACTTCTGTAATAAAACAGGTGTGTGGATAACCTAAAAATTAATTTTTCAGTTATTTGCTGTCACCTGAAATAATAATAACAATTTTAAAAATAACTAGACTCCCCATAGTGAAGCAATGAACTGCTGTAGAGGTGGATGTCAGAATACAAGCTGATTTTCTTTGCTCAGAAACAGGATGTGGTCTGAAAAACTTAGTTGTCCAAGATTGCTTACAGTGTAAAAATCCAGCAAGAAACTAGAGTTAAACTCCCTGTGCAGCAATTATTCTTGCTGTCAGCAGAAGCAGAATTTACCTCCAAAGGAAAATCTGAAGAGTCAAATGCACCATCATGTAGAAGCTGAACTACTCTCCTGTGTTTACCCTTCGATGGCTAATATAAAAGTCTCCCATAAGAAGGACCAGGGCTCATAGTTTGATGAATGTGGGTGGAGAAATATCCAAATAGCAAACTTGGTTTAGACACAGAATTCATCATTCTCTATAAAGGTCTACCTGAGGAGTGGGAGCTGTGAGCAGTCACCTGACTCACAGTTTAACGTGGATGCTCTCATGGGATGGCCACTTGCTGAACATACACATTCTGGGAGGATGTTTGACAGTATGCCTGATGCCAATATTTTTTTTCTGTTCATTTTTCATCTATAAAACCTAAGTCTATGACTTGGTCATTTATAACCTTCTAGCCAGCCTTTGTATTAGACCACTGCCTTCCTGTTGGAACTAATTGTTTGCTATGCACATATCTTTAGGATACACGCTCTTCTCTATATCTTGGTAGTTGTCCCATGGGGAACGAGGATAATGTAAGGAGGAAAGGCATCTGGTCAACCAACAAGACATTAAACAGCAATTACTGCCAAGGAAGCACTGGCAGGTTTCTATGGTGTTCTTCAAGACCTCAGGAGGGCAACTGGACAATACGAGATCTCATTTGGGGCTTTGTCACCATGCAGTTCTCACTTGCAGAAAGCAACTAACTGCAGTTTTGATGTGTGTGTGTGTGTGCACACGCACGCATGTGCACGCTTATATGCTAGTGCGTGCATCAGCATCTCCATATCTTTTAAAAAGCAAGAGAAGCATAGAAATTGTATAAATATATAATACCCTTTCACTGTTATACTAAAAAAAAAGTTCTTTTGTTAATAAGATGTATATATCTTCTTTGTTTTTCTAAAAGCAGAGAATTTCATTGGCAAATTTTATCATTATTATGATTACCACTATTATTATCATTATTGATATTATTATTGTCATCTTCATGCACTTTCTGATTAGCTAGAGCAATTGATCCCAGGTCTTTGGACTCTAGCTATTATCAAATTAAAATATGTTATTATTCAAGGCACAGCAGTGGTACTTATCTGGAGATTGTCCCATAAACATTGTGGGAGGTTTGGCATTTGAAAGAGAAGGTTTCAGTCAGCAGGGGTGGGGAGCAGACTCTACAGACAGCCCTATAAAAAGAAGCCTCAGCTAGTGGAAACTAGCCGGGGGCTGAGGGTGGGGCTAGGAATGAAGCCAGTGTGTGTACCCACATTGCACCGCGGGAGACTCCAAGGGGCTGTCAAAGGCAGATAAGCAGGCATGCATGGAATTCAATTTGTGCTGGTCCAGGAGTCAGCAGTGCAGTGAATGACACCCACAAGAGCCTCCTTGAATAGTTTGAAAATTAAATCTCATTTTCAGACCTGATAAATCGCAGGCTGGACAGCCCTAGTATGGAAAAGACTGGGATCCCTCAAGAGTGGGATCTCTAGGGATTCTTCCTTTCGGAGGAAGAAAGTACATTAGTAACATGAAGTCAAGACTGGATTCAAAATCACCAGAAAGCCTGTCTAAGGAAAGGTAGTGCTCTCATTGTTCTAGCTGCTGCCTGGGCAGCCATGAGGCGACGTTTCCAGAGGGAGAAGCCCTGTGTCTGTGCACTCCCAGAGAGTTTACAGAAAGACATACACAAATTCGCCAAGGACTGGAGTTTCCTACCGGTGAAATATGGCAGAGGATCCCAGCTGCCTTGTCGGGAGCAGAAGCCACACACCAAAAGGAGTCACACCTGTCCACTAAGAACCTAGCTCGGGTGTGTTTCCTAGATGATCCTACATATTGTAAAGAAGCTAGCACAGGACAGATCCCAAAATCAATACAGTTGCAGTACAGTCACAGTAAGTGTGTATTCTGTCTGTGGTAACACTACTTCACACAGCAACACTGAGCCACATCTCTGGATCTTCCTTGATGAACCGGTGAGGCTTTGGGCAGGCCAGGCTGTCTTCCTTCTGGTTGCTCCACCAGCCTGCTCTTTCCTCTGCCCAAGGTATCCCTTCTCCTTCCTCTTGTCACCTCCCGACCCTCTATTGTCCTTTACTTCAGAATTTTTTCCCACAATCCCTTGTTGGTTGTTGTCTAATCAGAAGTCATGCTTCTAAAAGCACCAACATCGTGCATTTATTGATTAGGAAGTTATGGATATGAAGCTAATCTCTGTCACTTTTGTATTCTCAGGAACTGTGTCTGGTACACAGCAGGGATTCAGGGAAAATAAATTGTCCAAATGCATTTAAATGGTTTTAAAAGACATTAAATTACTTATTTTGCTATCTACAGTAACTGCAGTAATGAGCTTTAAATAAAAGTCTAGAAACTCCTAAGAATAATATTAATTACCACAGGCAAGAAAATAGAACTTCTGATTTCAATAAACTGAAACAAGGCAACAGCCAAAAATATGCTCTACCTCCAAGATTCTTGAGTTTCTCACCTGGATGTCTTTGCTTTCTGCTCCTCTGACCCCCTGCTCATCATCATCCATCCTTCTTTTCTGAAGACAGAGAGGTCTTCCTTAAAAGAATGCTGGAAAAATTATTCATAGCCTAAATTTTAATCTACTCAGTATGAAGGTAAAGCCCTGTGTCCATTGGCCAAGCCCTGACTACCTCATAACAATCCATTCTTTGACATTTATACTACAGGCTTCCTGGATTATTTTTATCATAACTGAGAAACTGCAAATGAAATGAAATAGATGTGATGGAGTCTCTTATATACTGACCTAAACCTGATTTGCAAAGCAAAAATATGCAGAGCTGAACCATTCTTGTCAATTTACAGACAGTCTTCCTGCTGAACTCCTTCTCTTTTGTAAACCTGTTTGATGCTCACTTTAAAGAGTTACCTGCATTCGGCACATAATCCTATAAACTGATCTGTATAGAATGCTTGGAAAAGAAATTGCTGCTCAGCTTTTGAGGACCTGAACACAAAACACTTCAAAGTGGATTTAAATTAAAGACCCCATAGACTGTGCCAACAGTGGGATACATTGGAGATACATGAGCAGGACATGGAAACACTCCCCATGGCCAGGAGTGGATAGTGGGATGAATTTGAGGATACATGAACAGGACATGGTAGCATTCACCATTCCCCATCTCTATCTATAAATACCTGATCGTCACGCCACTCTTTCAGTGATGGATTCCTACAGAGAGCATGCCTATGTTGAGACCTGTTCATGGTACACTGCCTACACTATGTAACAGTATCTAAACAGCACTATTTCAGAGTGACTTCGGCAGTTCAATCAAGATTTCATAAAGGTTAAAAAAAAAAAAAAAACCTTCCTGGATCTACCACCTCTCAGTATGTGCTCAGAGAAATGAATATATTTTGTAGGATGATGTACAATGGAAACAGAGATGAGGTAGCCCTTAGTGATACAGATGTGAATCAAAGGCATGCATTATACAATAAACACATAACTGTTAACTACTTGAATATTACAGGGATAACACAGATGTGCCCCAGCTGTATGGCTCTAGGGTTTTATCATCTTACATTCACGTGCGCATGCATATGCACAAAATGCTATTTCTAAGAATGGCTTAATTCAACTCAGGTTGCATCTTTCACAATAACAGTATCTTGTCAACTAGATCATTATTTTTGATAGAATTCGACCATCAGGTTTTTTTTAAATACACTAAATTATTAATGTCTTTGAAATGAATACTGTTCACATGAAGTTTTACACTCCAATATATTCACTATTCTAGACGTTGCGAAGTGGGTTAGGATGTGTTTCCATCCCTTTCAGAATTTTTTTTTTCTGAAATGAGAGCTTCTTGGAAGAAGACATAAAGGTTGTGGGGGTGGAGCTTTTGGAAGTTGGAAATTCAGGCTTATATTTTTTTTCTCTTTTCCATAAGACAAGCTCAGGTGTCAACTGTCAGCATATCATTTCCTTTTCATTGAGCTGTTTGCCCAGTGTTCACAAATCCAATTACATTTCAGTACCATCAAACAAGATTCTAACATGATTTTATTCTGCAACTATGAATTTACTTCCTGCTGTTTTTCACTTTACTTGTCTCAAAAGAAAATTTGCCCTTTCCCCCACCTCTTCCTCTCCCTCTTTCCCTCTCCTCTCCCTCTGTCTCTCTCTGTCTCTCTCTTCTCTGTCTCTGTCTCTCACTCTGTCTCTCTCTGTGTCTCTCTCCCTCTCCCTCTGTCTCTCTGTCTCTGTTTCTCTCTGTCTCTGTCTCTGTCTGTCTGTCTCTGTCTGTCTCTGCCTCTCTCTCTCTCTCTCTCTCTCTCTCTCTCTCTCTCTCTCTCTCTCTCTCTCTCTCTCTCTCGGTGGTGGCGATGGTGTAATATATCCTGAGGATTTCATCCTCAACGTGGGCTTTACAACATTCTTCCCAGTTACAAAGAGCAGCCTTGCTTCACACTTTAAATCTCGTTAAGAAGAGCGGCTCTTGTGTGTCTCCTTTTTGTACAGAGGATAAGCTCCTGGTTCTGACAGGTGGGCAACATGTGTACTTATTTTAGACCCGATGCTCCCTGAGTACCTGAGACTGGACTAAAGTCCAGACCAGATCTCCTTTGCCTTCAAATCTCACCTTTCCAACACTTTTGTGTTTACTCTGATAGTCGCGGTAGAGTTACATGTAAACATGTGCTTCCCTTTGCTTTAAAGCGAGCCTTTGCCACAGCTTAATAGTGCTACTTCCACACTGGTTTGCCATTGCACATGGGGGAAAGCAGAAGAAGGAGAATCCAAACAAGCTAGCTCACGCCACAGTTGGTGCTCCAAACCATCAGAACTGGGATTGTCTCACAGGCATAGAGATGTAATACAGACATGGCAGCGTGAATTCAGACCTTCCTTGTTTTGTGGACCTGGACTGTGAAGCAGGTATCTAGGGCTGCTTTGTTGTTAGCACTTCCTTGGGTGCTCAAAGAATAAAAAGTGGATGTCATGACTTATTAGCTCTGCACTGGATGTTCAAAGAATGAAAGGGGGCACAAGTAAAGCTATTTTGCCCCCAGAAGAAGGGCAAAGGTCCTCTGTAGCCGATGAATGCTTTACGGTCGAGTCTCTCACATCCTCAGACCACGTTCCTTTCTAAGACATTAACTAGCAAACCTTTAAAGACACCTATTAGCTCAACTTGAAATAACCAACAGCATGGCTAATAGTTTACACTGTAAAATCTTTCGATCTTCCATACTGCTTCAAGTGAATTCATAGCTTTGTAAGATATCTTTCAACAATAGAAATGAAATAAAAAATGTTGAGCAAAAAACTCTGCAACAGTTATATAATTAAGTCACAGAACTCTGGCACAAATGCGGGAACTCTCAGAAAAAATGATGGAAAGCCACAGCCCTGTCTTCTGAAATAATCTCATCTCATTTTACTCTCCTGCTGGTAAGTGGGTTGTTCTATTGGTGTGATAGCCCTTTGGAAACATTAGCCGATTTTGAGACACACAAGCTAACATCCATTTAATCACAGTTGTATGGACATTTATAGCATCAGTGAATAATTATTTCTATGTATAAAATTGCCATTTCAGGCCAACAATCAATTTGGAAACAACAAGATTCTGCCTATTTATGGTGTAAGCCTTAGGTGTGGCACACTAGAAAGGACACTTGAATCTTTTTCTTGTTAACTTTGAGATGATCCCAGTTCACAAAGTGTTATGTGATTAGCTGCCTTTTTGCTCAGAAACAAGTTTTTTGACACTTCTAAGATAATTGGCTGATTATGTGACTTCTTTCTATCACTGCAGAAGTACTAGGGCTAGAAATGGTTTGCAATGCCCTCTCCACACTTATCCACAGATCTGTGT
This sequence comes from Apodemus agrarius, assembly GCA_964023405.1. Lineage (NCBI taxonomy): Eukaryota > Metazoa > Chordata > Mammalia > Rodentia > Muridae > Apodemus > Apodemus agrarius. The sequence goes on along the minus strand of OZ030023.1, from coordinate 54,761,694 downwards.
GCTTTACCACCAAGCTCAATTGATAACGTTTATTATAGAAATTTGTATCAATTTTTTCTTTTCCTTCTTTAATTTATTATAAGCTGAAGCTAGCAATTCTGATCTAATGCATTTATGAGTCTAATTGTACTTTTTACTTTTATTTTCTATATTTTTTGTTTACATTCCAAAGGCTTACCCCTTTCCCAGTTCCCCCCTCACCATGTGTCCCATAAGTCCTCCCCTCCCCCCCCCCGCCCCTGTGCATTCCCCAATCACCCACAAACCCTTTCTCTGCTCTGGTACTCTCCTGCAAAACTGGAACCAGTCTTTTCTGGACCAGTGTCCTCTCATTCCTTCTTCTTGGGAATCTTTTGATTTGCTAATTGTGCCTTGAGTTTTCAGAGCTTCTGGGCTCATTAATATCCACTTATCAGTGATTGCATTTCATGTGTATTCTTTTATGATTGGGTTAACTCACTTAGTATAATATTTTTCAGATCCAACCATTTGCCTACAAATTGCATGAATTCATTATTTTTAATTGCTGAGTAGTATTCCATTGTATAAATATACCACATTTTCTGTATCCATTCCTCCTTTGAGGGACATCTGGGCTCCTTCCAGCTTCTGGCTATTATAAATAAGGCTGCTATGAACATAATGGAGCATGTATATTGCATGCAGTGGAATCCTCTGGGTATATACCCAGGTGTGGTATGACAGGGTCATTTGGAAGCGTCATGCCCAATTTTCTGAGGAAACGCCATATTGATTTCCAGAGCGGTTGTACCATCTGTCAATCCCACCAACAGTGGAGGAGTGTTCCTTTTTCTCCTCACCAGCACCTGTTGTCTCTTGAGTTTTTAATCTTAGCCATTCTGAATGATGTGAGGTGGAATCTCAGGGTTGTTTTGATTTGCATTTCCCTAATGAATAGTGATGTTGAACATCTCTTAAGGTGCTTCTCAGCCATCCGAATTTCTTCTGCTGAAAATTCCTTGTTTAGCTCTGTACTCCATTTTTAATAGGGTTATTTGGTTCTTTGGGGTCTAATTTCTTGAGTTCTTTGTATATGTTGGATATTAGCCCTCTGTCGGATATGGGGTTGGTGAAGATCTTTTCCCAATTTGTTGGCTGTCGTTTTGTCCTTCTGACAGTGTCCTTTGCCTTACAGAAACTTTGTAATTTTAAGAGGTCCCATTTGACAATTCTTGAACTTAGAGCATAAGCTATTGGTGTTCTGTTCAAGAACTTTCCCCCTGTGCCTATGTCCTCCAGGATCTTCCCCAGTTTCTTTTCTATTAGTTTCAGTGTGTCTGGCTTTATGTGGAGGTCCTTGATCTACTTGGAGTTGATCTTAGTACAAGGTGATAAGAGTGGGTCAATTTGCATGCTTCTGCATGTTGACCTCCAGTTGAACCAACACCATTTGTTGAAAAGGCTATCTTTTTTCCACTGGATGGTTGTAGCTCCTTTATCAAAGATCAAGTGACCATAAGTCTGTGTGTTCATTTCTGGGTCTTCAGTTCTATTCCATTGATCTACTTGCCTGTCGTTGTACCAATACCATGCAGTTTTTAACACAGTTGCTCTGTAGTACTGCTTGAGGTCAGGGATATTGATTCCCCCAGAAGTCCTTTTATTGTTGAGAATAGTTTTAGCTATCCTGGGTGTTTTGTTACTTCAGATGAATTTAAGAATTGCTCTTTCTAGATCTATAAAAAATTGATTTGGGATTTTGATGGGGATCGCATTGAATCTGTAGATTGCTTTTAGCAAGATAGTCGTTTTTACTATATTGATCCTGCCAATCCAAGAGTAAGAAATACTTTTCCATCTTCTGAGGTCTTAGAGTTAGTTCTTGAAGGACTTGAAGTTCTTGTCATACAGATCTTTCACTTGTTTGGTAAGAGCATATGTTCTTGTTATATGTTGGAGCATTTTTTGGATATATGTCCAGTAGTGGTATATCTGGTTCTTCAGTTAGATCTATTTTTAATTTTCCGAAGAACCACGAGATTGATTTCCAAAGTGGTTTTACCAACTTACAGTCCCACCAGCAATGGAGGAGTGTTCCTCTTTCTCCACATCCTCACCAGCATCTGCTGTCACCTGCATTTTTGATTTCAGCCATTCTGATTCTTGTGAAGTACAATCTCAGGGTCATTTTGATTTGCATTTCCCTGATGACTAAGGATGTCAAACATTTCTTTAATAGAATACACAGGAGTAATTCAGTGTTCTTGTATCTGTTGAGGTTTGGTTTGTATCCAATTATATAGCTAGTTTTGGAGAAGGTACCATAAGATGCTGAGAAGAGGGTATATTCTTTTGTTTTAGGGTGAAATGTTCTATAGATTTCTATCAATTCCATTTGATTCATGATCTGTCAGTTTCACTATGTGTCTGTCTAGTTTCTATTTCCAGGAGCTGAGAGTAGGTATTGAAGTCTCCTATTATTATTGTTTGAGGTCCAGTGAAGTTTCTTTTACAAATGTGGGTGCCTTGCAATTGGGGCATAGATGTTCAGAATTGAGAGGTCATCTTAGTGGATCTTTCCTTTGATAGTATTTAGTCTCCTTCCCCATCTTTTTTATAACTTTCAGTTGAAAGTCTATTATATTGGATAATAAAATGGCTACTGCAGCTGTTTTCTTGAGACCATTTGCTTAGAAAATTTTTTCCCAGCCTCTTCCTCTGAGGTAGTATCTGTCTTGTTTACTTAGGTGCATTTCCTGTATGCAGCAAAATGCTGAGTTCTGTTTACATATCCAGTCTATTAGACTATGTCTTTTTATTGGGGAATTGAGTCCACTGACATTGTGAGATATTAAGGACCAATAATTGTTGCTTCCTGTTATTTTTGTTGTTAGAGGTGTTACTATGTTTGTGTGGTTTTCATGTTTTGGGTTTGTTGTAAGAAGATTAATTTCTTGGTTTCTGTTGAGTGTAGTTTCCCTCCTTGTGTTGGAATTGTCCTTCTATTATCCTCTGTTGGCCTGGATTAGTAGAAAGATATTGCTTAAATTCAGTTTTGTCAAGGAATATCTTGGTCTCTCCATCTAATTGAGAGTTTTGCTGGGTATAGTAGCCTGAGCTGGCATTTTTATTCTTTTAGGGTCTGTATGACATCTGATCAAGATCTGTCTTTTATGTTCTCTGTTGAGAAGTCTGGTGTAATTCTGATAATAATAATTTGTTTATTAGGTGATGGGAGGAATTTCTTTAGGGTCCAATCTATTTGGGGTTCTATAGGTTTCTTGTATGCTTATGGACATCTCTTTCTTTAGGTTAGGGTAGTTTTCTTCTATAATTTTGTTGAAAATGTTTACTGGCCTTTTGAATTGGAAATCTTCACTCTCTGCTCTACCTATTATTCTTAACTTTGGTCTTTTCATTGTGTCCTGGACTTCTTGAATGTTTTGAGTTATGACCTTTTTGCTTTTTGTATTTTCTTTGACTCTTATGTCAATGACTTCTATAGTATCTTTTATACCTGAGATTCTCCCTTGTGTTTTTTGTATTCTGTTGGTGATGCTTGCATCTGTGACTCCTGATCTCTTTCCTAGATTTTCCATCTCCAATGTTGTCCCTTTGTTTTTTCTTTAATGGTTCTATTTCCACTTTTAGATGCTGGATGGTTTTGTTCAGTTCCTTCACCTGTTTGGGTGTTTTTGTGTAATTCTTTAAGAGATTTTTGTGTTTCCTCTTTAAGGGCTTCTACCTGCTTACCTGTGTTCTCCTGTATTTCTTTAAGGGAATTACTTATGTCCTTCTTAAGGTCCTCTATCTTTATCATGAGATGGAATTTTAGATCTGAATCCTGCTTTTCAGGTGTGTTGCGGTATCCAGTACTTGTTATGGTGGGAGAACTGGGTTCTGATGTTGCTAAATAGTATCGGTTTCTGTTGCTTATGTTCTTGTACTTGCCTTTCAACATCTGGTTATCTCTGGTCTTAACTGGCCTTGTTGTCTATGACTGGAGCCTGTCCCTCCTACAAGCCTGTGATCCTAGGTGTGTCAGAACTCCTGGAGGTCAAGCTGCATCTGGGTGTGGGCTTAGGGGGTAGGAACTAGTGCACAGGCTTTGCTCCCAGGAGCAGGTGCAAACTGGTTTTGTTTTGTTTTGTTTTGTTTTGTTTTGTTTTTTGTTTTTGTTTTGTTTTTTGTTTTTTGCTTTTCGAGACAGGGTTTCTCTGTGTAGTTCTGGCTGTCGTGGAACTCACTCTGTAGAACAGGCTGGCCTCGAACTCAGAAATTCAGCAGGTGCAAACTGGAAGAACCGTGTGTCTCTGGCTGGGTGGGGTTCATGTGTCATCTAGGTACTGGGGATACCAGTTAGGCCAGGTATTGTGGCATGGATTGGAGCCTCACCTGTGATCCTGGATGTGTTAGTACTCCTGAGTGTCAATCTGCATCTGGGTGTCATGAGTCTAATGTGTAATTCACTGTTTTCAAAAAATTCTTTCACTGTTTATCATCTGTCCAAATAAAGGCACATTTCTCCACTTGTATAGCTAGAGATAGATAGATAGATAGATAGATAGATAGATAGAGGAAGATAGAAAGATGTAGAAGTAGATATAGATAAATTATCTGTGACAATAGGTTATACACAAGTGTGCTACAAGCAAAGGCTTCTGAACATTACCTACTATGATTCCTACCCCTTTCATACTAGTAATACTATAAGAATGTGTCTTTTGGCTACCAGAAGAGATAAGATTCACAAATAGGAGCTAATTCTCCTTAGCTGAGCTCATGCTTGATTAGTCAAACACCAGATGGCAACAGATATCTGATAAAAATAATCATTGCTTTAAACCACTGAGCCTCAATTCATCTCTTGCTAAACATTTGTTGTCACATTGACTTCTTGCCATTCATTGTCTTCAAATGCTTCCTGTCTTATTACAATTTAAAAAAAATGTATTTCCCACTGCTTCCAAGAAAACATTGCCTACTGATATGTTGTGTATAAGGATATAGAATATATTTTTTTTGCAATTTCTAAGAGTTAGTTACCCTTATGTTTAGCAATGAGTACACACATCTAGAAGAATGCCAGTATTCATAATGCTAGGAAGATGCTAGCAGAATCAAGTCCTCAAAAAACAAAGCTCACTTCAACATACTACCTGCATCCAATAGAGAAGGTGATTTGTTAAAAGTTGGGATATTTGCCAGCCAAATAGTCTTTGATAAGCAACACCATAAAATATGTGTTTGCTATGAGTGCATTTGGGCATTAGTCACACTTACAGTTAATAGTAAATCTAAACCATGTCTGCAGTAATGATGTGGTGCTGTATGTCTACCCTGCATAGTGCCCTAGACAAAAATAGAGCCCATATGCATAGTGTGTACCCTCCAAGAAAGAAACACGTAGAGAATGAGAGAGAGAGAGAGAGAGAGAGAGAGAGAGAGAGAGAACAAACACAAGAGTGAGTGTCTTATGATGTAGGTAAGAGAACAGGAGAGATTGAGGAGAAAAAGTCAGGAGAAAATACTATCCCATATCAAGAAGTGGTTTTATTTTTACTTCATTATTGATTTAAGACAACTTCATTGGATTGGCCAATAGCCACTCACATTGAAGACTGTGAGGCTTCCTTACTAAGTACTGACCCAGAAGCAATGTTTTATAGGTTGTCTCTATGTGTTATCCTTTTCCCACTAAAATTGTGATATAAAATTAGTTATCCCAATAAAGCATTGTCAGGTTAGTGGATTACTATTTTGCTCTACATTTCTGTCCTCATAAATTATCACAAATCTGCTGTTAGCTGACTTTAAATTTGTGATAGCAGCCTGTGCTAGCCCTATTTGTATCTACAGATGCATCAGTACAATTTCCTTGGTAATTCTTTTTATTTCACAGAAGATAACTGTATACAAATTATAACATACATACTTCTGTTTTACAAGAAAATCACTAACAATGACATTGTCTTGATGACTGTATAAAAAGAGGAAGTCAAGGAGACATGAAAAGCTGAAGACTCCATTACCACCTGAAGACAAACTGTTGTATATATGCTAAAGGAAAGGTTTCAGTCTTCAGTTGGACACAGCACTCTAGCTGTGAACTTGGATTCCTGGAAAGAAGCTGTATCTGCAGGGACTGGTTGACCAATTATAATTTCAGGACTCTGGGAGATTGGAAAGATGCGATCCAAGCACTGACTTAATTTGGGATAGCTTTAAAGTTCCCATCCTGGTTCCAAAACAGTCATTTCTTGACCAACACCATCCCACAACTAACATTCTGTCAATAATAGGCAAAAAAAAATTCAAATATATTGGCTTAGCAGACAATGCCAAAGCTAAGAATGTCATCAGGCAGCATCGTTGGCCTATAGAAAAACTATCTCCATCTTGCCCTACACATCTATCCCTCAAAGTATTTTAAACTTACCTTGACTTATGATTTTCTTTGTTCTGTAAACTATGAAACCTCATGAAACTACTTTCATGATGGAAGCCAGAATTTGGGCCAGTTCATCTATCCTGCTGAGGCCTTTCTTCACTGGTTATTAGGACCAGCTTCTTGAGGTTTCCAAAGTATACTGAAGACAAGTTGAAACATCTAGTCTTGTAGACTGAGCAGTATTGGATTTTGGATCTTTCCATCAGCCAGCAGCCATCTTTGGATTAGCTGATCACATCTTGTGAGCCATCCTATTTAAACTTGTTTTAATATACATAGATTCATTCTAAAGCTCTTCTAGAGAAGCCTTATGAAGATACAATGGAACTGGTCTCTGCGAAGAAAGAAAAGTGTAGCAGTATCTTTTCCATATTGTTAATCCTCTGACTTTTTTTCTGGATGCCTCCTTTCTGCCTCTTATGTCTTGGAACACTCAAGTGAAGTGGATAATCACATAAGAGGTCTATTCACAGATATGATTCAAGCTTCAATTATCATAGATCTTAACAGTAAACTAGGTATAAGAATATTGTGCAAGTAATCTGTGCATCTACCCATAAATAACAATATTAAACAATAATTTTCAAAAAGAAGGAACTGAAACTCATCACAAAACTAATGAATCTGATATAACTGGTGTGTATTTCTATAAATATAGACATAAATAGTATGTACTTCAAAATTCTTCTTACAAGCATTCTAAATATCGAATGATGAGCCTTGGTAGAGGGACTCACATACCATAATTTGGGGATTCATGGTCCTGTGGAGGTCTATGGCTGGATGTGTGAGGTTTGTGAAGACGCTGTTTTGTGCATCATTTGATCATGAAAAATTATTAAAGTCATTACTATATAGTTGATGGAGAATAGAATAAAAAATGATAGATTATGTCCCTAATGCAAAATATAAAGAACACCCAAAATAATTTCCAAAGTAGCAGATAGAAAAATGTCTGATGTGATATCAAGTGACTTGTTCTTGTAAAGTTTTATTTCTAGTACATTGATGTAAGGGAGTTAAAATATAATATAATCCAGATGGGGGGGCACAGTAGAGTTTTAAAAGTGAATTCTAAAATCATTCTACCAGCTCTATGTGTAGAACAGAATTGTCTCCCAAGGAGTTCTGCAGTGGAAACTACAATTAACCTACTTTCAAGATCATTAATGTCATGCTATAATGAAATATTTTAGTGTAATAAAGCTATTTTTACAAAGTTCCTAAAAATCATGCTGTTGATGCAGAAAGAGAAGTAAATTGAAATTCAATTAGTTTCTACTTTTAGAAGTCTTTTGCAGTTATTATGTTGAAAACCTGAACCATTTAAATTCTTTTACATTGTATGCATGAATGTGTAAAACTCATATTTAGCATATATACAGACCTTTTTGCAAATGAAACACTTGACAGTATCATGTAAAAATTGAAAGTAATTGGGGAATTGTTAAGTAGCATGTTAACACGGGCACTTACCACCTCACCCTTGAGAATAGGAGTTTGGGCAACTTTGTCACTAGCACACTAGCACAGTTCCAACAGGATGCACAGGAAGATATGGAGGTAATAATGCGTAGAAATGCAGCTCTCAGACTTTGCTCTTGGTTTTGAAGTCTGTGCTGCATAACCCAGTCAGAAGTTGTTCTACACATTATTCATATGTTTTTTTTCTTTCATTGTTAAATTTCTTTTTTTTTCAATCAAAATCTGACAAAAGAGAATTTTCAAAATATCTAAGGAAAGATACACAAACCAATTTTAAATAGACAAGCAACCCAGTTTAAGAATGGATAAAAGCAAATTATTGAAAATGCATTGCACATAAGAAAGTCTCTAAATGTGCACCAAGAACAGGAAACCATCACTAGTCATTGAAATATGTCACAGAGATTTCACAGCTCTCTCATTCAAATGCTAAAATAACTTTACCAAGCTTTTAAGAGAGCACTAAATTCTCATGTTATGTGACTTAATACAATTCTTTCCATAATCACCTTAACAGCTTCCAATATAGTTGGTAGAAATGTACATTCATGGCCTAATAACGCCACTTTCATATATCCAACATTGATATATATTTGAATCAAAGTATAATTTAAAGGATATTTTCCCCAGTGTCATTCATAACCCAAGCATTTCTCCATAAAATACATTATAGTACATTAACAAAGAACAATTTGGTGAAGCATATCGCTACATTGACAAATCTCACAGACATTTATTGAGCTCAAAAAGTCTTGGGGTAAAACTCACAGACATTTCTTACCAGTGGATCATTGTCACTCTATGGAAGCTAGATGGGGTTATTCCATGACAAATGTCCTACCTATCCCAACCCAGCTCAATTCTTCATCAAAAGTAATATTCATATGAATCTGACAAAATTCCTAGCTGCATTCTAATTATTTATTCTGCCCATAAGCTGTATCTCACAGTCATCTGAGAAGCTTCAACCTGTAGCAGATAAAGACTTCTTCAAAAATACTCACCTGTTCTTAATTCAGAAAGCAACCAACTGTAAGAGGCCTAGCCAGAATGAATACCCTACACTTAAGACTTAAAGAACAAAAGGATTGCAAAAACCAGAGGACCAGTAAATGTGCTGCAAGACTGGGTCTTGTAGTTACAAGGAATATATACCCATCAATACTAGGATGCCTAAACAAGACCTGAAAATGACAAAACCGTAGACATGCCAGAATAGATGGGGCCCACCCTTGTATGAAGAGCTAGGTCATTAAGAACAGCTGAGAGGGAGAATTTGTCTTCACCAGGAATTGGCCCCTAAAATTGCTTATACACTGCCAAGTGCATATGCAGTGACCAACCCTAAAATCACACAAACATAAAGAAACATATTTCAGAAGACATAAGCATTAAAAACACCATAAAAAAAAATACAAGCTAACACATTGTGTATGTGTGTGTGTATGTGTGTGTGTGTGTGTGTGTGTGTGTGTGTGTGTGTAAAATAGACCATGAATTTGAGAGGGAGTCTAGGGGTGGGACATGGAGAGGAGAGGATAAATGATGTAGTTGCATATTTATTAAAATAACATAAACTGGGCTGCACACCTTTAATCCCAGCACTGGAAAGGCAGAGAGATCTCTGTGGGTTCGAGGGCAGCCTGATCTACAAACTAAGTATCAGAACAGCCAGGGCTGTTACTCGGAGAAACTCTGTCTCAAGAAAAGGATAGATAGATAGATAGATAGATAGATAGATAGATAGATAGATAGATAGATGTTAAAATACTTAGACCAACACTTTCTGCTAACTGTGCCCTATATCTGAGACATCCCTAGGCCAATATAAATTGCATTTCAGGTTTTTGTTGTTGTTGTTGTTGTTGTCGTTGTAGTTGTTTAACAAATGTTAACTGCAGGGAATAAAGTACAATACAGGTTCAGGCTTCTGAGAGGAGTTTAGCACAAAAGGCACTATATCTTTTCTTACTGGTGCTTGGGACACAGAGACTAACAGTACAGGTGTGAGCACTGACTCTATGACTACTTTCACCAACAATAACAAACCGTACAGTAATCAAAGGATTCCATCTATCAAGTGAACACAATTTATCTTAGCTTCCTTACACATGCACAAAATACATGATCACATTTGATCTGGCATACAGAACAAGTATATGTCAAAAAGCTTTAATATTGATAATGAAGCTCCAATTTTTGGTTGCCAAGGAATTAAATAGCCCAGGTAGTTCCAAATCACGGTGAGCATAATAATCGTAATGAAGTGACCTGTAGATTAGTACAGGTAAAATGTCTGGTGGGCTTATCCAAAAATGGCAGAAGCATTCTGAATGGAGACTAGGAATCACGTCCATATATAAAACGAAGGACATGGAAGACAAGATCTACTGTTAGTGGAGGATTTTAGAGAAAGTGAGAAGGCTAACTACATGACAGGCTTCAAATGGGCAGTTCAGGATACTAGGCTCTAAGACCTGGGCAAGTTCAGGCAAGTCAGTTACTAGGAAAAAACACCTAAGGCTGCAGGCCCGGTAGTCAGAAACTGCCTTGCCATCAGAAGCTGCCCTGCCACCTGGCCCGAAGCAAGGGCAATGGGTCAGTAAGTTTCCAGACCTCCTCCAGCAAGAGTTTCCAACCCCCATGTCCCAGTAATGGTTCTGACATATCCCCAGAGATGAAGCAAGATAAAGGTCACCTACTCCAGAATTCCCCTAAAGTGCTTTAAATTGGACCAGCAAGCTCACTGGGTTGTCTCCATCTTGGAATGGGAGGCCCCAGCATGCAGAGTAAAACACCCTTTGCTTGTATGTACTATGAGTCGAGGATATCATTCTTTGGCAAATCTCGGAGCCTTAAACAAAAGTATTTTCAAAAGCTTCCCATCAGAATGTCTCCTTCTCTCTAATAGATCTGCTTTTGGGTCCACTAACTCCTTCTGATCCCCCTTTTCACCTAAAGAAGAGAAAACATACTCGGTGAGTGTTCAGTCCACCAGCACAGATCATCATGTGGAGACAGAAGGTGGAGGCAGACGCTGCAGCTGCCTGTGGCCCCTATTGTGTCATAGCTATTCGGAAACAGATTCCAGGGACTCCCTTGCCCTGGACACAAGAAGTTATCACCTCAAAGTGCTGTGAAATTTTTGTGTCTTATTCGAGTTCCTTTGTCTGTTCCTGTAGCACATGAACCCAGAGGCAAACATGTTACTGAAGCTGATCTACCCCAGACTGTCTCCATGAGAGAGACACAGCACTGCCTGTCCTTTCCTGGTAGATTCCCGGTCACAAACAATGTTTCATGCCCACCACTATTTAAAATGTAGCCTGAACAATAACACAAACTGTGTTTCTAGGGTACACATGAAATGTAGGTAAATTTGAAGCTTCAATTTGAGTTCCATGCCTAAGATATCTCAGTGTGTACCAGGAAATTCTCCATATCAAATCAGAAATCCAAGACCATTCTGCTCCAAGTATTTCCTATACTGGCACCACACCTGTCTTCAAGTATGACAGCCTAAAACAGCTAACAATTGCCATGTTTACACAGGTGAAGAGGCAGAGTTTGTTGCAAGCTGGTACTACCACTCTGGAAATCAGTCTGGCCATTCCTCAAAAGAACTGTGCATGACACTTCCGGAGGACCCTGATATACCACTCCTGGGCATATGCCCAGAGGATTTCCCAGTGTGTAATAAGGACACATGTTCCACTATGTTCATAGAAGCCCTATTTATAATAGCTAGAAGCTGAAAAGAACCCAGATGTCCCTCAACAGAGGAATGGATACAGAAAATGTGGTATATAGACACAATGGAGTACTAGTCAGCCATTAGAAACAATGAATTCATGAAATTCTTAGACAAATGGGTGGAGCTGGAGAGCATCATCCTAAGTGAGGTAACCCAGTCTCAAAAGAACACTCATGGTATGTATTCACTGATAAGTGGATATTAGCTTAGAAGCTTGGATTACCCAAGACACAATCCACATACCAAATGATGTCCGACAAGAAGGAAGGAGAGGCCTCTGGTTCTGGAAAGGCTCAGTGCAGCAGTGTAGGGGAATACCAGGACAGGGAAGTGGGAAGGTGTGGATGGGGGAACAAGGGGAGGGAAGAGGGCTTATGGGACTTTCGGGGAGGGGGGAATCCAGGAAAGGGAAAATCACTTGAAATGTAAATAAAGAATATTTAGTTCTTTATTAAATATTGAAATTAAATAAAGAATAAAGAGTCAGAATTTTAGGTATAGAAATATTCAGCAACCATCCTTTCCCAGTGCCCAAAAACTGTAACCTGTCCCATGGAGATACTTTCTTTTTAGCTCAGAGGGCATTTCTATTTGCAGTCAAGTTGTTGGGGGAAACTTACTTCTTTCTCATTTTCCACCACCAATCTGTCAACCCTTCAGTCCTTTCCCAGAATTCCTTTCAGCTGCCCCTTCTGCTGGTCTCTCTGCTATGAAGAATCCTTCTGCTGAGTTTTCTTAGCCTTACCTCCCAATTTATTATTACTTATTTAAAAAGTCCTTACATTTTGAAAAATTTAAAATAATTATCATTAGCTAAAAACTACGAAATCGCCTTTACCCTGCAACCTGACATAGTCATGGAAAAATGTCGAGGTTCAAAGTTCGTGAAGCCTCAAATGCTAACTAGGACATTATTCTCATTAGCAAATAATTTTGAAAGCTATTACTAAAAATCCCCAAGTGATATAGACTTCTTCAAAAACCATCAGGTTAATTGTTAACATTAAACCTCTTTGAGACTAGGAATAGAATTTTAAAGTTGAACTATAAAAGATGAATTAGATACTCTGCCCAGTTTTGTTTAAAAAAAGCAATTTTTAAATTACCTCAATTTATTTTTCAAATAAAGTAAAAAGGAGTGGAAAACAGGGGGTGAGGATTTAAAATAAAGTTTAAATATAAAGAGAATTGAAAATTGAAATCATGTAGATGATGTCAGGTGCGTTTGGATCAAAGTTCAGCAGTGGGGGGGGAGGGGTCGGAGTAGAAGAACAGCCAGCTGACAGCCAGCCTGGGCTGTGCAAAGAGCCTGTAACAATTATTTTAAAATAAATGTAATACATCCACAGTTCAGTAATGAAAATAAACTATTAGAAGAGTTCAACATATACATGCATGGAAAAAATAAAATAAAATTAAAAGACACAAATACTTTCAAAGTAAAAGAATATAAGGTTTAGGCTGTGGCTTGGTGGTAGAGCCTTTGCATAGACTGTGGGAGGACCTGGTTCCCTCCTCAGTCTGCAAAAAAAACCAACAAACAGCAAGGAAACAGCAGCAAAAGATGAAGAACAAAAGCTCAGCTACTGATCTGACCACAGTAGCAGAGTAATGGTAACTGCATACACACCAACAAAGTTTTATGATAAGCACGATATTCATCTGGGCAAGATGAGGCATGAACCTGTAGTTCCAGTGTTGTCGAATATCCCAAGTTAGGTCCAGCCACTCGTTCTCAACAAACCAACTAAAGGAGCAAAATTGAAAGTAGAAAGTAGAAAGCAGAAAAAACAAAACAAAACAAAAACAAGCAAACAAAAAACAACAGGTGAGACAAAGATCCAGGAAACCCTGGATCTGGATCTGGATGTGAGATTAAAAAAAAATAATAATAACAACTTTCAATAGTGGGCCAAGGATTTTGCATCATCTAAGCAGTCACAATCAAGATGTGGTTCCTCCCTCTGCTGACCTGTTATCTGAATTTCAGTCTCATCTGGTAATATGGTCTGACAAGTCTTTGTAGATGACAACCTCTCTCTCTCTCTCTCTCTCTCTCTCTCTCTCTCTCTCAATCTCTCTCTCTCTCTCTCTCTTACACACATATTCACACACACACACACACACACACTCATACACACACATGCATGCGCGCGTGTGCACATACACACACACACACACACACACACACATACACACACACACACACACACAGACACACACCTGCCACTCTTTCCTTCTCCCAACATGAGATTCCTGGGGAAATTCTCACTTGTTTTGAGCCCATTATTTCATAGTCTGATAGACTGAGGGTCCCAGGTATCTCTTTAGAATATCCTCATTCTTGTCAGCCCTGTTACATCAGCTCCACCCTCTAACAGTCCTTCTCTGAAAAGAAGCAGGGATGCAGGATTTGCTATAACCACATAGACTGGCTCTGCTTTCCTACCTTCCTCCCCCATACACTTGACCTCTCCCCAAGGCCACTTGCTGTTGAAGCAGGATGGCAGACAATAGGTGGTAGACAGAGACTGGGTATTTAGGGGAGGGACTCGTGATGCTCCAAGCCCTCTGTGAGAGGTATAAAGAGCACAGTAGCCTAACTGGGATAATTCTTTGTGAGGATTCAGCTAAATGCCTCCAAAAAGAGGTTGCTTGGCTCAAGGGATAGTCATTTACAGCAAAACACACAGATTTCCAGGGACTCTACCAACTGGAAGAAGAGAAGGAGAAGAGACAAGTTTATCACTGAGCCAAATAATTCTGAAACTAGAGCTTTCCCTGGAGAGCACACCTGCCATAACTGGACCTGCACAGAACAGAGTGACAGGAAAACAGCTGCCAATCACTAAATTAAATCTTATGTCATTAAAATAGTCTACATAAACAACAAAGTAATAATGTAAAACATCAATTGTTGCCAAACTGAAAGATACGCTTAGAAAAACAAAGATGTACCTGGGTACAAAATTAAAATGAATGTTTGTCTCAGATCAGTGTGATACCATTTTTATGGAGCTCCAAAGCAAATAAAATAGGGCCTTGTATGAAACGTACACTACAATTAAAAAACACTTAGAGTATACTAGGTAAGTTATTGGTTCTTCTGTAGGAAGTGGCATTAGTGGGTAACAAAATGCTACCAAAGTTTTTAATTTGGTGGTGATATTAAGAGCATAGCTAGGGATATGGGAAGAAATGAGACACTAAAGCTCATCACACAAGTCACAGACAGAAATGCAACCACTGTGTTACCAAACACTCACTCTGATCCTTTACAATTCCTAAGATTTAAGCTTTTTTTCTAACTTTCCCTCCAAAAATGATAATTGTAATAATGTGCTATTGCACATCATCTCAAGGAACACAATCAAAGTTACAATCCAGATGTTAACAATCACACCTTCATGAAATATGAAAACAGAGCATTTCTAAAACGTAGAATCTAGTAATCACTGCACAATGACCTTCTGTTTTCTCCAGTAATCCCAAGGCTTCCCTCTATGGGCCAGGTAATGTCTCAGTTCTAAGGGATACCCTGAAGAATTCAACCAAACTTTACTGACTTGCAAGTTCCAGGTCACCACAATGATGCTTTCCTGGATGTGACTCTGCTGAAGAAACTGAGATGGCTTTATGGATGAAAACAAAACAAAACAAAACAAAAACACAGCTCTAGCCTTAAAGGGAATAAAAGATAGTTTATTCTGGAACCATTTTAAGAGATCACAGTCCAAACCATAGACCTAGGTTACTCCAAATTCCATGTTTCAATGTGAAATTCGTTGCATAATTTTACAGAGGAAAGAAAGTGATATATCAAGGCAAGCTTAAAGTACTTTGGTGAGTATGCAGTGGTGTAATGGTTGCCCATTACAGCAAGATAGGGCAAGCTTTTCTACAGGCCCAAGATACTATCTGATGACGTTCTTAGCTTTGGGGTTAGTAGAAGCTAGTACTAGTCTGGTCAGTTAATAGTTTCCAAAATGTTTTATATCTATTACTCACAGGATGTTAGTTCTGAGGCAGAGATTGCAGAGTTCAGGGCAAGGAATGGCTGTTCCAGCGACTATAAAGCTAGCTCTCCAACAAGGAAACTATCCTCTGAACGGCTGACATTCCAGTCTTTCCACAGTACTGACTTATAATCAGTCTCTGCAGACATGGCTTCTTTCCAGTAATTCTCCTTCTCAGCTCTGTACCCCAACAAAGCACATTTTACTTTCCTATCGACCCTACAGAGCTGCCATTACATCACAGCAAGAAGCGCAGGAGTGAATCGCCTTCCCTACCCATGTCAAGTTCACTGCTGCGAGATGCCGACCGCAGGCATTGCGGTGACTCTGGACATGAATGAAACGTGCTGAGGGTGCCACACATCAAAACGACTTCCAGCACCTAGGTATATTAAATAAAATACCAGCTAGAGCTTCAATGTTGAGACCTGTGCTTTGACCCAGTAAACAAGTCGCTAAGCCAGCCTTTCCGTGGAGTGGAGTTGTTCTGCTTCAGTAACTAAATCCAGACCTTTGGTCTGGGATTCTTCTTGCCTTCCTCCATTCTTCCCAGAGCTAAAATACTGAAAGCAAGGCCTGGAAAACTTGAAATTATATTATCTATGTGAGCAGAGGAGCAGTTTTCTGATCTTAATGGATTTGAATATGAAAAAATGGAATAACAGCATTTCTCTCAGGAGAGTAATTGTGACATCAACATATATCTTCTTGTACACAGTAGCAAAAACAATGCCTGTTATATATTATATGTTGAATGAACAGCCAGTAATGTTATCTTAAGTCATGAACTTGTGGCAAGAGTAAGTTAAATATCATAAGTACTCATTTTAGATTCACAAGGAAAGGAATTAAAATGAAAAGGTTGAGGTTGATTTGTGTTGAGAAACTCATCATTTCTTTAGTCTGTCTTAATAACCTCAGCATGAGGACAGCTAGTGGTGGGGGTGAGAGACAGGTCATTTCGCAAAGCAGAAATGCATCCGGGCTGTGATCACACACTGTTGAAACGGGGTGACTCAAGGTTCTAGTCAATGTAGCCTTGTAAATCGAAGTCTCTTTCAAATCCTGTGGTTCATCAGGTGAGCACCCAAACCCATGCCAGACGGACGGAGCTCTGTCTTCCTGATGGTTGTTAAAGGCGACAGATGAAATGACTGCTGGCAGTTTCACTGAGATCCCCCAGAGAGCAAGAGTCAAATTCAAGATACAAGCAGTAAAAGAATGTTGTGTGAAAGTGATACAGAGCCTGACAGATTGAAGCGTATTCTCTGAGGGACTGAGATGAGAGAATAAAACAAGCCACATCCTCTTAAACGGTCGACAGAGCTCAAGGATCATATTCGTGTGACAAGCGTGATAGAGCGTTGGTTATGGGCTCTGTAAATAAAAAACACAGTAATTTTGTTTATTTATTTGTTCGATGTGGGGTTATTTAGGCTCTCTAGTATTGCAGTAGCCTTAGCTGTAACTGACAGTGTGAATAATATTGGGAGTAAATTGGGAGTACAATTTCTTATTTAATTTGTCCACATTTTTGCTTGCTTGTTTGTGAGTGTGTGTGTGTGTGTGTGTGTGTGTGTGTGTGTATAACTTTATCCCTTAAATCAGATTCCAAATATAAATTTTGCAACAGAATTTTATGACAGATGAAAAGACAAAATGCTTTTGAATTTTGAACTTATTTAACAGATTCATCATCATCTACGTCCATCATCATCATCATTATCATCATCATTATCATCATCATCCTATAGGTATGGCAATCAAGATTAGAAAACCAAAGCTCCTTTATTCTCTGGCTTACCATAATTTTATAATATATATGTGTATATGCATGAATATGCACGCATACTTTAAAACCTCCCTTCTTTACTACTAATTTTGTTTAGCCTGATTTGTTAGGATTTGGATTTTTAGGGGAGGGAATTAGCTGGACTACTCATAGAATGTATCAGCATTCAGCAAAACTCACCATAATTATAAAGCTGACTTCCATGAAAATCCTATAAACAACATTAATTAGAGAGACATTCATTCTCTGACTCGGAGGTTAACAAGAATGGTTATCCGGTGTGCATAATGACCTATTATTATATCACTTCATAGGAGAAACTGCGGTTGAAGCTCAATATTAGACTGCAGTCTAGCCCACCTTTGCTTTATATGGGTCTGTTTTTATAGCGGTTTTAAAAGTCTGCAGAGAACAGTCGAGAAGAGTAAACTGCACATCATGTAGAGGCCTTCACCAAAGGGTGAGAACTTAATTAGTCCCGTGCTCAATAATGCTGACCTCCGTCATGGTCCAGGGTCGGGCTCCCTGTAATGAAACTGCCCTGGATGCTGTGCTGATGTTTCTTTCAGGGAAGAAACACAGAGTAGCCATAGCACACTTTCAAACTCAAAGGAAAGGAGTCTGTTTAGCAATAAATAATTCCTCTTATACTGACATTTTCTTGATCAATTATAAATTTGTTCTCTGAACTTATATGTTAAAATTACATATAAAACTACGTGAGAATTTTTCTTTATATTTTTTTTGACATTAAAACATCATGATGTCTACTGAAAGTAATTTGACAGGACACTGAAGTGACTCAGAAATACCACAGTGAAGCATATTATCTTCAGATACTTGCCATATTTCTGGTTTGATTTAATATCTATCTGTACATTTGATTAGTTGGAAATAGCAATGTGACTGGTAAGTGTTTGGTTTCACACCCCTGGACAAGGGACTGAGGTCCATATTTTACATACCAAAGCAGGCCTGTCCTCCAGGTTCTCCCAGCATCCCTAGTCCCTACCCTGCCCCCAACCCTAAACTTTCCAGCCCAGGGGTTGGGCTGCCCTTCCCACTAAGGCTCTTCCCCAGACAATCCATAATGCTGGTCTTTCGCTCTCCCCTTTTCACCCTCTCTATGCATGCTTTCTCTTTCCCCTCCCCTGTTTCTCCTCCTCATGGCAATCAACCTGTCCATATATACTTTAATCTGGCTTGAATTGGCTTATTGCACTAGCAAAGGAATAACTTATCACTAAGTTGTGCACAGTGGGTTTTAATATAATTGGCAGGACCCTCAACAATGTTTCAGTTGGATCCTGTGTGAAGCACTGGGGGCAACTGGACACTATAAAGGACTCTAATCATTTCTCTTCTCTAAGATTATACACATTAATGTATAAATATTTAGTAAAAATGCCTCTAGGAGAGAAAATCCAGATGAGAGGAAAGATAAAACGTATATGTTAAAGACGGGTGCTGTAGAATGGGAAATGTACAGTAGAGCTATTAGGGAGATCAGTATGCAATAGAAAGTTGTGCATCCCAGATCAATGAAGAAAGGCACTGGAGAGTTCTCACCCCAACATCAGTAGAGAAGTCTGGTGACTGCAGGAATGGCTTTACTTTAGCAATGTCTGGTTCCTAGTCAGGAGGATATTATGGTATTTCCCATGTTTTCCATAAGAAAGAGGAAAAATACTGATGCTAATATTTGAATGTGAATCGCCCCTCACAGGTTCATGTGTTAAGTATTTGCCCCCCCCCAATCCTGGTGCTATTTTAGAAGGTTGTGGAATCTAAAGAAGGTTGGTGACCTTTAATAATCCCCCACTATAATGGGCAATATCCTCTCAAACCTTAAGCTAACATAAACACTTTGCCTTTTTTCTTTGACAGGGTTTTGGTCATTTTAGTGGCAAAAGAAATTAGCACAGTAGACATCTAGGGATGTGTTCTTCTCCCTTACCTCCTCCTCCTCCTCCTCTTCCTCCTCCTCCTCCTCCTCTTCCTCCTCCTCCTCCTCCTCCTCCTCCTCCTCTGCTTCCTCATCTTCCTCAAGTAATTAAGACAGTAGAGATCTAGGGATGTTTTCTCTTCTGTCACCTCCTCTTCCTCCTCCTCTTCTTCATATTCCTCTTCCTTCCCATCTTTATGTCTTCCTTTAATTTCTTTATGACAAATGTTGCTCCTAATAATTTTATCATTAGCATAGTCTATATTTTGACTATTTATAGATCACCGCATACCTATGATCACAGCAGTCTTTAAGAAAACATATAACTCAGAGACTAGTGTGAGTTAGATACACAAGTTCCAGACAGTAACCAGTTGGATAATCTTGAGAATATTTCAGCTTATTCTGCGAGGGACTCTTCATTCATAGAAAAATCAAATTATTGGCCTCCTGCAAAATGTATTGATTCTCCCTTAACCTAAAATCTTGTGTTTTGTTGTTAGAATCGGATTAGAAAATAAAATTGTAAAACATCCCCTTAGGAAAGAACAAAGACAGATTTGCAAGCTGAGAATATGGTTAGTATAGCCTGATATCAAGGTTTTCCTGGAATGTCTGTAAATGGTGGCCCTGGAATAAGAGTGGGAACAATTTGCCATGGAGAAGCCCTCAAACACGTTAAATAGTTGCCAACAGAGGACAGTCATGTTCCCCTCATCCCCAAAGAGGATCTGGCCCCAGTGGGAGCAGTAGCTTTGGCTGTTTATTGTCTAGTTATATTTTCTTATTTTTTGTTTTCTAAAGCAAAAGAAAGGAAGAACAGCATAAGACAGAAGACAAAAAAGAAGAAGCTTTGAGTTGCGTAATTATGACTTCTTCTGGTAGGCTCTCAAACTCCACCATTTGGAGCAAGCCCTTGAATATTTCCAAGCCTGGAACAGTTAAACAGCAGAATTAAAACAAAGGAGAGTGACAGAAATTAATAAAGCAATGCTTGTGTTCCATGCTTTTAACATCCAGAAACTGAACCTGAGCCTTCCAGCTTCCCATTTCTGTAGGACACAATGGATTCCATGAAATCAACCTAGAAAATCTTGAATGTTCATAACTGAACCTCTGCATTAATACTTATCACTGTCAACAATGGTTGCCTCTTTCTTATTAAAACACACTGTTGTTTTGTTGAAGAACACACAAATTAAAGCCTACTGTCTCACATCCATAACCAGCACAATGAACTCATTCTCTGTGTTATGTGAGTGCTTGTATTGTTTCTCCTCGTCATGGCTTCTTCAGTGTTCTGTCTGCTGAAGTCCTGGTTGGCATTCTCCAGGTTTAATATAAGGTTTTTCATTTGAAATCTGTCATTGACATGACATACCTCCGGCGCCATCTGCCTTCTGTGACGACTCTGAACTAAGCAACTTGATGGAGGTCTCAGCCATCCCTGAACTTGTTATTCATTCAGATGCTTGGTAGAATGCCAGAGGTGGGGGGTAAATCTTTCTGCTAGCACACAAATGAAATGATGTGTTCTATCTTAGGCTAAAACATGTCCTAGATGAACAAACTAAATGAAAATGCATATGTACCATAGCATTTAATGTTAACAAAAATGTTGCCAATTTAATAGTTCCCTGACTCTTTGTTCTTCCTTAAGGGGGTGGGTGGGGGGCTGCCTACAGGTGGCTATTTTCTTCCATGTAAGTTTAAATGATTGAGCTTTACCCTTTTATTTTATCTTCTGGAGTAAAGGTCCTTTACTGCCATCAACTGGAATAAACAAATTCAACAAAGGAAAGAAATACAAGAGAATTTTCTTAAAATTCTCTATTTTGGCCACACAAGCTAGTTCATACCTGGGACCTCAGCACTATGGAAGCTGAGGCAGGAGGACTGCTGTAAGTTGGAAGCTAGCCTTGGTTCTACAATGAGTTCCTATCTAAAAACTACATTAATAATTTAAAATAAAATAGAAGTTTCTCCATTCAATAAACCATCTATTGAGTGAGGCTGAGCAGTACCCAGGTAATCCCATACAATACTGAAAGGACAAACACAAAATACATTATAAGCCATGATAAAGAAATAAACTATTCCATGTTTCATAGTCAAATTGAAGTTATAACTGTACACTCAACACTTCTGGATTTCTACACTGATTAATAAGGGTGTTTTCCAAGTATCCTACCCTCACATGCAGTGGGAGTCACAATTACAGGAGGCAGTTATTTCCTCTTGTTGCCTCATTACTCACTACTAATTTCAAGTTGTGAAAGGAGAGCTTACTATTGAAGACTAACTGAATGCCATACAGACAGCATTCCTCCTGTTTTGGGAGGAAATAATGTACTGCTATGAACGTAAAGGGTGCTCTGAATTTTGAACAGCCACCTGGACAAATAGTCTACCAAATGGTTTCTTCCTCCATTTCGAATCTGAATGATATTAATTTGTGGGATCTGACTAAAGTTGTGTACATTTTTGATGCATTCATTTTAGGTGATCATCCCAACTGGATTGAAGGATTCCCAGAAAGCTGAGGCAGCACTGTCTCTGGGTGTGTTGACAATTGGTTAGAACATTAGCATGTGAGAGAGCAAACTGAGCGGGTGAATCCCACTGCCTGAGGCATGCTCTCTATCCTGTTGTCTAAAAGGAATGAGAAAGAAGCATTTGTAGGTAACTTCCTTCCTGAGAAGGCTAGTTTCATGCTGCTATGGCTCTTAGAACTAAAGCTCTGAGTTCTCCCATCTTTATATTGTAAGATTTACTACATTGCCCCTCAAAGTGCTTTCAGACCTTCATCTTCTGACTGCATTACATCTCCACCAGCTTCTTAGGTTCAGCAACTTCTGCCTTCATGGGCAAAGCCATCCTGGTAGATGAACTTTGTAGAACTCAGCAGGCGTAACTGCTGTTAGATTGTTTAAGCCAATCTAACATGTTTACGTGTTTTCTACTGGTACTTTCCTCTGGACAGCTACAACATCTATGGTAACTAAGTACCTACATTCACCTCCACACTGAAGAGCAGTGTGCCCAGCTGCCCCACATTCCTGCTATCATGCCTTCCTCCTCATAATAGACAGCACTCTGGAACTGCAAGCAAAGCTTACCCTGCCCTAATGTTCTTTGTCCGCTATTTTCTCCAGACATGAGGGGCATAACTAATACAATCGGTACAGTTTCTACTTTAGTGCAACAATCAGGGGTTTCAGATGTGAAAACCTGCCAAGGTCACGTTCATGGACTCCACATAGTCCTCCAAAGCAGTGACAGCCTCTGCGGCACAAGCTCTCCAACTGTATTTGAAGCTCTCTTTGAGGGGTGTCCCATCAGAGTCAAGATAGAGACCCAGACCAAGCAGGCTCCTCTAATTTTGCCCCATCATCCCATAATAAGATTTTTTGATGCAGTGCCTGCCACCAGGCAATAGCTGAGCAGTATAGGCCACTGAGGCTTGTCAGCCCTAGACTGAATCCTGGAGCTGGGAACAGCAGAGAGAAGGAATTTAAGAATTCAAGCAGCTCAGACACGGAACTATGAAAGACCCACCCCCCCCAAAAAAAAAAATCCTGAATTTTGTTAAAAACCTACAAGCACTTTCAAAAAATATATCATTTTAATAGCCACAAGTATAAAAATATTTTTTTAAATGAGAAGCTACTGAGAGATCGCCTAGGCTTAAATAGCCAATAGGCTTAAACAGGTGAGAGGATGAAAAATGAAAATTCATAGTCAGAGGCATGGGAGGAAAACATGAATTCAGAAGGTTGATGTTGAACAAAATATGAACTTTTCCCTAAGACATCTAGAGAAAGATAGCAAGGGAGCCTGAAATTTTTCTGAATGAGCAAAAGAAGAGTTGGCCAAACACCATATCAAACATGACTAATGATCACATTATACTCTGAGAAAAACTTTGAAACACTTCAGCAAATTCTCCATACTGATTATTTTTCCTAAATTTATAATAATTGATGTTTGTCTGAAGTTAATTGTCTCAGCTATTACATTGGATCATAAGCTCACCAGACAAATCATTATTAACAAGAGATTGTCCTGAGGGATCAATCATTATTCTTTGGACATTTAAAATTACCCTGGGTTGATTACCTCTGCTCATTTTTAAAGTGTGAGTAGAAAGGGTAGTAAAGGTTATGGAATGTGATTGACAGAACACCATCTGTGCCCCTGACCCACACAGGAGCCAACTTGTTACAAAACCACCATCTCCTGTAGTACAGCCGCTGGTTGATTTGAGCTTTATCTCAGCAGAGAAAACTGAATGACAGAGAATGAGGAAGGGTTAGCACTATGGGAAATAATCATGGCTTGAGAGAAATTTCCACAGAGGCCAAAGGGGTTTTATACTCATGGAAGCATTGACTAGGTCATTTTTTAAAAAAAAAATTCAGTTAAGTTCTTATGAATTAATTTGCTTCTGAGTGCCCATAAAATATAGGTAAAGTGACATATTTTATCCTTGAACACCCTTGTTAGCAGAAACTATAAAATGTTCTTTTTTGAATTATAAGAACAGAAAGAGGAAATGCCCTACTTCTCACCCACCCCCTAGCTGGTAGCAGTCTGTGAACAATGGTCAAAAAAAAAAAAAAAAAACTGTGCCAAGAAAAATGTTTGCCAAGAAAAATGTTTTGCGATCTTGCCCCAGACCCCCGCGCGCAAACAGCGGGCACACTGGACGCAGTGAGCGGCTGGAATCAGGTGCGTGGCCAGACTTATAGCTTAGCTTAGCTCTGCAGCAGATCCGGGCACAGAAAGATCAGCTGCGGGTGCAGACTAGCAGCCGGGACCAGCTCTCCGAGCAGACTAGCAGCGAGGGGCCACTAGGCCGCCTCGGGGCACAGCTCGGCACTCTAGCAGCTGGAGTCAGGGGCCTGGACTCAGAGCGAGCATAGTCCAGCACAGTCAACGCAGCCAGAAGGGAGCAGCAGAGCCGGGCACGAACAGCTCAGCCAAGGACACGCGGTGCTTTCAGCAGGGGCAGCCATCTTGCCCCAGACCCCCGCGCACAAACAGTGGGCACACTGGACGCAGTGAGCGGCTGGAATCAGGTGCGTGGCCAGAGTTATAGCTTAGCTTAGCTCTGCAGGAGATCCGGGCACAGAAAGCTCAGCTGCGGGTGCAGACTAGCAGCCGGGACCAGCTCTCCGAGCAGACTAGCAGCAAGGGGCCACTGGGCCGCCTCGGGGCACAGCTCGGCACTCTAGCAGCTGGAGTCAGGGGCCTGGACTCAGAGCGAGCATAGTCCAGCACAGTCAACACAGCCAGAAGGGAGCAGCAGAGCCGGGCACGAACAGCTCAGCCAAGGACACTCGGTGCTTTCAGCAGGGGCAGCCATCTTGCCCCAGACCCCCGCGCGCAAACAGCAGGCACACTGGACTCAGTGAGCGGCTGGAATCAGGTGCGTGGCCAGACTTATAGCTTAGCTTAGCTCTGCAGCAGATCCGGGCACAGAAAGATCAGCTGCGGGTGCAGACTACCGGCCGGGACCAGCTCTCTGAGCGGACTAGCAGCGAGGGGCCACCGGGCCGCCTCGGGGCACAGCTCGGAACTCTAGCAGCTGGAGTCAGGGACTTGGACTCAGAGCGAGCATAGTCCAGCACAGACAAGCTGCCAGAAGGGATCTGTCTCCTGGGGACAGGCATGCTGTGCTTTCAGCAGGGCGCCATCTACAATAAGACCAACTAGCGCCAGAGATAAAGAGATGGCAAAAGGCAAACGTAGGAACGTTATTAACAGAAATCAAGGCAATATGGCACCATCTGAACCCAATTCGCCAACCACAGCAAGTCCAGGATACCCCAGCACACCAGAAAAACAAGAGTTAGATATAAAAGCACAGGTCATGATGCTCCTAGAGGAACACAAAAAAGACATAAACAAATCTCTTAAAGAAATGCAGGGGAACATCAATAGAGTAGAAGCTCTTACAATCCAAACACAAAAAACACTTAAAGAACTCCAGGAGAATATGGGCCATCAGACAGAAACCAATAAAGAGGAAGTGAGAAAATCAGTTAAAGAAATGCAGGAGAACTTGAAACAACAGGCAGAAGTCATGAAAGAGGGAGCACAAAAATATATTAAAGAATTACATGAAAACACAAACAAACAAATGATGGAACTGAGCAAAACCATCCAAGATCTGAACACAGAGGTAGAAACAACTAAGAAATCACAAAAGGAGGCAACCTTGGAGATAGAAAACCTTGGGAAGAAAACAGGGGTCGTAGATGCAAACATAAACAACAGAATACAAGAGATAGAAATAAGAATCTCCGATGCTGAAGATAACATAGTAACCATTGACTCCACAGTCAAAGAAAATGCAAAATCCAAAAGGCTTGTAACCCAAAACATCCAGGAAATCCAGGACACAATGAGAAGACCAAACCTAAGGATTATAGGCATAGATGAGAGTGAAGATCTACAACTTAAAGGGCCAGCAAATATCTTTAACAAAATTATGGAAGAAAACTTTCCTAACTTAAAGAGAGAGATGCCCATGAATGTACAAGAAGCCTACAGAACTCCAAACAGACTGGACCAGAACAGAAACACCTCCCGTCACATAATAATCAAAACCCCAAATGTACTAAACAAAGAAAGAATATTAAAGGCAGTAAGAGAAAAGGGCCAAGTAACATATAAAGGAAGACCTATCAGAATCACACCAGACTTCTCTCCAGAAAAGCGTGAAAGCTAGAAGATCCTGGGCAGACCTCATGCAGACCCTAAGAGAAAACAAATGTCAGCCAAGACTACTATACCCAGCAAAACTCTCAATCAACATAGATGGAGAAATCAAAATATTCCATGACAGGACCAAATTTACACAATATCTTTCCACTAACCCAGCTCTACAAAGGATAATAGGAGGAAAACTCCAACACAAGGAAGGAAATGGCACCCAAGAAAAAGCAAGACAGTAAACTTCTTCCATCAAACTCAAAGGAAGATAACTACTCAAAAACAAAAATAACATAAAAAATGTCAGGAAGTAATAATCTCTATTCCTTAATATCTCTTAACATCAATGGACTCAACTCCCCAATAAAAAGACATAGACTAACAGACTGGATACGGAAACAGGACCCTACATTTTGCTGCTTACAGGAAACACACCTCAGAGTCAAAGACAAACACTACCTTAGAGTAAAAGGATGGAAGACAATTTTGCAAGCAAATGGTCACAGGAAGCAAGCTGGAATAGCCATTTTAATATCAGATAAAATTGACTTTCAACCCAAAGTCATCAAAAGAGACACAGAAGGTCACTTCCTGCTAGTCAAAGGAAGAATCCACCAAGAGGAACTCACAATTCTAAACATCTACACTCCAAATGTAAGGGCACCCTCATTTGTAAAAGAAACCTTACTAAAGCTCAAAGCACACATTGCACCTAACACAATGATTGTGGGGGACCTCAATACTCCTCTATCTACAGTGGACCGACCAGGAAAACAGAAACTAAACAGAGACACGGAGAAACTCATCGAAACTTTGGAGCAATTGGATTTAACAGATATATATAGAACATTTCACCCTAAAGCAAAAGACTATACCTTTTTCTCAGCCCCTCATGGTACCTTCTCCAAAATCGACCATATAATTGGACACAAGACAGATCTCAACAAATATAAAAAGATCGAACTAATCCCATGCCTCTTATCAGATCACCATGGAGTAAGAGTGTTCTTCAATAGCAACAAAAACAACAGAAAATCCCCATACGCTTGGAGGCTGAACAATATTCTACTCAATGATACCTTAGTCCAGGAAGAAATAAAGAAAGAAATCAAAGAATTCTTAGAACTTAATGAAAATGAAGGCACAACATACCCAAATCTATGGGACACAATGAAAGCAGTGCTTAGAGGAAAACTCATAGCCCTGAGTGTCTCCAAAAAGAAACAGGAGAGAGCATATACCAGCAACTTAATGGCGCACTTGAAAGCTCTGGAACAAAAAGAAGCAATTTCACCCAGGAGGAGTAGAAGACAGGAAATCATCAAACTCAGGGCTGAAATCAATCAAGTTGAAACAAAAAGAACCATACAAAGAATCAACAAAACCAGGAGCTGGTTCTTTGAGAAGATCAACAAGATAGATAAACCCCTAGCCAGACTTACTAAAGGGCACAGAGACAGTATTCAAATTAACAAAATTAGAAATGAAAAGAGAGATATAACAACAGAAACTGAGGAAATTCAAAAAATCATCAGATCCTACTACAAAAACCTATACTCAACACAACTGGAGAATCTGGAGGAAATGGACAATTTCCTCGACAGCTACCAAATACCAAAATTAAACCAGGATCAAATAGATCGTCTAAACAGACCCATAACCCCCAAAGAAATAGAAGGGGTCATAGACAGTCTTCCAACCAAAAAGAGCACAGGACCAGACGGTTTTAGTGCAGAATTCTATCAGACCTTCAAAGAAGTCCTGATACCGATACTCTTCAAATTATTCCACAAAATAGAAACTGAAGGAACACTACCCAACTCATTCTATGAAGCCACAATTACCCTGATACCAAAACCTCACAAAGATCCAACTAAGAAAGAGAACTACAGGCCAATTTCTCTTATGAATATCGATGCAAAAATACTAAACAAAATACTTGCCAACCGCATCCAAGAACACATCAAAACAATCATTCACCATGATCAAGTTGGCTTCATCCCAGGGATGCAGGGATGGTTCAATATACGGAAATCCATCAACGTAATCCACTACATAAAAAACTCAAAGAAAAAAACCACATGGTCATCTCATTAGATGCTGAAAAAGCATTTGACAAAATTCAGCATCCTTTCATGCTAAAGGTCCTAGAAAGAACAGGAATTCAAGGCCCATATCTAAACATAGTAAAAGCAATATACAGCAGACCAGTAGCCAACATTAAGGTAAACGGAGAAAAACTCGAAGCAATCCCTCTAAAATCAGGGACTAGACAAGGCTGTCCCCTCTCGCCATATCTCTTCAATATAGTACTTGAGGTACTAGCTAGAGCAATTCGACAACAGAGGGAAGTCAAAGGGATACAAATCGGAAAGGAAGAAGTCAAACTATCACTATTTGCAGATGATATGATAGTTTACTTAAGTGACCCAAAAACCTCCACCAGAGAACTCCTGCAACTGATAAACAACTTCAGCAAAGTGGCTGGCTATAAAATCAACTCAAGTAAATCAGTAGCCTTCCTATACGCGAAGGATAAGCAGGCCGAGAAAGAAATTAGGGAAATGACACCCTTCACAATAGCCACAAATGATATAAAGTATCTTGGAGTGACGCTAACCAAACATGTGAAAGATTTATATGACAAAAACTTCAGGTCTCTGAAGAGGGAAATTGAAGAAGACATCAGAAAATGGGAAAATCTTCCATGCTCGTGGGTTGGCAGGACTAATATAGTCAAAATGGCAATCTTGCCCAAAGCAATATACAGATTCAATGCAATTCCCATCAAAATCCCAACTCAGTTCTTCATAGAGCTAGAAAGAGCAATTCTCAAATTCATCTGGAATAACAAAAAACCCAGAATAGCTAAAACTATCATCAACAGCAAAAGAACTTCTGGGGGAATCAATATCCCGGACCTCAAGCAATATTACAGAGCAGTGGTATTAAAAACTGCATGGTATTGGTTCAGTGACAGGGAAGCGGATCAATGGAATAGGATCGAAGACCCAGAATTGAACCCACACATCTATGGCCAATTGATCTTCGACAAAGGAGCTGAAAACATCCAGTGGAAAAAAGATAGCCTTTTCAACAGATGGTGCTGGCTCAACTGGAGGTCAACATGCAGAAGAATGAGAATTGATCCACTCTTATCTCCTTGCACTAAGCTCAACTCCAAGTGGATCAAAGACCTCCACATAAAACCAGACACACTAAAACTAATAGAAAAGAAACTGGGGAAGACCCTTGAGGACATTGGCTCAGGGGAAAAATTCCTGAACAGAACACCAATTGCTTATGCTCTAAGAGCAAGAATAGACAAATGGGACCTCATAAAACTACAAAGTTTCTGTAAGGCAAAAGACACTGTCAAAAGGATAAATCGGCAACCAACAAATTGGGAAAAAATCTTCACCAACCCCACATCCGACAGAGGGCTAATCTCCAATGTATACAAAGAACTCAAGAGGTTAGACCCCAGAAAACCAAATAACCCTATCCAAAAATGGGGTACAGAGCTAAACAGAGTCTTTTCACCTGAAGAAATTCGGATGGCTGAGAAACACCTTAAAAAATGTTCAACATCACTAGTCATTAGGGAAATGCAAATTAAAACAACCCTGAGATTTCACCTCACACCAGTCAGAATGGCTAAGATTAAAAACTCAGAAGACATCAGGTGTTGGCGAGGATGTGGAGAAAGAGGAACACTCCTCCACTGCTGGTGGGAATGCAAGCTGGTACAACCACTCTGGAAATCAGTATGGCGGTTCCTCAGAAAACTGGGCGTGATACTTCCGGAGGACCCAGCCATACCACTCCTGGGAATATACCCAGAAGATTCACCAGCATGCAATAAGGATACATGCTCCACTATGTTCATAGCAGCTTTATATATAATAGCCAGAAGCTGGAAAGAACCCAGATGTCCCTCAACAGAAGAATGGATACAAAAAATGTGGTATATATACACAATGGAGTACTATACAGCCATTAGAAACAATGAATTCATGAAATTCTTAGAGAAATGGATGGAGCTGGAGAATGTCATTCTAAGTGAGGTGACCCAGTCTCAAAAGAATACCCATGGTATACAGTCACTGATAAGTGGATATTAGCCTAGAAGCTTAGAACACCAAAGACACAAATCACATATCAAGTGATGTCTCATAAGAAGAAAGGAGTGGACACTGGTGCTAGAATGGACCAAAACATCATTGTGGGAGAGTACAAGAACAGTAAAGTGGGAGGGGGTGGTTGCGGGAGCAGGGGGAGGGAAAAGGACATGTGGGACCTTTGGGGGTGGGGAACCAGAAAAAGGGAAATGAATTGTAAATATAGAATATATACAATAAAAAAAAATCAAAAAAAAAAAAAAAAAGAAAATTAACAAACTTAGCCAGGTGGGTAACTCAGACCTGTAATCTCAGCATTTAGGAGGTAGAGGCAGGAAGATCAGGAGTTTAAGGCGGTCTCGGCCTCAGTGGTAAATTTGAGGCCAGCCTGGCATGTGACATCTTCTCTTGTAAATAAACAAATAGATAAATAGATAAGAAAGATCAAAAATTGATACTTCTAAGAAAATTGCAATGCAAAATTCAAGGTATATAATGAAAACTTAATGTAGCTCGCAGTGGTGGTTCGTGCCTTTAATCCCAGCACTTGGAAGACACATAGTTCTGAGTTCCAGGCATCATGGTCAGCCTGAGTAGTTCCAGGCTAACCAGAATTATACAGTGAGTCTGAATCTCAAAACTTTGCTGAAAATCCCCATTTGTTGCTATTTGTTGAGTAATTTATCCTTGCTGTCAATACTGAAAACATTGATCATTTTCCAAAGCAGAAGTCAGAAAACTATGGTGCATCACTTGTTTTGTAAATAAAGTTTTATTGGCACATAAAAAAAAAAAAGAAAAATGTTTTGCTTTTTTTTTTAATTTTAAAGTTGACATCTAAATGATCAGGTGTTACTTTTTAAAGTAATTACAGACTCGTTCTTAATACAGATTTTGTAGTATTTCTGGAACAAAATTTTGCATGAACTATTTTCTTTGAATTTGGCCAAAGGTTTATAAACTAAAGACAGATTCTGAGATATGTCCAGAGCACAAAGAACCATAAATCCAAGGCAATTAAATAATCAGTTAAAATAGTTCTAAATTTTTGTTAATAATATTTATTGTTTGTGTGTGTGTGTGTGTGTGTGTGTGCGCGCGCGCGCACACACACACACACACATTCATGGACAAATAAATAAGTGGCAACCAGAGGACAAACTGAAAGAGTTGTGTCTCTTCTTTCACCATGTGGCCTTGGGATTAAACTCAAGTCATCTGACTTGGAAGACAATACCCAATCCAGACACAATTACCATATTTCTGGAGTTTTATTTCATTTCTAACTAGAGAAGAGAAATGAATTTGAATTTTTCTACTTACAGAAACCATGTTGAATAAGCAAGAAGGTTGGATTGAATATCCAATTTAAGGACTAAATAACAAAAAGAAAGTCATCCCCCAGTTAAGTTATACACACACACACACACACACACACACACACACATTCCCTCTGAAAATGCCACTCAGCACACTGACATGTATCAAAATTAGTACGATGTTGTAACCTACACAAGATTCATTCATGTGTTAGAGACATGTACATATATGATAGAAGGCTAGAGGTACTATGGTTATCAGGGTCCATCATGATGAGAAAATTACTGGGCTCAAATACTCATGCATAATATGTTCTATTAAATATCTCTGAAGTGATTTATCTTTTATTGGTTATTTTATTTATTTATATTTCAGATGATATCCTCCTTCCAAGTTCCCCTCCACAAGTCCCCTATCTCCTCCTTCCTGCCTACCTCTATGAGTGTGCTCTCCACCCTTCCCCCATCCCCGCTCAGCAGCCTAGCTTTCCCCTATCCTGGTTCATCAAGCCTCCACAGGGCCAAAGGGATCCCCTCCCAGTGATGCCAAATAAGGCCATCCTCTGCTACATATCCAAGGGGAGCCATGGTTACCCCTTATGTACTCTTTTGATGGTAGTTTAGTCCCTGAGAGCTCTGGTGGGGGAGGGTCTGGTTGGTTGACATTGTTGTTCTTCCTATGAGGTTGCAAACCCTTCAGCTCCTTCAGTCCTTGCTCTAACTACCCCCATTGGGTTCCCCACACTCAGTCCATATTTACCTGTGTACATCTGCATCTGTAGATGTTGGTCTGGCTCTGGGAGAGTTAGCTTCCTAGAGATATTGAAATGCATATAATAGTTATTGGCTAATAGATGCTCAGAAAATATGGGATGACATGAAATTGGATACACATTTTATCCAAAAACTATCTTCTATCTGCTTATTTTAACCAGCAATTTCTCCTTTCTGATACACTACACTAAACCACAAAGCTCAATTTCCTCTTACCTGCCACTTGCTTATCCCTTCTTTTACACCTTTGATCCTTTGGCGATAAGGAAAGATAATGAAGTGAGAGCAGAGACCTTGTATTTTAGCATACTGTGCAGAACGGTATGGGAAGGAGAAAAAGATGAAATAAGTTTAACCTTAAAAAGATAAAAAAGTGTCCTCATCCGAGAATTTAGAGGACAAATTAATGTGGGACCTATCATCAAATCCCGGCAAGAATGGAAGTCTAAGGGTGTGACATCAAAAGTGAACCTGAGAAGACCTGAGCTGAATAAATTGTTACTTACAAACAATAGAGGTTATTTGTAGACAACATCCCTATATCTGTCTGAAAACTGCATTTTAGGAGTGAAAAGGCTTATTCTATAACTTTAGCATGTCATTTTCTTTCCACTTATGTCTTTATTTTGTTGACTTTGTATGTTTGGTTGCTTGTATTTGATACCCACCAAAGAACATGATTCCTGAACCACCAGCTGGAGTGTTACCCTCTTCAGTTTCCCCTGAGAAAATGCAAACTTATTATTATTATTATTATTATTATTATTATTATTATTATTATTCTTCTTCTTCTTCTTCTTCTTCTTCTTCTTCTTCTTCTTCTTCTTCTTCTTCTTCTTCCCCTTCTTCTTCCCCTTCTTCTTCTTCTTCTTCTTCTTCTTCTTCTTCTTCTTCTTCTTCTTCTTCTTCTTCTTCTTCTTCTTCTTCTTCTTCTTCTTCTTCTTCCCCTTCTTCTTCTTCTTCTTCTTCTTCTTCTTCTTCTTCTTCTTCTTCTTCTTCTCCTCCTCCTCCTCCTCCTCCTCCTCCTCCTCCTCCTCCTCCTCCTCCTCCTCCTCCTCCTCCTTTTTCTTCTTCTTCTTCACATGGAACAACACAAATGTGGAGGTAAGTAGACAACATGCTGGAGTTGGACATCTCCTTCCAACATATGTACCTTGGGAATTTCACTTAAGTCTCAGACACGACAATAAGCATCTTCACCAGCTGAACTCTCACTGGGCCTCTTGTTTAGTTTGTTTTGTTTAGCTCAGCATGGTGTTTACTTTGGCGGCTACTTAATCCCTTCGGCATTTTTTCCTAGTGAAAATATTTTATTAATATTAGTTATTTTCTTTCTTTATTAGATATGTTCTTTATTTACATTTCAAATGATTTCTCCTTTCCTGGATCCCCTCTCCCTGTAAGTCACATAAGCCCTCTTCCCTTTCCCTGTTCCCCAAACAACCCCTCCCCGCTTCCCTGTCCTGGTATTCCCCTACACTGCTGCATCAAGCCTTTCCAGGACCAGGGGCCTCTCCTTCCTTCTTCTCGGTATCATTTGATATGTGAATTGTTTCTTGGGCATTCCGAGCTTCTGGGCTAATATCCGCTTATCAGTGAGTGCATACCATCATTCCCCAGCATGTAATAAGGACATATGATCCACTATGTTCATAGCAGCCCTATTTATAATAGCCAGAAGCTGGAAAGAACCCAGATGTCCCACAATAGAGGAATGGTTACAGAAAATGTGGTATATTTATACAATGGAATACTACTCAGCTATTAAAAACAATGAATTCATGAATTTCTTAGGCAAGTGGGTGGAACTGGAGAATG
Organism: Apodemus agrarius; assembly: GCA_964023405.1. Taxonomy (NCBI): domain Eukaryota; kingdom Metazoa; phylum Chordata; class Mammalia; order Rodentia; family Muridae; genus Apodemus; species Apodemus agrarius. The sequence goes on along the minus strand of OZ030023.1, from coordinate 54,727,538 downwards.
TCATCCTGAGTGAGGTGACCCCTTAGGCATTTTCATCTCATTCGACCAGGCATCACTTATAAGCTAATGAATTTCAGTGACATCTGTTCCAAAGAAAGAATAGATGAGAGGACTTCTGCACACCTGAGAGCCAGGCAAAGCTTACTGAAAATGTGCTTTGGAGAATACAGAGGAGAGAAACCACCTTCATGGATCACAGACCCTATGTCTGCCATTCTACTGAGTAATTTGCATCTATTATCCATTTTAAATATTTTAACTGCCTGTGAGGGAGGTTTTATCATAATTCTCATTTTACTTGTGAGGAGATAGAGCTAAATCAGAAGGTAATTGATTTGCTCAAGGACAAAATGTAATCACTGTAAATAATAATAATAATAATAATAATAATGGATTGAGTGGCAACAGGAATGTCCACAATTCACAGGCATCTCCCTGTGTGACCACAGTGTAAAACCACTACCCATTTACCCCTGAATCCTGTGCCCTCAGTAATAGGAAGCATTGCTTAAGTAAAGAAGGTCTAGCCTATGTGTGTTCAACAAAGACCAATCACATTGTCCTTCTCAAAGCTGGATGAAAATAAATGAGCAAGAATATTTTTGCAATGTCCTAGGTACTGTACGTTATGATAAATCAAATAACTGGAATGCAGAAAGATAAATATTACATGGCATAGTTAATTGTACATTTAAAAAAGAAATGTTGAATTCATGTGAAAAAGAGAATGGTGAGGCTCAGGGCCCAGGAGCAAAGGCTTTCAGTTATAAGGTGAATGAATTCTAGAGCTCTATATGCAGCATAGTAACTATAGTTAGCCAGAATGTGTACACAAAATTTCCTAGTGGAACAGCATTTTATCAGAAAACAAATATTGGGAATTTAAAATCCTGGAGCAATAGAGATGCTGGGTAGTTAAGAGGGCATACAACTCTTGCAGAGGACCTGAGTGCTGGTACCCAACACCTACATTGGATCCTCTCAATTGCCTATAACTCTAGCTCTAGGGGAGCCAATGACCCTTCTGGTCTCCTTGGGCACAGTACTCATATGCAATGCACCTACCTGCCCCACATACTATCCCCCACCACACACACATACTCATACATATAATAAATATAAATAAAATCTATTTTAAAACAAGTTTAAATGTCCAAAAATATTCCATGTAGTACCACGGCTCTGCTCTAAGTATCACATTTTAAGAACAACTGATTTAGACAATGTGCGACAATTTCTCTTACAAAATTTTTCACTAAAAATATAATTCCTTAAGCAAAATAAAGAAAATGGTACTGAAACTCGAAGACATGATAGAGAAACTTTGAGACGGTGCCTCTCGTTGACCATCACCCTTCAATGTGTATCATGCAGAAATAGAGGCTGAGACTCAATCAAAGGAAGGAAGGGATCAGACAGCCCGACGTTCCGGATCTTCCTCTGTTCTCTGGTACAAAGGCTCCATTGTATCTTTTTTTCTTCGCCTTTTTTTAATTTTTATTTTCTATATAGCATTGTATCTTAATAATTAGCTTCCCCCATTCACCCCTTCCCTCTTCCCTGTTCTGGTATTTCCCTACACTGCTGCATTAAGCCTTTCCAGAATCCAGAGGGAAGAGGGCTTATGAGATTTTCTAGAGGTGGAGAGCCTGGAAAGGGGGAAATCATATGAAATGTAAATTAAGAATATATCGAATAAAATAAAAAATAATTAGCCTCAGAATTAATTATTCCTGGGGAAAGGAATTAAAAAGACACAAATCAAAGACTTTCTAACTCACAATTTCTCTTTGGATTTGCAGTACCCAAAACAGACCACATCAGCCCATGTGTCAGAAAAGGAAGCCATTCTTCTTTCTAACTGACTTTGCCTTGTCTACTTGAGATGCCCCTCCAGAGTCCCCATAGGAGTCTGCGGTGGCAATCCCTAGGGACGATGGCAGTCCTTACCTCGCTTCTATTCTCTGTGCCTTGCTAGCTTTTATTTTTCTTTGCCGCCACTTGTCAAGTCATTTGTCTTTTCACATGGCAAGGAATAAATGGTTTCACGGTTATAAAAGTGTGTCAGCATTGGCAATTGTCAATATATCACAAATCTATCACAGGAGAGACAGACCTGAGCAATGGGGAAGCCAGGCAGCATGAAGAATGTCACATAAAGAATTGGGACAGTGAGGACAGTTAGCCTAAAACTATTACAAAAATGGCCCTTTGGTTTGGAAATAAAACAGAAACATCAGCAATAAATATGATTTTTAGGTAAATCCTAAAAAAAAAAAAAAGATGCAGAATTCAGATATTATATTCTCCTTTTATGGACTCAAATTTTTATTAGTTCATTAAATATTAAGAAAATCCAAGTGAAGAAATGTGTTTCACTGTGTTAACCCTGTGTTTCCCAGACTATTTTTTCATTCCTGACTTCCTTTGGTAATCCTCTCAATTGCCAATATGTAGGACTAATTTTAGAAAACTTTTCAAGAAACTTCAAGGTTTCCTTTAGCTATTTTCAAAAAAAATGCCTCCTACATCTTGCATTTAAGTATGCTCACGTTAAAGCAAAAGTAATTACACTAGGAGGCTCATTATAGAGCATCAGTTAATCAAATCTCCGTAGTTGCAGTCCATCCACATCTCCCTTTGAAAAACAGAGACTAAAATCAATGTCTGCCTTCGTGTGGGTGAGTGGAAAGGTCATTTCTCAATTCTTATCTGAATACGTGGCTCAGCACCTTTCAGCATTATTGACCTGTGTCCTTTTTAATGCCCCATCCTTTGTTTCTCCTGATTTTCTCCATACCTTTCACAGCTCTCCCTCTGTCACCTTTGAGAGTCCTCTGTTTTCCTGTCTTTGACTATTTGAAGCCTCAGAGTCCCTGCTGGGTCATCTTCCCCTTTGTTCTTATTTAAGTAATTGTACACCCAGTACACTCTCCCCCTTGTTAGCCCTAAGCTTTCAAAGAACAGCAGACCAAGCATTTAAATTCAACACATCACCTCCTTTCCATTAGTACTTCTAATGAACTTCACCTCCAGACTTGGCTCTCCTCCAGAGTGGTCTGCTTTGAGATATCCTGTAACTACTTAAGTAAAGATCACAAACCAGGACACATGCTTTGGTCCTGCCTTCCCTTCCCTTCAGACTCATCCTCCCTTCTCTCTCTCTCTCTCTCTCTCTCTCTCTCTCTCTCTCTCTCTCTCTCTCTCTCTTTGTTTTCCTGATTATAAAACAACTTGCATTCCTTTAAAGTATCAAAGCAAAGCCAGTGTTCGCTGTGTTTTCTTTTCTTTTTAATTATCTGATTTATTTACATTTAAGTCATTATCCCCCACTAGGCTTGGGAGTGTCCCGTCCCCTCCCCCCACACAGTTCTTCATCCCATTCTGCCTTCCCCTTGCATCTAAGAGAGTGGCCCCCTACCAGGGCTCCCCCTTCCCTGGGGCCTCAAGTCTCTCAAGGATTAAGCACATCTTCTCCCACTGGGGGACAGACCAGGCAGACCTCTGCTATTTATGTCCCGGGACCTCAGACCTACCTGTGTATGTTCCTGGTTGGTGGCTCAGTCTCTGGGAGCTCCCCGTGGTGTGGTCTGGGTTAGTGGAGACTTCAGGTCTTCCTATGGGTTTCCCTCCATTTCAGCTTCTTCAATCCTTCCACTAATTTAATGATAGTGGCCCCCAACTTCAGTACAATGGTTGTATGCAAGAGCCTGCTTCTGTCTCAGTCAGTTGTTGGTAAGCCCTCTCAGATGACAGCCATACCAGGCTCCTGTCTATAAGTGCATCATACCATCACTAATAGTGTCAAGCCCTCCTACACGAGATGGATCTCAAGTTAGGCTGATCATTGAAGCACCTTTTCTTCAGTCTCTTCTCCATTTTTGTCCCTGCAGTTCTTTTAGACAGGAGCAATTCTGGTTTAGAAATTTTGACTGTGGGTTAATAACCCTGTCCCTCCACTTGAGGCCCTGTCGAGTGGATACAGAAAATGTGATTCATTTACACAATGGAATACTATTCAATTATCAATAATAAGGACAAAATTAATTTTGTAGGCAAATGGATGAAACTAGAAAATAACATCCTGAGTGAGGCAACTCAGACCCAAAATGACATGCACTGTATATGCTCACTGATAAATGGATGTTAGCCAAAGAGCACAGAATACCCATAATACACCCTACAGACTGCAAGAAGTGTCACAAGCAGAAAGGGTAAAGTGAGCATGCGTCAATCCCACTTAGAGTGGGGAAAGAAATAATCCTGGGTGGCAGAGAGAGGGTCAGACCAGGATGAGAGCGGGCAGGGGGAGGGGAAAGGGGAAACAGGATCAGATGGGGAGGGGGACAGGAAACAAGCCCAGAGGGCCAAGAGAATGAATGGAAATAAGCAGCCTTGATGGAGGCAGATGGAGGAACCCTTTAGAAAGTACCAGAGGCCCTGGAGGTGAGAAACCTCAGGACTCACTAGAGGTGACCTTAGCCAAACTGCACAACACTGGGGAGAGGGAAGTCGAAGATTCCACCTCCAGTAGATAGACTCACACTTTCCTTATTTTTCTTCGCCCTTCTAGGTTTCTAATGAGTTCCTTGTCTATTACCCTAACAGAAGTGACATCATTTGTTCTGGTGGTAAAGAGTAGCCTCAGGAAGAGTGGTGAAAGATTAAATAAACAAGTAAAGCTTATAGAGCTATCCTTGGCAACATACATGCTTCCCAGTGCCTTCTCGTCAGCTCTTGACGAAGTACCCAAGTAAGTGAATAATCTCAACTCTCCATTTCTCCCTGGGACTTCAATTTCCTCATTAAAAAAAAAAGATTGCATCATCAATACTCAATCCAACAACAATTTATCTCCATTATTAACAATAAACTAAACATCCTTAAAGAAAGAAGAAGCGAGAATGATTATATCACATTTTGGGTTTTAATAACATCACCTTTTGGTGTCATGTTACAAAGGCCCTGGAACTGGCATACCTGAATTCTGTTGCTGACTGCAATGGAGAACCCTTAATAATGTTCCGAGCACATAGGAAGGTCTCAGCATGCATCTGTAAGGTTACTGGCACTATTCTTATTTTTCTCAAATATCAGATCCACTCTGATATTGTAGTCTTATCCAAAGAAAACAGACTGTCGATGCCAACTCAAAGCCAGGCAGTACTACCTGGGCTCCATTGTACAGCATAAGGCCAACTCATCAAAACTACAAAACAAATATGCAAATGAGATTTTATTTTGTCACAGGTGGCACTCTTTATTCTCTTAATATCCTTTTTTTTTTACTTTCCCTAAAGTCAAGAATGAATGTCATCACTTGACCTTTTAGAGTGTATACATTAGAGTTTGTTTTTAAATTGCCTTGAGTTTTTGAGTCTCCTAAGATACAGCTGTCTTCAAGGTTAGAAGAAAAGAATCAAGACGTATTGGTCTGAGTTCTGAAAACTATGCTCACCCTTTAACCTCCTCATACTTTAAAATAATTATGTGATGGCTACATTGAAATATCACAGGGGTGAAGAAGAGATTTCTACTCTGGTATCTGAATGAATCATGAGAAATTGCATCTAGAAAAACCAAGTTTGTCTTAAACAATTAAGATTCGATAGTAATTATTAATTGCCTGTTGCGCCTCAGCAGAGCCAGTCCTAATAATGGAAATTGGAATGAGAGTATGTCATAAATTCTTCAATAACTTTTGTAGTCACTTAATTACAAGTAATGCATCATTAAAAATGTGACTGATATCATTTAAGATAAATTGTTAGGTATTAATTAATCTAGTACTCATTAAACATACATTAATCATGTTACTATGCATGTAAATTATTCTTTCAGAATTATACATTAAGAAATTTGAATTAACTGCAATCTTATATCCACTCTATAAAAGGTCATAATTAATAGTTATTCTGCTCCTATAATATATGTTCATAGAAATAAATGGATATAAAATTTTTAATAGATTTGTGTCCCTTCAGATGGTCTGATGGTAGTAGGACTAATGTCATTAGTATTCATTAACTTACATTTGGTTCTTTGTAATGGTCACCTCATGAAGCAATTTCCACTCTGCATGTTTTATAGATGTTTTTCATTCTTTCACTTGGAATAGTATGACTACTTCCTAAATTTGATGTTCTCACAGGTGGGGCTCTGTGAGATTTCCCCTTAACACAATGCATGTCTGTTGCTGCTATATTTGTTCAGGTCTCACTTAGACAGTGCTAGGGTAGGGGTATCATGTGTTGATAATTCCATATCTTCACCATTGTGGATAAATGCCACAAATTTTGTGAATATGCCAGTGCCACTAAAGGATACAGACCTTGTTTTCTTTGATTATATGAACAACAATGGTTTAACTAAATGAAATGGTAGTTCAATTTTATATTTTTGAAAAATGTCTGTGCGATTTGCCTAGCTGTTGAACTGATGTACAAGTCTAGCAAAAGTTCCATTTACCAAACATACTTAAGAGCACTTGGTTTTTGTTTTCTCAGTAAAAGCCATTCTGACTGGGTAAGGATAAATCTCAATGCAGCTACATTTCCCTTGTGGCTAACATGCTGAACATCTTTTAATATATTATTTTGGCCATTTGAATTTGTTCATTAAAAGTGCATTTGCCTATTTGCTGATTGGGTTATTCTTGTAGTATTTATTCTCTTTATATATTCTGGATATTAATTCCCTACCACATGAATAGTTGCCAAAAATATTCTCCCAGTCTGCATACTGTCTTTTTATTCTTTCACAATGCAAAATTGTTTTAACTTCCTGCGACTCTATTGTCAACATTTTGGTTATTTCTAGAGCTATTAAAGCGCTTGCCCCAGGCTCTCTGCTTATGCTTATACCTTGAAATGCTTTCTCTCAGTTTGCCTTTAGCAGTTTCAAAGTTAGGAGCTTTGCATTAAATTTTTAAATTCACTGTGAGTTTACTTTTAGGGAAAATGAGGTGTATGGATCAAGTTTCAGTCTTCAACATATGAATAGCTAGCTTTCACAGCATCCTTTCTTGTAGAGGCTCTCTTATCTAATGGAGATTTCTGCCATCTTTGTAAAGCTCAGATGGATGTAGTGACAAGAGTTTATTTCTGGGTCCTCTATTCTCTTCCACTTTATGTGTCTGCTTTTCTTCCCCTATCATACTGGTTTGGTTTTATGGATCTATTGTATAATCTAAAAGCAGGAGAATAATTGCAGTTGGAGAAATGGTTCAGTGGTTAAGAGCACTTGTTGCTCTTAAAGAGGATCAGGGTTAGATTTCCAAAACAAACATGGCACTTACAACCATCTGTAATTCCAGACAACTTGAAACCAGTTTCTGAATCCATACATGCCAGGTATGCAAGTGGTACACATTCATATATTCAGGCAAAATACCCATACATAAAAAATCCTTTGGGCCTCCAATGGAGGAGTTAAGCAAAGGACTGAAGGAGCTGAATGGGTTTGCAACCCCATAGAAAGAACAACAATATCAACCAACCAGACCCCCTAGAGTTCCCAGGGACTAAACCACCAACCAAAGAATATACCCTGAGGGATTCATGGCTCCAGCCACATATGTAGCAGAGGATGGTCTTGTCTGGCATCAATGGGAGGGGAGCCCCTTAGTCCTGTGGAAGGTTCGATAGATGTTCCAGTGTAGGAGAATGCTAGGACAGTGAGGCAGGAATGGGGAGGTGGGTGGAGGAGCACCGCGAGAGGTAGGGGGTGGGGCAGTGGTATAGGGGTTTTGAAGAGGGGAAACTGGGAAGGGACATGACATTTGAAAAGTAAATAAATAAAATAACCAATAAAAAATTAAAATATCAAGTGAAGGTCTTTTGTGTTTCCATATGAATTTGGAATTTTTCTTCTATTTATGAGAATATCATCAGTTATATGGGGATTGCAATGATTCTCTATATTGCTTTTAGCTATGTAGCCATTTTCAATGCATAAATTCTGTACCTATAAACATAGGTACCTATATATAAACATCTGTACCTATAAACCTATAAACATAAAATGTCATCTTCATTCTAATATTTTATTTTTAAAGTTTTTAAAATAATTTCCATTCTAATTTTCTTTTATGACTTTGGCTTATTCCTAGTTGTTTGCTTGGGGGTGGCCAACATTAACATTAGTAGAAAAAAAACTAATTATTATTGAATGCTATTTTTATCCTGCTACATTACTGAACTTGCTTATCAGATTTAAGAGTGTTGTAGTGAAGTCTTCAAAGAGTTTTTATATATCAGCTCATATCATCCACAAATAGAAACAATTAGATATGCTATTTCCCATTTATATCCTTATCTTTTGTCATATTCTCCTGGGTGAGATTTCAAGCACTAACTGAAAAAGAGTGGTAAAGGCAGCCAACTTGTTTGGGGTGAAATGCTTTCAGATTTTTCTCCATGCAATATGATGGTGGAAATCAATCTTTAATTATAGCTTCTATTATGTCAAAGTGAAATTCTCTTGTCTTACCTTCTTCAGGATTTCATTATGAAAGGAGGTCATATCTGCTCCTCACCTTTTCCTGCATGTATTAAGACAATTGTATGGGGAGTGGGGACACAGCTTGGTGGGTAAAGACCTTGCTGAGTAATCATGATGACCTAAGTTGGGAAACTCAGCACCTATATAAAAATCTAGGCATGGCCATACACATCTGTAACCCTAGCATTTGGGTTGGGTGTGATCAATATTAACAATATTTCTGAAGCCATATTTCTTCCAAGCCAATAAGTCTAGCTAAAATATACTGAGATCCAAATGCAGTAAGAGATATTGGCTTAGGAGGTTATGGGGCATCAGGGGCAGCAATAGAGAAATAGAATGATCTCTTACTCCAGTCTCCATAGACATGTATATAACACACACACACACACACACACACACACACACACACACTTGCATCGTATTTTTCTTGACTGACACTATTGATTTATATGAGTTGAAACCATTTTCCATCAATATACATACATCATCTCTTAATGTATTATTGATCATGGCTTGCAGTGCTTTTGAGGATACTTTCTATGTACATTGGGAAATTGACCTAGACCTTTATTTTAATGTTGTATCCATCTCTGTAGCATCAGAAGACTACCAGCTTCATACAGTTACTTTGGTAGTATTCTTTGTCTTCATAGTTCATGGAATCATTTGAGAAATAATACTGTTAGTTATTTTAATGCTATTCTTTCTCACATATTATATCTTGATAAAGATTGCTGCTTCACTCCTCTCAAGCCAGTTTTTCCATATTCCCCTTGCAATTTGGATCCAGCCTTTTGTGTACCTTATTATAAAATAAATGGGCTTCTATGCTATAATAATATAATATATAGTTTAATTTAATATAATATATTATGAAAAACAAAACTAACAAATTTGGGAAAACAATCAGAAGGAACAGAGCCCAATAGAGGGTATAAAAACCAGAGACTTATTCATACATTCAGAGATCACATGTAAACACTAACCTGGAAGCCATGACACGTATGCAAAGGGCACTACCTCCTCTTCCTTAGAGTTCCCAGAGTCCTGAGGGGAGGGATTTGGTGGAGCTAACCCATTTAGGGCAGTGTGTCTTTCATCCTCAGCATAATGTCTGGCTATGGGTCTCTGTATTTGTTCCCATCTGCTGCAGGACGAAACCTCTCTGATGATCTGAACAAGAGACTGGTCTATGATTATAACAATGTCATTAGGAGTCATTCTATTGCTACTTCTTCTTTAGAACAGTATTATTTAGTTTTATCCTAGGTCCCTGGGCTATCTAGTCTGATTCTTTATTACCTAAGCAGAACATTATATGGGTTCCATCTAAAAGAGTGGAACTTAAGTCAAATGAATTGGTTAGTTACTCACACAAAGCCTATGTAATCATTGCACTAGCATATTGTAGGTCAACGGTTCTGTGTCTGTGCTCGTGATTATGCTTCTCCCTTGATAGCCTGCACAGTAGCTTCCTATATTAAAGACACTAGCACACTTTAAAAAAGTTCTAGGTAGACACCAGCTCAACTTCTCCACGTTCAATGAGTAGTGGAGGTATTATCTTCAGCAATGGGACCCTGCCATCAGTTTTTGAAGAGCAACTTCTAGTCTTGACAACAAGCTGGGTTTTGTTGGAGGCTTGGTTCCCATGGGACCAACTTTGGCCAACTCAATTAGAAATAACCTAATCTTGGTACCAGAAGCTTTAATTGGTGGCAAGAGATGTCTAGTTGGTGCTCTGTCTCCCCATCATTCCATTATTTAGCTAATTCAATTAGATCTTCTTCACATATGCACATATTTTATAAAACTTCTACTGTATTAGGTTTTCATACCCCTCTTAAAGGCAGTTGATTTTAGCTGTTTCTCCCACATATTCCTTCCATTATTCCCTCTTCCTACCTCCACTCATTCAAACCCACTCCCCCACTCTCCCTATCCTCTATCTATAATTATCTATTCTGTTTTTCCTATCCTAATGAGAGCTATTTGTTCCTATTCCCTTACTCTTTGGTTCTATAGACTATAGTATGGTTATAATTGACTAAGAGCTAATATCCACATGTAATACATGTCATATTTGTCTTTCTCAGTCAGGGATATAACACTCAAGAAGATTTTTTCTAGTCCCATCCATTTACTTGCAAAGGTCATTATTTCATTTTTCACAGCTAAGTAATATTCCATTGTGAGAATGTACCACATTTTCTTTATCCATTTATCTGTTGAGAGACAACGAGGATGTTTCTAATCTCTGGCGATTATGAATAGAGAAACACTAAACATGATTGAGCAAGTGTCTCTGTGATAGGATAAAACATCCTTTGGGTATATATCCAAGAGTGGTATAGTCGGATTAGTGAGGTAGATCAATTTTAACTTCCTGAGAAATTACCAAATAATTTCCGTAGTGGATTATTTGTTTTCTTGATATCTCATTTTTGAATCGTTACTAGCCCTCTATTAAATGTGCAACTCCACTTTTCCATTCTGTAGCTGCTTCTTTGTCTAAGTCACAGTGTCCTTTGCAATGCAAAAGCTTCTCAGTGTCATGATGTCACATTTATTAATTGTTGATGTTACTGTCTATGCTGGTGATGTTCTGGTCAGACAGTAGTATCCTATGCCAATGAGTTCATTCCACTGTCTCATCTATTAGGTTCAGTATATCTGGTTTTATGGTGAGGTCTTTGATCCATTTGAAGTTGAATTTTGTGCAAAGTGATAAGTATGGTTCTATTAGCATTCATCCACATGTAGACATCCAGTTTGACCAATACCTGTTGCTGCATAAGCTGTCTTTTCTCCAGTGTATAGTTCTGGCTTCTTTATCAAATACCAGGTGTCCATAGCTATGTGTATTTACATCTGACTATTCAACTTGATTCCACTAATCAAAATGCCTATTTTGTGCCAATACCATGATAATTTTATTACTATAGCTCTGTGATACAATTTGACATTAGGAGTGGTATCAGAGACTCAACAAACAAAATTGTTTTGTGCTGGGAGCTGACACAGAAGTGGGGATACATTGGCAAGGGAAATGAGGCGGTCCACAGGAGGAAGAAGAACACAGTGTTCCACCACAATTTGCCAGTTTCCTAGGAATGGCAGCAGAGAGTGAAGAGAGGCTACAACAGGAAGTCTGCAACAGAGAGGAGAAGGAAACTGAAGGGTTAGATATGTAGAAGGGAAGGGAGAAGGAGAATCTGAAGTTAAGCCATCTGCTCAATCACTAATTTGCTTCTCTGGCAAACTTGGCTAGAATGTACCCAGAGAATTCCCTTTAAGTTTGAGGGCTGAGATAATAGAATGAGTAAGAGAGGCAGGAGAGAAAAATCTGCATGAACACTTGAAGATGGGTGCAGAGAGGAAGGGAAGGGCACCGCAAGTGATCTGCTACAGAGCTGTGGATGACACTGGGGATCTGGGGATTGGAATTGTAAAAACAAAAAAAAGAGGGAGACATGAAAATCTGTAGTTAGCCTACCTGCTTCCTGGCTAAGTGGCCTGCAGGTTTCCAGAGAATGTCTCCAGGAGGTGAAGGCTGTGATAAATGGAGGAATAAGGGAAAGATTAGAGGAGAAAAATTATTGATTCATTGGAGATGGCAGCAGAGACCAAGAGGAAGCTATAGTGGTTGGTCTGTATGACTAAGACTGGGGATCATACTTGGAGAAGAGGAGGGAGAGAGCTAAGTAGATATCTCCAGTTAGCCTGCCTGCTTCCCTGGATGGAGTCAGTATTTGTTATCGTTAAAGGCTAGATGAATTTATCAGAGAATAATCTGAATGTGGACTCCATCATAGGCTTGTGAATGGGAGCTTCATGAACATTTACAGAGAGATTGAACTTTGCTCATGGGAAGAAATGACTTGCATCTCCTTTTAAAGTATCTTGGTAGCATCATTCCACCCTGCCACCACAATCACACACAGGACACTTGAATCATTAGATGGCAAATGGTAGTAAGATTATTTGAAATTTTTGAAGGTTTAAATATTAAGAATGAGCAACGATTTTAGAATACCCTTTAAAATGGATGTCTTGTTTTGTACCAACTAACATTTTTCAAAGAAAAGAAAAAAACATTCTAATCTTAATACATCAAAAACATACAGTAACTACTTATATAGATACAGATTTATATTCCTAACATCATATATACTTCATATACTGACAATCATAACATAATTTTTAATTTTCTGATGGAGTGAAAGCATAGTTATATAATCATTCTGTTTTTCATTCTCAGTTCAAGCTATCATAAATTACATAACTACTCAACACCTTGTTATAAAATAAGATTACTTTTAAAGTCTCTTCCCCACTCTATGTTCATCACTCTATGTTAAAAGGGATCTTATCTCATCTATGTTGCTTGGTAAATTGGATGCATTAACTGCCTTTTTGGCTCATGATGCTTAAAAGTTTTTATAGGGTCATCAAGGCATAGTCTCGCCATAAATATAGAAACTTCAGTGTGTATAAAGGAAATAAATACTAACACTGATTAGTGATGTCTGGGAAAGAACAAAATGCACAATTGAAGTATTATGAACTAAATTCTCTCAAACCAATCGATTTATCCCCAAAAGTACAAGTTAACAAGTGACAACAGAGAATATCATAATGCAAAGAATATATTAGTACTATATAGCAAAACAACATGTTTAATATGCTTTAGTCAAGCAACCAAAACATATAAGTTGATCTATTTTTTAAAAGAATCAACTATTAAAAACAAGTAGCATGTAGTATACTAATGATGATATACTGTTTTCAGGTATTTATGAATTACAAATATCATTTAAGAATTTTAAATACAACCTACTAAATAGACTTATTATAAAGTAAGGAAAAGAACATTGGCCATGTGTTTACTGGGAGCTTCTCACACAACAGTAGCCCCATACTGTGGAACATCATATTTTTTTCCATCAACTAACCTTATATAAAAAAGGAATCATACCAGAAAAATTTCAAGGTTTTGCAGTAACATTAATAAAGAAGTTAAAGCTGTATATTCCCAACCCTCAAACCTTAACATTTATATACGTGATATTTGTGGTAACCTTTAAATCACATACATGCCTTATAATCTTTACACATTCATTCCAGCAATGTATGTTCTTTCTTTTATTATGCTTCTGATATGCTTATCTGAATAGTAATAAAAGTAATCAGTAGCAGTACAGACTCAGAGATCACCATGATCTCAGGGGGCAGCTCAGAACAATTCCATCAATATGGCCCCTTGCCATATTAACACACACACACACACACACACACACACACACACACACATGATTTCTGCTCTGTTGGGACCTATTTGAAAATATTATGTTTCTTGTGAGCTTATATTATTATCCAGAGGCTGTGTTCAGGGTCTGTGCTATCATCAGACACCATTTTGAAGTCCATGTTTCATGTTCCCATTGACTACAAAGAGCAAGGAAGCTGCAGATGCATAGTTGATTGGGAGGAACATGCATGGTTTCTGTGACAACCCTTACCTCCACTTCAACCTCAACCCAAGAAAAGTTATAGCCTAGGCAGGAAGCCATCAAAGAGAAGTCTTAAGTGTATGCTGAAGTGTAGCCCTCCACAGTGGATAACTTCTGGCAGGGATAAAGGAGAAGAATGAATCAGTTTTATTTAAGGGGGTGGGTCAACTTAAAGTTTGACCATGCTCTAGTTAGTGAGTATATAGATAACACAAATTGAACTTTTTTCTATTTTCCTTCTTATTGTATTTTAATTTTTATATATTTTTTGCTATTTTTTAATTTTGAAGGAGGGCGCATCACAAGGTGATGGGGAAGACATGGAAGAAATATGAAATGAATGTGGTCAGGGAGCATGATGTAAACTTCTCAAAGAATGAATGAAAATATAATATTTTAAAAAGGATTCTGGCCTAAGCAGTGTGCTATGCCCAGCAGACTACCATTCTCCTGCCACCTCTTCATCCAAGTCCATCAGACCTTTGGATCCTAAACCATACAGATCCAGCATCTGATTATGCAGAAATATACAGCCCAAGGGTATCCACCAGAGACTTGCCACACCAGGACCATCGAGTTTAAACATACTCACACTACCTACTGCATCCTGGGACCAAAGCCATCCAAATGGCTGAAGGATCTCAAAAGAACACAATCAACAAAGCCAGGATTATATGACACTGTCAGAACACAGCCACCCTGCCACATACAGCAAGCCTTGGAAATTATAACACAAAGAACAAGATAATTACCTTAAACCAAATCTTATAAAGATGATAGAGGCCTTTAATGAGGACATGAATGAATCCCTTAAAGGAATACAGGAAAATACAATCAAACAGGAAGAGGCTTTAGAGAGGAAACAAATAAGTCCATTAAAGATATACTGGAAAATACAATGACATAGGGGAAGTAAATAAATAAAACTCTGCAGACCTGAAAATGGAAAAAGAAGCAATAAAGAAAATCCAAACAGAGGAAATCCTGGAGATGGAAAATATAGGGAAGAAACCAGGAACAACAGAATACAGGAGATATCAGAGAGAACCTGTGGCACAGAAGATACAATATAAGAAATGTATACATTACTCAAAGAAAATGTTACAGCTAAAAACTTTCTGAAACAAAACATCCAGGAAATCTGAGATATCACAAAAAGACATAAACTAAAAGTAGCAGAAATTGAAAAAGGTGAAGAGTCCCAGCTCCAAGGCCCAAAAGATGCTCTCAACAATACCATAGAAGAAAACTTTCCCAACTTAAGGAAATAGATGACTATAAATATACAAGAAGCTCTCGCAGAACACCAATTAGACTGGAACAGAAATTAAATTCTCCAAGCACATAATAATCAAAACATAAAATCTGCAAAACAAAGAGAAAATACTAAAAGTGTAACTGGAAAAAGTCCAAGTAACATATAAATCAGACTTACCAGAATTACATCCAGCTTCTCAACAGAGATTCTCAAAGGTAAAGGGGCCAGGACAGATGTGATTCAACTTCTAAAATATTACAGGTGCCAATCTAGACTACTATACCCAGGAAAATTCTCAATCACCATAGATGGAAAAGACAGATATTTCAAGACAAATTCAAATTTAAACAATATCTATATACAAATCCAGCCTTACAAAAAAATACCAGAAGAAAAACTCTAACTGAAGATGGATAACTACAGCCAAGAAAACATAGGAAATAAGTAATTTCATACCAGGAAAAATAAAAAAGCACTCATAAACACACACATACACATACACACACACACACACACACACACACACACACTACCACCACCACCACCAAAATCAAAATAACAGGAAATAATAATCACTGGTCATTAATATCATTCAACATAAGTGGTCTCAATTCCCCCCAATAAAATGGCAGAAGCAAACAGAATGGATACAAAAATGGGATCTGAGGTCTGTCATAACCAGGTTCACATGTGAGACATCAACCCTACCCCAATATATGGCCTAACTGGGACCCCAATGGGTCCCAAAAGAAGCAGGAACTATATTCCCTGCAGGAAACATGTCCTGATTCCAGCTCACAACTATGCCCAGGGCAGACTGGGAAATCTAGACTTGCTGTAGAGACAACTGATTCAAGGAGGTTGTCTATATGCAGGCTAACAGGAAGGGCAGGCTCCAGTCAGAGACATATTGGCCAGTTATCATGAGAAATAACTAGATGCTGAGAGACAAGCATAATAACAGAAGTAACAGAAACCAATTCTATTTGGTGCCATTGGTACCCAATTCTTCCACAACATGAAGGCCTGATTACCTAACACTCCTGAAAAGCAAGATGCTGGCCTAAAACCCCATCTCCTGGAGATTATAGAAGACTTTACTGCGGACATAAATAATTTCCTTAAGAAATGCAGAACACAGGAAAACAGGTAGATGCCCTTAACACAGAAACATATAAATCTCTTAAAGAAATACAGGAAAACACAATCAGACAGGTGAAAGAATTAAACAAAAATGCCCATAATATAAACGTGAAAATAGAAACAACAAAGAAATCACAAAGGGAGACAACCCAGAAGATAGAAAACCTAGAAAAGAGAGCATTCACCACCAACAGAATACAAGAGATAAAAAAGAGACTCTCAGGCATAGAAGATACCATAGAAGTTATTGACATGACAGTCAAAGAAAATACAAAGTGCAAAAAGCTCCTAATCCAAAACATCCAGGAAATTCAGGACAAAATGAAAAGACCAAACCTAAGAATAGTAGGTATAGAAGAGAGGGAAGATTCCCAATTCAAAAAGCCAGATAACAAATTTAACATCATAGAAAAAAACTTCCTTAACCTAAAGAAAGAGATGGCCATAAACATACAAGAAGCCTAGGGAACAACAAATAGAATGGACCAAAAAATAAATTCCTCCTGTCACATAATAATCAGAACAGTAAATACACAGAACAATAAAAAAGAACACTAAGAGAGGTAAGAGAAAAAGGCCAAGTAACATATAAAGGCAGACCTATCTGAATTTCAACAGACTCTAAAGGACAGACGACCTTTAGAACAGATGTCAGGCAGACCTTAAGAGAACATCAATGCCAGCCCAGGTTACTATACCCAGCAAACCTCTCAACCACTTTACATGGAGAAAACCAAGATATTCCATAACAAAACCAAATTGAAACAATATCTTTCCACTAATGCATTCCTTCAGTAGATAATAAGAAACTCCAACACAAGAAGGGAAACTACAAGGAAAATCAAGAAATTAATCGTCTCACAACAAACCCAAGAGAGAACCACTCAAATATAATACCACCTTTAACAACAAAAATAACAGGAACAACCAACAATCACTGATTTTAATATCTCTCAATATCAATAGATTAAATTCAGCAATAAAAAGACATAGAGTCTTATACCAGCAGTCTCCATCTTGCCGCTGGGCCACTGGTAGAGAGGCTCAGGTATTCAGACTTAATCTGTGACTACCATCGGGTGGGAACCTGCCAGGCTCACACCAGTAGTCAGAGCCGGGCGGCTCGGCAGAACATCTCCACAGCCACCAGGCCGTGCACCAACACGGCTGGGAGCTGCTTGCCCCATGGTTCTCCCAGGCCCCTACACTGGCGGTCTCCATCTTGCCGCCGGGTCACCAGTTGGGAGGCGCAGGTATCCAGACTTAATCTGTGATTACCATCGCTCGAGTGGGAACCTGCCAGGCTCTCACCAGTAGCCAGTGCTGGGGCAGCTCGGCAGAACATCTCCAAGGCCACCAGGCTGTGCACCAATGTGGCTGGAGGCTGCCTGCCCCGCAGTCCTCCTGGGGCCCTTGCAGTAGAGGTCAGTCTCCATCTTGCCGCCAGACCACCTGTGGAGAGGCCCAGGTAGGCAGACATAATCTGTGACTACCATCACTCTGGTGGAAACCTGCCAAGCTAGCGCCAGTAGCCAGTGCTGGGGCAGCTCGGCAGAACATCTCCATGGCCACCAGGGCGTGCACCAACGCGGCTAGAAGCTGCTTGCCCCGTGGTCCTCCCAGGCCCTACACCAGTGGTCTCCATCTGGTCGCCAGGTCACTAGTAGAGAGGCTCAGGTATCCAGACTTAATCTGTGACTGTCATCACTCAGGTGGAAACCTGCCAGGCTCTCGCCAGTGCCCAGTGCCCAGGCTGCTCGGCGGGACATCTCCATGGCCACTCGGCCTTACACCAAATCGGTTGGGAACTGCCTACCCTGAGTTCCTCTCAGCTCTCGCAACAGTGGTCTCCATCTTGCCGCCTGGTCAACAGTAGAGAAACAACAGGCAGGCCCAGCCTCACAGGAGGTTCAAACTCAAGCCAGTGACAACAAGGCCACTAACACCAGAGATAAGCAGATGGCAAAAGGCAAATGTAGGAACGTTACTAACAGAAATCAAGGCAGCATGCCAGCATCCGAACCCAGTTCGCCTACAACAGGAAGTCCTGGATAACCCAACACCAGAAAAACAAGATTTGGATCTAAAAAGGTCAGGATGCTGATAGCTGAACACATAGATAAATCTCTTAAAGAAATACAGGAGGAAATGGATCAAAAATATGAAGCCCTTTCAAGGCAAACACAAAAATCACTTAAAGAAATTCAGGACAATATGGATCAAAAAATAGAAGCTGTCTTAGTTAGGGTTTTACTGCTGTGAACAGACACCATGACCAATGCAAGCTTTATAAAAGACAACATTTAATTGGAGCTGGCTTACAGGCTCAAAGGTTCAGTCCATTGTCATCAAGGCAGAAACATGGCAGCATCCAGGCAGATATGGTGCAGGAGGAGCTGAGAATTCTATCTCTTCATCTGAAGGCAGCTAGTGGAAGACTGACTTCCAGGCAACTAGGGTAAAGGTTTTAAGCCCACACACACAATGACACGCCTACTCCAACAAGGCCACACCTCCTAATAGTGCCACACCCTGGGAAAGCATATACAAACCATCACAGAAGCCAATAATGAGGAAGTACAAAAATCACTTAAAGAAATACAAGAGAACATGGGCAACAAGTAGAAGTTATGAAAGAGGAAACACAAAAATCTTGTAAAGAATTACATGAAAATGCAAACAAGCAAGCGAAAAATCTGAGCAAAACCATCCAGAATCTAAAAACAGAAGAAGAAACAACTAAGAAATTGCAAAGGGAGACAACTTTGGAGATAGAAAACCTTGGGAAGAAATCAGGGGCCATAGATGCAAATATCAACAATAGAATACAAAAGATAGAAGAAAGAATCTCAGATGCCGCAGATACTATAGGAACAATTGATTCAACAGTCAAAGAAAATGCTAAATGCAAAAAGCTTGTAACCCAAAACATCCAGGAAATCCAAGACACAATCAAAAGACCAAACCTAAGGATTATAGGTATAGATGAGAGTGAAGATTTACAATTTAAAGGGCCAGCAAATATCTTCTACAAAATTATGGAAGGAAACTTCCCAAAACTAAAAAGAGAGATGTCCATGAATATACAAGAAGCCTACAGAACTCCAAACAGACTGGACTAGAATAGAAATACCTCCTGTCTTATAATAATCAAACCCCCAAATTTACTAAACAAAGAAAGAATATTAAGGGCAGTAAGAGAAAAAGGTCAAGTAACATATAAAGGAAGACCTATCAGAATTATACCAGACTTCTCACCTGAGACCATGAAAGCTAGAAGATCCTGGGCAGATATCATGCAAAATCTAAGAGAACACAAATTTCAGCCAAAACTACTATACCTAGCAAAACTCTCAATCGCCATAGATGGGGAAATCAAGGTATTCCATGACAAAACCAAATTTGCACGATATCTTTCCACAAACCCAGCCTTACAAAATAGGGGAAAAACACCAACACAAGGAGGGAAACTACACCCAGGAACAAGCAAGATAGAAACCTCCTCTCATCACACCCAAAAGAAGATAACCTCTCAAATATAAAAAGTAATTATAAAAATGTCAGGAGGTAATAATGACTATTCCTTAATATCTCTTAACATCAATGGACTCAATTCCCCCAATAAAAAGACATAGACTAACAGACTGGATATGGGAACAGGACCCTACATTTTGCTGCATACAAGAAACACATCTCAGTGTCAAAGACAAACATTACCTTATAGTAAAAGGCTGAAAGACAATTTTACAAGCAAATGGTCTCAGGAAACAAGCTGGAGTAGCCATTCTAATATCAGATAAAATTAACGTTCAACCTAAAGTCATCTAAAGAGACCCGGAAAGTCACTTCTTGCTGGTCAAAGGGAAAACCCACCAAAAAGAACTCTGAATACTGAACATCTATGGTCCAAATGCAAGGGCACCCTCATTCATAAAAGAAATTTTACTAAAGATTAAAGCACGCATTGCACCTAACACAATAATTGTGGGTGACTTCAACACTACACTCTCCTCAACTGACCAATCAGAAAATCAGAAACTAAACAGGGACACAGTGAAACTAATTGAACCTTTGGACCAATTGGATTTAACAGATATATATATAGAACATTTCATCCTAAAGCAAAAGAATACACCTTTTTCTCAACACCGCATGGTACCTTCTCCAAAATCGATCATATAATTGGTCACAAGACAGATGTCAACAAATACAAGAAGACTGAACTACTCCCATGCCTCCTATCAGATCACTATGGAGTAAGAGTGGTCTTCAATAGCAACAAAAACAACAGAAAGCCCACATACACATGGAAACTGAACAATACTCTATTCAATGACACCTTGGTCAAGGAAGAAATAAAGAGAGAAATCAAAGACTTTTTTAGAATTAAATGAAAATGAATGTACAACCTACCCGAATCTATGGGACACAATGAAAGTAGTGCTAAGAGGAAAACCCATAGCCCTGAATGCCTCCAAAAAGAAACAGGAGAGAGCATATACTAGCAGCTTAACAGCACACCTGAAAGCCCTGGAACAAAATGAAGCTAATTCACCCAGGAGGAGTAGAAGACAGGAAATCATCAAACTAAGGGCTGAAATCAATCAAGTAGAAACAAACAAAGAGAACCATACAAAGAATCAACAAAACCAAGAGCTGGTTCTTTGAGAAAATCAACAAGACAGATAAACCCTTAGCCAGACTAACCAAAGGGCACAGAGACAGTATCCAAATTAACAAAATTAGAAATGAAAAGGGGGATATAACAACAGAAACTGAGGAAATTCAAAAAAATCATCAGATCCTACTACAAAGGTCTATATTCAAAACAACTGGAGAATCGGGAGGAAATGGACAATTTCCTAGACAGATACAAAATACCAAAATTAAATCAGAATCAACTAGATCAGCTAAACAGTCCCATAACCCCAAGAGAAATAGAAGGGGTAATAGAAAGTCTCCCAACCAAAAAAAGTACGGGACCAGATAGATGGTTTACTGCAGAATTCTATCAGAACTGCAAAGAAGACCTAACACCAATACTCTTCAAACTATTCCACAAAATAGAAACAGAAGGAACACTGCCCAACTCGTTCTACAAAGCCACAATTATGCTGATATGAAAACCACACAAAGATCCTACAAAGAAAAAGAACTACAAGCTAATTTTCCTTATGAATATTGATGCAAAAATACTAAATAAAATTCTTGCCAACCGAATCCAAGAGCACATCGAAACAATGATTCACCATGATCAAGTAGGCTTCATCCGAGGGATGCAGTGATGGTTCAATATACGGAAATCCATCAATGTAATCCACTACATAAAAAAACTAGAAGAAAAAAACCACATGGTCATTTCATTAGATGCTGAAAAAGCATTTGACAAAATTCAGCATACTTTCATGCTAAAAGTCCTGGAAAGAACAGGAATTCAAGGCCCATACATAAATATTGTAAAAGCAATAAACAGCAAACCAGTAGCTAACATCAAAATAAATGGAGAGAAACTTGAAGCAATCCCACTAAAATCAGGGACTAGACAAGTCTGTCCTCTCTCTCACCATATCTTTTCAATATATACTTGAAGTTCTAGCAAGAGCAATTAGACCACATAAGTAAGTCAAAGGGATACAAATTGGAAAGGAAGAAGTCAAACTATCACTATTTGCAGATGATATGATACTATACTTAAGTGACCCAAAAAAAATCCACCACAGAACTCCTACAGCTGATAAACAACTTCAGCAAAGTGGCTGGTTATAAAATCAACTCAAGCAAATCAGTAGCCTTCCTGTACTCAAAGGACAAGCAGGCTGAGAAAGAAGTTAGGGAAATAACACCCTTCACAACAGCCACAAACTATATAAAGTATCTTGGCGTGACTCTAACCAAACAAGTGAAAGATCTGTATGACAGGAACTTCAAGTCCTTGAGGAAAGAAAATGAATAAGACCTCAGGAAATGGAAAAATATTTCATGCTCTTTGATTGGCAGGATCAATATAGTAAAAATGGCCATCTTGCCAAAAGCAATCGACAGATTCAATGCAATGCCCATCAAAATCCCAAATCAATTCTTCATAGATCTAGAAAGAGCAATTCTCAAATTCGTCTGGAATAACAAAAAACCCAGGATAGGTAAAACTATTCTCAACAATGAAAGGACTCCTGGGGAAATCAATATCCCTGACCTCAAGCAGTACTACAGAGCAATTGTGTTAAAAACTGCATGGTATTGGTACAGCAACAGGCAAGTAGATCAATGGAATAGGATTGAAGACCCAGAAATGAACCCACAGACTTATGGTAACTTGATCTTTGATAAAGGAGCTACAACCATCCAGTGGAAAAAAGATAGCCTTTTCAACAATTGGTGCTGGTTCAACTGGAGGTTAACATGCAGAAGAATGTGAATTCACTCACTCTTATCTCCTTGTACTAAGATCAATTCCAAGTGGATCAAGGACCTCCACATAAAACCAGACACACTGAAACTAATAGAAAAGAAACTGGGGAAGACCCTGGGGGACATGGGCACAGGGGGAAAGTTTCTGAACAGAACACCAATAGCTTATGCTCTAAGATCAAGAACTGACAAATGGGACCTCATAAAATTACAAAGTTTCTGTAAGGCAAAGGACATGGTCAGAAGGACAATACAGTAATCCACAAATTGGGAAAAAATCTTCACCAACCCCACATCTGACAGAGGGCTAATATCCAATATATACAAAGAACTCAAGAAGTTAGACCCCAAAGAATCAAATAACCCTATCAAAAAATGGGGTACAGAGCTAAACAAAGAATTTTCACCAGAAGAAATTTGGATGGCTGTGAAGCACCTTAAGAGATGTTCAACATCATTAGTCATCAGAGAAATGCAAATCAAAGCAACCCTGAGATTCTACCTCACATCAGTCAGAATGGCTAAGATTAAAAACTCAAGAGACAACAGGTGCTGGCAAGGATGTGGAGAAAGAGTAACACTCCTACACTGTTGGTGGGATTGCAAAATGGTACAACCACTCTGGAAATCAGTCTGGTGGTTCCTCAGAAAATTGGGCATGACACTTCCAGAGGACCCTGTCATACCACTCCTGGGCATATACCCAGAGAATTCCCCTGCATACAATAAAGACACATGCTCCACTATGTTCATAGCAGCCTTATTTATAATAGCCAGAAGTTGGAAGGAGCCCAGATGTCCCTCAAAGGTGGAATGGATACAGAAAATGTGGTATATTTATACAATGGAATACTACTCAGCAATTAAAAATAATGAATTCATGCAATTTGTAGGCAAATGGTTGGACCTGGAAAATATCATCCTAAGTGAGTTAACCCAATCACAAAAGAATACACATGAAATGCAATCACTGATAAGTGGATATTAATGAGCCCAAAAGCTCTGAATACTCAAGGCATAATAACAAGTGAAAAGACTCCCAAGAAGAGGGAAGGAGAGGATCCTGGTCCTGAAAAGCCTGGATCCAGTTTTGTAGGAGAGTACCAGAACAGAGAAATGGCGGGCGGGGGGTGATTGGGGAATAGACGGGGATTGGGGGGAAGAGGACTTATGAGACATATGGTGAGGGGGAAACTGGGAAGGAGAAAGCCTTTTGAATGTAAACAAAGAATATAGAAAATTAAAATAAGAAGGAGCATTAAAAAAAGACATAGGCTAACAGACTGGATATGTTAAAAAAAAAAAAGAGGAAACAAAAGGAAAAATCATTTTGCCACATACAGGAAATAAACTTCGGTAACAAAAAAAAAAAAAGAAACTATCTCAGAGTAAAATCAAGTAAAATTGGTTTTTAATCAAATGGTCACTCGAAACAAGGGGAAATATTCTAAAATCCAGTAAAATAAACTTTCATCTTAAAGTTAACAAAAGAGATGGGGAATGACATTCAGCAAAGGAAAAATCCATGTGTTATTAAAGTTCATAACACACACTGAACCTCACACAATAATAGTGGGAGATGAGGCCTTAACATTCCACTCCGACTCTCACCAGTGAACAGATCATGGAAACAGAAACTAAACAGAGACACAGTGAAACTAACAGAAGTTATGAACAAAATGTATTTAACAGATATCTACAGAACATTTCTCCTTAAAACAAAAGCATATACCCTCTTCTCAGCACCTCATGCTACCTTCTCCAAAATGGGCTATATACTCAGACACAAAACAAGCCTCAACCAATAAAAGAACGTAGAATTAATCCTATGTATTCTATCAGACCACCATGGAATAAGGCAGGCCATCAAAAACAATAAAACCATCAGAAAGTCTACATACTCATGAAAACTGAACAACTCTCGACTCAATGATAACTTGGTCATGGAAGAAAGGAAGGAAGGAAGGAAGGAAGGAAGGAAGGAAGGGAGGGAGGGAGGGAGGGAGGGAGGGAGGGAGGGAGGGAGGGAGGGGGGAAGGGAGGGGAGGGAGGGAGGGAGAGAGAGAGAGAAAGAGAAAAGAAAGAAAAAAAGACTCTCTAGAATTTAATGAAAATGAAGGCACAGCATACCCAAACTTACAGGACACAATGAAATCAGTGCTGAGAGAAAAATTCATTGTACTGAGTGCCTTCATTAAAAAATTGGAGAGATCCCACACTGGCAACTTAACAGCATATCTGAAATCTCTAGAATAAAAAGAAACAAACATACCCAAGAATAGAAGACATCAGACTCATGGTTGAAATCAACCAATTAGAAACAAAGAGAACTATAAAAAGAATCAAACCAACACCCTCTTAGAGGCAAAGGGGGGGTAGTTGCAGAGGGGTGACTGGGAAAGGGAACAACATTTGAAATGTTAATGACTTTATTTATTAATTAATATTTTGAAAAATGGAAAAAACAAAGAAACAAACAATCCATCATTCTGTTGCATACAAGAAACACACCTCAGCCATAAATAACTACATTATCAGAATAAATGAATGGACAATAGTTTTACAAGCAAAGGGACTCAAGAAGTAAGTTGGAGGAGCCATTCTAATATCTAATAAAATAGACTTTAAACTAAAATTATTCAAAAGAGATAGGGAAGATACTCCATACTCATCAATGGAAAAATTACCAAAATGATATCTTAATTCTGAACCCCAAACACAAAGGCACCCACTTTTGTAAAAGAAACATTACTAAAGATTAAATTGCACAACAAACCCCACACATTAATAGTGGGATATTTCAATGCCCCATTCTCACCAATT
This sequence comes from Apodemus agrarius, assembly GCA_964023405.1. Classification (NCBI taxonomy): domain Eukaryota; kingdom Metazoa; phylum Chordata; class Mammalia; order Rodentia; family Muridae; genus Apodemus; species Apodemus agrarius. The sequence continues at coordinate 54,701,888 of OZ030023.1, read as the reverse complement.
GACAGGATATCCAGACAAAAACTAAACAGAGAAAAATGAAGCTAACAGGTATTATAAATCAAATGGACATCTATAATATATTTCACACAAACACAAAAGAACAAACTTTCTTATATATATAATATATATATATTCTATATTTTTTGTTTACATTCCAAAGGCTTTCCCCTTTCCTAGTTCCCCCCTCACCATATGTCCCATAAGTCCTCTTCCCTCCGCCCATTCCCCAATCACCCCCCCCCATTTCTCTGTTCTGATACTGTCCTACAAAACTGGATCCAGGCTTTTCAGGACCAGGATCCTCTCCTTCCTTCTACTTGGGAATCTTTTCACTTGCTAATTATGCATTGAGTATTCAGAGCTTTTGGGCTCATTAATATCCACTTATCAGTGATTGCATTTCATGTGTATTCTTTTGTGATTGGGTTAAATCACTTAGGATGATATTTTCCAGGTCCAACCATATGCCTACAAATTGCATGAATTCATTATTTTTAATTGCTGAGTAGTATTCCATTGTATAAATATACCACATTTTCTGTATCCATTCCTCCTTTGAGGGATATCTGGGGTCCTTCCAACTTCTGGCTATTATAAATAAGGCTGCTATGAACATAGTAGAGGATGTGTCTTTATTGTATGCAGGGGAATTCTCTGGGTATATGCCCAGGAGTGCTATGACAGGGTCCTCTGGAAGTGTCATGCCCAATTTTCTGAGGAACCACCAGACTGATTTCCAGAGCGGTTGTACCATCTTGCAATCCCACCAACAGTGGAGGAGTGTTCCTTTTTCTCCACATCCTTGCCATCACCTGTTGTCCCTTGAGTTTTTAATCTTAGCCATTCTGACTGGTGTGAGGCAGAATCTTCTCAGCACTTCATGGATTCTTCTCCAAAACTGAACATACACTCCATCACAAAGCAATTCTCAACCAATACAAGAAAATTGAGTTAATGTCTTGTATCTTATCAGACCACCATGGATTAAAGCTGGACTTCAATAACCACAGAAAAACTAGAAAGCCAACACACTCTTGGAAATCCAACAACTCTCTACTTAATGACTTTTGATAATCCAATGAAAATGAAGTCACAGCATATGCAAATATATGGGACACAATAAAAGCAGTCCTAAGAGGAAAGTTCATAGCACTAAGTGCCTCTGAAAAGAAATAGCATCTGCCTCTGTATTTGTAATACTCTTGCAGGGCCCCTCTGGAGACAACCATTGTGCCCCAAGACTACCAGGGACTGAACCATCAACCAAGGGGCACACATGGTTAGAGCCAAAAATTTGGCAGAGGAAGGCCTTGTTGGGCATCAGTGGGAAGAATGGTCCTTGGTCAGGTAAAGGCTCAACAGAGGCTCCAATAAAGGGAAACCGATGGGGGAGGAGGTGGGAGTGTGTCAGGTGAAGGGGCATATATGTGGAGGCAGGGGGAGGGAGGAGGGGAAGGGTTGGCGATCTTAGGGGAGGGGGTATATCAGGAAAGGTTTTACCATTGGCAATGTAAATGAAGATGATATTCAATAAAAATAATATTATGTGAAATAATAATATTATGTAAAATAATATTATGTAAAAAGTATATAGTTTTTGATTAGTGCAATATGATGTCAATTAGATTTATATTCTTGATGTTTTTGATCTGTTAAAGCTTTGTCTTTTTCTTTTCATTTTGCCAGACATATTGCTCTGTAATTATGCTAATGATTGCAGGAATAAAAATTAAGAAATTCAATAATTTAAAAATGTTTTAGAGGTTTAACAATATTAAAAAGGTTAAGAATCACTGAAAACAAAAAAGTACACCTGAATACTCTAGAAAAGAAAAAAGAAGAAAATCCACCAAAGAGGAGTAGAAGGCAGAAGGAAATAATCAAAATCAAGGCTGAAATCAATCAGAAACAAAGAATATAATACATAGAATCAGCAAACCAAGAGCTGGTTCTTTGAGAAAATCCTTAGCCAAATTAACCAAGAGATAGCATCCAAATAAACAAAACCAGAAATGAAAAGGGCGACATAACAACTGACACTGAGTAAGTTCAAAGAATCATAAGGTCTTACTTCAAAAACCTGTGCTTCACATAATTGGAAAACCTTAAGGAAATGGATGATTTTCTAGACAGATATCACTTACCAAAGTTAAATAGAGATTAGGTAAACTATTTAAGCATCCCCATACACACACACCCAAAATAGAAGTAGTCCTTAAAAGTCTCTCAACAACAACAACAACAACAACAACAACAAAGCCCAAGGCCAGATTGTTTTGGTGCAGAATTCTAGCAGACTTTCCAAGAGCTAAATCCAATACTCCTCAACTAATTCTAGGAAGCCATAGTCACCCTGATACCTAAACCACACAAAGATTCAACAGAGAAAGAGAACTTCAGACTGATTTCTTTTATGAAGATTGATGCAAAAATCCTCAATAAAATACTCACAAAGCCCATCTAGGAACACATCAAAGACATCCATCAAGATCAAGTAGGCTTCATCCCAGGGATGCAAGGATGGTTCTAAATACAAAATTCCATCAACATAATCCACCATATAAACGAACTGAAAAAAAATCACACGATTATCTCACTAGACATTGAAAAAGTCTTTGATAAAATTCCAAACCTCTTCATGATAAAAGGATTAGAAAGATCAGGGATACAAGACACATACAGAAACATAATTAAAGAAATATATAGCAAGCCATCAGCCACTAGAGACAGCATACCATGATATGGACTGCCTGCAGCAGGCCAGGATGAAGAAATCTCAGAAGCCTATTGTTCCTTGTAAAAATGGATGGCATATGGGACCCCGAGAAACAGGAAACACATCACTCCAGGGGACGGGCCATCTAAAATAAGGAACTGCCTGCAATAGGCTGGCATGGAGACATCTTCAGTAGCCTGTGGCAGCTCTTTGTAAACAACAGTTGTTCCCATTTCTCCTAACCTTAGCCCTGGACAATGGCTCTATAGATTTCATTTGTGTGACTGCTTTTCAGTTGGCCTTGGTATGCATAATTATTCTATTATATCTGACTTTCCTATTCTTTTTTCTCCTTCTGTTCTGGTGAATTCTGTGAAACTAGATGTTCCCTGATGGAATGATTCTTAAACAAGTAAAAATTGAGGCACAGGGGCATAGCACAGTCCTAATGGCCCAGGTATAATATATGCTGTGCACTCTCATCTTGGAAACAATGTAATAACTGCACAATGGTAGTTCCAGATTAATGTTTGACTTGCAAAGAAAGTTTGAAGAAATTATTAGAAAATGAAATAGAGCCAATATCGGGACTATGAGAAAGGAAAAAAACTATTGAAGTAAAGCAATAAGCTTTGCCCAACATTTAAGAGTGATTCCTGGATAAGCAAGTATAGAATGCATAAAATTATATACTAGTAAAACTAAGTCAAAACACCAGGACTCTTAGGAGAGACCTTGTGTGCAATGTACAGAAGCAGAAGGCTAGAGAAACTTCTGAGTTAAGGGTTAACTTGATTCTGGCCACTGCATGGTAGTTTTGCCCATGCCATTTATTATTAGAGCTTCACAAGAAAATACAAGTAGATGACCTCAGAGCTCTGAGGTATAAGTCAAAAGTTAAAGTCTAAATAATAAGGTTGCAGTTATTATTATTTTGGCCACAGGCCTGGGAATGAGGAAACTTGAAACTTTCGGAAACAATTGTAATTCTTGATTCTTTGTGGAATATGGTTATTCTTTTGAAAAAAAATTGTCGATAATTAATTATATGTGGGACTGTGAAAGGCAGCCTGTTTTCTGGTCCAGCTAGTTTTAAACTCCAGAGACCCAGCAGGTGTTCCTGGAAAGGATGGAAGGCCAGTTTGCCATGCTCCCAGACACTAGGCTCCTGACCCCAGGCCCCAGCTCCATAACTCTATGGCCGTCAGTCAGTAGAGAAACACCCCCAAGCCCTGGGTATTCTACCTAGACTCCACCCCCACAGTTACCTAGCAACAGCCAGGTAGGCCTGACCCACTATAAAAGGGGCTGCTTTTCCCCTCCTCCCTCTCTTACCTTCCCTCTTGCCTCTCTTACTCACTTACTCCCATTTCCTTCTTGCTTCTCTCTTGCCCTCTTGGGCTCTTCTCCCTTCCTCCTCTCTCCATGTGGCCATGGCTGGCCTCACAACTCTCCACCAACAATAAATGCTTTAAAACCATGGACTGCCTCTCCTTGTCTGGAGCAATGGAGCAGGCCGTGTGTCTAGTCTTCCTCAGGAAACCTCTCTGCACTTCCAGACATCGTCTCTGCCAAGCCACGCTGAGCTGCTGAACAAGCAAAGGACATTCCTCCCTGATGGAACTAACCAGAGCTCTGCTTTCCCTTTTACCCTTTGGCCCCAGGCTTGAACCAGCCTGAGGGCCCCCACCCCACCCTCAACTCTTCTGTGGCATCCAGCAGTGATTGCAGTGCCCAAGACTGGTCCCCCAAAGAGCCTAGACTGCCTTCCCACCGCCCGGAGTGGGGTCCTGTGGTTTCTCACAGCCCTACACCCTCCTGGCAGCTGCATGGGGTGCACACAGTCTAATCCCTGCCTCCATCTAACCTATCAGTCCTAACCCTGGAAGGGCACTGGCCACCAATTTTAAGCCACAAGTATACAATGTCTTATTTTTTTTTCTACCTGCTTTTGGAGAAACAATAAAAATCTGAGGCAAGAAAAAGGTGAGAGAGTGAGGTGAGAGTGAGGTGAGTAGAGAATGAATGGGAAGAATGTGAGAGAGAATGTGAGAAGAGTGTGTGTGTGTGCGTGTGTGTGTGCGCGCGCGCGCTTGAGAAAGAAGAGTGCGTGTGGTATGTGTAATGTGTATGAAGAGTATGTGTGTGTGAGTGAAAGAGGAAGGCACAAAGGTGTGTAGAACTGTAGGAGTTCAAGAAAAAAAGGTACACAAGAGAAAAGCAGAGTGTAAAGGAGAATGTAGAATGTGTACAGCCCCAAACTCTGTGTGTGTGTGTGTGTGTGTGTGTGTGTGTGTGAGAGAGAGAGAGAGAGAGAGAGAGAGAGAGAGAGACTTACTTCAAGCCTTGAAAAATTGCCTGTAGTCTGTGTGTATTTATTATGCACCTTCCAGATATCCCTGATTCCAGACAAATAGCCAACATCAAACTAAGTGGAGAGAAAATTATAGCACTATTTTACCAGTTCCACTAAAATCAGGGACAAGACATGACTGGCCGCTTTCTCCCTATCTATTCAGTATGGTACATGAAGTTCTAGCCAGAGCAAAAAGATAAAGATCAAGGGATTAAAGAATTGCTCTTTGCAGATATTATGATAGTAACCCTAAATGACCCCCAAAATTTTTACCAAAAAACTCCTACAGCTGATAAATATGTTCAGCAAAGTGGCTGGATTTAAAATTAATTCAAAGAAATCAGTAGCCCTCCTTTACACAAATGACCAAGAAGGAAATTCGAAAATAACACCCTTTACAGTAGTCAGAAATAACATAAAATATCTTGCAACTCTAACCAAACAAGTGAAAGACCTATATAACAACAGGTTCAAGTCACTGAAGAAAAATACATTGAAGAAGATATCAGAAAGTGGGGAAATCTCCCATACTAATGGATCTGTAGAATTAAAATAGTGAAAAGGGCCATCTTACCAAGCATAATTTACATTCAATGCAATTCCTATCAAAATTCCAACAAAATTCTTTACATACCTTGACAGAGCAATTCTCAACTTCATATGGAAAACCAAAAAATCCCAGGATAGCAAAACAATCGTAAGTAATCAAAGAACTTCCACAGATATCACCATCCCTGATATTAAGCTATACTACAGAGCAACAGTATGTATGGCTTTGGTATATGGATAAACAGGTTGATCAATGAAATGGAAATGAAGACCTTGAAATAAACTCACACAACTATGGTGTCTTAGTTAAGATTTTATTGCTATGAACAGACACCATGACCAAGGCAACTTTTTATAAGGACAACATTTAATTGGAGGTGGCTTATAGGTTCAGAGGTTTAGTGCATAATCATCAAAGCAAGACCATGGCAGAATATAGGCAGGTATGGTGCAGAAGGAGCTGGGAGTTCTACATCTTTGTCTGCGGGCCTCTAAGAGAAGACTTACTTCCAAGCAGCTAGGATGAGTGTCTTAAGCCCATGCCCACAATGACACACCTATTTTGATAAGGCCATACCTAACAGTGCCACTCCCTAAGCCAATCATATACACACCATCACATATGGCCACTTGATTTTTGACAAAGAAGGTATAACCATACAATGGAAAAGAGAAAGCATCTTCAACTAATGATGCTGACCTATCTGGATGTTTGCATGTAGATAAATGCAAATATATTGATATCTACCACCCTGCACAAAACTCAAAGACTTCAATATAAAACTCTATATACTACATCTAATAGAGGACAAAGTGAGGAGTATCCTTGAACTCATTGGTACAGCAGAAAACTTTTCAGAAGAGCAATGACTCAGGGTCTAAGATCAACAATTAATAAATGGGATCTCATAAAACTGAAAAGTTTCCATAAGACAAAGGACAGTGTCAATAGGACAAAACAGCAGCCAAAAGATTGGACACATATACCACATGGAAACTTGCTCAACTATGTTAATATCAGCCAGAGACTGGAAACAACTTAGATGTTCCTCAACTGAAGAATAAAGAAAGAAAATATTGTACATCTACACAATGGAATAGAATTCAGTTATTGAAATGAATACATCACAAATTTTGCAGGCAAATAGATGGAACTTGAGAATATCATCCTGACTGAGATCAGCCAAACCTGAAAGGACATGAATGGTATATATTCCATTTCAAGTAGATATTAGCCATAAAACATATGATACCCATGCTAAACTCCACAGACCCAAAGAAGCTAAACAAGTAGGAAGACCTAAGTGAGGATGCTTGAATCTAACTCAGAATGGGGTGTGAAATAGTCATGGAAGGCAAATGGATGGAGGGAACCAGGTGTGAGTATACAGGAAGGAGAAGGGCGGATGGTTCAGTACCAGGTGTGGGAGGGACAGGAAAGATGTCTAGATGTCCACGAGAATCAATGGAAATCTGTAACTGATGATGTTGGGGGAGCTAGAGACATCTTGAGGAAGTAACAGAGACTTGGGAAATGGGAAATGCCCAAGAATCAATAGGGGTGATGCTGCGACTCAGATCATTGGCCATATGGCTACTTGAAGAAGCCACCACCTGTAGCCAGGAAAATAGCTGAGTGGATCCACAGGGACACCAACCCATCCGCAAAACTTTTGTCCCCAAATTTATCATATCTACAAAAAACGCAGAGATGAGATCTGAAGCAAAGACTGAGGGAATGGCTACCCAATAACGTGCCCAACTTGAGACCCAACCCATGGGGTAAGCACCAGTCCCTGATAGTATAAATGATACTCTGTTATGTTGCATACAGGAGTCTAGCATGGCTGTCCTTTGAGAGGCCCCACCCAGAAGCTGACTCAGATGGATGCAGACACCCACAGCCAACCAATGGATGGAGCTTGGGGACATTTATGGAAGAGTTGGGAGAAGGATTGCAAGCTGAAAGGGGATAGGGAACATAAACTCTATAGGAAGACCAACAGAGTCAACTAACCTAAATCTTTGGGGCTCACAAAGATTAAACCACCAACCAAATAGCATCCAGGGGCTACATCTACTACACCCTCTCACACACACACACACACACACACACACACACACACATATGTAGCAATTGTGCAACTTGGTCTTTACATGGGTCCTGAACAACTGGAATGAAGGCTATCCCAAAAGCTTTTGCTTGTCTGTGGGATAATTTATTCTAGATGGACTTCCTTGTCTAGCCTTAGTGGAAGAGAGTATGTCTAACCCTGCAGAAATTTAATGTGCCAGGATGGGGTGATACCCAGGGAGGCCTTTAATCTCTCAGAGGAGAAAGGGGGAGGGGCGAAGGATTGTGGACAGGGATAATCAACAGTGGGGGCAGTGAGTGGGAAATAATAATAATAATAATAATGATAGGGCTGGGTGTGGTGGCTCACGCCTGTAATCCCAGTACTTGGGAGGCAGAGGCAGGCAGATTTCTGAGTTTGAGGCCAGCCTGGTCTACAAAGTGAGTTCCAGGACAGCCAGGACTACACAGAGAAAGCCTGTCTCAAAAAAAAAACATTAATAATAATAATAATAATAATAATAATAATAATAAAGATTCTGAGTCACCATTGGTTCTGTCATTTGGGGAAATTCAAGTGTATAGATTTTTGTCTTAAAACTACATAGATACACACCATTCAGAATCGCTAAGATCAAAAACTCAGGGGACAGCAGATGCTGGCGAAGATATGGAGAAAGAGGAACATTCATCCATTGCTAGTGGGATTGCAAGCGGGTAAAACCACTCTGGAAATCAGCCTGGCAGTTCCGCCAAAAATTGGATATAGTATTCCAGGAGGACACAGCTATACCACTTCTGGAAATATACCCAGAAAATGCTCCAACATGTAATAAAAACACATGTTCCACTATGTTTATAGCAGCCTTATTTATAATAGCCAGAAGCTGGAAAAAACCAGATGTCCCTCAACAGAGGAATAGATACAGAAAATGCGGTATATTTTCACAATGGAATACTACTCAGCTATTAACAAACAATGAATTCATGAAATACTTAGACAAATGGATGGAACTAGAAAATATCATCCTGAGTGAGGTGACCCAATCACAAAAGAACATACATGGCATGCACTTGCTGATAAGTGGATAGTAGCTCAGAAGCTTGGAATAATCAAGATATAATTCACAGATCACATGAAACTCAAGAAGGAAGACCAAAGTTTGATACTTTGGTCCTTCTTAGAAGGGATAAAAAAATACCCATGGGAGGAATTACACAGACAAAGTGTAGAGCATAGACTGAAGGAAAGACCATCCAGAGACTGCCCCACCTGGGAATCCATCCCATACATAGCTACCAAACCCAGACACTATTGTGGATGCCAACAAGTGCATGCTGACAGGAGCCTGATATAGCTATCTCCTGAGAAGCCCTGCCAGTATCTGACAAATACAGAGGGGGGTGCTCTCAGCTAACCATTGATCTGAACTCAGGGTCCCCAATGGAGGAACTAGAGAAAGGAACCAAGGAACTGAAGGTGTTTGCAGCCCCATAGGAGGAACAACGATATGAACCAACCAGTACCCCCAGAGCTCCCAGGGACTTAACTACCAACCAAAGAGTACACACATGGAGGAACCCATGGCTCCAGACACATGGGTAGCAGAGGATGGCCTGGTCAGACATCAGTGAAAGGAGAGGCCCTCAGACCTGTGACAGCTCACTGCCCCAGAATAGGGGAATGCCAGGTCAAGGAAGTTGGAGTGGGTGTGTTAGTGAGCAGAGGGAGTGCGGAGATAGGGGGTTTTTGGAGGGGAAACTTGGAAAAGGGATAACATTTGAAATGTAAATAAAGAAAATATCTAATAAAAAACTAAAAAGATGAATATTTGAGTAGTGACATAAGAAAATAATGGGGCAAAATATTATTGAAAAGGGGAACATAGGAGATATAGATATGAGAGGTAATAGAAAGACAGCTGATTTATAAAAAGAAGAGACGCTAATAAATAGAATTTTATGGTAATATGCACATTAAAACTTAGTAACGTAATAATTAAAGAACAAGCGGCTATTTTCATTTCCTCCTTTGAGAACTTTTAGTTCAGATCCAGAGTTGTATTTGAATGTGTGTTTTTGTTTGTTTTGTTTTGTTTTAATCACAATTCATTGTTTCTTGAGTTCTTAATCCTTGATTACATGTAGAATTGCTAAGTTGTCTCCTGCTCTTTGAGCCTCCTGCTCTGTGAGCCTCCTGCTCTGTGAGCCTCCTCTTCACTCCATTGTTTGCTTCCTTTGCAGGGCAGAAGCTCCTTAGTTTAATTAGGTTCTAAGTCCTGAGCAAATGGAGTCCTATGAAGAAAGCCCTTTCCTACACTTATACTTTGAAGAGTTCTTCACTCTACATTATGATACAAATGTGAAAAGCTGAATTAAGTTTCTACAAAAGAAGAAACAGAGGAGTTGTGTAGTGGGTAATACTTAAAAGTGAGTACGTCCCCACCATAGACTCTGTAAACAGCAGGAGTCCCTTGCTTTTGTACAACATCCATTCCTTCCAAGTATCCGGTAAAGCAGGACTCTTAAACTTGAACAGTTAATCAAATATCTTTATGTATATAAAACTCCAAATTACATAATGCCAATTTACAATGATAAGCCTTATCCCAACATTTCTAACCTCTCCAAAACACCAGAACTATATCTGAAGTGATATCCTTGCTTCCCTCTCTGCTCTGCTCATCTGGTCCACCAAGACCTTCCCCACCCCCTCTCTCTTCTCCAATCACTGGCCTCTCATTGCCTCGATGTGAATGGATAGGAAATATCTTTCAATAGAGTTGTATGTGCAACTTGGAAGCATGATATTCTGAAGCAACCATTTAACCCAATGAGCCAAGCTGATGACTAACCACTGCTACAAACAACAACAACAACAAACCAAACTTACAGACACCTCAGAAATAGTGTGTGGTAACATGGCTGAATAAGGAAAACATTTATTATATCAGATATTTCTAGAGGTTCACAGGACAAAACAGGGAACTTTCACATCAAATTTTAAAGTACTGGAAATCTGATATAAATTTTAAAAGATTATACATAGGCTATTAAAGAAACAAAAGAATGTCTTAAGTCAGGAATATTTTCCAAATTTCCTACATTATGCTACTAAGATAAGTAAAGCCCTTTCTGTAGCAAACATATTATCTACCTTTCAATTCTCTACAAGTTCATATATGACAGCTATTGACTTTTTTTTTGGGTGTGCGTGTATACTTCAAGTCGTACACATGATGCTGAGAACAGAGGAGATTTATAATTATATATACATATATTTATATCAAATAGCTATGAAATCTAATACAGGATAAATATGTCTCTGACCAATAGAAACTAAGTCTGAACACTAAAAAAAGAGTTAGAGATGAAGAACCATGATATTCCATGACAAAACCAAATTTACACAGTATCTTTCCATAAATCTAGCCCTACAAAGTATAATAGATGGATAACTCCAACACAATGAGGGAAACTACACACTAGAAAAAGCAAGAAAGTAATCTTTTTTCAATGCACCCAAGAAGAGAGAAACATAATTCTACCTCTAACAACAAAAATAACAGGAGGCAACAATCCTTTTTCCTTAATATCTCTTAACATCAATGGTCTCAATTCCCCAATAAAAAGACATGGTCCCAAGAAACAACCTGGAGTAGCCATTTCTAATATTGAATAAAATTGACTTTCAACCAAAAGTTATCAAAAAAGATAAGGATGGATATTTCATTTTTATCAAAGGAAAAATCTACCAAGAAGAACTCTCAATTCTGAACATCAATGCTCTAAATGCAAAAGCACCCACATTAATAAAAGAAACATTACTAAAGGTTAAAGAACACATGTACTTAACAAAATAATAGATTTCAATACCCTACTCTCAGCAATGCACAGATCATAAAAACAAAAAATAAACAGAGACACAGTAAAACTAACAAAAGTTATAGACCAAATGTATCATATATACATTTCATCCAAAAACAAAAGAATATATGTTCTTTTCAGCAACTCAACAACTCATAGTTCCTTCTCCAGGCCTGAACAGATACAAGAAGATTGAAATAATCTCATGCATCCTGTTAGAACACCACAGACTAAGGCTGGACTTCAATAACAACAAAATAACAAAAATTTCATATGCACATGGAAGCTGAACAGCACTCTCTTCAATGATAACTTGATCAAGGAAGAAATAAAGAAAAAATTAAAACTTTAGAATTCAGTGAAAATGAAGGCACAACATACCCAAACTTATGGGACACAATGAAAGCAGTGCTAATAGGAAAACTCATAGTCCTAAGTTCCTCCAAAAAGAAACTGAAAAGAGCATACACCAGCAGCTTGACAGCACACCTGAAAGATCTAGAACAAAAAGAAACAAATATACCCACGAAGAGTAGATGGCAGGAAATAATGAAACTCAGGGCTAAAAATCAACCAAGTACAAACAAAATGAACTACAAAACTAATAATAATAATAAAAAAAAACCACAGGAGCTGGTTCCTTGAGAAAATCAACAAGAGAGATAAACCCTTAGTCAGACTAACCAGGACACAGAGACAGTATCCAAATTAATAAAATCAGAAATTAAAAGGGAGAAATAACAACAGAAACTGAGACATAAGAATGGAAACTAAAGAAATCCAAAAAAATCATCAGATCCTACTCTAAAACCCTATGCTCAAAAAAACTAGAATATCTGGATGAAATGGAAAATTTGGGAGACAGATACCAGGTTCTAAAGTTAAATCAGGATCAGATAAACCATGTAAACAGTCTCATAACACCTAAAGTAATAGAAGCAGTAATTAAATGTCTCCCAACCAAAAAAAGCCCAGGACCAGATGGTTTAAATGCAGAATTCTATCAGACCTTCAAAGAAGACCTAATATCAATACTCTTCAAACTATTCCACAAAATAGCAACAGAAGGAACACTACCCAATTATTTCTAGGAAGCCACAAGTATGTCTATACCTAAATCACACAAAGACCCAACAAAGAAAGAGAACTTCAGACCAATTTCCTTTATGAATATTTAGGAAAAACACTCAATGAAATTCTCACAAATAAAATACAAGAACATATCCAAACAGTCATCCATCATAATCAAACAGGCTTGATCCCAGGCATGCAGGGATGGTTCAATATATAGAAATCCATCAACGTAATCCACTATATTAACAAACTCAAAGAAAAAAATCACACGATCATCTCATTAGATGCTGAGAAAGCATTAGAAAAAAATCCAACATCCCTCCATGGTATTTGGAAACATCAGGAATTCAAGGCCCATACCTAAACATAGTAAAAGCAATATACAGCAAACCAGTAGCCAACATCAAACTAAATGGAGAGAAACTTGAAGCAATCCCACTAAAATCAGGTACTAGACAAGGCTGTCCTCTCTCTCTCTCTCTCCTGACCTATGCAATAAAGTACTCAAAGCTCTAGCCAGAGCAATTAGACAACAAAAGGAGGTCAGAAGGATACAAATTGGAAAGTAAAAAGACAAAATATCACTATCTGCCGATGATAGGATACTATACTTAAGTGACCCCAAAATTTCCACCAGAGATTCTAAACCTGAAAAACAACTTTAGCACTGTGGCTGGATATAAAACTAACTCAAACAAATCAGTAGCCTTCCTAGACTCAAAGGAAAAAGAGATTGAGAAAAAATTAGGGAAATGACACCCTTCCAATAGTCACAAATAATATTACATACATTCGTGTGACTCTAACCAAGCAAGACAAGTATGACAAGAACTTCAAGTCTCTGAAAAAAGAAACTGAAGAAGACCTCAGAAGGTGGAAAGATCTCCCATGCTCGTGGATTGGCAGGATTAAGAGAGTAAAATGGGGCATCTTGCCAAACGAATTGCAGATTCAGTACAATCCCCATCAAAATTCCAACTCAATTTTTCATAGAGTTAGAAACATCAACTTGCCAATTCATTTGGAATAACAAAAAATCTAGGATAACAGAAACTAATCTCAAAAATAAAAGTTCTAGAGGAATCACCATCCTGACATCAAGCTGTATTACATAGCAACAGTGACTAAACCTGTATGGTATTGGTAAAGAGACAGGCAGGAAGACCAATGGAATAGAATTGAAGGCCCAGAAATGAACCCACACACCCATGGTCACTTAATCTTTGACAAAGGAGCTAAAAACATCAGTGAAAGAAAGACAGCATTTTCAACATATGGTGCTGGTTCAACTGGAGATAAGCATGTAGAAGACTGCAAAGCAACCCATTCTTATGTCCTTGTACAAAGCTCAAATCCAAGTGGATCAAGGACCTCCACATAAATCCAGATACACTGAAACTAATAGAAGGGAAAGTGGGGAAGAGTCTTGAACACAGGGGCACAGGAGAAATTTTCCTGAACAGAACACCATTGGCTTACACTCTAAGATCAACAATACACAAATGGTTCCTCATAAACTTGCAAAGCTTCTGTAAGGCAAAGGACACTATCCATAGGAAAAAGTAGCAGCCAACAGATTGGAAAAGATCTTTACCAATCCCACATACAATAGAGGACTAGTATCCAAAATATACAAACAACTCAAGAAGTTAGACTCCAGAGAATCAAATAACCCTTTTAAAACATGGGGAACAGAGCTAAACAAAGAATTTTCAACTGGGGAATATCGAATGGCTGAGTAGCACCTAAAGAAGTGTTCAATATCTTTAGTCACCAGGGGAATGCAAATCTAAACACTGAGAGCCCACCACACACTAGTCAGAATGGCTAAGATCAAAAACTCAAGTCACAGCAGATACTGGCGAGAATGTGGGACACTCCTCCATTGTTGGTGGGAGTGCAAGCTGATACAACCACTCTGGAAATCAATCTTAACTGTTCTGTAGAAAACTGGACATAGTATTACCTGAGGACCCAGCTATACCACTTCTGAGCACATACCTAAAAGATGTTCCAACATATAACAAGGGCACATGCTCCACTAAATTCATAGCAGCCTTATTTATAATACCCAGAAGCTAGAAAAAAACAGGTGTCCTTCAACAGATGAATGGGTACACAAAATGAGGTACATTTACACAATGAAGTTCTACTCAGCTATATTAAAAGCAATATATTAATGAAATTAATGGATGGAACTAGAAAATATCATCCTGAGTTAGGTGACCCAGTCACAATAGAACACACATGGCATGCACTCACTGACAAATGGATATTAGACCAAATGCTGGAAATACCCGACACAATTCACAGACCACATGAAGTTCAAGAAGAAGGAAGACCAAAGTGTGAGGAGGATGCTTGCAGCCAACCACTGGACTGAGCAAGGGGTCACCAATGGAGGAGTTAGAGAAAGGATTGAAGGAGCTGAAGGGGTTTGCAACCCCATAGGAAGAACAACAATATCAACCAAGCAGAAGCCCTAGAGTTCCCAGGGTCTAAACCACCAACCAAGAGTACACATGGAGGGACCCATGACTTCAGCTGTATATGGAGCAGAGGGAAGGCCTTGTTGGGCATCAATGGTTGAAGAGGCCCTTGGTCCTGAGAAAGCCTGATGACATGGCAAAGCAGAATTCGAGGGAGGGGAGGCAGGTATTGGTGGGTGGGTGGATAGGATAGGTGATTTCTGGGCAGAGGCAGGCAGGGAGAAGGGAACTGGAAAGGGGATAACATTTGAAATGCAAACAAAGAAAATGTCCAATTAAAAAAGGGTTGAGAGAGAGAGAGAGAGAGAGAGAGAGAGAGAGAGAGAGAGAGAGAGAGAGAGAAAGAGAGAGATGAGGGGGTGATTGGAACATAACTGAAAGAAGCATTTAGACTGCACTCTGATCCCTAGTTGGCATTTAGAAACTCTTATGATGGCCAGCCAATGAGAAAGCAAACCCATTCCCAGAATCAAGATCAGGCCTTGTGAGACTTGAACCAAGGGCCCTTGAGTAGAAAAGACAAAATTTAGTCAAATTTCTCAAAGCAAACGCTTAGTTTCCTCAAGGAATATGTATATGTAATAGGCTCTGTATTGTCATTATTGGTTGCAAGGTGGAGTTCTTTGAGCCTTTCTAAGTGGAGTCAATGCATTGCTCCATCTCAGCTCTTATGGCTAGCTCCAAGACTGTCAACTCTTCAACGAGCAAAGATATTGACTGCTTAGGTATTCAGCATCTTCTATAGTGTGTTTTCTGGGAGGTGGCAAATGGTCACATCTGCTAATTCTTCCTCTAAAAACTACACTCGTAGTTTAAAATGACTCAGCTTTTGGAGGGTGAAAATCTGAAAGAATTTTAACAGGGCTAGAGTCATGGCATTGTGAGCCATGGTTTCTAGCAGAAGCTCTAGAGAATTGATTGTTCTGCTTTCTCTCACTTCTAGCTTTCTTTCTTTCTTTCGATCTTTGCCTTGTGGGTCATCCCTCTGTCTTCAAATCCATCATCCTGGTTTCTTAAAATACGTCCTTTTCTGTTATCACGTTGCCTTCTCCTCTTCTGCAATCAAATGTATCATTGCTCCCCATCATAGGGGTTGTATTTAAGGAATACAGAATATCTTGGAATAACCTTAGCTTAACAAAAATAATTATAATTTTTGAGATTATAATACATTATTTAATCATTGCTTTTTTTTCCTATAAAACGTCCACATACTATTCTTGCACTTTTTCAGATTAATGGATTTTCTCCTTTAATTGTGGACACACACACACACACACACACACACACACACACATTTCTAAACATATAAATAATAGCTTGCTCAGGCTATATAATGTAACTTATACATATACGTTTTCAGGACTGATAATTTGGTACTAGAATATCAGTCGATTTGCTCTTCCCTGGGGAAAGACTATTTCTCTGGTTCTTGGTGCTCATTAGTCGCCTACAGTTCCTTCTGTGAGATCAAAGCCTTGGGAGTTTTCCAGACTAGCAGTTCTACTGATGCTCTTTGTTCAGGTCATGCCTAGGCAGTCCTGCTGGTGACACTTTTATGTGTGTGGCTTCTGATATTTCTAGTAAACACGATCTCACAGAAAACTCCCTGATCCTCTGGCTCTTATAATCTTTGAGCTGCATTCTTCTACAATGATCCCTGGGCTTTAGGGACAGAAGGTGTGTTGTAGATGTGTCACTTGGAGCAGGGCTCCACGACTATGCGTTTTCATTGGGTGCAATTTTCTGTAATGCTCTCCATCTGTTGCAAAGAGAATTTTTCCTGATAAAAGGTTTAGAAACATGCTTTTGTGTGTATGTGAGTACAAATATTTAGAATGTAGTTAGGGATTATTCTTAGTAAAGTGATGGTTGTATACTCGCCTTCAAGATCTGTGACTTTACTTGCCCTGAGTAACTGGCTATGTCTACAGGGCCAAGTCTGATTTCTCTCTTGTTCAATGGATCTTAAATGCAATTAGAGAGATGTTAATTGCCAGCAAGGTATTCTTGCCACTAGTGCACCAACAAGGTTAAAATATCCTTGATTAAATTTGCCCTATACAGGTTTGCTTATGCTAAATGGTCACATCACAGTCCTAAGCATTTGGGTTCTAGGATCTTTGATAGCTATTGTCTGTCTACATGAGTGACACAAAAATGTTCAAATTTTCCTTTATCTGTTTGTATTGCACTGCTGAGATATCCTTGCCGTGTGACTCGGGTTTTGATACTTCAAAGCCACGAAGGCAGCAGTTCTCAATCTGTGAGCCACGCATGACCCTTTGGAGGCCCAAAGATCCTTTCACAAGAGTTACCTAAAATCATCAAAAAAACATAGATATTTGCATTACAATTCATAACAGCAAAAATTAAAGTTATGATGTAGCAATAAAAATAAGTTAATGGGGATTCCCCTGCATGCAATAAGGACACATGCTCCACTATGTTTATAGCAGCCTTGTTTATAATCGCCAGAAATTGGAAGGAGCCCAAATATCCCTCAAAGGAGGAATGGATACAGAAAATGTGGTATATTTATACAATGGAATACTACTCAGCAATTAAAAATAATGAATTCATGCAATTTGTAGGTAAATGGTTAGACCTGGAAAATATCATCCTGAGTGAATTAACCCAATCACAAAAGAATGCACATGAAATGCAATCACTGATAAGTGGATATTAATGAGCCCAGAAGCCCTAAATACTCAAGACACAAATAGCAAATCAAATGATTCCCAAGAAGAAGAAAGGAGAGGACCCTGGGCCTGTAAAGATTGCATCCAGTTTAGTAAAGAAACCGAGGGGGGAGGGGGAATTATTGGGGAACAGATGGGGGGAGAGGAACTATGGGCACTATGGTGGGTAGGAACTGGGAAAGGGGAAAGCCTTTGGAATGTAAACATAGAATATAGAAAATAAAATTAAAAAAAAAGAATAAAAAAAAATAAGTTAATGGTAGAGAATCACCACAACATAAGGAACTGTATTAAAGGGCTGCAGCATTCTGAAGGTTGGGAACCAGAATTCTTTAGCCCTTATCACTGTTCAAGTGCCTTATTACTGTACATAGTATCTAGAAATATCTATGTGCTATGCACAGGACTTTCATCGTCAGTGTGGAAAATGTTTTTAGCTTTGCCATGTGTTAAAACAATCTGAAAAGACACAATGCTGATCATGTCCAGCTTGTACAAATGAATACATCCATCTTGTAGGCAAACTCAGCCCCATGGTTTTTCCTCACTTTCAGTTGAATCTGCCTATAGTCATGAGCACAAGACGTGGTACAATTTGTGGAGCTGGCAAGAAGGCATGGCTATCTGCTCCTAGTTTTCTCACACACACTATTCCTGCTGAGCTCAATCTTAGAAACCTAATTGATATCTCATTATGGATTACTGGTGGCTACCATGCTGGAAGCTTGCTTTGGCTGGGGAAAGGGCTAAAGTGGAACTGGGACAGACAGAGGCTAAAGACTAATGATCCCTAGCCCCGTCCTCTTACTGTCTGTGCTTTAATAAGCATTGCCTTCCTTTCTCTTACTATTTTGTGCTTTAATGACTACTGGCTTCTTTCTCTGTAACTCTCTCTTAGTATTTTGTGCTAATAGGTGTTAGTTCCTTTTCTCTCTCACTTAAGGACTTCTCTCTAGCCAGGTAAGAGGCTTGGAACTGATTAACTTTGTGAACCTAAGAAAAAAATAATGCAAAGGAATTAATAACTTTTACAGTGGCAACTCAGACAGCTACACATACGCAAACTCTCTCTCTCTCTCTCTCTCTCTCTCTCTCTCTCTCTCTCTCTCTCTCTCTTTATTTCAGAGAAAAACACAAAGCTTCTACTTTTTTATTGTTTCAAGTAAGAAAAGGGCCCCTACTTTTGTTGCTCAGAGAAAGAATAGGCTGCTATCCTTTTATTGCTACAAGTAAGAGAAAAATAAACAAACAAACAAATAAATAAACAAACCCTCCTTAGTGTTGTTCTTAGTTCTTATACTTTCCAGGATAATAGATCACATTGTCTTCTAAGTATCTTTACTTTCCCTAAATTGATAGCAAGTTTAAGCCACTAATTCAAGTCATAAATTGATAAGGAGTCACAGCATAAATGTTTACATATGTTTCCATTAAGACTAGTACCTGATTGAACATTCATTATTTGTTACAAGCTCTAAAAGTTCATTAAAAATTTTTTTAAAAAAACTAACCCCTACACTTGCAGTTGCCAAGAAGCACTTGCTCACAGGAACCTGGTGTGGCTGTCCCCTGGGAGGTTCTGCCAGCACCCGACCAATACAGATGTGGGTGCTCCCAGACAATCATCAGACTGAGCTCCGGGATCCCGATGGGCGAGCTGGTAGAAGAAGTGGAGGAGTGGAAGGGGATTGCAACCCCATCGGAAGAACAATGTCTACTGGCCAGACTACCCAATGCTCCCAGGGACTAGAACACCAACAAAGGAATGTACATGGAGGGATCCATGGCTCCAGATACTGTCTGAAATCAATGGGAGGGAGGCCCTTGGTCTTGTGGAGGTTTGATGCCCCAGCATAGGTGGTGAGGCAGGAATAGGTGGATGGGTGGGAAGCGCCCTCAAAGAGACAAAGGGGAGGGGGAGAGGGGTATATGTGATACGGGGGTTGTAGGGGGTAACAGAGAAAGGGACCATCATTGGAGGTGTAAATGAATAAAATGATTAATTTAAAAATACCTAATTCTTACATCATAAGTTAACACAGTTTTGTCAAGTGGCAAATCATCTACATTCTGTTTTATCAGTTTTGAAATTTGGCCTAGATAAACCAGTCAATATTTCATTTTCTCTCCTTACACCTACAATAATTTGTCTATTCCCAGTTTATGACCTCTAATTACCAGATAGTGGTCTCACAGCTAACCTAAAAGGAATATTGTCCCTGATCATAATTTTGTTCCAAGCTTGCTTTCTTAACTGAGTACAATTAGCCCACAACACATGAAGGTTTACACGGTCCTATTTGCAGCTTTTTAGAGGGCTGAAAATTACTTGTATAAATTTAGGAATTCTATAAAATCATTACAGGAATTATGAAATTATCAATTTTTCCACACAGCATTGCTACGTGAAAGTACATCCTTATTGATCTGCAGAAAATCCACCCAATAGGGTGGGCTAATGTTCAGGGATCATTAGACTATGCAATTGGGACAGGAAAGGCATATCAGTAGCAAGACGCAACCCTGGGATTAAAAATCTCTGAAGGCCCTGTGATTCAGAGTTTACCCATCGCAGCCATGCAAAGCCGTGGGCCATCTCCAGAAATTTTACTTACATGCCTGTTACCTTCCCTAAATGGCTCCTGACACTACTCTCCTTTGAAACTGGTAGGTCAGAGAGAAATCAATCACTAGCAAGAAAATTCGAGTTTATTGTTACTTAGCATTCAGAAGAAAAAAAATTGATTTTCTACCAACATCATTCAATGTATTTATAATCCTCTATTAAAGCAATCATAAGAACTGCTGGGATGGCCCAGCTGGTAATGTTCATGACAAATCCTCAGTACTTAGACAAAAGCCGGGCACAGTAGGACAAATCTGTTATCATTGAATGAGAAATTGGAGACAAGCAGCACCATAGCACTCCTTGACCAGGGAGTCTAGTCAAACTGATTACTCCCAGGTCTAGAGAGAGACCCTGTCTCATAGAATAAGATGAAAATCTTATCATCTTAGTACCTAACATCAACCTCTGGCCTCTACATACTTGTGCAGACACATGCACAGGCACATGTGTATGTGTGCATACCCTTGTGAACATATACATATACCATATGTGTGTGTGTGTGTGTGTGTGTGTGTGTGTGTGTGTGTGTATATACAAGAAAGAGAGAAACAGACAGAAAATGACCCTGCTTAAGAATGCTGCAAGCTTATGCTTTGTTCCCCATGAATGCTGCATCCTGCATAGTTTTGAACTTGACCTTACTGGGGTGACTGTATAATTAAAAAAGAATAGATACCCATACAGAAAAACTGGTTCAGATGAGAACACACACGCTAATGGAGTATGTCTTACTTAGGGTTTTTTATTTTACTGCTGTGAACAGACACCATGACCAAAACATAATAAAGACAATGTTTAGTTGGGACTGGCTACATATAAAGACACTGTTTAATTGGGGCTGGCTATACGTTTAGATGTATAGTCCATGATCATCAAGGAAGGAGCATGGCAGCATCCAGGCAGGAGGAGCTAAGAGTTCTACAACTTCATCTGAAGGCCTCTGGCGAAGACTGCTCCCAGGCAGTTAGTATGAGGATTTAAAAACCCAAGATCACAGAGGTACACCTTCTCCAACAAGGCAACACTTCCTGTAATAAGGCCGCACCTCCAAATAGTGCCACTCTTTGGAATAGGCTTACTTATCCACAACAGAGTGAGACCAATTATGAAACAACCAAGAACCTCATCACCTTTACTGTGTACAACACACAGAAAGGGGCTAACTAGACCTAATAGGAGGTCTCTAAAATGAGCAATCTCAGGGTGCAGTCACTGAGAAGAGGAAGGCCTCGGTTAATAATTGTTCTACTCAGTGCCAACATTTGCCCTAGAACCAGAGGAAGACTTTGCTATCTCTCTGAGCCTCATGCATGGAATGGGGAGTTTGCCACTTCTATCTACCTAAGGCATTGGTTCCTTGGCATGGCTATTCCCATGTCTACAACATGCATGCATTCAATCTGGGCTCCCTCGGTTTCCTTTATGCTCGGAGGCTCTCATGGGCCTCCTTTGTTTCTGGAAGAAGCGAAATACAAAATTCTGGACTTGTTAGAAGATTTTTCTACTCTAAATTTCAGTCATTTCTAACCACTATCCATGTTGTCTGCTAGTTTGTCTGTAACATTTCCTTGTGCAGAATATCTTGTCTACAAAACCAAGACACTCTTAAAATATAGGTGTGTGTGTGTGTGTGTGTGTGTGTGTGTGTGAGTGTGTGTGTGTGTATGTATGTATGTGTCTATGTGTCTGTGAGTCTGTGTCTGTGTGTGTGTGTTAAATGTGTTAATTTCATCATTTTAGAGACTTCTTGGTATGAGTCTTCCACCTTGAAACCCAAATCTTCACAGAAAAGGTCAGTCCCTTCTCTTTGTTGGTGGTCAGGTCTCCGGTATACTACTCAGTATCCTCACCGGTATTAACTTATTGGCTCCAACCATATTCCTCAGCCTCAGGTTTGCAGCCAGGATCCTGAGTTTATTAAGTAGCATTCTCTTGACTAAAGCCTGTTTGTCTCACTGTTCTCTCGCTCATTCAAAGCTTAACTCCATTGCTCAGCTGCACCCATAGCAATGCACCAGAAGGTACTGAGCCCTTTATGTAGCCAAACAAGGGATCTAATGTTCACACTTAGAACTTACTGATTTTTACTGGTTTAAGTGTCGTGCTGATCACCAATAAGGCTAGCACCAATATGATGTATGCAGAAAGAAAATGATTTTGTACGGCTTGTGAAGTATTTTGCTCCAAAGATTTCAATGATTACATCTATGGGGACATTCCTTTCCCCATAGTATAGTTCTCTCAATACCTCTACTAGGGTCTTCAACAACAACAAAAACAACAGCAAACAAACAACAAAATAGGTGATAGGGATTTTCATTGCACCCTGTGCGGTTTGTGTGTTGGATTTTTTTCCCCTAGAAAAGTCCTGAGTCCATTCCAGAGCCTCATGATGCTGTCTGTCTTCTTGAATCATAGTTGTATGGTGTATCGGGGCAGTTCTTCTAAGAAGACGGCAGGGTTAGATACATAAGTGACTTGTTGAAGAAGATGATCTAGAGTATAACATAGGAGCCAAGGAATATTAAAGAGACAGTAGACAATAATAAAGAGCTATTTCCCACAAAGGGGTGAGGGACGGAAGAGCAGATTCATAAGAAGTTTGTACTGCTGTCTTTTCAAAATCAATCTCTTTTTAAGACATACCCTTGCTATGTACAACAACTAACCTGAACTTATGGTCCTTCTGCCTCAGTGTCTCAAGTGCTGGGTTACATGTTTGCACTAGTTTAGAGAAGTTCAATACAGTCCTTGAGCCTGCATCTCCTAGAAAAGAAGCTGACTTATACCACTGACATACTCAGTTAACAGAAAACAACTCGTGAAAAGCATAGCCACTTTATAAACTTGAAGATGGGGGCGGAGTGTACAATGTCATCTATTCATTAAGTCCTGAGATTACAGAAGCCCATATTGATGGTTACATGCAGGAACTTACTAAAAGCCCTTATTGAAAGCCATTCAGCTACAGAATTGTTTTGTATTTGTCCTTTTTTTTTTTTCAACATGTAGGTTTTTCCTGACAAATTCTGTTCATAGGTCCCTCGATGTAATATTCTGGTCCTGCAGCTGCGTAGTCAAACTGCATCCCCCTGCTTACTATTAAGCAATATTCTTTTCGAAAAGCAGATGTGTCAGAAAGGAATGAAAACTGTCTTCTCTATTCAGCGTTACATGTATAAGAGATACGTAATCAGCGTTATCTTCAGGATCCACCCCTCTTTGGGAAAGTTTTCGCTTCTGATGCAGTTGCAAAGAGAAGTAAAAAGGCGGCTTTCTCATTGAACAGCCTTTTTCTGTGCCCTGATCACGTCTGTATCCCCAGTCTCTATTTTGCTGGAACAGTTCATCTATGCAAGTGTGATCATGCATAGCATAAAAGGCCATCAAATAGACTACAATTATAAAATATGTTGTCACAAAGCAGCAATGAATTCTCCCTCTCTCCTCATCATTTTGCCTGTTCTTTGCAAAATTGGAATGAATAGCTTGAAGAGTCTAGAATCTGGGCTCTACTCACTCTGTCCTCAGAATCTCTACCTTCCCAGGTATTCATGTCTCTTCCCTTTTTTTCTGAGCACTGCTATACTTAGTGACTGTTAGTGAAGATTGGGAATGCATTTTCGTGGATTAACTTAAAATGTCTTTTTGCCCGGCTGTTTGAAAATTCATCACCTGATTATAATGTGGAGGATACCATCAATTTCCTTTCTTTAATATTCCTTTCAATCCCCTAATGATATGCACACACCCATAAGTGGAATTAATCCTATGAATAACAAGTACACATGACCAGTTCTTACTTGCTTATCCCTCTAAATGTCTATCCACCCTAGACTGTGAATCATGAAACTGTATGCAGTAAAAGCAAACTACACCATCCTTCATTAATCCTCCCCCTTACCTGGCCCTGTTCCATTAATTTGATGTGTCTCTCCTTTGATTTCATCTCTACTGTGAGAGTCCAGCTATCTGGTCCACACATCTTGGCTTCAAGTCTTCAACACAAAATCCAGATTATGCTTCTGCTGCTCATCTTCCCTTATCCTCAGTAAATGTCTTCAACATATCTATCCTGGATCAAGATGGCATTTAAACAAATCCATAGATGGAGTTTGTGTACTAAATGAGTACCTGCTTGATTTTATTTTTTTTTGTTTTCTTCTGTTGCTGTTTTTGTTTTGTTTTGTTGGTTTGTTGGTTTGGGAAAGATTGTGTTTGGCTATTTTGTACTGTTGTAACAATAGGCTAAGGACAGGGTTGTTATTTTCATGCTGCTGGAAGCTGCAAATATCAGGACAATAGAAGCTTTTAGCTTTTAGAATGACTCAGAGTTTTCTCAAGGCAAGAAACACTGGATTTTAACATGGCAGTAGAAGGAAGGAGAATGGGAAGAATACTCAGTGAAGACCCATTACACAGAATAATGCTGAGTTTTGCCACCTCCAGTACTGTGGAATGAAATTCACACTGAAACTAATAGAAAAGAAACTGGGGAAGACCCTTGAGGACATGGACATAGGGGGAAAGTTCCTGAACAGAACACCAATAGCTTATGCTCTAAGATTAAGAATTGACAAATGGAACCTCATAAAATTACAAAGTTTCTATAAGACAAAGGACACTGTCAAAAGGACAAAACAGCAACCAAAAAATTGGGAAATGATCTTCACCAACCCTACATCAGACAGAGGTCTAATACCCAATACATACAAAGAACTTAAGAAGGTAGACTCCAGAGAGCCAAATAACCCTATTTAAAAATGGGGTACAGAGCTAAACAAAGAATTTTTACCTGAAGAATGTCGAATGGCTGAGAAGCACCTTAAGAAATGTTCAACATCAATAATCATTAGGGAAATGCAGATCAAAACAATCCTGAGATTTCACCTCACACCAGACAGAATGGCTAAGATTAAAAACTCAGGAGATAGCAGGTGTTGGCGAGGACATTATGGAGAAAGAGGTACACTTCTCCACTGCTGGTGAGATTGCAAGCTGATACAACCACTCTGGAAATCAGTCTGGTGGTTCCTCAGAAAACTGGGCATGACACTTCCAGAGAACCATGCTATACCACTGCATATACCCAGAGGATTCCCCAGCATGCAACAAGGACACATGTTCCACTATGTTCATAGCAGCCTTATTTATAATAGCCAGAAGCTGGAAAGAACCCAGATGTCCCTCAGTGGAGGAATGGATACAGAAAATGTGGTATATTTACACAATGGAATACTACTTAGCAATTAAAAACAATGAATTCGCCGGGCGGGGTGGTGCACGCCTTTAATCCTAGCACTTGGGAGGCAGAGGCAGGCAAATTTCTGAGTTCGAGGCCAGCCTGGTCTACAAAGTGAGTTCCAGGACAGCCAGGGCTACACAGAGAAACCCTGTCTCGAAAAACAAAACAAAACAACAACAACAAAAAACAATGAATTCATTAAAATTTTAGGCAAATGGTTGTAACTGGAAAATATCATCCTAAGTGAAGTAACACAATCACAAAAGAACACACATGGAATGCAGTCACTGATAAGTGGATATTAATCAGCCCAGAATCTCTGAGTACTCAAGACACAATTAGCAAATCATCTGATTCCCAAGAAGAAGGAAGGAGAGGGCCCTGGTCCTGGAAAGGCTTGATCCATCATTGTAGGGGAGTGCCAGGACAGAGAAATGTGAGGGGTGTGATTGGGGAATGGGCGGAGGGAAGAGGGCTTATGGGAGTTATGGGGAGGGGGGAACCAGGAAAGGGGAAAGCATTTGGAATGCAAACAAAGAATATAGAAAAAAAGAATGCATGTGGAAATCCTGGGGCAAGGGAAAGAAGTTTCCTCTTTTTCACTAAAGCTATCAATTCCTTTACAAACATGTTTATCACAGGAATCATGATAGTCTTTATTCTTGTGTTTATATGTGCACTTATTTCTTTGTGTTTCTTTTTGCTTTTTTTTTCTTTTATTGAAAATTGGTTTTATTAACACAGCACATTTCCTCTCTAGCTCCTCTGTAATCATTCCTACATCCCCTCCCAACTGAACCCAGCCCCTTTCTGCTTCTGTCGAGAAAACCAGCAAGAATACAAAGAATTAAAATAAAATAAGATAAAACAAAAACAGACAAATTGGAATGGGGTAAAACTATCAAACAGGAGAAAAAGACTCAAAGAAAAGGCTCCAGAAACATTAAAATAGACATAGAAACATGTTTGCTCACACAGAAATACCATGAAAGCACAAAAATGTAAGCTGTGCACAAAGGACTTGTAAGGAAGCAAAATAAATAAATAAATAAATAAATAAATAAATAAATGACTAATTAAATGACTAATTAAAAAAATAAAATTAAAAATAAAAATTAAAAGTAAGTAAATTTATTTCCTAATACAACATTATAAGACAAAGAACACCCAAATACACCACTGAGTTCTTGTTTTGGCCATCTCGTGCTGAGCATGTGGCCCGTCTTTAAGAGTGGTTTGTATACCCAGGGACAATCCCTTGAAGAAAACTAACTTTTGCTTTGAGAGCAGTTGTCAACTGGAAATAGCCTCTGGCTTATGGATGGAGGCTTGTATCCACCTCTCCTCCTCTGCTAGGCCTCTCTATATATGGAAGCTTCTACTGTATTAATTTTCCACTCAACCCCTAAAATATCCCTTAGTTTTACTGTCCATCCTCAGACTCCCTCCCTCATGTTCCTGTCCCCATTTGAGCCTCCCATTCCATCAACCACCTGTCTCTGTCCATCTAGAACTATCTCTTCTATTTTCCCTTCCTACAGAGATCAATTACTCCTCCATAGTCCCTTACTCTGTATCTAACCTTGTAGTTATATAGATTATAGTTGTCTTATGGAAGACTAAACAGCTAATATCTACATATAAGTGAATACATATTTCATTTGTCTTTCTGGGTTTGGGTTACCTCATTCAGGATGATTTTTTTTTTCTAAATCTATCAATTTACCTTTGAATTGCATGTTTTCATGTGTTTTAAAGCTGAGTAAAAATCAATTGTACAAATGTACCACATTTTCTTTATTTCTCTATTGACAGATATCTAGGTTGTTTCTACTTTCTAGCTCTTATGAATAGATCCACAGTGAACATGGGTGAAGAAGTGTCTCTGTGGTAAGATATAACATCCTTTGGGTGTATGTCCAGGAAAGAAATGATGCTACCTTGAAATAGATCAATTCCATCTGTTTGAGGAACTATCACGATGACTTTTAGAGTCTCTGTACATGACTTCACTCTGATCTGCGATGGATGAGAACTGCCCTTACTCCACAGTCACGGCAGCATGAGCTGTCACCAATTTAACGATCTTAGCCATGCTGACTTGTGTAATATGAAATTTCAAAATAGTTTTGATTTTCCCTGATGACTAACCATCCTGAAAATATCTTTGTTTCTCAGCCATTGATTTTTCTCCTTTAGAATTTCTCTATTTTGATCTGTAACCCATTTTTAATTGAATTATTAGATTTCTTATTTGTTTTGTTTTGTTTTGTTTTGTTTTGTTTTGTTTTGTTTTTCGAGACAGGGTTTCTCTGTGTAGCTCCGACTGTCCTGGAACTCCCTCTGTAGACCAGGCTGGCCTTGAACTCAGAAATCCGCCTGCCTCTGCCTCCCAAGTGCTGGGATTACAGGCATGCGCCACCACTGCCCAGCGAATTATATGATTTCTTGATGTCAAGCCTTTTGGATTCTTTATATATGTCTGCATAGTTGAGAAAAATCTTTCTCCATTCTGTAGGCTTTGTCCAAATGAGGGTGTCTTGCTATGCAGAATCTTTTCATTTACATGAGGTCCCGTTTGTTGATATTCTTCATTCCTATACTGAGTTCTGTTCTCTATTGAGTGTCTTAATTTCATTTTAACTTAAACATTTGTGACTAGATTTCTACATTTTTTAGGATCTTCCACATAGCTTCGCTGTTTGTCTCCATTCACTGTAATTAGAAAGCCATGGGGCTCTGACTTCAGTTATCTGACATCTGAGACGTTCTCTCCTGGGAGGTACAGCTTCGTGGACTCAGCATAGTCACTTATGAAAATCAATTTTCTTTCATTGTTGGTGTACTGTTCGGGGTGTTGTAGATTCCTGCAACGGTATCATTGTTGTTGTTGTTGTTAATGATTTAGACTGGTTTCCTAGTAAGAATTACTAAGATAGGAATATTGATATGCTTTAAAATTGTGCATCAGTCTACAGTTTTCTTCTTTCCATTATCTATGCTGTTTTCATGTGTTAATCTAGAATTAGACACATTTATTTTCAGAGTTATTTTGCTTAAAAACCCACACATTGATTATGTCTCTAATGGTATGTATATAAGCTTTCTAATCACTTCACTTTTATGAATGCCATGATTGGAGCTTTCTACATTGTAATAGAACAGTAGACTATATATCCTTGAGAGAATTTTTCTTTTAACATGTGATAGCTAATTTTATCAGTTCCTATGTGTTTATATTATCTTGTATTTTATATATCTGCTTTTCTCTTTCTCCTTGCTTCTCATATGTATGTGTATATCTGTGTAATCCAAACTGGCCTGAAATGCATGATTCTCCATCTTCATCATCACAGGTGCTGGAAATAAAGATATGCCACCATGGCCAGCTTCAAATTGATTTTAGACATTTCTATATGATACAAAGTAACAAAAATCCAATTTTGCATGTTTTTCCTTTTTTCAGCACCTGGAAGATATATTTTGACTATTAGTTAGACTGTTCTGTTTTAGAAAAACTTTGCTCACTAAACTTATCTATATTCTTTTTAGTTTGTGTCTGCTTTTAAATTTAAATTTTAAATTATATCTGCACTTTAGAAAATGAGTTAATATATTTTATAATAGCATCTATAATTATATATTATACTCACTCAGTGTTCTGATTTGTAGATTATAGTTACCAATAAAAAATTTGGCTTCACCTTAGTCTTCAGGGAAATGCAAATCAAAATGACTCTGAGATTCTACCTCACATCAGTGAGAATGGCTCAGGCTACAGCATATGCTGGCAAGGATGTAGAGAAAGAGGAAACACTCCTCCATTGCTGGTGGGATTGCAAGCTGGTACAAACACTCTGGAAATCAGTCTGGCTGTTCCTCAGAAAATTGGAAATATTTCTACCTAAGGACCCAGCTATACTACTCCTGGGCATATACCCATAAGATGCTCCAACATATCACAAGGACACATGCTCTACTATGTTCATAGCAGCCTTATTTATAATAGCCAAAGCTGGAAACAACTCTCATATTCCTCAGCATAGGAATGGATACAGAAAGTGGGGTACATTTACACAATCTGTGGATACAACTCACAGACCATATGAAACCTAAAAAGAAAAAGACCACACCAAAGTGTGGATGCTACAGTCCTATTCAGAAGGGGGAAGAAAATAATCTCAGAGAGTAGAGGGAGAGGGATCTTGGAGGAAGAGAGAAGCAAGAGGGAAAAGAGGAGGCAGTTCAGATATGGGAGGTGATGAGGGAGAAATACAGAGGGTCAGGAATATGAAAGGAGGTGTGTAGCAGCGAGGGAGAGGGAACTCGAGGTAGCCACTAGAAAGTCCCAGATGCCAGGGACCTACGAGGTTCCCAGGAGACAACAGGGAGGACATTATCTAAAATACCCAACAAAAGAGAGATAGAACCTCTAGAGACCATATCCAGAGGATAGTCATGGACCCCAGTTGAGAGATGGGACCACCAGCCCACCTCAAAAATATTAAATCTAGAATTCCTTCTGTCTAAATGAAATGCAAGGACAAAGAGTAGAGCAGAGACTGAAGGAGAGACCATTCAGAGACGGGCACACCTAGGGATCCATGCCATCTACAGATACCAAACCCAGACACTCTTATTGATACCAAGAAGCACTTGCTGATAGAGCTGTCCCTGAGAGGCTCTGCCAGAACCTGACCAATATAGATGTGGATGCACACAGCCGAACATCAGACTGAGCATGGGGACCCTAGTGAAGACGTTAGGGCAATGACTGAAGAAGCCCAAGGGGTTTGCAACTCCATAGGAAGAACAACAATATCAACCAACAAGACCCCCCTACCCTCCAGAGCTCCCAAGGCCTAAATGATCAACC
Organism: Apodemus agrarius; assembly: GCA_964023405.1. Classification (NCBI taxonomy): domain Eukaryota; kingdom Metazoa; phylum Chordata; class Mammalia; order Rodentia; family Muridae; genus Apodemus; species Apodemus agrarius. The sequence continues at coordinate 54,671,311 of OZ030023.1, read as the reverse complement.
AAAGAGAACACATGGTGGGACCCATGGCTCCAGCTGGTTAGGTAGCAGAGGATTGCCTTGTCTGGCATCACTGGGAGGGCAGCCCCTTGGTCCTGTGAAGACTTGATGCCCCAGTGTAGGGAAATGCTAGGGTACTAAGGCAGGAGAGGGTAGGTAGGTGGCAAAGCATTCTCATAGAGGCGGGGAGAGAGGGGAAGAAGGGAGTTGGGGAGGGGAAACTGGGAAGGGGGATAACATTTGAAATGTAAATAAATAAAATGACCAATAAAAAGGAAAAATAAATTTAAAAGAATTACGTATAAAAATTAGCTTCAAATATTTTATGCAATGATGCTATTCCTTTTAGAAGAACTACTGTGAGCCCATGGAAAGGCTCAGTGGATAAGGGTGACTGCCACAGAAGCCTAACAACTGGAGTTCTATCATCTGAACCCAATAAATGTGTAAACATAGAACTAATTGCATGCAGTTATACAGACTTGCACTCGCATCAGAGCAAGCACACACCTCCCACATCACACATACACACATAATAATAATGAAATTAAAATGTAAAAATTAAAACAGCAGTTGTATACATGTTAAATGTATACATGTAGCTAATGAATGTTTTTAAAGTACTTTCCTACTTATGGCCATAATTTAACCTGAGTTGCTCCTGACACTATTTTTAAGTGCTCTGATTTTGATGACCAACACTTTTTAACTTTAGTGTCTTACATTCACTCTGCTTGCCCATTGAATATTTATTTGAAAAAGGAATCCTGATGTTTTGGGCAAAACTCAAAAGAAAGTAAACCATCCATTTTTTTGTTGTTGTTGTTATTTTTTGATAGCAAGTAGTGTATAAAACATGACAAGGTAATGCCAATGCTTTATTTTTGGCTACCCTACAGGACTTGACAGAGTCATAAAATATGAATAGAATCAGCTGAGCTTCATCTGGAAGCTTCATCTGCAATGCCTAGCCTTCATAATTCTGGACGGTTTTATGTGCTTTTCTGTAAGAAGAATTCTCACCTACTAGTGAATCCACCAAGCTAAATTAATGATTGTTCTGACATGATATGTCCAGCGGAATATAATAGAGGAATTAAGATTATGGGAGTATCCAACCACCTTCCAGTTGTCATTAAGGCCCTACTTCATAAAGTAAAATCTATACCTGCTACTGATAAGGTGGCCAAGAACCTGTGACTATCTGAGACATAGGCCCTAGAAGAGAACTTATTACCATTATTCTGCCAAAGAGACATAGAATTAAAATAATTACTGATGATTTGTGTCTATACTCATAGATCAGTCTCTCTGTCCTCATCAGAGAAGGCTCTTCTTTTAGTAAGTAGAAATTATCATAGAGACTCCTATTTTATCAAGATACAATGAACAAGTAACTGTGGAATACAAGCCCTAAATGGGTAATCCATAATATGTACAACAACACTACTTAGAGTTCATAACTCTTCACAGAAGTGGGACAAAATATTTTTAAAGCCAGAGATGGATAAAGAAAATGTGGTACATTATACAATTGAGTATTACTCAGCTAGTAAAAAGAATGACATCATGAGATTTGCAGATAAATGGATGGAACTGGAAAAATCATCCTAAGGGTTGTAACTCAGACCCAGAAACACAAACTTGGTATATACTCACTTATAAGTATACTTATACGTATACTTATATTAGCTGTACTTTTCATAGGCCTAGAGAGGCTAAGTAAAAAGGAGAGGTTAAGGGGAAATATAAGGATCTTCATATGAAGAGAAAATGTAATAGATTTCATGGGTAGACTGTAGGTTGATGGGGATGAGAACAGGAGGGACCAGGTCTGGGAGAAAAAGAATACTGGGAGAAACAAATGGAATTGGGGTCATTTTTGGGGTGGGGTGGAAACTCTAGGGACTCTGTAGGAGTGACCCTAGCAAAGACTCCTGGTAATAGCATTCATGAAGCTTGAGCCAGCTGCCTTCTGTAACCAGGCAAGGCCTCATGTGGAGGGTTTGGGACACCAACCCAGCCACAAAACGCTGGGCCTACAGTTTGGGCTGCATGCAGAGTGTTTGGGGGCTGGGGCCTAGCAGAATCATCATCAAACAGACCAGAGAGACTTCATCCAGAAATGGATGGGAGCACATGGAGAGCCCCACTGAGGTGAAATCTTCTGGAAAGTGTTTTCTGAGAGCACAGAGGGTGTGTTCCAGATAGCCAAGGTCGTGCCTCGTGCTGTAGCAGGACTTGGTACTGTGTAAGAGTCACCCAGGTGGTACTCCTTTTGAAGTATCATGAAGGCATCATGAAGAACAGCTGAGGCTTGGTACAGTGAGAGGCCATGGAAGGCCATTGGTGAAAGTGTACCTTCAGTTGTAATTGACAGCCCAAGACTGAAGGGGTCATGCAAAAGAGTTAAGGCTTGGAGATGCCAGTACTATGCGATGACCACCAAGGACAGCAGCAGCAGTGGAGTACAGGCAGCTGGAGCCTAGAAGTCAAGGTGTGTGCTACAAAGGGCAGAGCTGGAGAAGTGACTCAAGCTCTTGGAGGAACCCAGAAGATCGTGAGTTGGATCCCAGACATTGAACCATTGGAGTTTGAATTTTGCTTTTGATTGTGACTGTGCCCTGATATTTTTCCCTCTTGAAAGAAGGTATTTTAGTGGAGCCCACAGTTCAGAGACTGAATTTTTAAAAGAATTTGAATTTTAAGATATTGGACATTTTAAAGGGATTGAACTTTTAATATGTAAAGACTGTGGGACTTTTTACATTATTGAGATCATTGGGCAGAGATGGGGTATCCTAAGAAGGAGTGGAGAGAAGAATCAGAGGAATCAGAGAGGTCAGGAACATGATGAGAATGTGACCTACACAGGGAACACTGGAGTGGCAGAGCAGCTAGGACTGTTTTAGTGAAAAAAAAAAAAAAGAATGTGGCCTGCAGAATTAGCTAGCCTGAACTTATTGAGAAGAATAGAGATCAGGAAGCCTTAGAGATTTGACCTAGGTCTTCTGCATATATGTTATAGTTCAGTAGCTTGGAGTTCTTATAAGAATCCTAATGGAGGAAGGAAGGCTGTCCTGACTCTTTTGTCTACTTGTGGGACCATTTTCTTCCTAGTGGTTATTCTCATTGTAGCTTGTGAGGCATTTGGATGATATCCCTGGGAGGCCTGCTCTTCTCTGGGAGTGTGGAATAGATGGGGTGTGAATCAGGTGAAGAGAGGAAGCTCAGAGGAAGAGAAAATAGGAAGAGGGGAGGGAGGGGTAACTGCATTGGAGAATAAAGAAAATAATGGTAGATGACTTCAAAGAAATGGTGTTTTCTAGACTTAGCAAGGCATTTGCATATGAACTCACAGCAATTGAGAGAGCATGCACAAATTCTGCATAAACTCAAGCCACACTAAGTTCCAGCAAGGAACTTATATTGTGTACCAACCAGTAGCCCCAGAGCTCCCAGGGACTAAACCACCAACCAAAGAGTATACATGGAGGGACTCAGCTCCAGCCGCATATTTAGCAGAGGATGACCATTTCAGACATCAGTGAAAGGAGAGGCCATTGGTCCTGTGAAGGCTTGATTCCCTAGAATAGGGGACTTCAGGTCAGGAAATTGGGGAGGCTGGTCATCAGTAAATCCCACCACTAGATGGGGAGCTATTGGTATTTGATAGCTTCTGGGAAGAGAGCCAAGAAGGTTAACCATAGTCCTGCTGGATTCACACCCAAGAGTAGCTGGGTAACAGAAACTGGACTTTACAAATGAGTCAGAGGAAGAGGAGAAAGAGGCAACAGTATACCAAATTTGTGAGTTAAGAACTGATAGTTGGCTACATTGGAAAGTGGCGGGGGGAGGGGGGATCTGGGAAGTGTTGGAGGAAGGGAAATAAACATGATCAAAAATCACTGTATAAAATTGTCAAAGGATTAATAAAACAAAGGCATCTGTATGAAGATTCTGGTGTAGGCCTAGAGCTCATTCTATTCAAGTATGTTCACTTAAGGCCACCTGTTATATCAAAGCTCAAAGCAGGAACTTCATAAACGTTACCCATGGGTAATAGTTTAAGAGTTCCTCGCTAAGAATACTCATAAATGAGGAGGAAAATGACAATTATAAAAGAGTACAAAGAAAAATTGAGTTAGATGTGACTATTTTAATTCTGACACCAACAGCTTCTATCCCCCAGAAAAAGAAAATTTGACTCTGAAGCTTTGTGTTTAAGCACGTTTATAACAGAAGGCTTGGGAGGTACCTCAGAAGAAACATAGCTGCAGTGTTGGCAACACAGCTAGCTTGCCAAGCATAATCTATTGAAGGAAAAGAAGTTGTTGGGATATGAACAGTACTGTTTTTCTTTAGCTGAATGCGTATGTTTTTAATTAGAAGAGTTTGAAAGTCTTCAAATTTTAAAGGTTGTCATCATTAGCAAACATTTATCACAAACGTTGAAATATTTTCTCTTCACTTGTAGGGAATTTGCATCCTGGCAATAATTTCATTTGTCAGTTTTGCATTAAGTTAAAAAAGAACAGCTGATTACTTAACTTCTACAATGTGTGTGCAAGCACCTAATCTGTGGTAATGTTATAAAAAGAAACTTCAGTGTGAGTTAAGGCATTCAAAGTAAAGAGTGAAAGGAAAATATTGGTAGCATGAGTTGAAAATCTTTTCAAGCCCAGTGTCTCTGAGTTTACCTTATCTCTGTGTAAGTGTATCAATCCATACAGTAGGTAGGAAAAAGGAAGTGATTAGCTTTCAATGAAGTAATAATCCCATGTAATAGGTACACAGTTGATGATAAACAGTACCTATGAAAAAGTTGCTTACCTAAGCAAAAGTCATCCAAAAACCCAAGCTTGAATGTTTGTTAGTGACATACAAAAAATAAAGATGCATTTTCGGCTGAGTGGCACCATGCAGTCAGCAAGAACAAGTGCCTAATGAAAGGCCAGGAGAAAGGGGCCAAGAAGAAAGTAGTTGATCCATTTTCTAAGAATGACTGGTATGATATGAAATCTCTGCCTATGTTCAGTATTAGAAACATTGGGAAAAACACTAGTCACAAGGACTCAAGGATCCAAAATTGCATCTAAGGTATTGAAGGGTCATGTTTTTAAGTGAGTCTTGCCAATCTACAGAATGACAAAGTTACATTTAGAAAACTCAAGCCAATCACTGAGGACATTCAGGGCAAAAACTGTCTGACTAACTTCCATGACCTAGATCTTACCCAGGACAAAATGTCTTCCATGGTCAAAAAGTGGCAGTCCATAACTGAAGCTCATTTTGATGTCAAGATGACCGATGGGTCTTTGCTGATTTATCTGTGTTGGTTTCACTTAAACAACACAGCAATTAGATACACAAGACATATTTTGCACAGCAGTAGCAGGTCTGCCAGATCTAGAAGAAGATGATGGAAATCATGACCCCAAGAAGTGCAGACAAATGACTTGAAGAAATGGTGAATAAACTGATTCCAGATAGCATTGGGAAAGACATAGAAAAGTCTTGCCAGTCCATTTATCCTTACCGTGATGTCTTAGTTAGAAAAATAAAAATGCCGAAGAAGCACAAGTTGGGATTGGGAAACTCTCAGAGCTCTGCAGTGAAGATGGTAGTTGGGAAACAGCTGGTGACGAGACAGGAGCTAAAACTGAATGAGCTGATGGATATGAACCACCAGGCCAAGAACCTGTTTAAAATCTATGCTTTTGATAGTGACAAATAAAAGTCCTAGTTGTAAAAATAATTAAATAAATAAAGAGGAATGCTGAAATCAATTTTGTTTAAAAAGTTGGAACAATTAAAGCCAGGACCTGCATATATGTGTGGGTGATTTAGAAAAAGGGTTTCAGGAGGGCATAGGAACAGGAGTCTGCAAGCAGTTGTATCCAAGATACTTGATAATTTAGTTCCTTTCACATAAGAAAGTAACTTATATGTTATTAGGTGAAACCATTTTTCCTAGTTTTCATGAAAATAAAAAATTATGACAAATGTAGTTTACTACACATGTTGCGGTAAGCTTGTCTTTTACAGCCATACAGTCATAAAAACAGATCTTGCAATCCTTCTATCCCAAAAATAATTACTCTAAACTTAGTAAAAAAAAATCATTTAGGTTTAAAGACACCCTAAACATAAACAAAAATCCAACATGTACAGCACTTTGCTTCCAAATCAACTTGAATAAAGACTTAGTAACTTTTATTGATGAAGAAATTTACAAAGAAGCATTTGGTCTAGTTTTTTAAAGATTTATTTATTTTATTTTGTTGGCTAATATTGTTGCTCTTTTCAGATAGAGCAGTAGAGGGCAACGGACCCCATGTAATTGCTGGGAATTGAACTCCGGGCCTCAGGAGAACAGTCACTGCTCTTAACTGTTGAGTCATCTCTCCAGCCCTGATATAATTTTCTTTTAAATAATATTTCCTGGGGTATTTCTATCTGTACTAGTATACCCATTGTATCGTTGAGGGTTCCCTAAGAAACTACCAATAGGAGATTAGGTTCCGAAATAGACAAAGCACAGTCTCAAGGTGGGTCTGAAGGCCTGAGACCCAGGAACTCTGACAGCATAAATTTCAGTCTAAAAATCAACAAGTTTATGCTCACCTAGCCAGCGCCCTTTATGAGAGTCTGAAGCCAGAGAAAGCAGTGTTAGGATATTAGGCCATTTCACATGACCAAACAGCAAGAGTTTTCCTGCCTCTGTTTTACACAGAGCAGATGGGAATGAAAATAAGGTCAACCACTGTGGAAAGCAATATGGAGTTTCCTCCAAAAACAAAAGTAGACCTACCTAGGCATACACTCTACTTCAAGATACGTCCTGAAGGACTAGGATCATGTGTCACAGGGACGCTGGTACAGCAACATTTGTTGCAGCATTAGTCACAGCAAAATGACAGAGTGAGCACATGCCTGACAACAGAAGAGTAAGGAAAACGTGTTTTGCATACACAGTGAAATCTTATTAAGCTAACAAGATCAGTAAAATTATGCCATTTATAAGAAAAGTAGATATGACTGGAGAGTGCCGTGTTAGGTAAAGCAAGACCCAGGGGGAAATATCATGTTGTCCTCTCAGTTCTGGATGCTATACTAGATACATAAAACCAATACATGTATATATGACAGGAAGGTAGAAGGAAAATCTAGAAGAGAGGGGATTGATGGGGCAGTGGTTGGAGACTGAGGAGAGCTGGAAATGAGGAAGGGCATAGGTCAAAGTGTATCACATGTTTGCATAAAAGTGCCCTAATGTAAATGGTTAGACCTGGAAAATATCATCCTGAGTGAGCTAACCCAATCACAAAAGAATGCACATGAAATGCAATCACTGATAAGTGGATATTAATGAGCCCAGAAGCCCTAAATACTCAAGACACAAATAGCAAGTCAAATGATTCCCAAGAAGAAGAAAGGAGAAGACCCTGGGCATGTAAAGATTGCATCCAGTTTAGTAAAGAAACCGAGGGGGGAGGGGGAATGATTGGGGAATAGTTGGGGGGGGGAGAGGAACTATGAGAACTATGGTGGGTGGGAACTGGGAAAGGGGAAAGCCTTTGGAATGTAAACATAGAATATAGAAAATTAAAAAAAATTTAAAAAAAAGAAAAAGAAAAAAAAAATTTAAAAAAAGTACCCTAAAGAAGCTATCTGCAATGAATTTACACCATTTTTTTATTTTAAGGAGACTGGGAAATGCCCTCAGTTCAATACTTCAATGATTAGAGAAGGTGCTCATAGTAAGAAAATGCATCTATATTTTTCAATCTTTCCATTTAAATGTTGCTCTCATCCAGAGTACTCTCAAAGACACACCGAGAAAAGTCTGTCTGCCTGCCTCGGCAATAAATTTTAGTCACAAAAGGAACCTGGGTGGGAAAAGAGACAGGGAGGAGAAGAGGGGAATATGATCGGGTATTGGATGGAGGGAACAGGACTGAAGCCCTGAGGGCCAGCAGAAAGAATGGAAACAGGAAACCTCAGGAGGTTAAGAGGTGGGGGACCCTTCAAAAGGTACCAGAGACCTGGGAGGTGGGAGACTCACAGGACTCAAAGGAAGGGACCTTAGGTGAAATGCCCTACAGTGGGAAGAGGGAACTTGTAGAGCCCACCTCCAGCAGAAAGACAGGGCATCAGTGAAGGATGGGATTGTCATCCCATAGTCAAAACTCTGACCATAATTGTTCCTGCCTGAAAGAACTTCAGGAATAGAAATGGAGAAGAGCCTGAGGAAAATGTGGTCCAGAGACAGGACCAAATTGGGATCTAGCTCAAGGGGAGGCCCCAAAGCCTACATTATTACTGAGGCTATGGTGTGCTCACAAAAAGGGGCCTGACATCACTGTTTTCCAAAAGACCCAACAAGTAGCTGAAGGAGTCATGTGCAGATACTTATACTCAATCAATAGACAGAAGCTGCTGACCACTGTAGTTGAATTAGGGAAAAGCTGGAAGAATTTGAGGAGGAGGGTGACCCTTTAGGAGGACCAGCAGTCTCAACTAACCTCGATCCCCAAGATCTCTCAGACACTGTGCCACCAGCCAGGCAGCATACACAAGCTGATACGAGGCTCCCGGCACATATACAGCAGAGGACTGTGTGATCTAGCCTCAGTGACAGAAGATGCACCTAACCCCCAAGAGGCTGGAGGTACCAGGGAGTGGGGAGGTCTGGTGGGGTGGGGAGTGGGAGACTGGGGATGGAAAGGGGGATGAGGTATGGGATGTGGAACAGTCACAGGTTGGACTGCGAGGGGGATAAAACCTGAACTGTAAAAATGATTAAATAAAATGTTTAAAAAGTAATTATCAAATTTATCTGATCAAAAATTTTATAAAACAATTTAGATTTTTTTACTGGTAAACTTTATAATCTTAAACTATTCCATTAATTCTATTTAATTGATTTGGGAAAATATTAAATGTACCAATGTTGAGGAAATTCAATGAACAAAATCCAAAATGCACAACTAGAATTATGAACGTGTACAAAGCCAGTCAATGATAAACCTCTGAGAAAATCTAAAACTTTTTTTTGAACAGTCTGGGAAGTGTGATTCACTGCTGTAAATTTCTCATCTTTACAAACTTATGATCTATATATGTATGAATACAATTGTATACACACACACACACACACACACACACTAAACTGATACACACATCACTTTAGCTAAGTTGGAGCTATTGTTCTCAATTTCCTTTTTGCATGTGGCTCAAGGTTAGAGTTTGTCAAGTGAAACACTGGGAATGTCAAACTGGAGTAGCAGACATTTTCATGGGACCTTCAGACCTCTAGAACCAGGATGTCATATCAACCCTGTTGATGGGTTGTGTTTCAGTATGGGTACGGATTGTCTTACCTCCACTATCCCAACATCTACTGAATGACGTCATCTGCAGTTTCTGACAGGCACAGTATGATGGCAAAGGGAACATGCTAAGTCTGAGGTTCAATGCTGACAGAAAAGATGGAGGCAGCATGTGATGCAGGCTTAGGCTTGTCCATGTGGGTGTTATTGTCCTGGGGGTTCTTTTGTTTTCGTTAATCCCAGTGCATGACAGCGTCTACCATGTCTCCTTTTCCTGTGGCTTACCTGGGACAAGGATTTACATTACACACAGAAAAAGGCCTCCTAAAACCCGCCACAGCAATTTCACAGCTGCACGGTGTCTGATTATTATTGTAATGAAGTCCTCACTTCCTGGTGTTCATAATCGCAGACTGCGACTTGATACTAAGATGCCAGGCATCACCATAACAACAAGTAAAGCCTGTCCTCATGCCATGCACTACAGAGAATATATTCATCATATATTCCTGGCCAAAAGGAAAATAAAGTCTAACTTCATAAAACCCAAAGTTAACCCTCAGACAAACATATATTAAAATATTCATGAATTAATTGGCCCATGTTGCCAAAATGTCAAGGTCATACAGCACAAGAATCTTAAGAAGTTTTTCAAGTTAGAGGAGAATTAGAAACACTACAGCAGAAAGCAATTCAGGCTCCTTGATTAGATCCTAAGGAAAGAACAAAAATAGACATAAATGCCATTAGTGGGACTCCTGGCAAGACTGAGCACGGCATGGGGATCAGGCAAGAGCATGCTGTGCTCCATTTCATCATCCACAGCTCTGCACCAAGAGTCACAAAGGACTTCTTTGTCCTTAGGTAATACCAAAAAATGTATAGGTAGTAGCACACCCTTATGGTGAATTTCTGTGCATTCAAATGATACAGAACGCAGGTGTATGCACATAGGACAGTAGGAATACCAAAAATTTTGAAGATACGAGAAAAAAAGGACAAGGAAAGAGACGGCAAATGAGGATGCAAATTGAAAGAAAGTTGGTAAATGGTGTAAGCAAACATTGAATGGATATTCTTTTCATTTGTTTTCTCCATATAATTTTTCTGTAAATTGGAAATTATATGAAATAATTTTACCACCAAAAATTAAGTGACAACCTGATATTTCCAAGACTTTCAGCTAAGTACATTATAAACTTCTGAGGATGAATCTCTCTCTCTCTCTCTCTCTCTCTCTCTATATATATATATATATATATATATATATATATATATATATAGAGAGAGAGAGAGAGAGAGAGAGAGAGAGAGAGAGAGAGATCTGTATATATATTTGTGTGTGTGTGTGTGTGTGTGTGTGTGTGTGTGTATGTTATAGGAAACTAACATTTCTCTGAACAGTTAAGCCATGGTAATCACAATCATGTGCATTCTTGAAAGTTATTTCATGGAGAAATTTCATAGTCACTCTAAAATCAAACATTCAGGTTTAAAACTCAATGTCTTATTTATATAGATTTTGAACCTAATACCTTAAATTGATAAGAGAACCATCCCTATGTTACAAAAGTAAATTATGAAGTGAAAACATCATGCCACAAGAATGTTAAATTCTAATTTACAACATCGAAGAATTACAATTTTCATATTCAAAATGATCCTTCTATAATAATTTAAAGACATCAGTAGATATTATATGTTCAATTATCTAAATTACTCTGAAATATAAGGTGAAGTGTTGAAATTGCTAATTAAATATTGCATCATTCAGAGACAGGCGTTTTTGGTAATTATAGAATATAACTGTAGCAATATACTTTAAGGAAAACAAACTATATTCATTTCCAAAATTTTAATCAAGGAAAGTATTGGGATTATTTATAATAAATACAAAGAATGATGGGAAATTGCTCCTATGCTGTGTATTTATATTATTTTTATCATACCAGCTTCATAATATATATAATATTTATTGTATTATTATGGATGGTACCTTGGATGAGAAATATCCACCAGAGGTGCATGTGCTTAAGTGCGTCCTAAGGTTGTTTGGAAAGTTATGGAATCTCTAAAAGGTGGAGGCTATCTGGAAGGAGGTACAGGCTATATTCCTACCTTATAGCCTGAATCCACTACTGATCCACTCTGCTCCCTAAGTGTGGATGCAATATGACCATCCATTACCCTGGCCCCATTATTTCCTTGTCCACGACTATGTTTCCCTGTAATGATGGAATGATCTCTTTGAACTAAATAAACCAGAATATACCCTTGTGTCTTGCCAGATAGTTGGTTATAACAACAATAAATGCAACTAATATAATGACCTTTGGCAGAATACTAAAATAGATTTTAAAATTATATATATATATAATTAAATATATAATAAATAATTAAATATATTATTTATACATAAATATAAATAATGTATATCTACATGCATATATAAATTATATACATATATAACTTATATAAAGGCCAGTAAAATGATTCATTGGGTCATGATACTTGCCAGCAAGCCAAAGGACTGGAGGAATCTGCCATGGGCCAGAACTGCATGGACAGGAGAAACATCAATTAACTTGTTTTATATCTGGGGAATAAATTAAAATTGCCCTAGACATGCCCAACAATCTAGGCATTTGGTTTATAAATTAAATATCTGGGTTGCATGTCTTTTATACTGGCTTATTAGAATGTTAATTCCAACAACAGGAAGTGACACTATTAGGAAGTATGGCCTTGTTAAAGTAAGTGCGGTGACCTAACCCTTGATAAACTTGAGGCCACAGGGATTTGGGAGGCCTGATGGGTTGTGGAGACATATAGGAGGTTGGGGACATCCTCTTGGGGAGGAGGAATGGGATGAGGACAGAACAGGAAGGAGATAACGACTGGACTGTAAAAAAATGATTAAAGGTAATAAAAATCAAAAGTAGGTGTGGTCTTGTGGGAGGAAGTATGTCAATGTGTAGATGGACTTTAAGGTCCTATGCTCTGGCTCCACCCAGTTCAGAAGAGACCTTCTTCCTATCTGCCCATGAGACAGTCTCTCCTGGTTGCCTTTGCATCAAGATGCCAAAGTCACAGCTCCCTCTCCAGCACCATGTCTGCACGCATGCTGCCATGTTTCCTGCCAGAGGACTAACCCTCTGAGACTGAAAGCCAGCCCCAGGGAAATGTTTGCCTTTATAAGCTTGCTTTGGTTCCACAATCTGTCCATTGGTGAGAGGAGTATGCAGGGAGGGACCCATGGCTCCAGATACATATGCAGGAGAGGATTGCCTTGTCTGACATCCATGGGAGGGGAAGCCCTTGATCCTGTGGAGGTTTGATGCCCCAACATAGGGGGATGCTGGAGCAGCGGGGTGGGAGAGGGTGTGTGAGTGGGGGAGCACCCTCATAGAGGCAAAGGGGAGGCACAGAGGGCAGAATTGGGATGGGGATTTATGGAGGGGTAACAGGGAAGGGGTATATCATTTGAGATGTAAACAAATGAAATGATTAATAATTTTAAAAAGAGTTGCCTTGGTCATGGTGTCTCTTCATAGCAATGAAAACCCCAACTAAGACAATATCCTTGTTTTAGATTGTATGCATGTAGCCTCAACACAATCAGAAACTAAGGGCTAGTGTGACTGGCTTTGTCCTTCTGGACTATACTGAGCTAACTGTAATATCACCTTTTCATTTCTATCTTTATCCAGAGGAATGATAAAGGTGGATTAAATATTTCTAATTATCTACTGTGCTCTGTTATCATCGGAAGCCCTACTTGCTATAGATTACACACATAAGAAAAGTAGCAGCCTCTTCTTTTTACACATGCTTCAGATAAAACATTGTATGTGAAAGCACATTTTTACTGCTCACAGGGAATTGAAGTTCAACTTTACACAGTAATTTGAGTGAAGAAAAACATACACTTTTATTTGACATGATTAGGCTGGAAATGAAAACTCTGGACATGCCTTTGGCATTTTTAATTCAATTAACAAAACTTTTCTTGGAAATAGATACACAACACAGGCTGTCTAAATCAAGCTAATTAGCCAACATCTGCAGTACTCTGCACTCCTGGGTATTCGTTTGATAACAGTTAACATCTACTATTGACAGACAGTATGAATCTGAGGATAAAGGCCCTATCTGTCAAACACAAAGCCTGGGTTAGATTCTAAGGTCCCAAATAACAGAAGGAAATCCTGCAAGGTGTCCTCTGAACTCTACATGGATGCCCCAATCTCTCTGCCTCTGTCTCTGTCTCTCTTTCTCTGTCTCCCTATCTTTCTGTCTCTGTCTCTTTGTCTCTGTGTCTCTCAGTCTATCTGTCTGTCTGTCTATCTCTTTACCTCTTTCTCAATCATACACAGAGTAAATACAAGTTTGAAATTATGAAATAATCACAAAAACTCCTGAGCAGTTTTTGGTTAAAATTTACCAATCCTAGGAAAGGCTGACAAATCAATGAACTAGAGGCTAGCCTGTTCTACATAGTCAGGTTCAGGTCAGCCCAGGTTCCTTAGTGAGACCAGGTCTTACAAAGTACACAAATAGGCAAGTAACAAAGCAAAGCAAAGGAAACAGATTTTAACAAAAAATGATAGGCACGCAGACAACTTTATATTTAATAGGCAATATTATTGTCATAATACTTCCAAATATTAAATCATTTATATCAAATCCACAACAATAAGATTCTGAAGTTCAATGTGACTCCCTATGAATCAGTTTTGGTTAAGAAAAATTATGCTGTGTTTGTGTGTGTGTGTGTGTGTGTGTGTGTGTGTGTGTGTGTATACACATGTCTATATATGTGTATGGTGTGTGGTGTAATGTATGCACCAGTGTGTGTGTGTGTGTGTGTGTGTGTGTGTGTGTGTGAATGTGTCAGGTATGTGGTGGTCTATAAATGACTTTGAGTTAGTGTGTGACACTAGAACAAAGATAAACATTGATTGGTTCCTCATCTCCATGGAGAAGAACCTATATGTTCGATGTGTTGGTAAATCAAATGTATGCACATTTTTGAATTTACTAGCATTACTTGTGCTATTAAAATGACTTTGGTTAAGGGTTTGAGAATGTAAAAAACAAAAACCCTTCCTGGGGACTACAATTATAATAGTTCTCTATATCTGTTAAGTTTAAATCAAAATTTTCAGTAGGCTTTTCAACACTCTGAAAGAAAAGTAACCAAGGAAAATTGGCTTCATTCCCTTTTGTATACAATTTCATTTTTGATTCCCAAGAAGAAGGAAGGAGAGGACCCTGGTCCCGAAAAGACTGGATCCAGTTTTGTAGGAGAGTACCAGAACAGAGAAATGGTTGGGGGTGATTGGGGAATGGACAGGGGGAAGAGGACTTGTGGAACATATGGTGAAGGGGGAACTGGGAAAGGGGAAAGTCTTTGGAATGTAAACAAAGAATATAGAAAATTAAAAAAAATTTAAAAAGAATATATCCAATAAAAAATTTCATTTTATTATAAATAATAAAAGTTTAATATCCAAGGTAGTCTGAATGAATCATTCCTCTAGCTTGGCTTCCTAGTGTTACGATGACAGACTCTTATTACAAACCCCAAACTGTGTTAAGAGGAAACCTAGTATGGTAGAGACCACCTACGATCCCACGTTCAGAAGGCTGAACTGGAAGAATATGACTTTGAATCCAACCTGAGACTCACAATGAGGCTGTGTCTCCTTTTAAAAAGTTAAAGGTTAGCAAATTAGATATCTTCTTCATTTATCTTACATCAGCTTGCAGTTAGACAGACACAGAGACACATTCATATAGAGAAACAGATACTTCAATGTAAAGTTCAAATATAGATAGATAGATAGATAGATAGATAGATAGATAGATAGATAGATACATAGATACATAGATAGATACATAGATAGATACATAGATAGATACATAGATAGATACATAGATAGATAGATAGATAGATAGATAGATGATAGATGATAAATAACCTAAATTTAGAAAGTAATATAATATATATAATATATAAATTATGAAATTTAAAAATTAACTCAGGAGGCTAAGTAAATATTTGATAAGACACAAAAAATTACAATACAGAGAAAATGAAGAATAATCATAAAGACTTGGGACTATATTGTTTTAATTTGTGGTGCATTTTATGTTACTTAATTTTATAAATAAACCTGGTTTTAACAGCCAATCTAAATGTTTGGAATTTATGAGCATAACCATACTCTTTTAAATATTACATTAACTATAACTGTGTTGAGTAAATATCATCATTGGAACAATGTTTTACAGAGTTAAAATTTTATGTGTGGACAATACAGAACTCCAGAAAACCACACAAAATATACATTTATATAATAAAAATCTGTAGTCCTGGATGCAGCAAGATAGCTTATCAGGTAATATGTTTTGCCATTCCATAAAACCTGGCTCACATGACCCCTAAGTAATACATAAATACATACACAGATACACACATATGCACACACATACACACATATACACACACATATATGCATATATATATACATGAATACAAACATACAGAATGCTATAATGTACCATTATGTTAGTCAATTTAACTAAATCATATATTATATATGACACGTAAAATAATAAAATGTAAATAATCCACATTCAGTCTGACTTTTGCTTTTATGAACAAATATTTTCTTTTTTTATGTACTCTACTTTTTTATTAGATATTTTCTTTATTTACATTTCAAATGTTATCCCCTTTCCTCAAATCCCCTCCAAAAACACCCTAGAGAAAGGACTGAAGGTACTGAAGGAGATTGCAGCCCCATAGGAGGAGGAACAATATGTAGAACAAATATTTTCATACTGTAGAGTGAAAAGTTACCACACTTTCAACTCTACAAGGTAAACTATCCTATTTAAGGTAAATGGCCTAATGAAATCAAACAGTACAAGCTGTAAGCACTCATAAGACCACTCAACAATTATATACACTTTCCATTCAGTGTAAGAACTGTTTCTAGAAAAATCCCAGAACTTCTGTCTCATATTGACCAAAGGGAAATTGCAGGCTTTTGCTTTGTTCTGTTTCATTTTATTTTGTTGTATGCCCTTCCCCTTCTATACACTAACATTCTATGCTAGTGCAGATGCCTGAAGACACCAAGCAAGGTTATTAGATTCACTGGACCTGGAGCTGCCAGCAGACGTATGTAGACTGAAATGGGTGCTGGGAACAAAACTTGGGCCGACTGTGATAGCCACACTCTCAGCCACAGAGACATCGTTCCAGCTCCAGAAGTGCTTTCTTAACTAGTCACTGACATCTCAGATACCCAAAATATCCTATCAATGCAGATGAAACAAAAACCGCCCAGCTGGACACAGATTCATGGACCTTCCACTCCACTCTGCCCCCACTACACAGCTTATATGGCTTTGGATCCTTTTCTCTCTTTCTTCTGTGGCAAAGTCACTATTTCCCACTTGAATTATATAATTCACTTGGTGGGAAATTTTTTCCTTGTTTTCAAGCCAGTTTCAACTGTTCAAGTCGACAAACACCAGATGTTACATCAGAGGCCACTACCAGAATCCCTCTACTAAATGTTTCATTTCCTCACTAGAGTACTGGGTTAGTCACCCATCACCAGTGTTCACAGATGCGTGCCAGTCAGACAGTGTGACTTTATCAGTTTCTTTTTGTTTTGCTGAGCGGATGATAATGTGAAAGTTCTCTGCAGGGTTAAATCTGCCCATTCTTTCATTAATATCATCCAGGGTTTGAATGGATAAAGTTCAGCTGTATAGAACCTGCTTAGATGAACAAGGTCTGGAATTCAATCCTGAGCACTGAAAACAAATGAATCCTGTCCTTAACTATTTCCTATAAGAGGTTTATAGAGTTTGTCAGCCTTTCAGTACAGGAAAGATACTTCATCTACATTAATCTTAGAAACATCAACCACAAACTACTTTTTATGATACAAGTTTCCTTTTGATTTTTTTTTTAATCCTATGTGTCTTTATGTGTTTTGCCTTCATGTATGTCTGTGCATCACACATATGTCTGGTGCCTGAGGAAGCCATGGTGTTATGTTCCCTGGGACTGGAATTACAGGCAGTTGTGAGCTACTGGGCTCATATAAATGTATGTGTGTGTGTGTGTGTGTGTGTGTGTGTGTGTGTGATTAATGATAAAAATCAAGGAACAAGAAGTATGGAAAATAGAGATGGGAAATTACTTTCATCTTCCTAATCCTCAGAACATTAAGAGCATTACATTTACTTGATGAATGAATATTTAGTTAACACCATAAAAATCAATTACATTTTGCAGTCATCTGCATGTGCAGTACCCATTGTGCTGAGACGGTCACAGTTCTACATTTAAACTAAGAGCTGTTAATAAAAGTGCCTGCTCAAAAAGAAAATCAGTTCACTTTACAAATGAAACTAAGGTTAGTACCAATTACCAGTTGTCAAGGCAACGGTTGAATACACAAAGGTGGGCATTTTGCTCCTTTAGCTTATTCAGTTAGCTACCTACATGGGGCATATAATATGAAGTTAAGCATCTATAAAATTACAATGTTGGGGTCAGATCTTTCCCCCTTAGCCTTTACACACTACCATTAACATTATCTTGCAACACTATTAATTAGCCTTGATTGTCTCCTTGTCTAGCTTTAAAAGCACATAATTATAGAGTATTTATATTCTACAACGTCCCTGTGTTGCTAGTTAGAAAAATATTCTTTCTAATATTGTGAGATTATATTTTTTTAAAAAGCCATTTGGTTCAACATTGAAAAGATGGTTCATGCAGTCATTTGCCTTTCACATAAATCATATACAAAACTTTAAAAACCCAAATTTATGTCACATTGGAAACCTTCAAAAATATCTTTTATTGTAATTTTATTGTTTTCTGATTTTTTTGAACTTTAAAATCACACAGAAGACATTTGTCTGAAAGCTAATATTATGCAATTATTTTTGCATTTCTTAAATATTAATTTGTAAATTGTAGCTTTATATCTCTGGTGTAGCAAAAGATAATTTTCTCCTACCTGAATACACTATGTAAATTGTTTGTTTAAATCAGACTGTTTAAAAATACTTTAGTAAATGTATTATGCTTTATTATTTATCTGTATTAATCTATCATCAAAATTTTTGATATTTTTCACCACTTGTTTGTGAATAATTTTAAAAGAATTACACAACCATGGTAAGGTATTTACAGTAAAAATATTAGAAAATAGATTGGTAGCTCTCATAGCATAGACCAGAGAAACATCTATCCTACAGGGGAACACAGTAAGAAGGGAAACAAACCTTCTCTGCCCTAGACAGACCTATGGGATCAGATTAAAAATTTCATAGGCAGAACCTGGTAGTCTGATTAGAAAATCCTACTTGTGACCTTTAATCTTAGAAGACAGAGCTAAATTATGGAAGAACCAACATACATAACATACCTATCCAGAAGCCCAGGATTCAAGAAGTTTAAGTGTTGTAACAGGGAGCCGGGAGACTCCACAGCCTTCTGTACACAGCCAGCCAGGAGAGAGTGATCTCCCAGCAGCACTTTCACTTCTGAGAGCAGAGGTGACACTCCACCTTCTCTCTGGAGGGAACCAGCTAAGAGCACACAGGGCATAAGATCAGTGGAGCAGCTGGGACAGAAGTCTTCCCGCCTCCATTTGCACCAGGGAGCCAGGAAATTACACAGCCTTCTGTGTATAGCCTGCCAAGAGTGATCTCCCAACAGTGCTTTCACTTTTGAGCTCAGAGCAGTAAGGACACAGGTTTACAGGCCCACAGGAGGAACAAACTCCAGCCAGAGACAAGAATACCAACTAGCACCAGATGGCAAAAGGCAAGCACAAGAACCCTACCAACAGAAACCAAGGCCACAAGGCAACATCAGAAACCAGTTCTCCTACCACAGCAATTCCCGGATACCCCAACACATTGGAAAAGCAAAAGTTGGATTTAAAATCATATCTCATGATGCTGATAAAAGGCTTCAAGAAGGACTTAAATAACTCCCTTAAAGAAATACAGGAGAACATTGGTCAACAGGTAAAAGCCCTTAAAAAGGAAACACAAAAATCCCTTAAAGAAATACAGGAGATCATGGGTCAACAGGCAGAAGCCCTTAAAGAAGAAACACAAAAATTCCTTAAAGAATTACAGGAAAACACAAACAATCAAGTGAAGGAACTGAACAAAACCATCCAGGATCTAAAAGTGGAAGTAGAAACAATA
Source organism: Apodemus agrarius (assembly GCA_964023405.1). Lineage (NCBI taxonomy): Eukaryota > Metazoa > Chordata > Mammalia > Rodentia > Muridae > Apodemus > Apodemus agrarius. Next base: position 54,651,719 of record OZ030023.1, on the reverse strand, counting down.
AAGAAATCACAAAGTGAGACATCTTGGGAGATAGAAAACCTTGAAAAGAATTCAGGAGTCATAGATGCAAGTATCAACAACAAAATACAAGAGATAGAAGAAAGAACTTCAGGTGCTCAAGATACCATAGAAAACATTGACTCAAAAGTCAAAGAAAATGCAAAATGCATAAAATTGGCAACTCAAACCATCCAGGAACTCCAGGATATAATGAGAAGACCAAACCTAGGGATTATAGAAGAGAACAAGGATTTACATCTTAAAGGTCCAGTAAATATCTTCAACAAAATTATAGAAGAAAACTTCCCTAACCTAGAGAAAGAGATGCCCATGAACATACAAGAAGCCTTCACAACTCCAAACAGCTGGACTAGAACAGAAACTCCTCCCAACACATAATAATCAAAACACCAAATTCACTAAACAAAGAAAGAATATTAAAAGCAGTAAGGGAAAAAGGGCAAGTAACTTATAAAGACAGACCTATCAGAATCACACCAGACTTCTCACTAGAGACAATGAAAGCTAGAAGATCCTAGGCAGACCTCATACAGACCCCAAGAGAACACAAATGCCAGCCCAGGGTATTATACCCAGCAAAACTCTCAATCATCATAGATGGAGAAACCAAGATATTCATGATAAAAACCAAATTTATACAATATCTGTCCACAAATCCAGTCCTACAAAGGATAATTGATGGAAAATGCCAACACAAGGAGGGAAACTACACCCTAGAAAAGCAAGAAAGTAATCTTCTTCCAACAAACCCAAAAGAAAGTACCTACACAAACATAAAAATAACATAAAAAATAACAGGAAGCAACAATCACTATTCCTTAATATCTCTTAACAACAATGGACTCAACTTCCCAATAAAAAGACATAGACTAACAAAATATTTCTCATAATAAATCTTCAATTTTATCAGAAAATGTTTGTAATTCGCCTTTTAATTAATTAGTAATGTTTTTATGTCTACCATTTTACCTGCATTATTTTTCATGATAATCTTCAAATTTAATGTCTTTCTATATATTTCCTCTATTTTATCAGAAATGTTTTCAATGTGAATCTTTTTATCACAAATGTTTCTAATTCCACCTTCAATTAATTTAGATTTTTATATCTATCATTTTATATGTAAAATTTTCCACGAGGTACTCAATTTTAGCATGTTTGTGTATATATTTCTTAAATTTACCGAAATATTTTCCATGTAAATCTTCAAATTTATCTGAAAATGTTTATAATTCCACCTTCAGTCAACTTAGAATTATCTTTATGCCTATTTTATCTGTATAATTTCCATGATAATCTTTAATTTTAACATGTTTTTCTATATATTTCTTCAATTTTATCAGATATATTTTCCATGTAAATCCTCAAGTTTATCAGAAAATGTTTATAACTCCACTTTTAATCAACTTAGGACTACTTTTATGCCTACCATTATCATATTTATATAAAATTTTCCATGATAATATTCAATTCTAACATGTTTTTCTACATTTTTTACAATTGTATTAGAAATATTTCCATGTAAATCTTCAATTCTATCATAAAATGTTTCTATTCCATGTTTCAATTAATTTAGCAATACATATCTACCACTTTACTCTTTAATTTTCCATGAAAATTGTCTATTTTAACGTGTTTTTCTATGTATCTCTTCTATTTTATCTGAAATATTTTCCATGTAAATCTTTAATTTTATCATAAAGTGGTTTTACTTCCCTTTTCAATAAAGAAAGAAAAAAAAAGAAAATCTTACTTGTTATATAAATGTGTACAAAAAGTTTCAGACTTCAGATTTTCCAACACCAGATTATAGATACATGTTTGCTTATGGCGTAAAAGAAAACTTGAAGCTAAAAGTGTTTAATGAGAAGATACTGCACATTAAGGTGTAGTTTTATCAGCATTTCTGGTGTTAATTTGTCCTCCAGTAGATGATAACTCCCCTTTTCAGCAAAATTAAATTTATAGCTCAACGTTTATTCTTAATATTTTTTACCATGTGAAACACAGTACTAGTCCATATAAATCTCTTTGCTCAAAAGCAGAAAATAGACCAAATTAGTAAGAGAAGCATCTTTAAGCTAGATAATTGTCTATGGAGATCAACTGCCCCAAATCTGTCAATCTTGAAGTTTAGAGCTGTTTGAACATACTGTGTTGTCACTCTAGCAGACGATATCTTAAGGTTTGTGGTTTGATAATAGCAAGAAACACAAATGTCAGTTCATGCTAACAGGAGGAGTACAGAAAAACAGGAGACAGTTCATAGGAAAATTGTCAGTCCTAGACTTCAAGGTCTCTATCCCCCTTAACACTAAGTCACAAAGCGTTTTTGCTCTCACATGAACTGATCCTGACACCCACCTCTCTGCCCAACTCACCTAGATTGTCCTACTCCAGGGAGTCCTGGGATAACCCACACCTATTTGGCCAGGCCTTAGCCTATGATCTACTCCATTTCTCCCTGAAACTAACCTCATATAGTATGTAGATGACATTCTCCTTAGCAGTACATCCCTACAAATTAGCCAAACTAATACCTCTGCTTTTTGAAAGTTCTTATAGAGTTCTTTTTATTTCTATTTGGTTGATTTCAACCCTGAGTTTGATTATTTCCTACTGTCTACACCTCTTGGGTGTATTTGCTTCTTTTGGTTCTAGAGCTTTCAGATGTGCTGTCAAGCTGCTAGTGTATGCTCGCTCCAGTTTTTTTTTGAGACCCTTAGAGCTATGAGTTTTCATCTTAGCACTGTTTTCATTGTGTCCCATACATTTTGTTATTTTGTGCCTTCATTTTCATTAGATTCTAAAAAGTTTTTAATTTCAGAGGTGGATGCTTAAAGCCAGCTATTGAACTGAGCACGGGGTTCTCAATGGAGGAATTAGAGAAAGGACTGAAGGAGCTGGAGGGGTTTGCAACCCCATAGGAAGAATGACAATATCAACCAACCAGAACCCCCCCCAGAGCCCCCAGAGACTAAACCACCAGCCAAAGAGTACACACGGAAGGACCCATGGCTCTAGCTGCATATGTAGCAGATGATGGTATTGTCTGGCATCAATGAGAGGAGAGTCCCTTGGTCCTGTGAAGGCTAGATGTCCCAGTATAGGGGAATTCAAAAGCAGGGATGCAGGAGTTTGCAGGTGGATGGGGTAACACTCTCATAGAAGCAGGGGCAGGAGGGATAGGATAGGGAGTTTCAGGTGGTGAAACCAGGAAATGGGGATAACATTTGATATGTATGTCTTAGTCAGGGTTTCTATTCCTGCACAAACATTATGACCAAGAAGCAAGTTGTGGAGGAAAGGGTTTATTGAGCTTACACTTCCACACAGCTGTTCATTACCAAAGGAAGTCAGGACTGGAAATCAAGCAGGTCAGGAAGCAGGAGCTGATGCAGAGGCCATGGAGGGATGTTACTTACTAGCTTGCTTCCCCTGGCTTGCTCAGCCTGCTCTCTTATAGAACCCAAGAATACCAGCCCAGAGATGGTACCACCCACAAGGGGCCCTCCCCCAGTTGATCACTAATTGAGAAAATGCCCCACAGCTGGATCTCATGGAGGCACTTCCCCAACTGAAACTCCTTTTCCTATGATAACTCCAGCCGGTGTCAAGTTGACACACAAAACTAGCCAGTACAATGTAAGTAAAGATAATATCCAATAAAAACAGATTTTTGTGCTTAAATTATAATCTACAAGGGGTTCCAAAAATCCTGCTATGCCATAGTGTCTGATACTGAGATGATTGGGGCACAGGCCAGATGACATTTTGTCTCTACAACCTACATCCCTACTGTAAATCCCAGACAATTGACAAATTCTGTCCTATCTATGTTAGTTCTTTCATCCTAACACCCAATTGTTTTCTTACCTTTTAAAAACCTACCTGCAATCTACCCCTGAGAATATGAATTTCATAAGGACTTTTACTGCTTCTTGTAAAATCTCAAATTTCAAACCCCAACTCCAGATATCACAGCTCTCCTTTTTCCTACCCACGAGGCCAGAGGCTCTCTCTCCCCAGATATCCACATGCCCAAAGCCAAAGTGGATAAATACCTCCTCATCTTAGTGAACACATTCTCAGGATAGGTTCTCAGGTGAGGCATTCCTTGCCACCAAGAAAAGAGCTCTCAAGCAGTCTCTGACCTCCTCTAAGGGATCTCTCCTCAATTTGGAATACCCACCTACCTCCAGTCAGACAATGATACTAAATTCACTTCCTTTATTCTCCCAACCCTAAAGCTCTGAACATTCCTTGGCACTTCTATATCCCATACCATTTCCAGTCCTCAGAAAGATAGAATGAAATAACAGCTTTTTAAAAAAACACCCTTGTCAAACTGTCACAAGAATATCACCTCCATTTGGCAAAGCTCCCGTCAATGGCCATTTTCAGGCTATAGACTCTTTTCTATCTCACAGTTTGATCTTGTGTATGGACCACCAGTTTGGACTCCCAGTCTTTCACTGTAACCTTTGCCTTTCCCTGATCACCTACTCACCCTCCTACTCTGTTATCTCTGCTCCCTACTATAGAACTTTACTGACCACTGTATACCTTGGCCGCACACTAAGTTCTGTGTACTCCCTATCAACATTGGAGATAAGGTCCTTCTCTCCCCTCTAAACCTTCATTTCTCATCACTTTCCCTAGATGGCAGGTTTCCTCGAGATAATTCTTGAGACCCTGAAAGCTGCTAAGCTTGAGGGTCTCCCTCATTGGTTTCACCTATCACACCTCAAGCTCTTTACTCCTGAGCACCAAGATAGTTTCCCTTCCTACATATCAACACCAATAGGACCCTGCTCTGATAAGTTTCAGAGGATGCTGAGAGCAACCACTTGGTCCCCAGTTCCAGAAGAATGAAACTTTGTTCACTCTGGCAGTCATGCTCATCTCTACAGGACTGGGAATAGACACTTTTTTTTCTTTCCCTCTTATTTGCTTATATCTAGGGTAATACTTATATATGGAAACTCAAGGTTCAAGAAACCCTCACTTATAACAAACAGTCCTTCCAAATAATATCTGGAAACTATTCCATAATAGGCTGTCAGGAGCCAATTAGAATTCCCATCACACTTACATCTTTTCCTTCTCCTTTATGTAATGACTGTTTTGTCTGATTCCTCTATGACCAGACAGAAAGTTGTGGTAAAGAATTGTCAGACAGATATGGAAGCTGCCCATATTGGCCTTGCCAATACCATTCACCATACATAATAATCTCTTTTATCAACAAAATATGACCCTCTAGCAGAGACTGAAGGAAAGGCCACCCAGAGACTGTCCTACCTGGGGATTCATCATATAAACAGTCAGCAATCCCCGACACTATTATGGATGACAAGAAGTGCATACCGAAAGGAGCCTGTTATGGTTGTCTCCAGAGGAGCCCTGCCAGAGCCTTACACATACAGAGGCACATACTAGCAGCCAACCATTGGACTGAGATAGGGGTTCCCAATGGAAGAATTGGTGGACAGACTGGAGGAGCTTGGGGAGAGGGTTGCAGTCCCATGGGAAGAACGATGATGTTGGCCAACCAGATGCACCAGGGTTCAGGGGCTAAGTCATCAACCAAGGGCTATACATGGTTCTAGCCAAAAGAGTGGCAGAGGAATGCCTTGTCAGGCATCAGTGGGAGGAGAGGTCCTTGGTCATGTAAAGGCTCAATAGATGCCCCAGCGTGGGGAAATTCAGGGGGTCATGGGAGTGGGTTGTGTGGAGAGGCAGGGGATGGGAGGACAGGTTGGGGGTTTTCAGGGAGGGTGGAAACTGGAAAGCAGTATAGCATTTGAACTGTAAATGAAGAATATATTCAATAAAAAAAATAGGACCCTCTATATCCAGGACCCATGGAATCCCAGGTAGGAAATGGTCATTCCTAGAAAACTCTACTGTTGCTTTAACCACAGACACCCAGTGAGCATGATTAATATCCAGAGAAATTATATCCGGAATACCCAACCCCTGGAGTTAGGGAAAGTAGAAGAGATAATTAAACACTCCCCCAAGGTCATTGCCTCTTTGACAACCTCTCTCCTGAATAATACAGACCTATCATTTTGTCTCTTCAGCATCTGACTTCAGCCTACCAACTCCTTAATGTTACCCAACCTGGCTGCTTTGGAGAATGCTGGTTGTGTGTTCCTCCTGAAACTCATAATTGTCACTACAGCTTTGTCTATCAAATGACCTTACCTTGCCACTCACCAACTGCCCTGACCCTGGTGTTGCTGTGACTCCCTACCATTTTCATATCAACCTCTTTGGCATGGCAAACTCGTCTAAGGCATCTGGGACACATTTTGTAAGGGCATTGAATTCCCTAGTCTGCAGCAAAACAGCAACCTAGTGCCCTGCAATCCATAATATTCTAATTTGGGGGGGCACTCAAGTCTACCATAACCTACCTGCTAGTTGGTCAGGAGTCTGTATGCTATTATTTATCTTCCTCAATTGGGTGTGAAACATGGAGAAGAACCTCTATCAATTCAGATCCCCGATTCAATAGCTTTCCAAGATAATAAATGAAAAGTCCAAATTTTGCCCCTCTTGACTGTCATGGAAATAGCTGTAGGCGTTGCCATGGAGACAGCAGGACTGACCACTTCCCTGACCTTGTATCATTAGTTTTCTTTCCAGTTCATTCAGGACCTCCAGCAGATGGTCTGAAACTGATAGGGACTAGATCTTCTTACAACTGAAAAAGATGACCTTTGCCTCTTCCTCCAAGAGGAATACTGCTTCTATGTCAACCAACCAGGTATAGTAAAAACAAAATCCAGCAACTTCAAACATAACTCCAAAAATGAAAGGAACAGTGCAACACCTCCAACCCTTGGGCCTTTGGAAGCCTCAAATGGAAGTGGTATTTCCCTTCATGACCCATTTCCTTCTCATTTTCCTACTATTACAAATAGTCCCCTTCTTTATCAATTTGTTCTCTACAATTTTTCCAATGACTAATTTTTTTTTAAAAAAAAATTGTTAATCAAACAGTTACTGTTACAAAACTATCATCCACTAGCCACAGAGCCTGAGAGTCACGACTACTAAGTGTGCCCTGATTGTGAGGATCAACAACTGCCTCTACAATGACTATACCCCCAGACAGCAGAAAGTAGTCTAAAGAGCGCAGCACCCTCATCCCTGCCTCAACATCACCCCTTTTTACTTCATTATCTTTTATAATAAACAAAAAGGAGAAATGTTAGCAACCAGACATCTCCACCGCCTGACCCAGGGACCTAGCTACAGCAGCCTACATCATCACTAGCTGCCAAGATGTGACACACTCCCACTGTCACCAGGAGTCCCATATCCTCCTTATGTATGTGTGTACTATATCCTTTTATAAAAAGTCAGTGCCTCCTCTCCTCGCTCTTTTTTCCCTCCAACCTTTTCTGAGAGGCAACCTCTGAAAGCCCTTGCCCAATAAAGCTCCCACATGAGATCTGTGGCATGGTAGGACTTCGTGGCATCCATTACATCGATCATAACAGACATTCCTTCATGAATCAATCAGAGATAAACCAAGTAATGAGACACCAAGAAAGCATACAACTGAATGGAGACCCTCAATTGGCAATTACACCACATTTTTTTTGTCTTTTAAACCTAACTTCTTTTCTCTGCATTCTCTGCTATGCAGAAAGTTTACATGAAACACTATGTTTTAAACTTGGATTAGCAGTCACAAAAGAACACACTTGGAATGCAGTCACTGATAAGTGGATCTTAGTCCAGAAGCTCTCAATACCCAAGACACAATTCGCATATCAAATGATTCCCAAGAAGAAGGAAGGAGAGGTCCCTGGTCCTGGAAAGGCTTGATCCAGCATTGTAGGGGAGTACCAAGACAGAGAAGAAGGAGGGGGTTGATTGGAGAACTGGCAGAGGGACAAGGGCTTATGGGACTTATGGGGAGAGGGAACCGGGAAAGGGAAAATCATTTGGAATGTAAACAAAGAATATAAAAAATAAAAATAAAAGAAATAAAAATAAAAATAAATAAAAAGTTATCACTGGGCCACTTAGTGGTATAAAAACTGAAAAAAATAAACTCGGGTTAGTAAACATAGAACATTTGTCTTAATGTGTAGGTAATTTATGTTATTTTGTTTTCACCGGTTGTTTTTGGCTCTGTGCTAGTTCTCTGGGCTATCTAGTCTCAAAAAACAAACAAATGAAATTATTTCTAATAATATTCTGCTATATTCTTAGATTGGTGTATTGTCCAGTCATCATCAGAGAGGGTTCCTCCAGCAGTAAATGAGAGAAGGTAGAAAACTCCATAGCAGATATTATGCAGAAAGCCTAAATTGGAGGTTGTCACTAGGTCCTTTCCTAGAGACCAGCAGAGGTATGATAAAGAGCGGTGGAAAGATTATAGGAGTCAGAAGGGAAGGAGAACACCAAGAGAACATGGTCCATTGAATCCATTAACCAGATTTTACAAAGGCTCACAGAGACCAAAGCTATAAAAGACAGCCTACACAAGTCTTCAGCAGGTTTTATGCATATGTTATGTCTGTTGAGATGGATACTCTAGTCCTCCTTAGAAGGAGGAACAAAATAAGCACAGAAGAAGATACAGAGACAAAGTGTGAAGCAGAGTCTGAAGGAAAGACCATCCAGAGATACTACCGCCACCTAGGAATCCATTCCATATACAATTACAAAACCCAGACACTATTGTGAATGCCCACAAGTGCTTGCTGACAGGAGTCAGATATAGCTGTCACCTGGGAGGTTCTGTTAGTGCATGACAAATACAGAGGGGAATATCTCAGCCAGCCATTGAACTGAGCACAGGGTCCCCAATAAATGAGATAGAGAAAGGACCAAAGGAGCTGAAGGGGTGTGCAGGGGAGGAACAACAATATGAGTCACCAAGTACTCCCAGAGCTCTCGGGGACAAAACCATCAAACCAAAGAGTACACATGAAGTTACCCATGGCCCCAGACACATTGGTACCAGAAGATGTTCTTGCTGGACACCAAATGGGGGAGAGGACCTTGGTCCTGGAAAGACTTGATACCATAGTGTAGAGGAATACCAGGACATGGAAGCAGGGGTGGGTTGATTGGGGAAGGGGAGATGGCTTACAGGATTTTGGGGGGAGGAGGGAACCAGGAAAGGGGACAACATTTGAAGTGTAATTAAAGAATATACCTAGTTTTAAAAAGATGGTGTTCTTTTGTTAGATTCCTAACAATGAGAGTTATGTCTCTGACTCCTTTGCCTGCACTTTGGACATTCTTCCTCTAATTGGGTTGCCTTGTCCAGTATCAGTATGAGGGCTTGTCTCGTTGTATCTTATTTCTTGCTTGCCTGTTCATCTCGTAGAGGCCTACTCCTTTCTGAAGAGGAAACAGAAGGGGAGTAGATCTCAGGAAGAGTGGAGGTGGGAGAGTTGCTGGAAAGAACAGAGGGAGGAGAGACTGTGGTCACGTTGTATTGTGTAAGAGAATAAACAATTTTCAATAAACATTTCAAGAAAGGTGTAGGTAAAATTAAATATGGCTAATCAAACTCAAGTCTGGAATATATTAAATTATTGTTTTAGTTATTGGATGGATGCCATAATAAAGTGAAGGAAAGTAAGTTGGATAAAAGCAGGCTCAATTAGAACAAGAGTATATACTACTTTGCTCTATAACTTAACTCAAATGAGTTTTTCTGCATCCAGATAGTTTTGATTACTGTTGAATGACTTTGATCCACTGTCAAATTAAAATTGTCTTAGGATAAAGGAGAAGAGATGGTAGGAAGACTTAGAATGTCATTTAGTACAGAACATTTGCCTAATGTATCTAAGGATATGTGTTTGTCTCAGCTCTGCAAAATAAGTATATCAATACAGTAAAATACTGTGGAATAGAGTGTGGGCTCATACAGTAGCATCTTCTTATAACAGATTTTGCTAGCTATTTCTTGCCAGACTTCTTTCTCCTTACAAACATTCTCCCTATAGTTTCCCAAACTCGATACTATGTGTAGTTGATACCAGAAATAAATCAAAAATGGGATACAATAGGTCCAAAACGCAAACAAATAATTTTTATTAGGACATAATTTTCATATTTATATAAATTCTTACTTAATAGAAAAGATCATAAATGTATGTAGTTACTTCTTGCTTCACAAGACCAAGTATAGGGCCTCATGCAGAACCTCCACACAAAGAAAAGCAGCCATGGACCACATGACTCACTGAAAATCAGACTTGTTGAGAAGGAAAAATACACTTAATAAAAAGTTGACAGTTATTTGACTTTGCATGGGTTTTATCTGTTTAAAAACAGAGTTGCTTCCATTCACTATTTCTAGACAAGACTAGAAATGAAACCAAATATCTGAGACACAACCTTCCTAGAGTCACCTGTCAGCTTCCCTGTGAAGGTAGAAGTTAGAGTTGCCTGAGAGTCTGATAGGAAGAATTCTGAAACTGTTTCTTATGAAAACAATTTCCTGGAATTATGCAAAGTTTTATTTTTTTCTAGTGGAATAAATACAATCATTTTTATTATCTCTTAAAAATGTAACTTAAATATAATTATAAATTTTTCTCTTTTTTCTCATTCACCCAACCCTTCCCATCCATCCCTCATTCCATTTCAAATTCATGGCCTCTTTTTCTTTAATTATTACTGTCAGATATATACATACATAGATGCATACATACATAAATACAACCTGATAAAGCTACTTAGTACTGCTGGTATGTATGTTTTCAGGATGGAGTACATGTTTTATAATCAAGCAGAGGGTTCATCCCTGGTAAAGATTAATTCTCCCTCTTTTAGCAGTCTTTAGTTGTCTATAATTCTTTGTCTAGGGGTGAGGATGCTTAAGACTATCTCTTTCCAAATTGGCATGTCAAGTATTTTCATGTTTAGTCTTATTTAGACAGTACATGATTGACATATCATGGGTGTAGCTTCCATATCATTTCTAGGAAATTTAATCTCACAGTAGATTTCTAAGTTTTCTGCTTCTTGCAATCTTTTCATTCTTCTTCCTCAAAGTTCCCTGAACCCTGAGTGCAGGGTTGTGTTGTAGATGTATTTCTGTGTTTTGGAACTTGACTTTCTCCTATATTTTCATAGAACTTTTATTTTGCTGTAGAAACTTACCTTACTAGTGTAGTGAGATTAAGTTTCAACAGGTTTACATTCATCTTCCTTCCCAACAAAGACACTACAAGATTACAAGCCACCCAAAGCAGAATGTGTAAGAGTCCACTGAAGAAACACAGGTAGCTGCAGAAAGTGGTCCTTGCTTATCCTCTGCTTCCTCCTGGCTCTTCACTGGGTTTGCTGATGGGTTTGCTGATGATGACCAGGACTATGAAGTTTTAAACTTCCTTAATCAGAATTTGCCTTTTCAACTCCCCCAAAGAGTTCTTTCCCAGAGCCTACCTATCAATGGCCTACCGAAATCTCATGGTTAGACTCTTGTCACCTGTGTAGAGATATCAGTTATTTGAGGAAACAAACTGGGAAGAAAATGAGTCTAATATCTAGAAAAGAGTGCTTGAGTATAAGTGACCCAAAAGTTTTCACATTGCATAAATTCACGTTTAAAAAATTCAACAAGAACAGGTGGTAGCAGCACACGGCTTTAAACCCAGCACTCAGGAGACAAAGGCAGGTGGATCTCCAGGTTCCAGTTTAGCTTGATCTACAGAGTGAGTTCCAGGATAGCCAAAGATGGATAAAGAAACTATGTCTCAAATGAAAAAAAAAAGGAGTTCAAGAACTGATAAGAAATAAGCACAAAATAGAAAGTGCCTTAAGTTGAAATAAATCAGGAATCTTAAATATATTAACATATAAATATATATAATATCTACTCTATATTCAAACCTTTCAGCATACTGGATTGAAGGTAACATAGTCAACATGGCAGAACCTTGCTTCAAAAGTAAAAATACATAAAGTAAAATTTTGGTTTCTTATTTAATTATGTACTCATTCAAGTTCACTTAAAGTAATGAATACAAAACTCTTAATGTGTTTTCCATATAGACTCTAGAATTATAAATACAGCATGATTTCAAGGCACCTTTGCACATTTAGATGTTTATATTTTAAAGAACTGGTTTTGATGTTGGAAGGAACAGTAAATAAATGCTGGTAGGTATATAGCAGTACATAATGAAGAATTTGATAACTAGAGTTAGAGATGTTTCATTACCTCGACAGTACATCATGAAGATTTTAATAACTAGAGTTAGAGATGTTTCATCACCTAGACAAAATATGCAGCCAAGAAGTGTAGAAATTCCCAAGCTAAAGTACAATGTATTGGTGAACAGTCCAATTGTCATTTGTTGTAGCCAAACAGTGACTGAAATTCCCAGGTGAAATTAGAAATGATAGAAAGAAGATAAACTTAACCTTCTATTATTCATGTTATCTTACACAGAAAGTTCTTGGCTTGAGACCAAAAGCTTCTTTATGAAGTCATGGGACATATTGGGGGGGGTGGAACTGGGAAAGGGGAAAGCCTTTGGAATGTAAACATAGAATATAGAAAATAAAAATTTAAATTAAAAAAAGATCTCTTGATAAATAAGGATGCTGAACATTTCTTTAGGTTAGAGCCATTCGAGTTTCCTCAGTTGAGAATTCCCTGTTCAACTATGTACCCTATTTTTTAATAGGGTTATTTGATTCTCTGGAGACTAACTTCTTGACTTCTTTGTATTGTCAGGGAAATGCGAATCAAAACAACATTGAGATTCCACCTTACACCAGTCAGAATGGCTAAGATGAAAAACTCAGGGGACAGCAGATGCTGGAGAGGATGTGGGGGGAAAGGAACACTTCTCCATTGTTGGTGGGAATGCAAGCTGGTAAAAGCACTCTGGAAATCAGTTTGTCAAGTACTATGTCAGAAAATTAGACATAGTACTGCCTGTGAACCCAGTTATACCACTCCTGGACATATATCCAGAAGATGCTCCTACATGTAATAAGGACACATGCTCCACTATGTTCATAGCTGCCTTATTTTTAATAGCCAGAAGCTGGAAAGAACCCAGATGTCCTTCAACAGAGGAATGGATACAGAAACTGTGGTATATATACACAATGGAGTACTATTCAGCTATTAAAAACAATGAATTCATGAAATTCTTAGGCAAATGGATGGAACAAGAAAGTATCATCCTGAGCAAGGCAACCCAATCACAAAAGATCACACATGGCATGCAAAACTAATAAGCGGAAGTTAGCCCAAAAGCTCAAAATAAACAAGTTACAATTCACCCCAGCACAGGAAGCTCAAGAAGAAGGAGAACTTAAGTAAGGGTGCTTTGGTTCCTCTAAGAAAGGAAGCAAAACACTCACAGGAGCAATAAGGGAGACAATGTGTGGAGCAGGGGCTGAAGTAAAGGCCACCCAGAGACTGCCCTACCTGGGGATACATCCTATAAGCAGTCAACAAACCCCAACACTACTAAGGATGACAAGAAGTTTATACCAAAAGGAGCATGCAGTGGTTGTCTCCAGAGGGGCCCTGCCAAAGCCTACAAATACAGAGGCAGATGCTAGCAGCCAACTATTGGACTGCGCATGGAGTCCCCAATGGAGGAGCTAGAGGAGGGTTCATAGGAGCTGAAGGTGTTTACAGCCCCATGGGAAGAACAATGATTTCGGCCACCTAGATGCCCCAAGACTCCCAGGGACTGAACCATCAACCAAGGGGCACACATGGTTCCAGCCAAAAAATGTGGCAAAGGAAGGCCTTGTTGGGCATCAGTGGGAGGAATGATCCTTGGTCAGGTAAAGGCTCAACAGAGGCCCCAACAAAGGGAAACGGAGTGGGGGAGGGGGGAGTATGTCAGGTGAAGGGGAGACAGGGAGGGAACAGGAGGAGGGTTGGGGATCTTAGGGGAGGGGGATATCAGAAAGGTTTTAGTATTGTAAATATAAATGTACTAATGAAGACAATATTCAATAAAAGAAAAGGAAGAAAAAAAGGTCTTGCTCTTGGTTTATAACAACACACCCCTTTCTTTCTCATCCCCAAACACAATTGTCATTGCCAAGCCTTTCATTTTACAGCAACATAAGACAATGGCACCAGTTTGTTCATGAGCAAGTTCATGCTGAGAAGAATCTGAAGAGGAATACAGTGTGCTAGAGTTATAGATATGGACAATCAGAGCAGTTCCTCTTGAATGACAAATCACTAGTTCTCTTTAATCCTCTAAAGCTGATTCCTCATTAGAGTCATTTGAAGAATTGGTTAAGCAGGCACCTTCATAAAACAGTCAGTGGAAAGTGGAATTCATCTAGACACCATAACCTTTTCAGCAATTTCTCCAGTTCTCTTGGTATTGGTGATTTTTATACCATCTTATTATATTTCTAATCATTTTGGTATTTTTAGCCTACCAAGATTTTTTTTTTAGTTAGTTTTGCCTTGTCTAGCATCTTATTCTGTTTTCATATAATAAAAAATAGTAATTTGACACAATAATTCTGTCTAGCAATGGCAAGCTGTGACCCAATGATTTGCATAGTGAATGCATTAACTGATATAAACTTCATTCCAGGTAACAAGTTTTTCTGTGTTCAGGATCTGGAATTTTTCTGTTTCTTTGACACCTGCAATAGTTCTCAGTCAAGATAAGTATACTATCTTTGATCACACAAAAAGGCTATATGCTTGGTCCTTATACATTTCTCCATAACTAGCTTGCCTCTAATTTGCAAGAAAAATGAAGGATGAGCCACTAATAGACTCATATAGCTTTTCTTCTCCTTCATCCTTCTCCCCAAGAAATCAGTGTACCTACAGCTAACCACCAGACTTGTATTTTACTCAATTCCTAACTGGTATAAGATTATGTTCTACCTGTAAGGAACTGGTCTCTCACATAGGACTCAACAACCTAAGAAGATGACTTGGAGACATAAGAATGCTTACTTCTTTTTAAAACAGCAGTAATTACTAAGGTAATGGTTACTTGTTAGTGATTTGTGTGCCTATGGTCCATATCTTCAAAAATTTAAATATACACTGGACTAGAAAAACATATTAATATTTGATTTCACTTGGTTTTCCACATTCTTTTAGGAAACAGGTTTAAGACTGAAAATCATTAGAAATTTTTCAAAAAAAACAAAAAAACAATGCTATCTCATCGTGTGTATTTTGACCCTGTAAAATTACATAATGCCCAGACATCAAAAGTTATCTTTTAAAAATATAAAAGATCACTTCACCGAAATAAGACTCCCTTATACTTGGCATAGCCTCAAAATGTTAATAATTTACAATGATTAATAATAATTATACACATCTGTCTTCCTTATCATCATACTAAGTACATAAGGAAATAATTTTATTAAGGGGGCACCATCATACCACACACCAAGAACATATTTTTGCATTACAGTTTTCTCTGTGTACAAAATGCTCAAGTAACACACTATATAGCTGAAATGCAGAACTCTCTCTCTCACACACAGAACACACCCATGCAGTAAAGAGGGCTCACAGGATTCTATAACAACTAGTTCTACCTTCCAAAATGAATTACTTCAGTTGAATTACTTCATGGCTCAAATGAATGCTGGGATTTGAACAGACCACAGAGCCTAAATTGTTTATATACTTTTTATCCCTGATTAGTGAAACTGCACTGAGACTCTTCATGGGTGATCATAATAGAAAGTGAGAACATAAAGTAATTGACTTTGTTTTATTTCAAATAATTACAATAAACATGAATTACCGACAATAGACTAGAGACTGTGCTACTTTAGCATGTGAAGAAGATTAAGTTGTAGCTCTTGTTTACTATAAATTTTGCTAATCGGTATTTACAGGCAATTCAAGTGATAGATTATTTCACTTGGTATAACTAAGCTTCACTAGGGCGCTTCATAGGAAATGATACTGTAGCAGATAAAAATGACTGTGAGCCGCACATCAGGTGGTGTTTTGTTAGAGGTTAAATTTTTAAGCTCTGAAAAAGAAATCTGGCAATTCAGTTGGTATTGTGAAGATTATAAATGTCTCTAAAAGAGATTGCATATTCTACTGAGGGGTTTGCAGAGATCTTGGACACACTGCAGGCTTAAAGCAGTATGGGTGGATTCAAACCCATGCTCTACTGCCTGTAAACTGTATGAACATCTGAATGTCAGTGAATAGTCCATTCGCAGTTAGGATAAATTCCCTCCACTAATCATCTGTAGGGTCAACTGAGAAATGGAACTGGGTCCTGGTTAAGGTCACGTGGATGGCTCCACTACTCATTCATTATGTGCCATAATGTGATGAGTTACTCCTAATATGTCTACAGATTCTTGGTTTATTACCTGTTTAGAAATAAAATAACCTCGATCAGAAATGTAGAGAGCTCTGTTAAGAATCATATTTTATCACACAAATCTTGTTTCTTTTCGATCATGAAATCAACTGAAAGTTGTGCTATCAACATAGTAAATGATGGCTTAATTAACAATGGTGTCTTCATAGGGATTATTAAAGATGAAGAGAAAGGAAGGAACCATCATTACCAGAATAACTGTTTGTTCATCTCTGGCATAAATTATTCCAAGTGCATAAAATTCTCAGCAATGTTTGAAGGAAATGAGAATCGGGGATTTCAGAGAGGTTAATATGCAACTGGTGGATGAAGCTAAAGTGATCACAAAAGAAACTTGTAAAGAGAAGCCAACCAAGAATATTGGTTTGTACCTCTCTCTTTTAGAAAATAAATGGTTTATAATAGCCAGAAATTGGAAGCAGCCCAAATATCCCTCAAAGGAGGAATGGATACAGAAAATGTGGTATATTTATACAATGGAATACTACACAGCAATTAAAAATAATGAATTCATGCAATTTGTAGGTAAATGGTTAGACCTGGAAAATATCATCCTGAGTGAATTAACCCAATCACAAAAGAATGCACCTGAAATGCAATCACTGATAAGTGGATATTAATGAGCCCAGAAGCCCTAAATACTCAAGACACAAATAGCAAGTCAAATGATTCCCAAGAAGAAGAAAGGAGAGGACCCTGGGCCTGTAAAGATTGCTTCCAGTTTAGTAAAGAAACCGAGGGGGGAGGGGGAATTATTGGGGAACAGATGGGGGGGAGAGGAACTATGGGAACTATGGTGGGTGGGAACTGGGAAAGGGGAAAGCCTTTGGAATGTAAACATAGAATATAGAAAATAAAATTAAAAAAAAAAAAAAAAAAGAAAATAAATGGCAGTATCATCTGTCAGACAAGGTATGCCCACTGATGCAATAACAGCATGTCTGAATGTCTGGGGATACCCAAGTATTTTCTGAATTGGTTTGAGAATATCTCCAAAGAGAGAATACATCTCGTCTACCAATTCAAAAGTCCATAGCTATAGATAGCCTTATCAGTGAACCTCCTTCACTGTTCTTTAGAGAAATGGACATATTGTCCAAATATTGTATAAACAATGGTGCTTATATCCATATACTAGTGCTGCTGTAGATGTTCAGCAAAGAAGCTCTTCATGGCAGAGGGTCCTGTTTAACACAGACGCTTATGTCTGAATAATGTGAAGAGTAAATAATTATTGAGTACTCAACCACAAAAGGGACATCTATAGCACTCTCCCCAGGGCACCTGGAATTGGAATGCACAATGCAGGATGGAAAAACACACACCCAGAGGACAGGGTACTGTAAACCACTGTCATCACATATGGCATAGTATTGTAGTCATAAACTCACAGCAACTGTACACATCTCCACCCACAAGGCTTACAAGGATGAGGACCTTTCCATACCATGGATAGAGTAGATACCCATTACCCATGAGGCCACAATTTTTGTGAGAAAATATTGATACTTAGTGTCATGGGGAAGAGGCTTTTTTTTTTTTTGGTTAATAGTTTCTGGGTAGTTCCTCTTGCTCCAGCAAATAACCATCTATGCAAACAACCCTAACTAAACTCTGGATCAAAACCAAAACAAAACTGTACAAGTAGGAAGAAGACTAGGAAAGAAGAAAAGGTTCGAAGAAATAATGGGAACCAAAGAGCCTCGGGAGTATGAATGTAATAATGTATTATACTCAAGTATGAAGCTGATTTGAAAAAAATAATAGATTGCAGCTAGGAAAGGAGCTAGTGAGTTTCAGAGCCACCAGTTTAGAGCATTTTATTCACAATTAGGTATAATGACCCACAGCAGTTGCCAAGATATAGGCTTGCCCAGAATAGGTGGCTGAATGCATGGGAATCACTTGCTGTAGCACAACCAGGATGGAATTACTAGGTTGCAAAAATACAAGCATATTCTGAGAAATGGGTAATTTAGCCTGTAGACAGTCACAAACTCATTTTCATATCCCGACTGCCATCATATCCCGACTGTGCATGAGCAGCCCTCCGGTCATTTCTCTCGGGTCTGATTTTATCAAAGGGATTCGTCCATTCGTGCTCTCTTAAGAGACTTATTCAGTGCTGCTCTTTTAGAGCTGTGAAGGAATCTGTTAAACGGCACGAAGGCAAAAGTAAACAGCATAACTTACATGGAAGCGAAACACTGTCTAAATTATCCTTTTGTCTTAAATGGCTATTTAAGGGGCAGCTAAAATGTGGAGAATATAAGCAAGTTTTATACATTGCAATAATTCTAAAGATCCTCTTGAGTTGACACTTGCAGCAAACATGTGGTAGATACTACTGAACACATTGTTAGATGCCTTTTGTGATTGTTTCTGCAAGCACAGTCACTGGTAAAAAAAAAAAAATGGGGGAGGGGGAGGGGCAGCTCAGCTTGGCTACTTAAAATGATATATCATGATGATAAATGGTCCAAGTTATTCAAAAGAGAGGAAAACGGTGGTAAAAGGTTGGAAATTTTAATGTAATGTGAGTTCAGTGATTTAAAACAGCATTTACAAAGAGGAGATAGATGGATAGATAGACAATGTAATGAGTTGCCATATACAAACAAAGTAGTCAGGCTGCCATGACAGTTCACTAAACTGTTGAGAGCTATGACACTTTCTGAACTTCCCTAGCCTTAATAGATTCTTTAAAATAGCCCTGTTGTAGAGAAAAGAATTTTTAATTCTGTCGAAGTTGGTGCCAGGTATGATACAGTAGAGAAGTGAAGGGTGTAACTGTGACTGACTAAGGGCCCTGGTCATCTGGCTCATTGTCCAGTAAAAGGTCGCATTCTGTTTAATCTAATAGAGAAAAAATGACCCAAGAGTTTGAAGGAGACTTAATCAGAATGCTGGACTCTGGTCCCAATATAACATGACTCAAAAGTAAATGATAACAGGCAGTCTAATTGAAGTAGATGAGCAGCTGCTTTGGATGTCAGGTAGAAGCACTATGTTAAGTAAAGAGGTGCATACTTGTCTCACCCTCAGAAATGGACTCAGGCTATCAGACTTGCAGCTTTGAAAGACTCTTAGCTGACCTAAATGTCTGGGAAAAATTTGTCCTGAAAGTCTATTCTTCGCCATCCTTTAATGGAGCATAGCAAATGGGCAACATTAGAATTATGTAAGCTTACTCAAGTGGCTAATTTAAAACAATTAAAGAATAGTGTGGAATGGGCTAGGGTTGAATACATGAGGTGCATAAAGAACTCTGGGTTCAACTAGAGATCTTTTAGATGAGGGTGTATCAGTATCCACAAACTCCTTTGCTTAATGACCTGTGAGCAAAGCTGATGAATCCTTGAGAATCACTTTACATTGTAGAGATATTAATAAATAACACCATGTGACAAACAGAGTGCTGCATTGTATTAACTATTCAAGCTGTGCAGAATCAAAAAGAAGCTATTATTCTGCAACCAATTTGGCTAATGTCTTTCTTTTCATCTCTACTTATAAAGAAATTAAAAGTAAATCTGCATTCACCTGAGATGAATGAAAATACACACATTTCTTATGTCCCCTGCCTCCTATCATGCCTTATGAGATGTGGCAGAGCTTGATGCAATGGAAAATACTGTAATTCATTGCATTAATAAAATAATATTTATAGATTGAGCTAAACACAAAGCCAAACTGAATTATAAATGGTCATTAATCATATTATCCCAGAGAATGGGTGATTAACCTAACTAGAGTACCAGTACCCAGAAAACCGATAAAACTCATAGATAGTTCCTAAACAGGGATTACTTTGACAAGCAAATGTAAATTTTTTTCTGCTTTTTAATCAAAGTAGCAAAGTATGGTTTCAAAATAAACTACTCAGAACTTATGGGACATATACTTGCCGCTACTAAAAAGTACATGTGTGTGTGTGCATATATGTGTGTATGTTTTACATGTATATATATGTGTGTATATATATGTGTGTGTTTATGTATATATGTATATGTGTATATGCATGTATACATGTACATATATATGTGTGTGTGTATATATGTGCACGTGTATACATGTGTTATATGTATATGTATACATATGTGTATATTATGTAGTTATATGGTATATGTATTTATGTGCATATGTATATATAGAAAGATATGTATAGTATATGCATATATGTATATGCATATATGTGTATATGAATGTATACACATACATTGTATACATATATATGTATGTATATTATATACGTATACATTGTATATACATATATGCATACAAATATACATATGTGCATATGTATATATGTATATTTGTATATGTGTAGAGATGTGTGAATGTGTGTATATGTATAAATACTTTCTTGGTGTTTCCAAGAAACATGGCAAAACAACAGGTTTTGCTCCAACCCCCAAATAAACCCCTTCTCAAATAAGTTTGATAGTGTCTCATAAACTTCAGCTAAGAGGACTGGAATATTTGGCAAAAGTCCATTACTGACACCCAGAGGTAACTGCAAGCAATGTCAATGGTGAAACAATATTACAGCATTAAAGCAAGCACAATTTCGCTGTTCTAAATGCGACATTAAGTCACACCACCCCCCCAAGGCCCAATGGACATGTCTGAAGAACAGGCAGAAGTAATGTAAAACAGGAGGCAAGGGGAAGAGCCGTGGAATTCTATTCTTAACTTAAATACCAATCATGAGTACAGAGGCAGCTGTGCTACCAGAACAAGACTGGGCCATGGTGTTCTACTGCTTCCTAGAGGAACTATGGTCAGTTAGTGGGTGCTGGGGTAGTCACGTCATTTTCTTCAGTAACGTAGCCACTGGTAAGTAGGACAGGGACTAGTTAAGAAGAAACAGCACTAGAGGGAGGAGTCAGAGATACATAACTATGATAAAATTACATTATAAGTAAGTGAAATTATCAAAAATTATTTAAAAAAATAATTGTTATTGTTATTTGACTTTTAGTTGAAACTGTTTCTTTTACAGAATTCTATAAACTGTTTTTGGAGTTGACATATTCTGACTATCGTGTGTTTGTGAGATACTGTGGTACGTGTTTCCCTGTGTTGGCTTATATCACTAAATACAACATCTATTTCATCAGTGTAGTCTCAAATGTCAGGACTGTACTGGATTTTTGTGCTTGTTCTTTTATATTCCTTAGTAATTCTTTGAGATTTCCATACAATGTATGTTGAGTATATTCACACACACACACACACACACACACACACACACACACACACCCTATAGGTCCTCAAAACCCACCCTTTCAGCATTAGCTTCTATCATACCCAATTTTACATTTTCTTCCCCCAAGCCACTGGCCCATCAAGTCCAATCTGTACAGACCAACTACTCTTGAAGTGGCACACGGCTTGGAGTATATTCAGCCTACTATGTGGCAGGTCATTTGAGAAAGCTTACACTCCCTCTGCAAGCAGCATCAAAATGCCAATAGCTCCACAGCCATGGGTAAGCTTTCGTTTGTATTGAGTTTGCTTGTGATACTGTCAGAATTGCCTTGAGTGAGTTCATCCATGGAATTGCCCTGTTGTGTCTGAAAAACTGGTTTTCCTAAAGTTATCCTCTACTTCTTTCTCTTACTATTTCTTCCCAAAGTTCCTTAAATCTTTGGGAAAGTGTATGATATTTATGTTCGATTTATGGCTGAGCGTTGCACAGTCTAAAGCACTGAACTCTAACCAGTTGAGAGTCTCTGTGTTAATGCCATCTACTCCAATAAAAAGCTTCTCTGGTGAGAGTTCAGAGGTGCATTGTTCTATGGGTATGGCTATAAGTCACTATCAGTGCTATGTCCAATTAGTAGAATTGTATTAGGAGTATCAGACCCTTGCCTAGCACCTAGGGCCTATCTAGCCACATATTCTTTTTAGGTATATCTCCAACTGTACCTATTAAGTTAGCTTTACCTATTGTGTGCTAATGTATAGTGGAGTGATTCTATTCTTTAAGGTTTGTGTGTGTGTGTGTTTGTGTGTGTGTGTGCGTGTGTGTGCACTCCATTCACATGTATGCCTGCATGACAGAAAAGAGGATGAGATTCCATTATAAATGGAAGTGAGCCACCATGTGTTTCTGGGAATTGAACTCTGCACCCCTGTAAGAACAACTAGTGCTCTTAACTACTGAGCCATATCTCTAGCCCTGAGTGATTTTATTTTCAATGACCTCAAAAGCAAGACTCTTTCCCTCAATAGCTTAACTAATTTATATCTCTCATTTTTTTCTCCATAGTCTCACCAGCATATTTTTTTGTCGTTTGAGTATTAGCAATTCTAGCCAGAGTAACATGATATCTTATTCTTTCCTTGTGCATCTCCCTGATGGTTGTTGATGTTCAGCACTTTCATAGACTTGTTGGCTCCTTCTGGGACATTTGGGAAGTGTAGATATAGGTCTATTGCCCATTTTAAAACCAGAATTAAAAATTTTAGTTTGTTTTGTATTCTAGATCTTTTTATTCTAGATATTAATCCCATTTTCATCTCTCTTCATTCTATTGACTCTCTCCTTGACGATCAAAGATTTTTAAGTTTAATAAAATTTCCTGTGTCTATTTTGCATTATTTTCTATTCTTGAATGCTGGTGAGCAAAATCTTTTTCTACTCCAATGTCCTGACTGTTTTACCTGTTTTCTTCTAAGTGCCTTCATACTTGCACACATAGCCCAACATTGTGTCATTTCAGGTTGGTTCCTGTGCGTGATGACAGGTATTAGTTTAGTTGTTCTGCATAGAGAAACCCAGTTTCCCTGAAGGTCACCATTGAAATGATTCCCCTTTCTCTAATGAGCACTTGTAACATCTTCATGAGAATCAGTTGGCTCTAGGTGCCAAGGACTGAGAAAGCCACATGATCCCTGACATTCCTTTGATGAAGACTTCACCTATTCTATCTCAGATTCTAAGTTTGTTAAAAGGCAAAAATCAGGACTGGAGAGATGGCTCAGAAGATAAGAGCATTGACTACGTTTCCAGAGGTTCAATTCCCAGCATTCACACTGTGGCTCACAACCATCTGTAATGGAATTCAATGCCCTCTTCTGGTTTGTCTGAAGACAGAGACTGAATATTCACATACATAAAATAAATCTTTAAAATAAAAAGTAAAAATTCTTACTGACCTTTTGTGACATCAGGTGTGAGATCTCAATTTTTGTAGGTTATTTCTGCTCTTTTTGTTCATATGTCTGTTACTTCTTT
Source organism: Apodemus agrarius (assembly GCA_964023405.1). Lineage (NCBI taxonomy): Eukaryota > Metazoa > Chordata > Mammalia > Rodentia > Muridae > Apodemus > Apodemus agrarius. The sequence goes on along the minus strand of OZ030023.1, from coordinate 54,628,082 downwards.
GGGTTGCATTTACATGGAATATTTTTTCTATCTCTTGTCTTTTACCCTATGAGCATCCTGATAGATGAACTGGGTGTATTGTTAGCAGCATGTCCCATTCATTCAGGACCTTCAAATTACATAATGAAAGACATTTCCATTTAAGGTAATTACTGAGAGTTAAGCTCCTGTTGTTACTACTGTGTTATTTTCTTTAGCTGCATTGTAAGTTCTTTTCACTTTCTGCTTGCTTTAAAGTCTTCCTCTGTAGGCAAATGACACTTTCTTCAGTTGTATGTTTCATAGTAACTTATTGCTTTTGCTCTGTGGATCATAGACTCATATTCTGTGGTTACCATGTGGCTTACAAAATGTTGACTATAATAAGCTACTTTGAGAAAATAGTAATTAAGAGAAGTAAAGAAAAATATAGATAGGTTCATAACCACATGTAGAAGAAAATAAATATGTACAAACCCCATATATACACTGTTCACCCATCAAGAAAATTCTTGGTGTTCCATTTTACATCTTTGTACATACATAGTCCATCTCATAACATGTGAATATCACTTTTTAATTTTATTTGCCTTCATCTTAAACACACTATCTTTATTAGATACTTGTTTTCTAATTTTTTCTATTGTTATTCTTTCAATTGAATATCCCAAATTTAATATTTTCTTCTTACCCATCTGTCTTTTATTTTGAAGCACCCCCTTTAGTATTTCTTGTAGAAGGTGGGTTCTTTCAGCTTTTGTTTCTGTGAAAGTGTCTTTTTCTCTCCACCTTGTATAGCTTTGCTATGAACAGTATCCCAATTGGCAGTTTCTGTATAGCTATACTGTTGAAAACATTTCTTCCCACTCCCTTCTGGTCTGAAAAGTTTCTACAGAGGAGACTGCTTTCATGTAAATTACAAAAAATTACATCTTTTATGTGCTATATCTTTTCTTTTGCTGCTTCAAAAGTCTGCTTATTGTCATTTCCATTTTTATTTATTTAATTCATGTTATAACCCAATATCAGCCCCTTCCTCTTTTCCCAGAACCCTTAATACAAGTCAACCCCTAATCAAAATCTCAACACAATTCTTCAAAGACATGGGCAGAGCAATTCTCAAATTCATCTAGAAAGGCAAAAGAACCCAGAATAGAGAAAACAATTCTTAACAATAAAAGAACAGCTGGGGGAATCACCATCCCTGACCTCATAAAAACTGCATGATATTGGTACAGAGAAAGACACATTGCTCAATGGAATAGAACTAAAGAACCAGAAATAAAATCACACACTTATGGATATTTGATCATTGACAAAGAATCCAAACATATACAATGGAAAAAAGAAAGCATCTTCAATAAATGGTACTAGTCTAACCAGCTGTCGGTATGTAGAAAAAATGAAAATAGACCCATATTTGTCACCTTACACAAAGCTTAACTCCAAATGGATCAAGGACCTCAACGTAAAACCAGTTATACTGAATCTAATAGAAGAGACAGTGGAAAAGAGCCTTGAACTCATTAGCATAGGGGGAAATTTCCTAATCAGAATTCTAATAGCTCATACCCTAAGATCAAGAATTCATAAATGGGACCTCATGAAACTGGAGAGCTTCTGTAAGGCAAAGGACATAGACAATAAGACAAATAGACAACCTATAGATTGGGGAAAAAATCTTCACGAACAGCCCTATCTGATAGAGGGCTAATATCCAAAATATATAAAGAAGAATATATAAACATATAAAGACGCTAACCACCAAAAAAAATCAACCAATCAAAAAAATGGGGTATAGAACTAAACTGAAAATTCACACAGAGGAAACTTGAATGGCTAAAAAGCATCTAAAAAATGTTCAAAGCCCTTAGTGACCAGAGAAATGCAAACCAAAACGACCCTGAGAATCCACATTATACCAATCAGAATGGTTAAGATCAAAACTACAGGTGACAGCACATGTTGGAGAGAATGTGGAGAAAGAGGAACACTCCTCCATTACAGGAGAAATGGGTTTGCAAACTGGTACAACACTCTGGAAATCAACCCGGATGTTCCTCAGAATATTGGAAATAGATCTGCCTGAAGACCCAGCAATACCACTCTTGGGAATATACCCAAAAGATGACCCACGATGCCACAGGGGAACATGTATCACTATGTTCATAGTGGCCTTGTTTTTTTTCTATATTCTTTGTTTACACTCCAAATGATTTCCCCTTTCCCAGTTCTCCCCTCCCCATAAGTCCCATAAGCCCTCTTCCCTCTGCCCATTCCCCAATCACCCCCTCCCATTTCTCTGTCCTGGTACTCCCCTACAATGATGGATCAAGCCTTTCCAGGACCAGGGCCCTCTCCTTCCTTCTTCTTGGGAATCATTTGATATGTTAATTGTGTCTTGAGTATTCAGAGCTTCTGGGCTAATTAATATCCACTTATCAGTGACTGCATTCCATGTGTATTCTTTTGTGATTGGATTACCTCACTTAGGATGATATTTTCCAGTTCCAACCATTTGCCTAAAACTTTCATGAATTCATTGTTTTTAATTGCTGAGTGGTATTCCATTGTGTAAATATACCACATTTTCTGTATCCATTCCTCCATTGAGGGACATCTGGGTTCTTTCCAGCATCTGGCTATTATAAATAAGGCTGCTATAAACATAGTGGAGCATGTGTCCTTATTGCATGCTGGGGAATCCTCTGGGTATACTCCCAGGGTCCTCCAGAAGTGTCATGCCTAGTTTTCTGAGGAATCGCCAGACTGATTTCCAGAGTGGTTGTACCAGCTTGCAATCCCACCAGCAGTGGAGGAGTGTTCCTCTTTCTCCACACCCTCTGAAACACCTGCTGTCTCCTGAATTTTTAATCTTAGCCATTCTGACTGGTGTGAGGTAAAATATCAGGATTGTTTTGATTTGCAATTCCCTAATGATTAATGATGTTGAACATTTCTTAAGGTGCTTCTCAGGCATTCGAAATTCTTCAGGTTAAAATTCTTTGTTTAGCTCTGTACCCCATTTTTAATAGGGTTATTTAGCTCTCTGGAGTCTACCTTCTTGAGTTCTTTGTATATATTGGATATTAGATGTAGGGTTGGTGAAGACCTTTTCCCAATTTGTTGGTTGCCATTTTGTCCTTTTGGCAGTGTCCTTTGCCTTACAGAATCTTTGTAATTTTATGAGGTCCCATTTGTCAATTCTTGATCTTAGAGCATAAGCTATTGGTGTTCTGTTCAGGAAAATTTCCCCTGTGCCCATGTCCTCAAGGGTCTTCGCCAGTTTCTTTTCTATTAGTTTCAGTGTGTCTTGTTTTATGTGGAGGTCCTTGATCCACTTGGAGTTGAGCTTATTAGTACAAGGAGAAACTGGAAACTAAGTAGCAGGGCGATCCTGTAGGAGAACCATCAGTCTCAATTGGCCTGGATCCCCAGGATCTCTCAAACCCTGGACCACCAGTCAGGAGGTGGGGAGGAGATATGGGATATGCAATAGTGGGAGGGTGGACTGGGAGAGGAATAAAATCTGGAGTGTAAATAAAGACATAAATAAATAAATAATTTTTAGAAAGAAAGACAAAAAATAATAATTATTTTATTTATTTACATTCTAAGTGTTGCCCCTTTTTCTGGTCCCCCAACCATGAATTCTTGATCCCATCTCCCCTTCCCTTTGCTTCTGAAAGGGTTCTCTCCCACATATCCACCCACTCCCACCCTATTAGTCCCATTCTCTGGAGCATAAAGTTTCTTTTTTTTTCAAATAAATTCAATTATTAAAGTTTTTATACAGAACAAAGATAGAAAACAACCAATTAAAGCACTCCTAAAGTAAACAATAGTAGTTATTTTTATATTTATGGCTGTCCTTTCTCTTTTTCAAATATACTTTGCCTTTTCCTTGTTAAAACCTGATATTTTATCATAATGTTACAGTCTTAGTACCAACATAGTTTCTATATGTACACTGAGAGAGTTCTCTTGTTTATTTAATAATTCCATCATACTAAGTAATTCTTAGCTACAACTACAGAGCATATATTAAATCCTCCCATAAATAAATTGGCTGAGATTTTCAATTTGAATTGCTACATCAAATATTTTTAATATATACCATGATATTGATGTGTAAGATGCTGTATTTTGCTTATCTTTGCCCTCACAGTTCTGAACACAGAGCTGCAGAAAAAAAAGGTACTTTAAAATTTTACTTATTTAAATGACTAATATTCTAGAGGAAGACACTTGTCTAAGCCATTGTCCTCACACAGGTTTAACCCATCAGTATGCTAAACAAAACTCTCCAGGAATGAACCATCACTGTCAACATATAATAGCAAATTACCAATAATAAAGTACTTGAAAGTTAAATAAATGATATGCATGTTAAATGGACATCAAGTTTCTATGGATTAAGCTCATCCTTTCCCGCTAAGGCCAGACAAGAGAGACACCTGCTACATATATAGTGGGGGCCATGGGACCAGCTTATATATGCACTTTGGTTGGTGGCTTAGTTAGTCTCTGGGAGCTCTGAGGCGTCTGGGTTAGTTGATACTTTCGTTCTTCCTATGGGGTTGCAATCTGCTTCAGCTCTGTCAGTCCTTCCCCTAATTCTTCCATAGCGGTCCCTGACCTCAACCCAATGGTTGACTTTAAGTATCTGTATTTGTCTGTCAGCTACTGGTTGAGCCTCTCAGAGGACAGCCATGACTCTGTCTGAAAGTACAACATGGCATCTGTAATAGTGTCAGAATTTGGTGCCTGCCCATCAGAGACCTTCTAAGTTGGGCTGACCTCTGGATGGCCTTTCCTTCAGTCTATGTCACATGTTTTGTCCCTAAATTTCCTATAAACAAGAACAATTCTGGGTCAGAGATTTTGAAGATGGTTGGGTGGCCCCAATGTCACAAGTGGGGGCAATGTCTATCTACTGGAAGTGGTCTCCTTAGGTTCCATCTCTCCACTATTGGGAATTTCAGCTAAGGTCATCTCCTTTGGGTCCTGGGGGCCTCTCATATCCCTAGTGTCTGGGACTTTCTAGATCATTCCACTGCTGACCCCATACTGCAGCATATTTCTATTCATTCATCTGACCTTCTGGGTTCTCTCCTGTCTTACCCACACCCCTTTTCCCTCCCCTTTCCATCCCAGTTACCTCTTTCCCTCTGCCTCCAGTGATTATTTTGTTCTCCTTTCTAAGTGGGATTGAAGGATCCACACTTGGGTGTTCATTCTTGTTAAGCTTCATATGATCTGTAAGCTATATCATGGGTATTCTGAAATTTTTTGCTAATATCCACTTATCAGTGATTACATAGCCTATATATGTCTTTTTGCATCTGGTTTACCTCGCTCAGGAATATATCTTCTAGTTCTGTCCATTTCACTACAAAATTCAAGATGTCCTCATTTTTTTTTATTTTATTTTTTTTAGTTATTTTTATTTTCTATATTCTATGTTTACATTTCAAAGGCTTTCCCCTTTCCCAGTTCCCACCCACCATAGTTCCCATAGTTCTTCTCCCCCCCAACTATTCCCCAATCATTCCCCCTCCCCCCTCGGTTTCTTTACTAAACTGGATGCAATCTTTACATGCCCAGGGTCCTCTCCTTTCTTCTTCTTGGGAATCATTTGACTTGCTATTTGTGTCTTGAGTATTTAGTGCTTCTGGGCTCATTAATATCCACTTATCAGTGATTGCATTTCATGTGCATTCTTTTGTGATTGGGTTAGCTCACTCAGGATGATATTTTCCAGGTCTAACCATTTACCTACAAATTGCATGAATTCATTATTTTTAATTGCTGAGTAGTATTCCATTGTATAAATATACCACATTTTCTGTATCCATTCCTCCTTTGAGGGATATTTGGGCTCCTTCCAATTTCTGGCTATTATAAACAAGGCTGCTATAAACATAGTGGAGCATGTGTCTTTATTGCATGTAGGGGAATCCTCTGGGTATATGCCCAGGAGTGGTATGGCAGGGTCCTCTGGAAGTGACATGCCCAATTTTCTGAGGAACCGCCAAACTGATTTCCAGAGTGGTTTTACCATTTTGCAATCCCACCAACAGTGGAGGAGTGTTCCTCTTTCTCCACATCCTCGCCAGCACTTGTTGTCTCTTGAGTTTTTAATCTTAGCCATTCTGACTGGTGTGAGGTGGAATCTCAGGGTTGTTTTGATTTGCATTTCCCTGATGACTAATGATGTTGAACATCTCTTAAGGTGTTTCTCGGCCATCCGAATTTCTTCTGGTGAAAATTCTTTGTTTAGCTCTGTGCCCCATTTTTTGATAGGGTTATTTGTTTCTTTGCGGTCTAACTTCTTGAGTTCTTTGTATATATTGGATATTAGCCCTCTGTCGGATGTGGGGTTGGTAAAGATCTTTTCCCACTTTGTTGGTTGCCGTTTTGTCCTTCGGACAGTGTCCTTTGCTTTGCAGAAACTTTGTAATTTTATGAGGTCCCATTTGTCGATTCTTGATCTTAGTGCGTACGCTATTGGTGTTCTGTTCAGGAACTTTTCCCCTGTGCCCAAGTCCTCCAGGGTCTTCCCAAGTTTCTTTTCTAATAGTTTCAGTGTGTCTGGTTTTATGTGGAGGTCCTTGATCCACTTGGAGTTGATCTTAGAGCAAAGAGATAAGAGTGGGTCAATTCGCATTCTTCTGCATGTTGACCTCCAGTTGAACCAGCACCATTTGTTGAAAAGGCTATCTTTATTCCATCGGATGGTTGTTGCTCCTTTATCAAAGATCAAGTGACCATAAGTCTGTGGGTTAATTTCAGGGTCTTCAATCCTGTTCCATTGATCTGTTTGCCTGTTGCTATACCAATACCATGCAGTTTTTAACACAATTGCTCTGTAGTACTGCTTGAAGTCAGGGATATTGATTCCCCCAGAAGTCCTTTTATTGTTGAGAATAGTTTTAGCTATCCTGGGTTTTTTGTTGCTCCAGATGAATTTGAGAATTGCTCTTTCTAGATCTATGAAGAATTGAGTTGGGATTTTGATGGGGATTGCATTGAATCTGTATATTGCTTTTGGCAAGATGGCCATTTTTACTATATTGATCCTGCCAATCCAGGAGCAAGAAATATTTTTCCATCTTCTGAGGTCTTCTTCGATTTCTTTCTTCAGGGACTTGAAGTTCCTGTTGTACAGATCTTTCGTTTGTTTGGTTAGAGTTACGCCAAGATACTTTATGTTGTTTGTGGCTATTGTGAAGGGTGTTATTTCCCTAATTTCTTTCTCTGCCTGCTTGTCCTTTGAGTACAAGAAGGCCACTGACTTGCTTGAGTTAATTTTATAACCTGCCACTTTGCTGAAGTCGTTTATCAGCCTTAGAAGTTCTCTGGTGGAGTTTTTTGGGTCGCTTAGGTAAACTATCATATCGTCTGCAAATAATGATAGTTTCACTTCTTCCTTTCCAATTTGTATCCCTTTGACTTCCTTATGTTGTCTAATTGCTCTTGCTAGAACTTCAAGTACTATATTGAAAAGATATGGAGAGAGAGGGCAGCCTTGTCTAGTCCCTGATTTTAGTGGGAATGCTTCAAGTTTCTCTCCATTTATTTTGATGTTGGCTACTGGTTTGCTGTAGATTGCTTTTACTATGTTTAGGTATGGGCCTTGAATTCCTGCTCTTTCCAAGACTTTTAGCATGAAAGGATGCTGAATTTTGTCGAATGCTTTTTCAGCATCTAATGAGATGACCATGTGGTTTTTTTCTTTCAGTTTGTTTATGTAGTGGATTACATTGATGGATTTCCGTATATTGAACCATCCCTGCATCCCTGGGATGAAGCCTACTTGATCATGGTGGATGATCGTTTTGATGTGCTCTTGGATTCGGTTAGCAAGAATTTTATTTAGTATTTTTGCATCTATATTCATCAGAGAAATTGGCCTGAAGTTCTCTTTCTTTGTTGGATCTTTTTGTGGTTTAGGTATTAGCGTAATTGTGGCTTCGAAGAATGAGTTGGGCAGTGTCCCTTCTGTCTCTATTTTGTGGAATAGTTTGGAGAGTATTGGTGTTAAGTCTTCTTTGAAGGTCTGGTAGAATTCTGCACTAAAACCATCTGGTCCCGTACTTTTTTTGGTTGGGAGGCTTTCTATAACCCCTTCTATTTCTTTAGGGGTTATGGGACTATTTAGCTGGTCTACTTGATGCTGATTTAATTTTGGTATTTGATATCTGTCTAGGAAATCGTCCATTTCCTCCAGATTCTCCAGTTGTTTTGAGTATAGACCTTTGTAGTAGGATCTGATGATCTTTTGAATTTCCTCAGTTTCTGTTGTTATGTCTCCCTTTTCATTTCTAATTTTGTTAATTTGTATACTGTCTCTGTGTCCTTTGGTTAGTCTGGCTAAGGGTTTATCTATCTTGTTGATTTTCTCAAAGAACCAGCTCCTGGTCTTGTTGATTCTTTGTATGGTTCTCTTTGTTTCTATTTGATTGATTTCAGCCCTGAGTTTGATGATTTCTTGTCTTCTACTCCTCCTGGGTGAATTAACTTGTTTTTCTTCCAGGGCTTTAAGGTGTGCCATTAAGCTGCTAGTGTATGCTCTCTCCAGTTTCTTTTTGGATGCACTTAGAGCTATGAGTTTTCCTCTTAGCACTGCTTTCATTGTGTCCCATAGATTTGGGTAGGTTGTACCTTCATTTTCATTGAATTCTAAAAAGTCTTTGATTTCTTTTTTTATTTCTTCCTTGACCAAGGTGTCATTGAGTAGAGTATTGTTCAGTTTCCATGTGTATGTGGGCTTTCTGTTGTTTTTGTTGCTATTGAAGACCACTCTTACTCCATGGTGATCTGATAAGAGGCATGGGATTAGCTCGATCTTCTTGTATTTGTTGACATCTGTCTTGTGACCGATTATATGGTCTATTTTGGAGAAGGTACCATGCGGTGCTGAGAAAAAGGTATATTCTTTAGCTTTAGGATGAAATGTTCTATATATATCTGTTAAATCCAATTGGTCCAGAGTTTCAATTAGTTTCACTGTGTCCCTGTTTAGTTTCTGCTTTCCTGATCGGTCCATTGAGGAGAGTGGGGTGTTGAAGTCACCCACAATTATTGTGTTAGGTGTAATGTGTGCTTTAAGCTTTAGTAAGGTTTCTTTTACGAAGGAGGGTGCCCTTGCATTTGGAGCATAGATGTTCAGTATTGAGAGCTCTTCCTGGTGGATTTTCCCTTTGGCCAGCAAGAAGTGACCTTCTGAGTCTCTTTGGATGATTTTAGGTTGAAAGTCAATTTTATCTGATATTAGAATGGCTACTCCAGCTTGTTTCCTGAGACCATTTGCTTGTAAAATTGTCCTCCAGCCTTTTACTCTAAGGTAGTGTTTGTCTTTAACACTGAGATGTGTTTCCTGTATGCAGCAAAATGTAGGGTCCTGTTTCCGTATCCAGTCTGTTAATCTATGTCTTTTTATTGGGGAATTGAGTCCATTGACGTTAAGAGATATTAAGGAATAGTAATTATTACCTCCAGACATTTTTGAAATTATATTTATTTATCTTATTTATTTTTTATATTCGAGAGGTTATCTTCTTTTGGGTTTGATGAGAGGAGGTTTCTATCTTGCTTCTTCCCGGGTGTAGTTTCCGTCCTTGTCTTGGTGTTTTCCCCCTATTATCCTTTGTAGGGCTGGATTTGTGGAGAGATATCTTGCAAATTTGGTTTTGTCATGGAATACCTTGATGTCTCCATCAATGGCAATTGAGAGTTTTGCTGGGTAAAGTAGTTTTGGCTGAAGTTTGTGTTCTCTTAGAGTTTGCATGATATCTGCCCAGGATCTTCTAGCTTTCATGGTCTCAGGTGAGAAGTCTGGTGTTATTCTGATAGGTTTTCCTTTATATGTTACTTGGCCTTTTTCTCTTGCTGCCTTTAGTATTCTTTCTTTGTTTATTACATTTGGAGTTTTGATTATTATGTGACGGGATGTATTTCTGTTCTGGTCCAGTCTGTTTGGGGTTCTATAGGCTTCTTGTATATTCATGGGCATCTCTCTCCTTAGGTTGGGGAAGTTTTCTTCCATAATTTTATAGAAGATATTAGCTGGCCCTTTAACTTGTAAATCTTCACTCTCGTCTATACCTATAATCCTTAGGTTTGGTCTTCTCATAGTGTCTTGGATTTCCTGGATGTTTTGGGTTACCACCTTTTTGCATTTAGTATTTTCTTTGACTGTTGAATCAATGGTTCCTATGTTATCTTCGGCTTCTGAGATTCTGTCTTCTATCTCTTGTATTCTATTGTTGATACTTGCGTCTATGGCCCCTGATTTCTTCCCCAGGTTTTCTATCTCCAATGTTGTCTCCCTCTGTGATTTCTTAGTTGTTTCTACTTCTGTTTTTAGTATCTGGATGGATGTGCTCAGATCTTTCGCTTGCTTGATTGTGTTTTCATGTATTTCTTTAATAGATTTTTGTGCTTCCTCTTTCATAGCTTCTACTTGTTGGCCCACGTTCTTCTGTAGTTCTTTAAGTGACTTTTGTCTTTCTTCCTTATTGTTTTCTTCTCTTTGATCCATCTTCTCCTGCATTTCTTGAAGTGATTTTTGTATTTGCCTCGTAAAGGCTTCTAACTTTTGATCCATTTTCTCCTCTATTTCTTTACGAGATTTTTCTATGTGTTCAGCTACCAGCATCCTGACCAGTGATTTTATATCCAAGTCTTGTTTTTCTGGTGTTTTAGGGTATCCAGGGATTCCTGTTGTTGGAGAACTGGGTTCAGATGCTGTCATGTTGCCTTGATTTTTGTTAGTAACGTTCCTTCGTTTTCCTTTTGCCATCTGGTTATTTCTGGTTTTAGTTGGCCTTGTTGTCAGTGGCTGGTGTTTGAATCTCCTGTGAGGCTGGGCTCACCTGTTGTTTCTCTATTGGTGAATATGTGTGACTGCTGCTTTAAGGGATCATAAGCTGGCTGCCACCCATGCGATTGTAGCCCCTGTTGGAGTCTGTCTACCTGGGCTTCTCCAGCTGTGTCCTGGTTGCAAGGAACTCCGAGAGCCTAGCAGATCCCCCGTGAGGGTAGCCCTGGAAGGGGTGTTTACCTGGGCCTTTCCAGCTGTGTCCTGGTTGCAATATGGAGGCCCGCCGCTACACCGCTGGTCTAGGGGCCGGCGAGCTGGTTGCAGAACGCAGCTTAGGTGCTCACCCGAGGGCGGGGATGTCCCACAGAGCCTGGGCCTTTCCAGCTGTGTCCTGGTTGTGATATGGAGGCCCGCCGCTACACCGCTGGTCTAGGGGCCGGCGAGCTGGTTGCAGAACGCAGCCTATGTGCTCACCAGAGGGCGGGGATGTCCCACAGAGCCTGGGCCTTTCCAGCTGTGTCCTGGTTGTGATATGGAGGCCCGCCGCTACACCGCTGGTCTAGGGGCCGGCGAGCTGGTTGCAGAACGCAGCCTATGTGCTCACCAGAGGGCGGGGATGTCCCACAGAGCCTGGGCCTTTCCAGCTGTGTCCTGGTTGCAATATGGAGGCCCGCCGCTACACCGCTGGTCCAGGGGCCGGCGAGCTGGTTGCAGAAGCAGCCTTGGTGCTCAACAGAGGGCTCGGGGATGTCCCACAGAGCCTAGGCGGGACTCCGCCTGCTTGGCTCGGAGACCCTAGCAGATACCCCCGTGAGTGTAGCCCTGGAAGGGGTGTTTACCTGGGCCTTTCCAGCTGTGTCCTGGTTGCAATATGGAGGCCCGCCGCTACACCGCTGGTCTAGGGGCCGGCGAGCTGGTTGCAGAACGCAGCCTTGGTGCTCACCAGAGGGCTCGGGGATGTCCCACAGAGCCTAGGCGGGACTCCGCCTGCTTGGCTCCGAGACCCTAGCAGATACCCCCGTGAGTGTAGCCCTGGAAGGGGTGTTTACCTGGGCCTTTCCAGCTGTGTCCTGGTTGCAATATGGAGGCCCGCCGCTACACCGCTGGTCTAGGGGCCGGCGAGCTGGTTGCAGCGATGTCCTCATTTTTAATAGCTGAGTAGTAATCCATTGTAACCACATTTTCTGTATCCACTCTTCAGTTGTGGGACATCTGGGTTTTTTCTAGCTTATTAACTTTTACCTCTAGGACTTTATATTTTGGAAATAGGGCCTTAGCATTATAGTCCAGGCTAGCCCTAGGCTCACTATGCAATTCATGCTAGCCTCTAATTCATAAAATCCCTCTATTTCAGCTTTCTATCTATTTTAGTTTTGTAATAACCTCAATTTGTTAGGATTCTCTGATAAAGGATTAAATTATTAAGCTGTGTCTTCTTTAATTCACTGAGTTTCATGACTGCCATTTGAATGCCACCACAGGAGAGTACACTTACTGGTTGCAATATGCTGGGTTTCACCAGTATAGGACAGAGTTTGCAGGCACTGTGATACAGTTACTTTCCTGTCCTGATTCTTCTATGAATAAAGTCTGCTACTTATGCTGGGAGATTATGGCTCTCAGGCTAAAAGTCCAAGCTTGGTCCATAGGAATGACCTGGAAATAAGAACTAAGAGGTGCTATCTACTGTTGGGTTGTCTTATGACAGGCTTACTACTGTATAAACTTGTACGAATTCCTTTTCTCTCTGGCTCACTGCTAGGATTTGGGGGGTGTGTGACAATACCAGTGGCTGTCTCCTTTCTGTCTTCCACAGCATCTTTTCTTATTATGCCATACCAGGTTATTATGGTTTTCATTGTGGTGGTGGTGGTGGTTTTCCTTTTTTGCTCTTATAAAGTTAATTTGTTACATAAATAACTACTTTTATGTTTCTGTGAGATGACCATTGTGGTCATCTTCCTCAGTCATTCTCTTGCTGCATGTATAAGATTTGTTGAACCAGATATAGGAGAAAATGTAATTAAAGTTTTTAAAAAATTTCAATACAGCTAGATAAAAGAAGCTGAGCATGGGCCTCCACATCAAGGAATTTCTTATAGAATTGAAGGTCTCCATCACAATGTAGTATCCCCAAGTACTCTCTTGGCTACAGAAATAGAAAAGAAGGAGTTGACACTAATGCTCACAGCCAAACATTGAATTTTATGTGGGGTCCCTAATGGATGAGTTGGAGAATGGAATGAAAGAACTGAGGGGCTTTGCAGCCCCATGGGAGAAGCAACAGTGTCAACAGGGCAGACACACACCCCCGGAGCTCCCAGGAACTGGACCACCAACCAAAGAGTACACATGGAGGGACCCATGGCTCTAGCCATGCATGTGGCAGAGGATGGCCTTGTTGGACATCAGTGGGAGAAGTGGCCCTTGGTCTTATGGGGGTTCAGTGCCCCAGTGTAGGAAGGTAAAAGTAAGTGGGTGGGGGAGTACTCTCATAGAGGCGGGGGAGGGGGAGGGGATAGGGTTTTCCAGAAGAAAGACCTGGAAAAGGGATAACATTTGAAATGTAAATAAAGAAATTATCTAATAAAAGAAAAAATAATTCCCTAAGCAAAGCTTATTGCATAAATGACAGTTTGTTCTGTCATGAAATATCCTGTGTGAATAATATGGACCTTCACATGTGAACCTACTACTGCAGGCACGGTCTCTCTCTGCTGTACGGTGTCCTTAGTATTTTTTTGTAAAAATATGAATAAAAGTAGCATTACAAGGATTTGAACAGGCTATATTTAACAACATATACATGTATCTTTGTAACAATAACTAGTAAAAACAAGACTATGAATTTGAAGTAGAAGAGATAGTGGTATTTGAAGGTTTAGAAAGACAAAACAAGGAGGAAGATATCTTGTAATTATATTATAACCTCAAAAATTAATAAATAAATGCCTTATACAACATTGTTTTATGTGGCAATTATCTGCATAGAATTTTCATATTTTGTGATATTTATGTGTATTTCAGAATAATAAACATGCCTGATTCATAGGTTGTTCAAATGATTAAACTAAATCACAAAATATTTAGAACAGGACTGTGACATTCAATGCTTAAAATAGCATTTTTTTAATCACTGAAACCACAGCATCATTGTGATAGTTCATGTAAGATCCTTGACATTAAAAACATGCATTTATTATTAACTTAGGGTCACACATCATAATGGAGTTTTGAATTATATTTTACAAGATCTTTCTTCTATTAATAAAAAGTTATAATATGTGTGTAACTTTAATTTTTTCAAAGCCTATTTTTAATGATGTTTTTTAATTCTTTCACCTCCCTTCTAGCCTACCATCCATGAGAGGTAGTAGGAAAGAAAGGATACAGGGGAAGTGGACCTGTTTACAAATGGTTCTTTGGAGACAAGGGAAGTGGACCTGTTTAGAAGTGGTTCTTTGGAGCAAATACCATCCATGTTGTCAGGAAATCAGCAGTTCAGTTTACAGGTCAGCAGCGGCAGCTCAATCAACTTGCAAACACTCATGCATACAGCAGCAGTCCAGTTCGGTAGAGTTACGATAGCAAGCATGAATCAGCAGCAGTGGCATAACCTAGCAGAGACAGTAAGGCCTCAGCCAAATTGGCACGAGTCAGCAGGAGAGACCAGGAGGGATGTCAGGAAAAGTTCTCTACTGTGCCTCTCTCAGTGAAGCAAAAATCAGCAAAGACACGAGATCACAAACATTGCACAGCTAGCTCTATGAGCAAGCCAAGTTCAGCCTCTATCACTCTCCCTTTCATATTTTCTCTAAACATAATGTGTCCTCCACCGAGTCTTGCCTCAGCACATACATCTGTATCGGCTGACATCACTCTGCCAATCAGCACAAGTCCACAGAAGCAGCAAGAAACTGGAGCATACCACCAGAAGTTTTTTGGTGCATTTCTCTCTGTGGAGTCCTGACAAATGGAGTTCAACTATGCAATACAAGGCAAACCAATACATATGTTTCATTAGCAAAAAAATCTTTTATCATGTGTCCTTTCATATGCTTGCTTTAAGAGAATGTCCTTTTGCCCGAGTTCACTTCAACGAAACATTCCTTTACATGTTCACCTTAGCAAAAGACCATGCAACACAACTGACTTTTCAAAGAACCTCTAAGTTTCCACTTCATAAGTACATGATGAAAACAGATTATTTTCATATTATAAGAAGAACTCTTTTCTCTGATTACAAGGAAACTCAAGCAAATATAAGGCTCTTTTTTTCCCTTTATTTTCTATATTCTTTGTTTACATTCCAAAGGCTTTCCCCTTTCCCAGTTCCCCTCTCACCATATGTCCCATAAGTCCTCTTCCCTACACCCATTCCCCAATCACCCCCCCCCGTTTCTCTGTTCTGATACTGTCCTACAAATCTGGATCCAGTCTTTTCAGGACCAGGGTCCTTTCCTTCCTTCTTCTTGGGAATCTTTTGATTTGCTAATTGTGCCTTGAATATTCAGAGCTTTTGGGCTCATTAATATCCACTTATCAGTGATTGCATTTCATGTGTATTCTTTTGTGATTGGTTTAAATCACTTAGGATGATATTTTCCAGATCCAACCATTTGCCTACAAATTGAATGAATTCATTATTTTTAATTGCTGAGTAGTATTCCATTGTGTAAATATACCACATTTTCTGTAAGGCTCTTTTTCCACATTAAATCCATAAGAACATATTCTTTCCTATGACCAGAATTCTGACCTGAAGATGAACAAAGGTCATAAGATGTAGATTGCTGCAAAATACAAGACAAAAGCATGCATAAATCCAAAAAAAATAGGACAGAGAGGCGTTCAATGCTACTTTACAATATGCCTTGATTTTAGCATTATGATATCCCAATAGTAATAATATTCAACAGAACAATTTAGCACAAGTATTTCTTAGTCCTTAAACAATCCTATAACTTCTTATGCTTATGAAATAAAAGAAATTACTATTCTAAGACTTTGAACTTTGTTTCAAATTAATATGCATGACTAATAAGCCAAAATTTAATTTTCAAAGTGGGGACAATAATTTTATAGTAAGTTAACCTTTTCTTTGACTTTTAATTAAATTTCATCTATAGGGATTTAAAAATATTATTTGGACAATAATAAAAATGGTTTGTTTTTATTCATCAATTCTATTGCTTTAAAATGGAAAAGGTCAATGCAAATTCACAGTGAGAACAAATCACAAATGAACTTTAGAATATCACAATAGGTACAAATTTTATGAATAGACACTTTAAAACACATTTGGTTCATATACTTACACCAGGGATGCTTATGTCTTGAACATAGAGTTAGTTGACATGCTGCTTGACATTGGGCAGCAATTATTTTATAAAGAAATTGTAGCGACCCTTTTTCCTAAATGCAATAAAATCTATTATTATAAATGATGGACAAGTCAAAAAAGATAATCTTTGCCATTTTGTTTTAGAAAGGACTGGAAATATAGAAATACTGAGGCTAAATTGATTACCAGATAGGTTGATAATATTAGCATGTTAAAGTTCTTTAAAGAAAGAAGTAATGTGTTGTGGTGACCTAGCTTTGGTGCATATGCTCACAGGTGACTTACTGGTTATCAGAGGTGAAGACTACTACAAGAAAATAAACTCACCAGGAGAAGACTGATAGAGTTATCAATGTGGTTGGTTGTCATACTCCTGTCTGCAAGCTCAAGCAACCAAACACTTGTTGCTGAATGTTTTTAAAAAATGTAAAACTGCTTTGATTTTAATTGTAAACAGAACCAATGACTTTTCTATACTTTCAGAATATATTTTAGAAGTAGAAACACATTAAAAATAACAAAAATATAATTTTAATTACTAAAGATATAAAGAGAAAACAGAATAAGTTAAATGTGTAAGTGTAAGTGTAATTTGTAATACTGATGGAGAAGATACAAGCTGTAAAATCCAAATAGAACTAAGAGCCTGTGGTACTTAAGGAGTTTGTATCAAGGATTGTACGCTCTCAGCTTTGTCTAGAAGACAGCAGACTAACCCACATGATTTTAAAAGATGCTAATTACTCTGGGGTAACAGCACAGTTAGTGTGAGGGAATCCCTGATTGAAGGGGAAATCAAGTATACCCATGTGTAGAGGGAAGAGATTTCTGTCAGGAAAGAGAATGTTAAAATGGACTCTGCTGATAGAGAACTTGGCCCCAACAGAATTTGGTACCTTGGTTCCTGCTTGGTTGCTTGCTTTTGAAAGCTTGGTCTCTCAAGACTTAGAACTACTAGAAATAAGAGAATATGATGATAAATGCTGGAAAAACCTAAGAATTGATGGTCTTGGACAAATGAGATATTATGATTAAGACTAGTGTATGGTTGGAGAGTAGAAGAGGATCAAGAAGGATAGGAGAATGAACAATATTCAATGTTTATAGTCCAGATACTGGTGATATCTATTGATATTATTAGTATATATTAAATATGTTATACAATACATTTTTATAGATGATGTTAATATAGTATTACTGTTGACAAAATAAACTTACATTCAAATGACAATATTTATTTATGGTTATAGTACAGAAATAACCTTAATTCTACTCAGGGACACAATGTCTACCATTTTGGAAAACCAGTGTTATTTAATGAGAATTTCTCTTTCTCTCAGAAGTTGACATACTGTTATAATTCTATCAGTCAGAATTATAAATATATATTTATTTCCAGAATTATAAGCACATATAGTTTCCAATTATGAAGTGAAATTACTAAAATGTCTACCTAAAGGCTATAAGTCTGTCTATTTGTCTAGGTTTTTTTTAAGACTTAAAGAAAATTAAGAAAAATAAATATTAGGAAGCAAACAGAGGTATTGGGACCTGTATCTAAGCACATCTTTTGTTCAAGGAGATGCATTTGTGTAAAGACCCAATGTGAGAATGTCACAATGACAAGCCAGAGAGCAACTCGAGACAAGTCCAGACAAATACATTACCTGCTGCCCACTTGAATGTGTGTACTACTGTATCATGTGCAGATGGAGTGACAAAGTAGCAGTCATATTGACTTAGAGTAATAGAAGAAAGTTTGGACTCAGAGCAAAAGTAGGAAGCTGGTTATGAGTTCCTAGAGACAAATAAAGCACAGGCATTAAGCTATCACATGCTATTTTACTTATAGTTTCTACTGTTATGAATAAATACCATTATCATAGCAACTCTTACAGAGGAAGACACTTTATTGGGGCTGGCTTACAGTTCAGAGGTTTAGTCCATCATTACTGTGGGAAGCCTGGCAGAGTGCAGGAAGATATGGTGCTGGAGAGGTAATAAAGAGTTCTACATCTTGACCTTAAAGCAGCAGAAAGAGACTGTGTATCACCCTGGGTGTAGCTTGAGCAAATATAGGACCTCAAAGCCCACTTCTACAGTGACACACTTCCTCCAAAAAGGTTACACCTACTCCAATAAAGCCACACCCCCTGATATGGTCACTCCCTTTGGACCAAGCATTCAAACATGTGAGTCTATCCAGCCATACCCGTTCAAGTGATCACACATACTGAATATAAAAGTGTCTAAAAGGACTAAAAGTAACAGGGAACTGAGTACAGAAAAAAATAGAAACAAGGCAAAGAGAATAGCAGGTGTAACAAAATCAGAGAAGCTAATCAGTTAGTGAGAGTAGGGAAAGACCAAATCCAACAGTCCCCACAAGAGTGCAGCAGTATCCAGGGTTTCCAGGCTTAATACTGCTTATGCCTTGTGCTTTCAAAGCAACAATTATAGAGTTTTAGAGCTGAATCCTGTGTCCATGTGTGAACATATGAGAAAATAATCTTAAATTGGGTTGGAAGAGATGAGAAAGATGAGAGCATGGGAAGGCAAGTTGAAGGTTGTGAATATGTTCACATTATAGTGCATAAAATTCTGAAAGAGCCCAGGAAGAGACCCTGAGAGACCCTGTCTCACAAGCTAAGGCACAAAGCTCCTCAGAAATGGCACCTGAGATTTACCTCTGGCTTCCACATACATATTACACATTTGGCATTGATAAAGAGAAATTAAAAAAAAAAAGGAAGGGAGAGAGGGAGAGAGAGAGAGAGGGAGAGAGGAAGGAAAAAAGAGAAAAAGATGGAGGGAAACAATGGAGGAAAGAAAAAAGAAAGAGAAAGAAAGAAAGGAAGGAAAAAGGAAGGAAGGAAGGAAGGAAGGAAGGAAGGAAGGAAGGAAGGAAGGAAGGAAGGAAGGACAGCAGGCAGGTAGGCAGGCAAGAGAGAAAAAGGAAGGAAAGGAAAGAGCAGCAAAGGAGAGAAGGGGAGAGAGAGAAATGAGATCATATGAAGTCATAACAACTGGGTATTCTTAGTGAAAAAGATGTTATCCTATAGAAAATATAATTAAAATTAGACAGATATCTTATTAGAAGGTATAACTATAAACTTAATTTATAATGCATATCATGACCATAGAAGGGAAATATATTTTAAAGCAAAGAAAAAAGTAACAAATCAAATTATTAACTGAATTTTACCTGGCTAATGATTTTTGAATGTATTCATAAGACCCATTTCAAAAATGGGAAACAATCTATATTACAAAAGATAGACATTATAAATAGAAATGATTTTAAAATGTGTATGTCCAGAACTTATTTTTAAAATTTTCATCCTGAACCCTTGTTTTCTGACCTACTGGCAACTGCAGGATCAGGGCAGGGGTGGGGAGGTCATTGCCTCTGCCATAAACCAAGCAAGTCCACTAGAATCCAATGGATCATTCCAAATCAGTGCCAGACAAATATCCTAGTTAACATGGAAATTTCTAGAACAAACCAAAGAGCAATAATGAAGGAAAGTAATCTGCAAATGAATACAGGGACTAGCAGAGGTGGATTTAAGAGATGGGGAGGGTAAGGAGAAATAGAATACACTATTGCTATGCAAGAAATCATCAAAGAAGAAACTTAATGCATTAAAAATCATGTTGGAAAAGTTCTCATACAATTGATTAGCAATGCTGCAGGCTAGATAGTTGAAAGTAACACTTTGACCTGGTAACAAAACAAAGATGATTTTCATGCTCTTTTTAAAATTATGTATTTATTTTTATTTTATGTGTGTGAATGTTTTGTCTACATATATGGCTGTGCACTGGATAGAAACCTGGTACTCAATGATGCCTAAAGAGGCCATTGTACCCTGGATCTATTAGAGAGTGTTGTGAACTTCCGCATATGTGCTAGAAATAGAACCTTGGCCCAACATAAGACCAGGGAATATTCGTAACTGCACAAATTTTCACATAATAATAGTAACAATAATAATAATAATAATAGGGCATTTACAATGCAATGGATATTGAAATTAAAATTCAAGATAAATTTTAATAATTTGCATAAGAGCATGTAAAAATGTCAATTTAGTATAAAATATTAAACTGCAAATTAGAGTAACACTGGGATATGTTTACACTTGATTTATTTTATGTGTTTGGCTGTTTCCTGTATGTATGTCTCTGGGCACTATGTGTGTGCCTGATGCCTGTGGAGGCCAGAAGGTATCAATTCCCCTGGAACAGGAATTGTAGAGATCTGTGAGTCACAATGTTGGTGCTGGGAATAAAACTCTGGTCATCTGGAAGAACAACAATGGCCTTTAACTGCTGATCCCATCTCTCCAGATCCTTTATACAACTTTTGTTTTGTTTTGTTTTGTTTCGTTTTTTTCAACACTTCACATTTATTTAAAGCAAGATTCTTAGTGATTTAAAATAGTACCAGGCCACTAAGTCCCTATATCATTGACCCAAGCCTGTGATGTCACATTTGTTTCAAATGTGAAATGAGTTGTAGTACTCATTTTACATTAATAACTGAGCCCTCCAGACAATGAGCATAAAGGAAACTGGGGAAACTGACTCAAGATGGGGGAAATTTAGTAAGCTTGGTGTTGGAGAGATGGTTCAGTCATTTAGAGCACAGACTGCTCTTGCAAAGGACCTGGGTTTTGTTCCTGTTGCAGAACACAGTAAAAAATGAACCAACCAACCCTGCAGAGGTCAGACCATGCTCCCACACTCCCTTCCACCACTGCCAACTCTCAGGAGCTAGCCCCTGCCGTGCCTGATCACAGTGTTCCCAGCTCTCGTTTGCGTGTCCCTGGCACCGCTAGTTCTTCCTCAACCATAAACCCATGTAGTTGGAGATCCCACATTCCAGTAACTAGATGGGACTGCCCTTCATGGTTACATATCACAATACCCAGTAACCCGGTAAAATCATGACACTTATAGCTTAATTAACCATCAGATTTATCTATCAATAAAATCACAATTTACAAGATGCCAGTACAATAATTTCTGGGCCAATTGATAATGATAAAAGCTTTATACCAATTAATCTAACTGGATTTCTGACGGGATTGAAAAACTACAGAGGGAACTAGTGTCTCCCAGACAAGTAAATTAGTGGCTCCCTGGACAAGCGAGCCAGATGCTGTGGGGGCTAGCTGGAGAGAGTTAATATTTCCTGCAACATATGGCACCCAACGTGGGGCTGGGCAAGTATCCACTAAAATTTAAGATCATTACCCTGAGAGTTAGAGTTTTATTTTATTTTATTTTATTTTATTTTATTTTATTTTATTTTATTTTATTTTATTTTATTTTATTTTATTAAGTGAGTAACTGGGTAGTGCTAAAAATGAGTCACATGACTCAAGCTAAGGAGTTTAAACAAAGAAACTGTTAGCAGCGCTGAGGACCCTGCTGTGGGAAATTACAGGCTGCTCTGAGTTAGGTAGGAAAAGAATGAAGTTGGCTGCTCTAGGCAAAGAGCCAAACAGAAAGATGGTATCGATTGTTTAACCAGGCACACAATACTCATATTCTGCTAAAGTGGGCTCCATGTGAATCTTGGGTGATTTTTCCTGCTTGGCAAGATAGAAAAGGGCTAAGTATAGGCACATACTGTATCTTAATTTACTTCATTTGTTTGAGATTGTTTTGATTTTCGAAGTGGGTATGATTTTGAGTTTTGTGGTTACATTATTCCTCTGGGAAAGAGGTCTAAATAAAGGGTTTTCTGATTAATGGCTCAAGGATATGCTGATTTGGGGAAAAGGTTTTGTCTTTATATTTCTGGAAAAGGTGATTAAGGTATTTACACTGTAAGACTCAGGGAACCTTAACTTACTGGTAACCTCCTGAGTGAACAACATGGACACAGGAATCGATGCAAAAAGCAAGAGGAATTTTATTTAATCCAGAATGCTGGGGCGACCCTGCACATAGGGAGAGAATGACCACACACAGCCCATGTAGCAGGCCTTTATACAGTCCTCAGGGCAACCACCATTAGGCACAATGTGATTAGCAGAACAGTGCTACCTTTAAACTAATTGGTTGTTAGGGAATGAGGTAGGGGGCCAACAGTCTCGGAATAACTCTGGGCCTCTCCTAGCTGTAGAGTTTTTCCTAGTCCTGTGGTCTGAGGAATGTAATTTAGCTTCTCTCTTCTGGGAGGGGAAAGTCGTCCATGACATTTCCAAAGTTCCTGAGCTGAACCTTTCAACAACTTCCAGAGGGTTTTTGTTTGTTTGTTTTGGGTTTTTTTTATGAGATATTCGCTTTATTTACATTTCAAATGTCATCCCCTTTCCTCATTACCCCTCCCAAAACCCCCTCCCCCCTCCCCACTCAAAAATTACCCTCCCACTTACCTGACCTGGCATTCCCCCTACAATGGAAAATGGAGCCGTCACAGGACCAATGGCCTCTCCTCTTATTGATGTATGAAAAGGCCATCCTCTGCTATATATGTAGCTGGAGCCTTGGGTCCCTCCATGTATACTCCTCCATGTTGGTGGTTTAGTCCCTGGGAACTCTGGGGGTATTAGTTGGTATGTATTATTGTTTCTCCATGGGGATGCAAACCTCTTAAGCTCCTTGGGTCTTCACTCTAGCTCCTCCATTGGGGACCCTATGCTCACTCTGTTGGTTGGCTGTGAGCCATGGGTATTTTGATCCCCCTTCTAAGAAGGATCAAAGTATCTGAACTTTGGTCTTCCTTCTTCTTGAGCTTCTTGTGGTCTGTGAGTTGTATCTTGGGTATTCTGAGCTTGGGGGCTAATATCCATTTATCAGCCAGTACGTACCATGTGTGTTATTTTGTGATTGGGTTACCTCACGCAGGATGATATTTTCCAGTTCCACCCACTTGCCTAAGAATTTCATGAATTCATTGTTTTTAATAGCTAGGTAGTACTCCATTGTGTAAATGTACCACATTTTCTGTATCCATTCCTCTGTTGAGGGACATCTGGGTTCTTTCCAGTTTCTGGTTATTATAAATAAGGCTGCTAAGAACATAGTGGAGCATGTGTCCTTGTTACATGTTAGAGCATCTTCTGGGTATATGCCAGGAGTGGTATAACTGGGTCCTCAGGTAGTACTGTGTCCAGTTTTCTGAGGAACCACGAAACTGATTTCCAGAGTGGTTTTACATGCAGGAGTATTCCTCTTTTTACACATCCTCTCTAGCATCGGCTGTCCCCTGAGTTGTGTTTGTTACTAAGCTGAAGTCATAATTTCTTAAATGGTACATAATTTATTTTGATACAAAATCAAGGGCTTCGTTGGCATAAATTTCTTCTAATGAAACAAAATTTTGTAAGTAAAAGGATTAGACCCAGTCATATAACTGTTATTTTAATCTAAACTGAAATGTTTACATCTGTGAGTTTAGCAAATTCATGGCTCTAAGTTTATTGTTAGGGTATTTTCAAGATTTTAATTAGAAATAGCTAAAAATAGTTAATGGACAACTTTCCAGATTACTTTACATAGATAGTTGGTTTTCAAAAACATCAGAAATCCACAGAATGTGACATTTAATGTTATTTATTCACTTGTTGAGACTAGTCTTCTCCAATTTTAGTATATGTGCTGCCAAAGCAAGCACGAGACTAGTCTTCTCATGACAGCGTTCCCTGTCTTGGATTCAAAGAAGAAATTGAGCATCTATGAGTTTCTCCAGTTGTGACGATACAGCTACTAGGCAAGAATTGCCTCATTTCATCTACAGACATAATGCTGTCCAAAGAAAGGACACAATTACAGGTAAGGACAGCTTAATTCTCATAAGACAGAATAGGCTAGTCCTTAATGTTTCTCTAAGGTCTATCAGATGTTCCTGGCCAGAAGGCTGAAGACTGATGCTCCATTTTGAAGTAAGGGACTGTCCAGTTGATCAGTGGTCTCTCTAAACTACTAAGCTGGCTAAGTTTTAGAAGCTGTGTTAGGCATCCTATATATTTTCAGTTAATATCCATTGTTCTTGGATTTCTGATGAGGTTGAAAAACTAAACAGGAATTCAAACAAAGTGAATTTATAGCATGTTATTTAATTTCTATAATGTTCTACTGCATAATATTGTTGCAGGGTATTTGATCACACTGTGGACCTGGAGGTTGTATTATTTACTGAAAAAAAAAAACTATTTCTAGTTGCAGTGTGGCTCAGCCCAGACCTTCCTATTTATGGTAAATGGGATTAAATAAAGTCAACCATAGATCAAGAGGTGGAGCAAACAACCAGCTGACAGGGAGTGAACATAGGATTATTAAGGAAAAACCCAAGAGTAAGAAGTCAGGACAAGTAGAGAGAACAGAAAGTGGAAAAGAGGGACATTCAGTTTAAAAGGTTTTTGAGTAGGAAAGCTTCTTTTTTCTTCTAGGACATTAGCAGTAGAGGAGGGTCAGCCTGATGCTTTCTCTGCCTCTCTGAGCAAGCAGACTTTCACTCGAGAGTCTAGCTCCTGAGTCATTATTAGTAAAATCAAATGATTGAGATTCTGTTAAAAACAAACGAACATGAATTAGACATAGCCTAGCACAGAAAAAAGGAAATGGAAAAACTCCTTGGATAATGAAAAATTCTAAATCTTGATTACACAGTTAGTTGCACAAATGTGTAAACCTTCAAAACTTACAAAATAGTATATGGAATTAATTCCTGAGAAGCTATGCTTTGTAAAAGTAACAAATACTCATAAGAGGATTAAAAAATATTTTTTTTAGAAACAAAACGCAGAAAATATGAATATAATTTATAAGTATATAAGATAATTCCCCCAAAAATGTAATTATAAGTTAACTAAATGTATTAACATAAATTATTTAAATGTATTAATATAAATATATGGTAAATATAAGTATACTCTTTGATAAGTTTTAATAAATAAAATGGAAAGAAGAGTTTAAAGAAAAAGAAGCTATAAACTCGGCTATTAAATAAGAGGGAGTGCTCGCTTCGGCAGCACATATACTAAAATTGGAACGATACAGAGAAGATTAGCATGGCCCCTGCACAAGGATGACACGCAAATTTGTGAAGCGTTCCATATTTCTTCCTAAAGCAAAAGAATATACCTTTTTCTCAGCACCGCACGGTACCTTCTCAAAATTTGATCATATAATTGGTCACAAGACAGACCTCAACAAATACAAGAAGACCGAACTAATCCCATGTCTCCTATCGGATCACTATGGAGTAAAAGTGGTCTTCAATAGCAAGAAGAACAACAGAAAGCCCACATACACATGGAAACTGAACAATACTCTACTCAGTGACACCTTGGTCAAGGAAGAAATAAAGAAAGAAATCAAAGACTTTTTAGACTTCAATGAAAATGAAGGTACGACCTACCCAAATCTTTGGGACACAATGAAAGCAGTGCTAAGAGGAAAACTCATAGCCCTGAGTGCCTCCAAAAAGAAACTGGAGAGAGCATACACTAGCAACTTAACAGCACACCTGAAGGCCCTGGAACAAAAAGAAGCTAACTCACCCAGGAGGAGTAGGAGAGAGGAAATCATCAAACTAAGGGCTGAAATCAATCAAGTAGAAACAAAGAGAACCATACAAAGAATCAACAAAACCAAGAGCTGGTTCTTCGAGAAAATCAACAAGATAGATAAACCCTTAGCTAGACTAACCAAAGGGCACAGAGACAGTATCTAAATTAACAAAATTAGAAATGAAAAGGGAGATATAACAACAGAAACTGAGGAAATTCAAAAGATCATCAGATCCTACTACAAAAGCCTATACTCAAAACAAGTGGAGAATCTGGAGGAAATGGACAATTTCCTAGACAGATACCAAATACCAAAATTAAATCAGCATCAAGTAGATCAGCTAAACAGTCCCATAACCCCCAAAGAAATAGAAGGGGTTATAGAAAGCCTCCCAACCAATAAAAGTACGGGACCAGATGGTTTTAGTGCAGAATTCTACCAGACCTTCAAAGAAGACTTAACACCAATACTCTTCAAACTATTCCACAAAATAGAGACAGAAGGGACACTGCCCAACTCATTCTTTGAAACCACAATCACGCTGATACCTAAACCACAAAAAGATCCAACAAAGAAAGAGAACTACAGGCCAATTTCTCTTATGAATATTGACGCAAAAATACTAAATAAAATTCTTGCCAACTGAATACAAGAACATATCAAAACGATCATCCACCATGATCAAGTAGGCTTCATCCCAGGGATGCAGGGAAATCCATCAATGTAATCCACTACATAAACAAACTAAAAGAAAAAAACCACATGGTCATCTCATTAGATGCCGAAAAAGCATTCGACAAAATTCAACATCCTTTCATGCTAAAAGTCTTGGAAACAGCAGGAATTCAAGGCCCATACCTAAACATAGTAAAAGCAATCTACAGCAAACCAGTAGCCAACATCAAAATAAATGGAAAGAAACTTGAAGCAATCCCACTAAAATCAGGGACTAGACAAGGCTGCCCTCTCTCTCCATATCTTTTCAATATAGTAATTGAAGTTCTAGAGAGAGCAATTAGACAACACAAGGAAGTCAAAGGGATACAATTGGAAAGGAAGAAGTCAAACTATCACTATTTGCAGACGATATGATAGTCTACTTAAGTGATCCAAAAAACTCCACCAGAGAACTTCTACAGCTGATAAACAACTTCAGCAAAGTGGCTGGTTATAAAATTAACTCAAGCAAATCAGTAGCCTTCTTGTACTCAAAGGAGAAGCAGGCTGAGAAAGAAGTTAGGGAAATAACAACCTTCACAATAGCCACAAACAACATAAAGTACCTTGGCGTAACTCTAACCAAACAAGCAAAAGATCTGTATGACAGGAACTTCAAGTCCTTGAAGAAAGAAATCGAAGAAGACCTCAGAAGACCTTGCTCCTGGATTGGCAGGATCAATATAGTAAAAATGGCCATCTTGCCAAAAGCAATATACAGATTCAATGCAATCCCCATCAAAATCCCAACTCAATTCTTCATAGATCTAGAAAGAGCAATTCTCAAATTCATCTGGAGCAACAAAAAACCCAGGATAGCTAAAACTATTCTCAACAATAAAAGGACTTCTGGGGGAATCAATATCCCTGACCTCAAACAGTACTACAGAGCAATTGTGTTAAAAACTGCATGGTATTGGTACAGCAACAGGCAGGTAGATCAATGGAATAGGATTGAAGACCCAGAAATTAACCCACAGACTTATGGTCACTTGATCTTTGATAAAGGAGCCACAACCATCCAGTGGAAAAAAGATAGTCTTTTCAACAAATGGTGCTGGTTCAACTGGAGGTCAACATGCAGAAGAATGCGGATTGACCCACTCTTATCTCCTTGTACTAAGATCAACTCCAAGTGGATTAAGGACCTCCACATAAAACCAGACACACTGAAACTATTAGAAAAGAAACTTGGGAAGACCCTGGAGGACATGGGCACAGGGGGAAAGTTCCTGAACAGAACACCAATAGCTTATGCTCTAAGATCAAGAATTGACAAATGGGACCTCATAAAATTACAAAGTTTCTGTAAGGCAAAGGACACTGTCAGAAGGACAAAATGACAACCAACAAAGTGGGAAATGATCTTCACCAACCCCATATCCGACAGAGGGCTAATATCCAATATATACAAAGAACTCAAGAAGTTAGACCCCAAAGAACCAAATAACCCTATCAAAAAATGGGGTACAGAGCTAAACAAAGAATTTTCACCAGAAGAAATGCGGATGGCCGAGAAACACCTTAAGAGATGTTCAACATCATTAGTCATCAGGGAAATGCAAATCAAAACAACCCTGAGATTCCACCTCACACCAGGCTAAGATTAAAAACTCAAGAGACAACAGGTGCTGGCGAGGATGTGGAGAAAGAGGAATACTCCTCCACTGTTGGTGGGATTGCAAAATGGTAAAACCACTCTGGAGATCAGTGTGGCGGTTCCTCAGAAAATTGGGCATGTCACTTCCAGAGGACCCTGGCATACCACTCCTGGGCATATACCCAGAGGATTCCTCTGCATACAATAAAGACACATGCTCCACTATGTTTATAGCAGCCTTGTTTATAATAGCCAGAAATTGGAAGGAGCCCAGATATCCCTCAAAAGAGGAATAGATACAGAAAATGTGGTATATTTATACAATGGAGTACTACTCAGCAATTAAAAATAATGAACTCATGCAATTTGTAGGTAAATGGTTAGATCTGGAAAATATCATCCTAAGTGAGCTAACCCAATCACAAAAGAATACACATGAAATGCAATCACTCATAAGTGGATATTAATGAGCCCAGAAGCCCTAAATATTCAAGACACAATTAGCAAGTCAAATGACTTCCAAGAAGAAGAATGGAGAGGACCCTGGGCCTGTAAAGATTGGATCCAGTATTGTAGACCCAGAACAGAGAAATCGTGTGTGTGTGGGGGGGGGAAATATCAGGGGGGGAGAGAGGAATTATGGGACATATGGTGGGGGGGTAATTGGGAAAGGGGAAAACCTTTGGAATGTTAACATAGAATATAGAAAATAAAAAAAAATAACTAAAAAAAATAAAATAAAAAAATACGAGGGAAAGTTATTCTTTTACATCAATGATTATAGATTTGAATTCCTAGTGTTTGGATCCTATTACCTACTTTAGGAGAGGAGAAATAAACTGTAACTGTCTAAACCTGAAGGAAAACGCCTTTATGTGTTTACTTTAACAGAAATAAACAAGTAAATTATTTGTTAAAACTCTAGGTAATAATGATGCAAAACTGTTACGTCTGTTTGGGAGGTATAACTATATTTTCTATTTATTATTTTCTAGTTTTTCCATATTGTTAGATAGTATAAGTGCATGTCCATCTTCAAAGAGGCCCTGTCCATGGTATATAACTTACTTGTATAAAGCATACTACTTCTCTGAGTAAAAAATATTCCAAATCATTAAACTTGAGGCAAAGATTTTTGTATTATTCAATGACATGTCAAATATCTATCACATTCTCGGGAAATTATCTAATAAATGTTTGCTATTGTGTTACGACAACTACAAGAATGTTTAGGTGATTGTTTAATGTGGTACACGAGAGAATTTCAGATATTATCTGTAAGCTGGCATCTGCCATCTGGCAGATGATTCCTGACTTTGCCTCCTCCCACAGTCTTCTTCAGTACACTTGAGTACAGGCCAATAGTTACCTACAGAATAATGCCAGAATCAACTCTGAAGACTAAGACAGTGATGAATGACATCAAAATG
Source organism: Apodemus agrarius (assembly GCA_964023405.1). NCBI lineage: Eukaryota > Metazoa > Chordata > Mammalia > Rodentia > Muridae > Apodemus > Apodemus agrarius. The sequence continues at coordinate 54,598,653 of OZ030023.1, read as the reverse complement.
AGTATGACCAAAAAGAAGAGGCAGAGGCAGGCTGATCTCTGAGTCTAAAACCAGCCTAATTCACATAGTGATTTCCAGGACAGCCAGTGCTACATAGTGAAACCCTATATCAGAAATTAAAATAATAGGAAAAGCAGAGACTTGTAGAATGCTAATTTTACTCTGAGCCCCATACCTTCAAATCAAAAAGGAATCCAGATGGATTCTTAGGGGTAGATGCATGTACCACACATGCAAGATACCAGGTTTCCAAGTCGTGAAAGGAGTCTTTGCTCTGAGATCACTCTATTTAAGGATCAGAGACATGATATGAGATAATTCTCATTAAACACAAAGAGCAAATGGAGATGAGGGTCACAAGACCATTCCTTACAGTGTAACTCCTTCAGTCCATCCAGCTTCCAATTTCTTCCTTAAAAGGATTTAGCTAATCATTCCCAGCATCTCTTTGTGGGGCTGACCTCTCATAATCTTGTGTCTGAGGACAAATATAGAATATATCTAAGCAACAAGATCAATCTGCTCCACAATGTTCTCCTTTGTTGGGTCTAGCATTCCCTGAAGATTCATTAGAAGACATCACATCCTGGACTTCAAGTGTTTCTCAAAGATCCAACAGACAAATGCTTACTCATCTCTTGTTCCATAATTGAGATATTAGGATAGCAGATGATGGAAGTTAAGTCCTTGGAATTAGGCAATGGAAATAAGTACTGAAACACCAGTCCTTTCCTCTCCTTACCATAAGGTGAGCAGCCTACTTGTTCCTGTCAAGTTATACTGCCTCATCTCAAGTCCAAAAGAAATTGTTAAATAATCTTGGAGTGACGTTTTTTAAGAGCTATAGCCAAAATTAACTTTTCTAGTTTTAAGGTTATTGGTGTTTGGTCATAATCATGAAAAGTTGGCCAATACCTGATTCTGGGACTTCCCTGTGGCTGAATGAAAAGTTTAGGTATTCCCCACAGCTGTATCACCACCTTGCTCTAACAGCCTCAACTCACAAGTCTCCCTTTGTAAGGACAGTATAACACATCTGATTGTTTGAATAGGATGGTTGACACTGCCTCCACCTTCCCCCCCTGGCTTGATCTGGCAGCAAGTCTGGGTCTCTAGACCCTTACTAGAAGTTCTTTTTATAGACATCAAGCTACCCACTTGTCTCAGTCCTTATTTGATGGAGTGGCTGATAGATCTCTTGGAAGTGATGGGCATTGGACTCCTAGACCTCAAAGGATAATGCAAAGATAACTTTTAAGCTTGTAAATGTTTACAGATCTACATTCCAAAGTTGAAATGGTCTATATGGAACATAAGAATTTGCAGTAGAGACCAGCCCTGTAGCGGCGGGCCTCCATATTGCAACCAGGACACAGCTGGAAAGGCCCAGGTAAACACCCCTTCCAGGGCTACACTCACGGGGGTATCTGCTAGGGTCTCGGAGCCAAGCAGGCAGAGTCCCGCCTAGGCTCTGTGAGACATCCCCGAGCCCTCTGGTGAGCACCAAGGCTGCTTCTGCAACCAGCTCGCCGGCCCCTGGACCAGCAGTGTAGCGGCGGGCCTCCATATTGCAACCAGGACACAGCTGGAAAGGCCCAGGCTCTGTGGGACATCCCCGCCCTCTGGTGAGCACCTAGGCTGCGTTCTGCAACCAGCTCGCCGGCCCCTAGACCAGCGGTGTAGCGGCGGGCCTCCATATCACAACCAGGACACAGCTGGAAAGGCCCAGGCTCTGAGGGACATCCCCGCCCTCGGGTGAGCACCTAAGCTGCGTTCTGCAACCAGCTCGCCGGCCCCTAGACCAGCGGTGTAGCCGCGGGCCTCCATATTGCAACCAGGACACAGCTGGAAAGGCCCAGGTAAACACCCCTTCCAGGGCTACCCTCACGGGGGATCTGCTAGGCTCTCGAAGTTCCTTGCAACCAGGACACAGCTGGAGAAGCCCAGGTAGACAGACTCCAACAGGGGCTACAATCGCATGGGTGGCAGCCAGCTTATGATCCCTTAAAGCAGCAGTCACACATATTCACCAATAGAGAAACAACAGGTGAGCCCAGCCTCACAGGAGATTCAAACACCAGCCACTGACAACAAGGCCAACTAAAACCAGAAATAACCAGATGGCAAAAGGAAAACGAAGGAACGTTACTAACAAAAATCAAGGCAACATGACAGCATCTGAACCCAGTTCTCCAACAACAGGAATCCCTGGATACCCTAAAACACCAGAAAAACAAGACTTGGATATAAAATCACTGGTCAGGATGCTGGTAGCTGAACACATAGAAAAATCTCGTAAAGAAATAGAGGAGAAAATGGATCAAAAGTTAGAAGCCTTTACGAGGCAAATACAAAAATCACTTCAAGAAATGCAGGAGAAGATGGATCAAAGAGAAGAAAACAATAAGGAAGAAAGACAAAAGTCACTTAAAGAACTACAGAAGAACGTGGGCCAACAAGTAGAAGCTATGAAAGAGGAAGCACAAAAATCTATTAAAGAAATACATGAAAACACAATCAAGCAAGCGAAAGATCTGAGCACATCCATCCAGATACTAAAAACAGAAGTAGAAACAACTAAGAAATCACAGAGGGAGACAACATTGGAGATAGAAAACCTGGGGAAGAAATCAGGGGCCATAGACGCAAGTATCAACAATAGAATACAAGAGATAGAAGACAGAATCTCAGAAGCCGAAGATAACATAGGAACCATTGATTCAACAGTCAAAGAAAATACTAAATGCAAAAAGGTGGTAACCCAAAACATCCAGGAAATCCAAGACACTATGAGAAGACCAAACCTAAGGATTATAGGTATAGACGAGAGTGAAGATTTACAAGTTAAAGGGCCAGCTAATATCTTCTATAAAATTATGGAAGAAAACTTCCCCAACCTAAGGAGAGAGATGCCCATGAATATACAAGAAGCCTATAGAACCCCAAACAGACTGGACCAGAACAGAAATACGTCCCGTCACATAATAATCAAAACTCCAAATGTAATAAACAAAGAAAGAATACTAAAGGCAGCAAGAGAAAAAGGCCAAGTAACATATAAAGGAAAACCTATCAGAATAACACCAGACTTCTCACCTGAGACCATGAAAGCTAGAAGATCCTGGGCAGATATCATGCAAACTCTAAGAGAACACAAACTTCAGCCAAAACTACTTTACCCAGCAAAACTCTCAATTGCCATTGATGGAGACATCAAGGTATTCCATGACAAAACCAAATTTGCAAGATATCTCTCCACAAATCCAGCCCTACAAAGGATAATAGGGGGAAAACACCAAGACAAGGACGGAAACTACACCCGGGAAGAAGCAAGATAGAAACCTCCTCTCATCAAACCCAAAAGAAGATAACCTCTCGAATATAAAAAATAAATAAGATAAATAAATATAATTTCAAAAATGTCTGGAGGTAATAATTACTATTCCTTAATATCTCTTAACGTCAATGGACTCAATTCCCCAATAAAAAGACATAGATTAACAGACTGGATACGGAAACAGGACCCTACATTTTGCTGCATACAGGAAACACATCTCAGTGTTAAAGACAAACACTACCTTAGAGTAAAAGGCTGGAGGACAATTTTACAAGCAAATGGTCTCAGGAAACAAGCTGGAGTAGCCATTCTAATATCAGATAAAATTGACTTTCAACCTAAAATCATCCAAAGAGACTCAGAAGGTCCCTTCTTGCTGGCCAAAGGGAAAATCCACCAGGAAGAGCTCTCAATACTGAACATCTATGCTCCAAATGCAAGGGCACCCTCCTTCGTAAAAGAAACCTTACTAAAGCTTAAAGCACACATTACACCTAACACAATAATTGTGGGTGACTTCAACACCCCACTCTCCTCAATGGACCGATCAGGAAAGCAGAAACTAAACAGGGACACAGTGAAACTAATTGAAACTCTGGACCAATTGGATTTAACAGATATATATAGAACATTTCATCCTAAAGCTAAAGAATATACCTTTTTCTCAGCACCGCATGGTACCTTCTCCAAAATAGACCATATAATCGGTCACAAGACAGATGTCAACAAATACAAGAAGATCGAGCTAATCCCATGCCTCTTATCAGATCACCATGGAGTAAGAGTGGTCTTCAATAGCAACAAAAACAACAGAAAGCCCACATACACATGGAAACTGAACAATACTCTACTCAATGACACCTTGGTCAAGGAAGAAATAAAAAAAGAAATCAAAGACTTTTTAGAATTCAATGAAAATGAAGGTACAACCTACCCAAATCTATGGGACACAATGAAAGCAGTGCTAAGAGGAAAACTCATAGCTCTAAGTGCATCCAAAAAGAAACTGGAGAGAGCATACACTAGCAGCTTAATGGCACACCTTAAAGCCCTGGAAGAAAAACAAGTTAATTCACCCAGGAGGAGTAGAAGACAAGAAATCATCAAACTCAGGGCTGAAATCAATCAAATAGAAACAAAGAGAACCATACAAAGAATCAACAAGACCAGGAGCTGGTTCTTTGAGAAAATCAACAAGATAGATAAACCCTTAGCCAGACTAACCAAAGGACACAGAGACAGTATACAAATTAACAAAATTAGAAATGAAAAGGGAGACATAACAACAGAAACTGAGGAAATTCAAAAGATCATCAGATCCTACTACAAAGGTCTATACTCAAAACAACTGGAGAATCTGGAGGAAATGGACGATTTCCTAGACAGATATCAAATACCAAAATTAAATCAGCATCAAGTAGACCAGCTAAATAGTCCCATAACCCCTAAAGAAATAGAAGGGGTTATAGAAAGCCTCCCAACCAAAAAAAGTACGGGACCAGATGGTTTTAGTGCAGAATTCTACCAGACCTTCAAAGAAGACTTAACACCAATACTCTCCAAACTATTCCACAAAATAGAGACAGAAGGGACACTGCCCAACTCATTCTTCGAAGCCACAATTACGCTAATACCTAAACCACAAAAAGATCCAACAAAGAAAGAGAACTTCAGGCTAATTTCTCTGATGAATATAGATGCAAAAATACTAAATAAAATTCTTGCTAACCGAATCCAAGAGCACATCAAAACGATCATCCACCATGATCAAGTAGGCTTCATCCCAGGGATGCAGGGATGGTTCAATATACGGAAATCCATCAATGTAATCCACTACATAAACAAACTGAAAGAAAAAAACCACATGGTCATCTCATTAGATGCTGAAAAAGCATTCGACAAAATTCAGCATCCTTTCATGCTAAAAGTCTTGGAAAGAGCAGGAATTCAAGGCCCATACCTAAACATAGTAAAAGCAATCTACAGCAAACCAGTAGCCAACATCAAAATAAATGGAGAGAAACTTGAAGCATTCCCACTAAAATCAGGGACTAGACAAGGCTGCCCTCTCTCTCCATATCTTTTCAATATAGTACTTGAAGTTCTAGCAAGAGCAATTAGACAACATAAGGAAGTCAAAGGGATACAAATTGGAAAGGAAGAAGTGAAACTATCATTATTTGCAGATGATATGATAGTTTACCTAAGCGACCCAAAAAACTCCACCAGAGAACTTCTACAGCTGATAAACAACTTCAGCAAAGTGGCAGGTTATAAAATTAACTCAAGCAAGTCAGTGGCCTTCTTGTACTCAAAGGACAAGCAGGCTGAGAAAGAAATTAGGGAAATAACACCCTTCACAATAGCCACAAACAACATAAAGTATCTTGGCGTAACTCTAACCAAACAAGCGAAAGATCTGTACAACAGGAACTTCAAGTCCTTGAAGAAAGAAATCGAAGAAGACCTCAGAAGATGGAACAATATTTCTTGCTCCTGGATTGGCAGGATCAATATAGTAAAAATGGCCATCTTGCCAAAAGCAATATACAGATTCAATGCAATCCCCATCAAAATCCCAACTCAATTCTTCATAGATCTAGAAAGAGCAATTCTCAAATTCATCTGGAGCAACAAAAAACCCAGGATAGCTAAAACTATTCTCAACAATAAAAGGACTTCTGGGGGAATCAATATCCCTGACTTCAAGCAGTACTACAGAGCAATTGTGTTAAAAACTGCATGGTATTGGTATAGCAACAGGCAAGCAGATCAATGGAACAGGATTGAAGACCCAGAAATTAACCCACAGACTTATGGTCACTTGATCTTTGATAAAGGAGCCACAACCATCCGATGGAATAAAGATAGTCTTTTCAACAAATGGTGCTGGTTCAACTGGAGGTCAACATGCAGAAGAATGCGAATTGACCCACTCTTATCTCTTTGCTCTAAGATCAACTCCAAGTGGATCAAGGACCTCCACATAAAACCAGACACACTGAAACTATTAGAAAAGAAACTTGGGAAGACCCTGGAGGACTTGGGCACAGGGGAAAAGTTCCTGAACAGAACACCAATAGCGTACGCACTAAGATCAAGAATCGACAAATGGGACCTCATAAAATTACAAAGTTTTTGCAAAGCAAAGGACACTGTCCGAAGGACAAAACGGCAACCAACAAAGTGGGAAAAGATCTTTACCAACCCCACATCCGACAGAGGGCTAATATCCAATATATACAAAGAACTCAAGAAGTTAGACCGCAAAGAAACAAATAACCCTATCAAAAAATGGGGCACAGAGCTAAACAAAGAATTTTCACCAGAAGAAATTCGGATGGCCGAGAAACACCTTAAGAGATGTTCAACATCATTAGTCATCAGGGAAATGCAAATCAAAACAACCCTGAGATTCCACCTCACACCAGTCAGAATGGCTAAGATTAAAAACTCAAGAGACAACAAGTGCTGGCGAGGATGTGGAGAAAGAGGAACACTCCTCCACTGTTGGTGGGATTGCAAAATGGTAAAACCACTCTGGAAATCAGTTTGGCGGTTCCTCAGAAAATTGGGCATGGCACTTCCAGAGGACCCTGGCATACCACTCCTGGGCATATACCCAGAGGATTCCCCTACATGCAATAAAGACACATGCTCCACTATGTTTATAGCAGCCTTGTTTATAATAGCCAGAAATTGGAAGGAGCCCAAATATCCCTCAAAGGAGGAATGGATACAGAAAATGTGGTATATTTATACAATGGAATACTACTCAGCAATTACAAATAATGAATTCATGCAATTTGTAGGTAAATGGTTAGACCTGGAAAATATCATCCTGAGTGAGCTAACCCAATCACAAAAGAATGCACATGAAATGCAATCACTGATAAGTGGATATTAATGAGCCCAGAAGCACTAAATACTCAAGACACAAATAGCAAGTCAAATGATTCCCAAGAAGAAGAAAGGAGAGGACCCTGGGCATGTAAAGATTGCATCCAGTTTAGTAAAGAAACCGAGGGGGGAGGGGGAATGATTGGGGAATAGTTGGGGGGGAGAAGAACTATGGGAACTATGGTGGGTGGGAACTGGGAAAGGGGAAAGCCTTTGAAATGTAAACATAGAATATAGAAAATAAAAATAACTAAAAAAAAAAAGAATTTGCAGTAGCATCTGTGCTTGCAGTAGAGGAGATTGGATAGAGGAACACTGACTCTCAGTTTCTCTGAGTCTAGAGGACACACGAGGACTCCTGCCTCTCTTGCCATATCCAGGAGACTAGTTTGAAATTCAGTTGTTTCTGGTTATAAAACTAACATCCTCTGATTCTCTGCTCCATTCTCCTAGGTCCCACTCCCTCTGGAGTGGTAAACATCGTGCCTTTGCCTTTGAGCCATTTTGCTCCCCCTCAAGCCCAAGTTCTGTACCTAAATGATTTGCAGCAAAGGTATTAGGAAACTTAAGAGAAAATAAAAATATCTTCAATGAAAAACACTGAATATCCATAAACAGAAGGATGAAATTGACTGGCATTCTGGATAGAATGCAAATCTCTGAATTCAACTCCAAATACAGAGAAGAAAAGTGGGGAGAAAGAAGAGAGGGAAGAGAATAAAAAGTAGAAGGAAGAGAAAGAATAATTTAGATATCTAGCTGATGGTTATTGACTAATGTATATATAACATTAATGTGCCATTCTTATTTATTTTCATCCATATTTTAACATTTGAAATATTTTGAAAAAATATTTTTGTAAGTACAGATATTAGCCTGTTTGTAAATATCTTATTATAGTCTGTTCTTCAGAAAAGTTATTTGTATTTACTACTTCAAAATCAAAATGAGCACAGTGTCTTATTCATTAAATGTCAATTAGCAGTAAAATAACACAAATTTATTTTATATTTTAGAATGATGTATAAGAAATGTGTGAAGATAGACAGTTCCTAATATAATCTTTGTTTTAAAGAGTTTTAAGTGCTTGTTTCCTTCAGATGTAATGAAGTATGAAAATAATGAACTTTATAATGAAATTTGAAAATAATAGCACCTGTATTTCTTCAAAAACTTCTATTACCAGACAGCCACTTGGATACTAAAAACAAGTACAGTATGCTTTAACAAAGACTGTCTATACAGTAACTACTGCTCTGCTCAATGCCAGTATTAAAATGACTTCTAATTATTTATTGTGATATGCATTGAACAGAGCATCCCTCAACTCAAATCGGAGACGTTTTATGAAGTAGATGGTAATTAGCAGAGATCCCTATTATGGCCAACATGAAGATAATGAAATACTCTGAAATTCTCAGTCTTAAATGGGGCATCCATATGACATCCTTCCATGCAGGGTTCAAGTATCTTCATGGAAGAGGGGACAGAATTATTGTAAAAGACAGATGTTACAGATAACCTCAAGAAGGCAACATTTTCTAAATACAAAGTACATGTACATATGAACTCCTAACTATTATAACAGCATGCACAAGACCTGAGAAAACTCCAGACAGACAGGATCCTATCATAGAGAGGGAAAGGTAGACGTGAAATCCCACCATCAGCAGAGAAGCTCTTGGCATCTGATATCTCTCTTTAACAATATGACTCCCAATAGGTTAAGTACACATCAGAGCATGCTCTATTCTTAAGAGTAGTTGGAGTCCAGAAATTGGACTCAATGGAGAAAGAAGGAAAACTAAAAAGAGACAAAGTCTCAAAGATGGCTCAGAAGGAAGAATGTTATTGAAAGGAATATGTAATGGCAGGGAATATGTTCAAAATACATAGCATAAAATGTTCAAATAATTGATAAAAGTATTATTAAATTTTTTCTTAGGAAAGTCTTAAGAAAACCACAGCCTAGAAATTGAAAAAGAAATGAAACTAGTGCTGGGCACCTCAAAGCATCTGGGCATTAATAATAATTAATCAGAAAATAAACCATTAACTCAGTGCCTAATCGGCTTACCTTTCCATGAGTCATCAGCTTTTACAAAAGGTTACACTTCTTCATTATTTGGCTAATGTATTTCCTTAAATTAACGCATAAGCAAGGGTTTGGTCTAGTGGGTCTATTTATTTTGTGTAATAATTCTATCTATTTACATATGATTGATAGCCAAGTATAAATACTGTGCCTTGAGTCATGCTGTTCCTGATTTGCCTTTGTATGTTCTTGCCTGAGATATTTGGTCAGGCAGATATATTTAAATTTGGAACTGCAAAGAACCTCACCCATTCTGGCCTCATAGGGAACCAGTCTGTGAAGTAGGACCTTTATTGAAATCCTTTTCATCTACCCCAGTTACTTCCTCTCTTCAAAATGTTTTGCGGAGAATACGTGAGTACATTAATAAAGCATAAAACTTTTTAGTCTTTTGAGAATTAAGTTACTTGGCAATTTGAAGAGGAAATACTGGTTTTAATTTGTCTTCATTAAAATTTTAATTAGTTATTGTCCAATATAACTATTAAATAGAGTTAATATTATTAAGCCTTAAATCTATGCTAATATATTATTCTATTATAATTAAATTGCCTCTACTTTAATAAGTAGTCTGGCTCAGAATCATGACTGGTCATACTAAAATTTGATCTTCATGTTTATTTCTTAATATAGAAAATTAAAATAATGTTGAATGCAACTCTTAGTTTTGAATGAGTATCCATTTTAAATTAGTTCCATTTTTCTTTATATACATTATTTCAGCACAAACCCTCTGATAGTCCACTATCTTTGGAAGAATCAAGAGAGAGTCATCTGTATATGCGTATATGAACAAGTATCAATATCATATGGTAGTTTTATATACATATGTATACTGATAATGATCGTCTTAAATCTATACTAAAACTATTCTCTAGAAATGTTTCATGCCAAATATCTGTGAATTCAGCAGAACAAAAATATTTTCTTTACTCATATACACAGTATTAATTCCTAGAAATTTCAATTTTTTAATTCATTTTTCAAGACAAGCACTGAATGAGCCCTTTAAATGTGACTACTTTGTATCACTTTGGTTTGGCAGTTTACATCTGGAACTTTAAGCTTCATTAATTATTTCATAGTTATATTTCACTATGTAGAAATTAAAAGTGTTCTGTAGTACAAGACCAAAACATAATGAATCAAGTTATGAAAATCTTTAGTTTTCTACCTTTTTTATTTTGAGTAAGATTACGTGAAAGTATTTAATGTTATATCTTGTACCAGTGTTATACTATTATTTTTACCATTTTAACAAATGTTTTTAAAGAAACTTTTATAAGATATTTGCCAGGGTCCAGCCTCGACACAGGATCGAAGTTCTCAACTGGAAGCAGGGACATCTGGAAGGCACATATAAATATACATACTACTTTTTGGGTACAAACTGACAGGCAATGTTTCAAGGCTTAAAGTTTCTTTTTCTCTCTCATTCTCTGCTCTCTTTCTCTCTTGTTCATTTGCTCGCAGCTTGAGGCTGCACGCATTTTGCATTTTCCTGCACACTCTGCTTTTCTCCTGTGCGCTTTTCTTTTCTTGCACTCTCTGACTCATACACACTTCTGTGTGTTCCCCTTTCACTCACACACACACTCTTCACACACATCTCACACACATACCACATGCACTCTCCTTTCACTCACACACCCACTCCTCACACATATCTTACACACACACCACATGCACTCTCCTTTCACTCACACACCCACTCCACACACACACACACTTCACATTCTCTCTTCACTCACTCTTTACAAGCTCTTCTCATGCTCTCCGCATTCACTCTCTCATTTGCTCTTCACGTGCTCACTACTCGATCTCTACATTCTCTCTGCATTCTCTCTACATTCTCTCTGCATTCTCTCTGTGTGCTCTCTACAGTCTCACTACATTCCTTCTGCATTCTCTCTTGCCTTTTTCTTGCCCCAGTCTTTTATTGATACTCCAAAAGCAGGTAAAAAAAAAAGACATTGTATAATCATTGCCAAATCAAATTAAAAAGAATAACCAAGTCCCACAAAAAGTCAAGAATTACAATTGTTCCCCAAAGTTTCAAGCTTCCCTATTCCCAGGCCTATAGCCAAAATAATAATAATTGCAAATTTATCATTATTTAAAGTTTAACTTTAACTATTATACTTCAGAGCTCAGAGCTCCGAGGCCAGCTCCTTGCATTTCCTTGTGAAGCTCTAATGATAAATGACATGGGCAAAGCTGCCAGGCAGTGGCCAGAAAGAATCAAGTTAACCCTTAACTCCATAGTTCCCTGGCTTTCTGCTTCTACACATTGCACACAATGACTCTCCTAAGAGTCCCAGTGTTTTGACTTAGTTTTACATACTTGCTTATCCAGGAAACACTCTCAAATGCTGTGCAGAACTTATTTCATAACTTTGATAGTTTTTTCTTTCTCTGGGGTCCCAATGTTGGCTCTAATTCATTTTCTAATAACTTCGTCAATCTTTCTTTGCAAGTCAAGCATTAATCTGGAACTACCATTGTGCAGTTGTTACATTGTTTCTAAGATGAGAACACACAGCATGCACCTGGGCCATTAGGACTGTGCTGTACTGTGCTGTGGCCTATACCTCAATTTTTAATTGTTTAAAAATCATAACATCAGGGAACATCTAGTTTCACAGAACTCGCCAGAGCAGAAGAAGAAAGAAGTAAGAAAGTCAGATATAATAGAATAATTACGCACACCAAGGCCAACTGAAAAACAGTCATGCACAAATGAAATCTACACAACCATTGTCCAGGTCTAAGGTTAGGAGAAATGGGAACAACTGTTGTTACAAAGAGCTGCCACTGACTACTGAGATGTCTCCATCCAGGCCTACTGCAGGCAGTCCCTTATTACAGATGGCAGGTCCCCTGGAGGGATGTGTGTCCTGCTTCTTGGGGTCCCAAACACCATCCTTTTCTACAAGGAGCTGCTGCAGGCTTCTGAGATGTCTCCATCCCGGCCTACTGCAGGCAGTCCCTGTCATTGTTTGCTGTCCCCAGCAGATATTTGTTCTAAATTAGAGAGTAAAAGGTATCATTACATAAAAGTTTTGAGATATACAACTCTCTTCACTTGTAGAACCAATAAATTATGAAAATTAAAGCAGTACATTTAACTTCATCTAAACTTTAAAGATTTTGGCTAACTGTATTGTAAAGGAGTGTTACAAACTTTTGTAACAATCACAATATGAATGGAGAATAACATGAGCTTAAATCTAACATCATCGATGTCATTATAGTATGAACAAACTTCCAGTCTTAAGATATTTGGTCCAAGGGTCTAGGATTTAATGTAAGGCAGCCAATATTTAAGGGAAAATTCATCATTCTGTCACCATTTTGCATGGGGTGAAACAAATTCTCCATCAAGCAAGAGAGTTCTTATTTTCTAATAGAGATAATTGTCTCACTTGACTCTTGACTGACCAGTTGAAAGGAGACTCCTAAACTTTCTACTTAGCAATTGTGGTTTATAATTTGAACATATACGTTTGATATACACACAATAACATTTTTGAGATCTACAGAATAGTACAGCACTTTCATACATACAACAACCAAGAAGCAGTAACACAGAAAATTAGCCACATTGGTTTTGTGTAATTACCAATGTGTAATTTTTTTTTCAATTATTTCCAGAAGAATGGAGTTAGGTATGTCCTAGTGATTAATGCAGTTCAAGAATATTTCACATGATCAAAAGCTAGGCTTACCTTTGACATCACTAATATGTTTTATTTATGTGCTATGCGTAAGGCATCTGTTAAGATAAAATTAGATTGGCTACTCCAAACCTGAAATCATTTGACTTATTAATTAAATGTGCCATGTTTCAGAAGAAATAAAGGGCATTATACCTAATACTATTAAAAGAAAAAAATCTTGCTCAAAATAGAATTCAAACCCAGGCATTCCAACATCCACAGAATTCAACCTTTTCAAACAAAAATTGCCTCTTTAGAATGCATTATGCTGATTATTCTAGGGAAATGTTTGCTAATTTTGTCTTACCCTGTCTTCAACCACTCCCAGGTGTTTTGTTAGCACAAGATTTTATTTATAGATCCATTGATATGATGATAAGTTTATTTTAATTCTGTTACTTTTCTATTCTTCTTGAGACTTTTACATTTATTGGCTGACAGAATAGCATTAATCAATGCAAAATTTAAAACAATAGAGCATATTCATACTTGCACCAAAAATACATATGTCCAATACCTAAATTAACATGATATAATATGTAGAAAGTTGAGAAATTATTCCAATCTTTGAGTACCTGCTGAAGAAACTTGCAATTAGAGCTTTGTCTATTTTAATATCCACAATGAATTATTTCATAAGAATAGCAATTAATTGGCTAAAGGTTTATCAATTTCTTCTAGTTCTTACCAGACATTCAGCTCAGTGATTTCAGATAAAAGAATTTAGACATCCCTAACTACAAGGAAGCTAGCCCCCTTAGATCCAAAATTAAAAATTCAAAAGATCAGCAACATTAATAACTTAAAAGCTACAAAGTTGCAGACACGGGATCATATCTAACACAAAATAATTTATGTAATAGAGGTAAGAGGGGGGAAAAGGCAGAGAGGAAGAAAGAAAAAGAAAAAAGGAGAAGCCAATATGATTACTCTACATAATTTCCAGCTTTATGAGGAAAACATAGGCTAATTGTTCTATAGGTTGATTGACTTATCTATTAGTTTTCTGTGGTAACAGGGAATAAACTCAGGACAACTAAACTACATGTTCATCCTTTACTGTATTTTATTCCAAAAGAGGGTCTTACTACATTTTCCAATCGGGCCTCAAAATTTGTGGCCTTCTTGAATAGATCTCAGCCTATTGAATAGGCCTACTCAGTCTCCTGACTAGCTGAAATTACATATGCAAACATTATCAGGCAAAGAAAAGATTTCTTGTGGATCCAATTAAGAGATAGAAAAAAAACAGAAATATTTTTACAAAGATGTCTCTACTTCTAAATATGAGGCAGTGTTCATATGGACAATGAGCTGTTAAATAATTGAACATAATGAGGATGGAATAAACATATTCATTTTAGCAACGAAGTCCATAAAGCAGCAAAAAAATGTCAAGATGCATAATCAAGAAGTAACCACATGGTTAAAATCAAGTAAGAGCTGAGGATATTCATATGGCAAGATTATTTTCAAAGCCGAAGTAGAAAGGTTATTTCTGAGAGAAACTTCCCTCCCAGATATCTAAGTTGGATTGTTTATCTGTAATATGACTTACTGAGCAAATATTATTAAAAGGTTATTCATATTTCAGATTGCTTTTCACTATCACAAGACTACATTGTGTGAACTTTACACATATGATTCAACAAAAGTTGGGAGTTATGCTGGGTATGGCTTCAACCTTTACTGAAGTCTTGGTGGCATTAATAAGTGTTGGAATGAAAAAACTAAGTGCAAGAACATTTTCTCTGGGGTAAAATGTCGGCACACTTATATATTTTGAGGGAAAGATGCTTGCTTTATCAACTATTGATTTGCCTTTAAAGTAAGGGCTGGACAAACATAAGAATGGTAACTAAGCATACATGCAGAAACTTATCATGTGTCATGTAGGATCCATGTGGTTCAGGACCTTTTTTTCCTTTGAGTTTAGTTACAATTTCTCTAACTTTTAAAGAATATGAGATTGGGGTAACGTTGCAGGGCTGCAATCTCAGGACTCAGAAAAGCAAAAGTTCAAGATAATCCTGTAATGCATAATGATCCTCGGCCAGCCTGGGCTAACTGAGATGCTGTATCAAAATAATACCTACCACTATCTTTCAACTCTCTCTTTAGAAGTAGTTAAAATATACAGCTTTAAGGAGTACTGGGAAGACAGAAAAAATACCCAAAGTGAATTACTTTTTTTCAGGTAAATTAATCTTTTCTTCTGTGTTTGCTAGAAAAGTGAGATATCATAGACAGAATATTCTGAATCAAGTTTAATTAAAATATAAACCAGATACACCATTCTTTTGTTTCAGAATGTCGAGGTTTTGATGAGAAACTACTTGGAATTTTTGTTGTTTTGTTTTTGTTCTTGTTTAGAGTTTCACTAGGCAGTCGTCTCTGTCCTGGGACTCACTATGTAGCTCAGGTGGATCTCAAACTCAGACAACCAAGCTCTGACAACCAAGTACTGGGGTTAAAAGTGTGGGCAACCACGCTGGACCAGAAACTTATTTTGAATTTATACCTCTACTTTTAGCATTAATATAGTGTGTTCATTTAAATATTCAATATTTAACGATATTCAATTAGTTAGTTTTAGTTCTCAATCTGGATAAAGAAAATTCAATTTTGTTCTTCCTAATTAATCAACCCCAAACAAACAGCTCAGGAAAGAAATCATTCTGTTGTCACAAATTATGAACTTTTGAAATACTATTTAATTGTGAGATAAAAGTCTTGAGAAACTGTGTTTGGCCAATAAGAGTCACAGTACCATGATGAGTCATGCACATCTGTAATTGGGTGAGGAGGTAAGAGCAGAAAGGGTCTGTTACAGGGCATTGCTCACTGGTTTCCTTTGCATCTTGTAGCTTAGTCTCACAGACCAACACCCACCTTTCTGAGTATATAGAATTCGTTTATCAGCAGAAGGCCCTAACAGTCAGGAGTACAGGAGTAGCTCAGGCTGACTCACCAAGAAGAAAAAGAAATTACGGGAATTTTAAAATGATATTGGACTCCGTGCTGTCAAACTCAAAGTCCTTTTAGTCAATTATCTTCAATAATTCACAAACATTTGTTTACAGTTTGCAAATATGCATTTCTTATCTAAAGAACAGAAGCTGGAAAATTCTAGGGCCCATTTTCTTGGACCAATGTCACATGTATCACCACTCATATATTCTCCTATGTGCTATAGAATTTTTTTATCTATTTGTATGTAGGTATGCATATGCATTCATGCATGTATTGTGTATGTATGTATGTATCTATATGCGTTATTTCTGTTATGACATAATGCACCTCCTTCAGACATTCTAGTAAATTATGCCAGCAGGAAATAGAAAATAATTAGACTATCACAAGTATCGTGTACGAAACATAAAAGTAATTTGCACCCACGATTGTGTTCTTACTGTATGGCTGTCCTGAATCAAGTAAGAATTGGTTTCATTCGTGAGTTGCTTCAGATCTCTTTTACATCTTTATATTGTGGCAATCTATAAAAAAGAAGTAACAGGATACCTCAGTATGTTTATCATTCTGATTCATGATTGAACATTGGAGCGATTTTGTTTCCAAGAAGCTGGAAAGAGACCCATGGTTAGACTTTGCAGGTTATGAAAAAGGAAAGCACTTTAACCCCAGAAGACTCATCGGTGTGATACTGTGTTGCTAGTGTTTGGAAGAACTAAGAAAATCAAATTATCTTTTAAAATGGGGTCATTCTTTTTCTTACTGCCATCATTTCAATAGCAATCTTCTCAAATCATTGTTCAACTCCTCAGAGATATTGAAAATATGTATGCATCCCCTCCCGAGTATCCATTTTTGTGGCCAGTCTCAAAATGTCACTGTTTTAAAGGGTTAAGTAAAAACCTGACAATGGTTCTGAAAAACAGAGGCACTACTACCTGGAGACACAGGTAGTGTCTCTTTCATTTGCTATTGTGCTGACTTCTGGGTGTTTAATCAGGCATGCAGCGGGAATATAGAAGAGCAAACATTCAGAGTGAATGCAGTAGTCATATTCATGAACCTTGGGCAATAAGGGACCTAGGGCTTTGGATATGGGGATGTTGTGCATGTGTGACAAAAGTCACAACTGAGCCTCTCAGCTAATCAGCAGAGCACCTCACTATTCTGTTCCCTTACAAGACTGACTCTTTCTTCCCAGATATTGCAAATGCTAGGATCAGTATTCGTGGATACTCCAGATCTTTCTTCATGCTATTCAGTGATTTACAAATTCAGAAGTTAGTAAGTAGGATGGCATTTAGCATATTATGTCAGTAATGAACAGGTAGGTTTGTCCCTTCTTAGGTGTTACACACCTTTCCTTTCTTAATAACAGGCACAAGATAAAAATTTATGACCCATTTTCTTTTCTTTTTTGTTCATGTATGTGTACACACACACACACACACACACACACACACAAATATATACACATATACATACACACACATATTGACCAAGCCTGCTCAACAGGTTCTCCAGTGCAGGAATGAGGATTAAAAAGAAAGAGACAATTAAACAAAACTGCAGCATGACCCCAGTCAATTCTGAGACTGAAGGCGGGTTCAATAATTTCCAATCCATTGCTTTTGGTTGAGCTTAAGACCAGCCTTAGGTCATGGTGATCTGATAAGATACATGGAATAATTTCAATATTTCTGTATCTGTTGAGGACCCTTTTGTGACAAATTATATGGTCAAATTTTGAGGAATGGTCTTTGTCAGGTAAAGGCTCAACAGAGGCCCCAACAAAGAGAAACTGAGGGTGGGGGAAGTGGGAGTGTGTTGGGTGGAGGGGCATATATGTGGAGGCAGGGATAAGGAGGAGGGGAGGGGTTGGGGAACTTAGGAGAGGGAGGATATTGGGAAAGGTTTTACCACTGGTAATGTAATTGAAGACGATATTCAATAAAAATAATAATAATTTCCAATCCATTTTATACCAATTTAATTACCTGCAGGATTAAGATCAATAGTAGTACAATGAGAAACAAGCAAGACAGTAAACACAAAATTGTCAAGGCAATAAGCAAAGTTCTATGACAGTTGTTTCCAAGAACTTGTCAGAAAGACCAAAATACCTAAGCCTACCTCCTTGTCCAAGCACAAAATCTTGCCTGAAGCTTGCTTCTCTCGTTCCACCTTAAGATAAAAATTCTTGCCATAACTACTTCCCTATTATGCCCCACATCAGATTCCTACTTGAAGTCCTTGTCCTTGGCCAAAGTCAAGTTCCTGCCAGGCAGCAAGGCACCCCAATAAGGCTCTCCACAACATATATATATACAAGCACACTTATAAAGTATATGTGTGTGCATGCATATACATACGTGTGTGTGTGTGTGTGTGTATGTGTGTGTGTGTGTGTAGGCCACAGGCCAACATCTGTTATTATTATTCAGATGTCATTTATCTTGTTTTGTGAGAAAAGATTTCTCATTGGCCTGTAGCTCATCTAGTAGGTTAGGCTAGAGGGCCAACCCCTCCTGTCCACACTCCCAACACCCAACCACATCCCTGGGATTACTAATTCAAGTCACTGACATCCTTAAATTTCAGATAGAATCCAGGGAAAGAACTCAGGTACTCTCAAGCTTGCAATTGCAATTATTTTACACAAAGATATATCTTCCCAGCCTCTGTTTTCCGTAATAATTATATTTCATTGTTGAAAAAAATATTCATAGAAAAACTCATGTCATTTAAAATTGTTATCTGAATTAACTAAGATGTGGGAAACTTTTCAGAGTGGTGGAGTGATACATTGTAATTAAAGGCATCTGACTAACTTCTACAGCATTAACCACGTTTTTATTGAGTGGTCCCCAACACTGCCCAGCAGCCCAAAGAAGCATATAGACTGAATAACTTTCATAAACTTTAATTTCTCTGGCCATGTAGACTTCTTTTTCCTCAGTCCATTTAGTCCTACAAAAAAAGTCACACCTCTGCCTGAGATGAAAAGAGATTCATTACAGAGTATAGAATCTGTGAAATTATCTGTCCCTTCCCTCTGGCAACATAAGAGGTGGGATAGTTATGGCTATAGTAGTATGTTACCTTTCAACTCACAACTTTGTTCCCTCTGGAACATCTCCACTCAAGATAATTCTAGTTTATCTGTATTCTGGTGCTTTTCTCCATTTAAAGGCAGCTATGGCCTATCTCCTCTCCCTGCAACCCCTCATTCTCATTCCCATGTTTCAAGCTGTGACTCCTCCAGCATCACTGACACATTCCTGTTAGAAACTAAATTCAGAGCATGGCCAATAGAATCCCATTTATGTACTTATGAAAATAGACTTGAACCTAAAACCAAGGCACTTTATTTTGAGAAGCATTTAAATTCATATGGAAGTCATACAAATGATTTAACACGGGAGAGATGTCTCAGTAGTTGAAGCCATTTGCTCTTGCAGAGGACCAATGTTTGAGTCCTAGCACTCACATGTCAACACACAGCCATCTGTAACTCCAGTTTCAGGGGGCCTGACACCATCTTATTACTTCCCTGGGCACTAGGCATGTGTGTAAAACATTCATACATATACACGTAAAATAAATAAATATAACTTTTTAAAGATTTAGACTTCCAATTGTCCTTTCTCTAGCTCTCTATTTATATTTACTGAAGTCATCAAAACTAGAATATTATAACAAATTGAGTAATATCTAAACCACCAACAGAATTTAGATTATATCCAATTTTTCATAAGTTTCCTATACTGTGTCAACAATCATTCAAACATATTGCATCTAATTATAATATTTTTGTCTCTAACAGTCGCTAATAAATCCTCAGTTTTTCCCTCAATTTTCTGACCTTGACACTTTTCAATAATTATAGAGGAAATGTCTTTTAACTCTGGTATTTGTCTTAATTAGGTTGTACTTGTGCATTGTTCAAAAGAATAGTATGAATGCATTGTATTCTTTCCAGTGCATGCTATGAGAGGGATCACAGTATCAACCCATCAGTACTAGATATGATCACTTAATTGCAGTGAACTTGGTAAGATGACTGTGTACAGATGTCCCACAAAATAGGATGACAAAATGTATTATTGAATAAATAAGAATATTCAATGGTCGTCTTTCCATATAAATTTTGTATTGCCAAATTCAGCATCCATATTGGTGTTTATTTTCTAGTTCTCTTATATTTTCAACTTTTAATCATTGAAAATCCTTTTTGAGGAAGATATATAGGCATAATCCTATTTATTGACATACTAATGTATTAAAGATGAAAAGACAGTCATCTCCATCTTTGAGTAAAGGTACACTCCTACAAGCATTTGTCTATTTCTTCAAACTATTCTGCCTATGGTTATTAAAAACTATAAAGTCAACTCATACTTTTTGCTATACTTTTTGTGTGTCTACATGTATGTGACTGTGTGTATGTGAATTTATATGTGTATGTGTGTATGAATGTGTATGTATATGTGTGTTTGTGTATGTATGTGTGTGTGAATGTATATGTGTATGTGTGTTTGTGTGTGTGTGTGTGAAAGAGAGAGAGAGAGAGAGAGAGAGAGAGAAGATATCAACTATCAGAAGCTGCTTCTTTCTGCTTCTGTCATGTGAGTACTAGAGACTGAATCCAGCTCAACAAACTTACTACTAAGTGCCTTTATCTTCTGAGCCATTGCACTAGCCCTTGACTCTTATTTCCAAATACCCTTTGTTTTTATCTTCTGAGCTTTCTGTTGCTTCTAATACAAGATGTAACAATTTCATTTTTTATTTCTTCTGTATTTGACATAGAATTCACTGCTTTCCTAAAGTTTTCTGATTCACTAAACTTAACACTGATATCTGAAAATCTGAATATTGAATGTGCTTACTGGAGTAACTGTTGTTATAATCTTTTGGTGGACAAGGCAACAAACTATGTACCCATTTGTCTACTTATGGTTATATTCATTTCTATGTATGAACACAAATATATGCCTGTATGTTAATTTAACTTTTATTTGCCTGATGTAATTGTCATCTCAGAGCCAAACTGCTAAATAGACTCACCCTTTCTAGTTCTTTGTGAGCTCTCCCTGGCTGGTCCAATTGAACTGTTCTTGCTCAAACTCCTTTCCAAACGGACTGGTTCAACCTGGCTTCTCTCTGCTTCTCACCAATTATTCTGCTTGGCCTCAGATCATTTCTGGCCATCTGTTCTAATTTTCTAGCTCCTGCCTATTTTGTGGCTTAAACTGCCTCTGCTGACCTGCACTAAGCATCATCAACTCACGAGAAAGAACTCAACTCAGCCATACTACATAGTACTGTGCTCACAGCACTGACTCCCAACTGTCTCAGCTCCACTGCACTGAACTCACTGGAATGAATAGAACAGAACAGGTTGACTCTTTCTTCCTACACTGCTCTGAAATAGTTTTTCTCCTGAGAGTTGAATATATTCTTTCTCTGACTCATTCTGTCAAATCTTTCTCTGATTCATCACTTTGTCTGCCCCTCAGAAGTCACCGTTTAGGATTAAAGGTATGCACTAACAGACACAAACCAGATGGGTTAAAGGTGTGTACTAAAGGCATGTCTATATTCCAGCTGGATCACACAGGTCTTTTAATGTAATCAGAGGAGCCATGTATGAACTGTATGTATCTGCCTGTCTACAGACCATTCTCTATCTACTCACTCATCATGTGTCTTCTTTCTATTACCTTTGACATAAACAATGTCACTATTTTAGTGGTTCTATTTTTTAACTTCTTTCTTAGTCAAGAAGAAACATAAGTATCAATATTTTAAATCAAATTGAGCATTTTCTCTACATAGTTTTATATTTAGTTTAAATAGTTAAGCTATTTGCTTAGACACAATAGTTTATTTTCATTCTTAGTTTATCACCTCAAGTCAAAAACATCATTTTCCAAAGTTGACTAGAACATGTAGGAAAGTGTTCTCCATTATTTTTCCTAGAAGAAAATCCATAGTAGTGGTATTGTTTATTTGTTACAAAAGTAACCTTGAGTGAAACTCTGCAGGCCTAGCATTTCCCTTGATGAAAGATTTTCAGCTAGTAGCTTCATTTCCTTGAAACTATTAGGCTGTTCAGATTATCTGTCAACAACCAGCCTTGGTCTGGAGATGGGTTCTGAGGCAAGGGCTGTTTTAGAGCAGCACATGAAATGAGTCGTGTCAAATCTTGGGTACAAGCTGACAGCCTGTGTTCTGCTTGAGACAATTTTCCAGCTAGATCTCTGCTTGAGACAGCTCTGTGCTCCAGCCAGCTTTCTGCCAGAAAGAGCTCTCTGCTAGAGACAGCTCTCTCAAGCTAGAAAAAATTCTAAAAGCTCTTTGGGATAGCTCATGGGTTTTCTGATCAAAGTCAGAAAATCTGTTAGAAAAAAATTCCTAGATTTTCAGGCCAAATCAGAAATCCTGTTTAAAAAAAAATCTGAAAGTAATTCTTGAGTTTTCAGATCAAAATGAGAAAGCCAGAAAAAAAAATATATAAAAAAACTGTCTTAGCTCTCCAAGCAGTTTTTTTCTCTAGGTTGTTATCTCTCTAGCAGGCCAAGCCCAGTTTCTTTATTTGCATATTGATTCAATCATTTACTCCAGGCTCCCTTTTGATTATGCCAAGAATAAGCATTCTATGACCTAAGCCCCTTGATTCTTAGAAAGAGACAACAAGCACATTGCTTTTTAACATTGCAAATGAATCCAGAGATCTGCTTGAATTTGAAAGCACAGGCAGTAATTTTAGCTGAGTGGGATCCCATCCTGAGATTACCATTCCTGCCTGGGTCTGGAACTGGAGGTAAACTCCCTCTAACCCAGGTTGACCTTGAACTCAGGAATCTGCCCACCTTTGTAAGCACAATAATATAACTGAGTAGAATTTTGTACTTTAATCATGATTCTCAAAATCTCTTTATCTCCTTCCTTAATATCTTCCTCACAAGCTGGCTTATTTTTTATTCATTTCTTTTTTTATATAAATATTTTTATTCAAATATTCTTTATTTACATTTCAAATGATTTCCCCTTTCCTAGATCCCCCCTCCCCAAAAGGCCCATAAGCCCTCTTCCCTCCTCCTGTTCCCCAATCCACCCCCTCCCACTTCCCTGTCCTTGTATTCCCCTACACTGCTGCACATACCTTTCCAGGACCAGGAGCCACTCCTTCCTTCTTCTTGGGCATCATTTGATATGTGAATTGTGTCTTGAGTATTCCAAGCTTCTGGGCTAATATGCACTTAACCGTGAGTGTATACCAAGAGTGTTCTTTTGTGACTGGGTTACCTCACTTAGGATGATATTCTCCAGTTCCATCCATTTGTCTAAGAATTTCATGAATTCATTGTTTTTAATGGCAGAATAGTACTCCATTGTGTATATATACCACATTTTCTGTATCTATTCCTCCATTGAGGGACATCTGGGTTCTTTCCAGCTCCTGGCTATTATAAAAAGTGCTGCTATGAACATAGTGGAGCATGTATCCTTATTACATGCTGGGGAATCCTCTGGGTCTATGCCCAGGACTGGTATAGCGGGGTCCTCTGGTAGTATCGTTCCCAGTTTTCTGAGGAACCACCAGACTGATTTCCAGAATGGTTGTACCAGCTTGCAACCCCACCAGCAGTGGAGGAATGCTCCTCTTTCTCCACATCCTTGCCAGCACCTCTTGTCTCCTGAGTTTTTGATCTTAGCCATTCTGACTGGTGTGAGGTGAAATCTCAGGGTTGTTTTGATTTGCATTTCCCTGATGACTAAGGATGTTGAACATTTCTTCTTTTTTTTTTAGATTATTTATTGGATATATTCTATATTTATATTTCATTTCCCCTTTTCTGGTTCCCCATACCCCAAATGTCTCACATGCCCTTTTCCCTCCCCCTGCTCCCCCATCCACCTCTTCCCACTTCCCTGTTCTGGTATTCCCCTACACTGATGTTTTGATCCTTTCCAGCACCAGTGTCCACTCCTTCCTTATTGTCTGATATCATTTGATATGTGGATTGTGTCTTTGGTGTCCCAAGAGTCTAGGCTAATATCCACTTATCAGTGAGTACATACCATGGGTATTCTTTTGAGACTGGGCTACCTCACTTAGTATGATGTTCTCCGAACATTTCTTTGATGCTTCTCAGACATTCAATACTGCTCAGCTGAAAATTCTTTGTTTAGCTCCCCCATTTTAAGGGGGTTATTTGTCTCTCTGAAGTCTACCATCTTGAGTTTGTTGTATATATTGGATGTTAGCCCTCTGTCCGATGTAGGGTTGGTGAAGATCTTTTCAGAATTTGTTAGTTGCCATTCTGTCCTTTGACAATGTCCTTTGCCTTACAGAAACTTTGTAATTTTATGAAGTCCCATTTGTCAATTCTTGATCTTAGAGCATAAGGTATTGGTGTTATGTTCAGGAAATTTTCCCCTGTGCCCATGTGCTCAAAGCTCTTCCCAGGTTTCTTTACTATTAGTTTCAGTGTGTCTGGTTTTATGTGGATGTCCTTTATCCACTTGGACTTGAGCATAGTACAAAGAGATAAGAATAGGTCAATTTGCATTCTGTTGCATGCTGACCTCCAGTTAAACAAGCACCATTTGTTGAAAAGGCTATCTTTTTTCCCCTGGATGATTGCAGCTACTTTGTCTAAGATCAAGTGACCATAGGTGTGTGGGTTCATTTCTGGTTCTTCAATTCTAATCCATTGATCTACTTGCCTGTCACTGTACTAATACCATGCAGTTTTTAACACTATTGCTCTGTAGTACTGCTTGAGGTCTGGGATACTGATTTCCCCAGAAGTTCTTTTACTGTTGAGGTTAGTTTTAGCTGTCCTGGGTCGCTCTATCTAACTCTATGAAGAATTGAGTTAGAATTTTGATGGGAATTCCATTGAATCAGTACATTGCTTTTTGGCAAGATGGCCATTTTTACTATATTAATCCTGCCAATCCAAGAGCATGGAAGATTTTTCCATGTTCTAAGGTCTTCTTCAATTTCTTTCTTCAAAGACTTGAAGTTCTTGTCATACAGATCTTTCACTTGTTTGGTTAGAGTCACACCAAGATACTGCATATTGTTCATGGCTATTGTGAAGGGTATCATTTCCCTAATTTCTTTCTCAGCCTGTTTATCCTTTGAGAATAGGAAGGCTACTGATTTGCTTGTGTTAATTTTATTTCCAGGCACTTTGCTGAAGTTGTTTATCATCTATAGGAGTTCTCTGGTGGTGTTTTTTTGGGTCACTTAAGTATTCTATCATATCATCTGCAAATAGTGATAATTTCACTTCTTCCTTTCCAACTTGTTTCCCTTTGACCTCCTTTTGTTGACTAATTGCTCTAGCTAGAACTTCAAGTACTATATTGAATAAATATGGAGAGAGGGGGCACCCTTGTCTAGTCCCTGATTTTAGTGAGATTGCTTCAATTTTCTCTCCATTTAGTTTGATGTTGGTTACTGATTTACTGTATATTGCTTTTACTATGTTTAGGTATGGGCCTTGAATTCCTCTTCTTTGCAAGACCTTTAACATGAAAGGATGCTGAATTTTGTCAAATCTTTTTCAGCATCTAATGAAATGACCATGTGGATTTTTTCTTTGTTTGTTTATGTAGTGGATTACATTGATGGATTTCCGCATATTGAACCATCCCTGCATCCCTAGGATGAATCCTACCTGATCATGGTGAATGATCTTTTTGATGTGTTCTTGGATTCAGTTGGCAAGAATTTTATTGAGTATTTTTGCACCCATATTCATAAGGGAAATTGGTCTAAAATTCTCTATTTTTGTTGGATCTTTGTGTGGTTTTGGTATCAGTGTAATTGTGGATTCATAGAACGAGTTGAGTATTGTTCCTTCTGTTTCTATTTTGTGGAATAGTTTGTAGAGTGTTGGTATTAGGTCTCCTTTGAAGGTCTGATAGAATTCTGTACTAAAACCATCTGGTCCTGTGCTTTTCTGAGATGGGAGACTATCAATGACCACTTCTATTTCTTTAGGGGTTATGGGACCATTTAGATGATCTATCTGATCCTGATTAAACTTTGGTAGCTGGTAGCTGGCTAGGAAATTGTCCATTTCCTCCAGATTTTCCAGCTGTGTTGAGTATAGGCTTTTGTAGTAGGATCTGATAATTTTTTGAATTTCCTCAGTTTCTGTTGTTATTTCTCCCTTTTCATTTCTGATTTTGTTAATTCTCTGTGCCCTCTGGTTAGTCTGGCCAAAGATTTAACTATCTTGTTGATTTTCTCAAAAACCCAGCTCCTGGTTTTGTTGATTCTTTGTATAGTTCTTTGTGTTTCAACTTGGTTGATTGATTTCAGCCCTGAGTTTGATGATTTCCTGCCTTCTACTCCTCTTGGGTATATTAGTTTCTTTTTGTTCCAAAGCTTTCAGGTGTGCTGTTGAGTTGCTTGTGTATGCTCTCTTTCTACATGTACAGCTTCCTTTTGGAGGCACTCAGAGCTATGAGTTTTCCTCTTAGCACCACTTTCATTGTGTCCCATAAATTTGGGTATTTTGAGCCTTCATTTTCATTAAATTCTAAAAAGGTTTTGATTTCTTTCCTTATTTCTTCCTTGACCAAGTTATCATTGAGTAGAACATTGTTCAGCTTCTATGTACATGTGGACTTTCTGTTGTTTTTGTTGCTATTGAAGACCACCATTACTCCATAGTGATCTGATAGGAGGCATGGAATTAGTTCAATCTTCTTATATCTGTTGAGGTCTGTTTTGTGACCAATTATATGGTCAATTTTGGAGAAGGTACCATGAGGTGCTGAGAAGAAGTTATATTCTTTTGATTTAGGATGAAATGTTCTATAGATATCCATTAAATCCATTTGGTCTAAAACTTCTGTTACTTTTACTCTGTTTCTGTTTAGTTTGTGTTTCCCTGATCTGTCCATTGAAGAGAGTGGGGTGTTTAAGTCACCCACAATTATTGTGTGGGGTATGATGTGTGCTTTAAGCTTTAGTAAAGTTTCCTTTACAAATGAGAGTGCCCTTGTATTTGGGGCATAGATGTTCAAAATTGAGAGTTCTTCCTGGTAGATTTTTTTTCCTTTGATGAGTATAAAGTGTCCTTGTCTTTTTCGATGACTTTTGGTTGAAAGTCGATTTTATCCTATATTAGAATGGCTACTTCAGCTTGTTTCCTGGGACCGTTTGCTTGGAAAACTGTTTTCCAGCCTTTTACTCTGAGGTAGTGTTTGTATTTGATATTGAGATGCATTTCCTGCATGCAGCAAAATGTTGGGTCTTGTTTCAAAATCCAGTCGGTTAGTCTATGTCTTTTTATTGGAGAATTGAGTCCATTGATGTTAATTAATTAATGAGTAGTGATATTAATAATTTATGAGTAGTGATTGTTGCTTCCTGCTATTTTTGATGTAACTTTTATGTTTGTGTGGTTATCTTCTTTCGGGTTTGTTGAAAGAAGATTACTTTTTTGTTTTTTCTTGTGTGTAGTTTTTCTCCTTTTGTTGGTGATTTCCATTCATTATCCTTTGAAGGGATGGATTTGTGAAAAGATACTGTGTAAATTTGTTTTTGTCATGAAATACCTTGGTTTCTTCATCTATGGTAATTGAGAAATTTGCTGGATATAGCAGTCTGGGTTTTCATTTGTGTTCTCTTAGGGTCTGCATGTCATCTGCCCAAGCATTTCTGCCTTTCCTGGACTCTGGTGAGAAGTCTGGTGTAATTCTGATAGGTCTACCTTTATAAGTTATTTGAACTTTTTCCCATACTGCTTTTAATATTCTTTCTTTGTTTAGTACATTTGGTGTTTTAATTATTATGTGACGGGAAGAATTTTTTTTCTGGTCAAATCTATTTGGAGTTCTGCTGGCTTCTTGTATATTCATGGGCATCTCTTTCTTTAGGTTAGGGAAGTTTTCTTCTATAATTTTGTTGAAGACATTTACTGGCCCTTTAAGTTGGAAATCTTCACTCTCTTCTATACCTATAATCCTTAGGTTTGGTCTTCTCATTTTGTCCTGGATTTCCTGGATATTTTGGTTCGGAGTTTTTTGCATTTTCATTTTCTTTGACTGTTGTATCAATGCTTTCTATGTTATCTTCTGCATCTGAGATTCTCTCTTCTCTCTTGTATTCTGTTGTTGATGCTTGGATCCATAACTCCTGACTTCTTTCCTAGGTTTTCTATGTTTCAAGTTGTCTCCGCTTATGATTTCATTATTGTTTCTACCTCCTTCTTTAGATACTGAATGGCTTTGTTTAATTCCTTCACCTGTTTTGTTGTGTTTTCCCTTAGTTCTTCAAGGGCTTCTCCCTGTTTACTTGTGTTCTCCTGTATTTCTTTTTTTGTTTGTTTGTTTGTTTGTTTGTTGTTGTTGTTGTTGTTGTTGTTGTTTTAAAGCCTACAGCTCCCAGTATTCCCAGGCGGTCTCCCATCCAAGTACTAACCAGCCCAGACTCTGCTTAGCTTCCGAGATCAGACAAGAACGGGCACGTTCAGGGTGGTATGGCTGTAGACTCTCCTGTATTTCTTTAAGGGAATTATTTATGTCCTTCTTGAAGCCCTCCATCAGCATCATGACCTGTGATTTTAAATACAAATCTTGCTTTCCTGGTGTGTTGGGGTATCCAGGACTTGCTATTGTGGAAGAATTGAATTTGGATGGTACCATGTTGCCTTGATTTCTGTTAGCAATATTCCTATGTTTGCCTTTTGCCATATGGTTAACTCTGGTTAGTTGGTCTTGCTGTCACTGGCTGGTGCCCTCCTGTGTACCTGCAGGTTGCTAGATACAGCACCCCTGGGTGATCTGCTTTCCCTTGGCACAAATTGCTGTGGTGCTGCTGAGTTCCTGGGTGCACGTGGAGTCCTGGTGGGGTGTGTCCCAAGTGATCCTCTACTCTGGTGATCTCTGCCTACCAATCTGTTACACAGTCACAGGAGCAAAGATGGCCGCCAGGATACACTCTCTTGTAGTTGTATTTGGGTATGTAGCTCTGTGGCCCCGATCAACTCTGGATGCAGGCTGTGCTGGCTGTCTCCTCCATGCCACTGGGTGTATAGCTAGCTTCCTAAGCCACATGGAGACAGCAGGCTGTGACCAGGGATATTCCCCATCTGGAGGCAGAAACCAGAAGTCGACAAGCTGGCTTATTAGTGCAGCTGCTTTTGTTCTTTTAGGTCCATGAAGCTTCTTATACAATTCATATTTTCCATAGTTGAGAAAGTATATATGCTTGAACTTATGTTTTCAGAGTTCTTTCCCACAACTTTAAGGGCTGTCTTGAAGGTCTCAGCATTGAACATTTGACTGAGATAGTAAACACACCCTCGCCTCCCAAACTCATGCTGCTTCTAATTATCATGGAGTCATTAACCTCAGCAGGGAGAATATTTCCCCAAAGAGGACTATGAAATTTAAAAAAAAAAATTAATGCAAACAAGCCTCATGTGCAGCAACCATAAACAAGGAGACCCACATACTACTGGCTCTGTTGCAGGGTGGAATACCACATCACACTGTCCCTTCCACATTGCTCTGTAGGAGTCAGCAAATAGCTTCTATTTAGGAGACAGCAGGCTTTCCTACTCATCTTCTGGCACTGGACTACACTTAAGCAGAAAGTAAGTCAACATTACAAGAAAAGAAAATTGAAGAGCCGAAATCTTTATGGATACAGCTGCAAATATATACAATCTAAAAATATATGTACAAATGTAATATGTAAAAAGAAGAATCTAAGAGGGAAAGATGAGAGGAGTTATCTTAATAGACAATGGTAATATCAACAGTGAAAGACCAGTGAGTACATTATATCTTACTAGTAAATTAAAACAAGAAAGTCTCGTGGTCTTCAAAATAAAATGCAAGAATAGAATTTATAAGTTTAACACTTTTTGATGTTCAAAACTCTCAATAAACTTGAAAGAAACAAAAATGTGCTTGCCTTTATAAAAAAAATATACCTATACATAACCCCTATAGCCAACACACCTAAAGGCAGAATATCAAAGTACTTATCTTGGTAGCCTTGTCTTCTGTATCAGTTTTTACAGTCTGGAATCAGAGCAAAAATGTCCTCATTAGGAACTTAATGCCATTTCTTTCTATTATGAGAATAATTATAAACAAAAGGACAAGTACAATACACTGTAAAATCCTGAACTTAACGTCATCACCCTCTGGTGTTACCAATTATTATTCCAATGGATATTTATAAATATTGGATTGTTTTGCATATATAAATCATTGCAATGGAAACACTCAGCTTACTTTATACTGTCTTGTTGATATGATTTATTAGACCACTCATAAGAAAGTTTGAGAAGCATGTTTAAAACTTTTCTATGGTATTTGTTTTCAAAGATAAGAAAATAGCAACATCAGAAATTATTTTATACAGTATAAGAAAGGGTAGATTATTAAATAAGATGTCAAAATTATTCAACTAGGGAACAAATTCCATAAGAATATGTCCAAAGACATAAAAAGCATAAAAGAGTATCTGATATACTATGTTTTCTAGTGTCTTTGATTAAAATTCTCAACCATTCCTTGTACTAAGAGAAATTATTTTAATTGTTTTCCAGAGATGTCATCATTGACAAAGTTGATTATATTAAAGATTTATTCAAGTATCTAATGTTTTTAAAATGTTGCCATTCTTTAGCACAAGACTTGTTATATAGTAAATATTCAGTTATTGCTGGCTATTGCTTTGCATTGATTTTAAACATCAATATTAATAATACAGAAATGTTTCTCCCATTAACTTCTGATCATTGATTAAAATCAGTCTTAGGTATTATTTATGAAATAATAGGCAATTAGTATTTTCCTTTCCCTTTCTTTTAAGTTGTAATTTTTGCTGGATTTAAGGCTTTTGAGTTCTAAACCTGTTCCTTAGAGTTCTATAAGGGATCGGGTGTGTATTCACATTTAATATTAAGGAAGAAAATTTTGATGCCAATTTATTTCCTTTGTAAGTTGCCTACATGTGTCTAAATGTAATGCTATAGACATGAAGTTTAACCATTTTATTAATATTTACCACTATAAAATTACACTACATTCTTATTATTATATATGATTATTATGCATGATTATTCTTTATTATCTGAAGATTTATATATCCTTCTTTCTTTTCTTATCTCTGTCATTTCTAGTATGCAGATATTTGTTGTGAGTGCAAGAAATCTGCTTGGGGGTAGGTAAACTTGTGAAGTAGAAGGTTAGGATTGATGGACTCAGATACAAGGATTTCAACCAGATGATTTAACTTCCTAAACACCTGTAGCAAATTGTAGAGGACAAACTCCCCAGTTCAGTCCCACATAGTTTCATGCTCCTCGAGTTTCAGGGTTCTAAAAATCTACAGCTAATTCCACTAGCCTGAACTTAAGGTATCAGCGAAACTAGTTTCTGCTGGAGACTAGGAAATAAAGTGTTTCCTTGCCTCTCCCAGCTTCATAAGGACACCTACATTCCTGGGTCATGTTTCCTCCACGCATATTCAAAGTGAGCAGAAGAAATTCTTGCTATTATCTTGTTGCCTCTCGTCCATTTTTAACAGTCAAATCTCCCCTTGACTCCAACTTATGAAGCCAGTCATATTTATGATTTATATAGACAATCCAAAAGCAACTGTTTCACCTTGTGACATTTAATTTTCTAGGACTTAAAATGTCTATTTGGTGTAAAGTAATATTCACAGGTTCCAGGCATTAGAAAGTAGATATCATGTGCTTTTAAAAGTAAGCAGCATTTGAAGTTTTTCTATTTTACTGTAATTGGCTTGAGTTTAGTACCCTTCTATTGAGTTAAATTTATTTGTAATTACATCTTCCTGAAAATTGTTTCCTATAAATTAGCTACAATATTTTGCATGTTAATTTTTAAAAGACTGTGTAAATGAGATGAGATTCTTTTCTGTCTCTCTTAAATTCCTGAAAATCTACCTGCTAACTTAGAAAGACTTTATATTCACTAATTTAGCAATTGAATATTATCTATAAATACTTCTCCATCAATTTTGGGAAATATATAATTGCCCCATCTCAATAACACTAGCTGTGGCAGTACTAATAAGTTAGCCATCTGTTGATGAAATTTTATTTTTATTGAATAATATATAAATACTTTCTTTGCAAGATATAAGCTGAAGTCTTAATGCCCTTTTAGTCAGAAATTAGATTCATAAAAATATATATCTCAGTTACTGCTTTGCAAAAATTCTTCATAAACTTAAGAATGCAGAAAATAAGGTTAATTTTTCTCTCACTCAAAGTTGAATTTTTGTTTCCTGGGATTAATTAGTTTAGGGAATATCCAGCCAGCACAGGCCTGGTTTGATTTTTTTGTTTTACACTTGAATCTGAGTAGGCCATCCTATGTTATATAAAATATCAGGCTGAGCAAAACCTGAAGAACAAGCCACTGAGTAGCTTTTGTCAGTGCTTTGGTTCCTGCCTCCAGTTGCTACCTTGAGGTCCTGCTTTGTCTTCCCTTCATGATTGACTATGAGCTATAAGATGAGATAAACTCTTTCCTCTCCAACTTGCTTTAGGTCATGTTTAACACAACAATAAAAATTTAATATCCTTGTAGAATTTTGGAATCCTTCTGATATACAAAAATTATTTGAGTCCACATTATATTTAAGGGATTAAATTAGTTGCCCACTGGGAAGTTACAATTTAAAGATATTGAAATGCAGTATAGAGGACCACAGGTAACATAGCTATCGGTAGAAAGCACTCTCTGATAAAATCTAAAATGATGCCATGTAATTGGTAGATCTTAAACTGGGTTTTGAATTTGGGAGCAATATAATCCTCTTAGATAGAACAAATGCCAAAAAAAAAATACATTCCAAAACCATATCTAGTAAATCATTGTGGAGTGGCCTCTTGACAAATATGAATAAAGTTCAGAGACTGAAACTTCAGACCTGTGCTTCCTCAGAGCAAAACCAATTTGCAGTTTCCCTCCCAGCTGAATGTGCTTCATCGGATTCAATACCAGAAATGAGGTTTGTTACATCATTCTCTTGTCACCACAAGAATTAAGAACAATTGGAAATTTCTCAAAACAATCTCCACACTTTCCAAAGTTCACAAGCTACTAAATAATTCATGCCTGAGACATTTTACTAACTTTACGTAAAGGTGCTGCATTAGCATATATTTTCTTTATACAAAAGAAAAATCTGTGATACATAACTTTCAGATGTTCTAAAAAAAAACTAACAGATACATTTCCACTATCATTTGAAGATTACCTTAAAAGTCAGAACCATTCTTCATATAAAATAACTGAGTCAGCCCTCAAATATGCAAAGGATTTCCCAAAAGTAGGATAGATGAAGACAAACTCATCTACATTTACAAATGCAAATATTTCATGATGTTTGGTTGTTTGAGTCTACAAGATAAAATATATGCAATTTACCACTAATTTTTTAAATTAATAATTGCATCCAGATACATTAACATATTACATATTTTAACACACATAAATGGTGTGTTACAATCTTCTTAAAATATATCAAGAAATCTTGTTTTGACTAATTATAAATAGCCAATTCATTGTTAAATATATTCAAGTGTCTCTAACGTCAATTTAAAATATATATATCACAAAATGTTGGACATTTTATGCTTTCAGTTCTTTTCATTTTTAGCAGAAATGAATCACATTAGTTCACAGTTTTATATTACACTGTTGATATTAATGAGATTCATGTCAACCTTCCAGTCAATCTATACTGCTATTCCATGGTAAACAGATCAAGGACTATTGCAAAGCTATGAGGAATAGGAGTGTAAAGTGTTTTTAGCCTTATTACCATAGACTACTCTGGTGGTTTCAATAAGACTTTCCCCCCATTAGCTCATGTACCTGAACAGTAGTCTCCTGTTGTAGGCATTCTTTAGGAATATTATGGAATCTTCAGGAGGTAGAGTGCCAGGAGCCAGCCCCAGCAGAGGTGTTTCTTCTTGGTCCTTCTTGAGGTAGCGGAGCAGGGAAGAGCATCTGCAGGGGTAAGACTTTGTCTTAGGGAAAATTTAGGGTTACTGTATAATAAAAAGTTTACTAGCTTGCAGTCCCACCAGCAGTGGATGAGTGTTCCTCTTTCTCCACATCCTCGCCAACACCTGATGTCTTCTGAGTTTTTAATCTTAGCCATTCTGACTGGTGTGAGGTGAAATCTCAGGGTTGTTTTGATTTGCATTTCTTGGCGGTTCCTCAGAAAACTGGACATGATACTTCCAGATGACCCAGCCATACTACTCCTGGGAATATACCCAGAAGATTCCCCAGCTTGCAATAAGGATACATGCTCCACTATGTTCATAGCAGCCTTACATATAATAGCCAGAAGCTGGAAAGAACCCAGATGTCCCTCAACGGAGGAATGGATACAAAAAAATGTGGTATATATACACAATGAAATACTATTCAGCCATTAGAAACAATGAATTCATGAAATTTTTAGAGAAATAGATGGAGCTGGAGAACATCATACTAAGTGAGGTAACCCAGTCTCAAAAGAATACCCATGGTATGCAGTCACTGATAAGTGGATATTAGCCTAGAATCTTGGGACACCAAAGATACAATTCACATACCAAATGATGTCTGACAAGAAGAAAGGAGTAGACACTGGTGCTGGAAAGGATCAAAGCATCAGTGTAAGGGAATAGCAGAACAGGGAAGTGGGAAGGGGTGGGTGAGGGAGCAGGGGGAGGAAAAAGGGCATGTGGGACCTTTGGGGGTGGGGAACCAGAAAAAGGGAAATGAATTGTAAATATAGAATATATCCAATAAAAAAATTTTTAAAAAGTTTACTTATCTAAGTCTAAGTTACTAGGCTAACATAGCTGACCTGCCTTCTGTGTTCCTCTGAAGCCAGAGACTGCAGGCTCAGACATTTAACACCTCATCCTAAATCAGCAGAAGATTAAGTAAAGGATTAGTTGCTAGAGCCTTTTCACTATTGTCCAGATGCCTCTGGCTTGTCAGTGTAGGGAGAAGTTAGGAGCAATAAACTTTTATTGAACCAGGAGAAGAGAATAACACTTGCAGAAAGAAAAACTTCTACATGAATGAATATGCATAATCTCACATAAATTCATACATACAGCTTCATACATATTTTCATGCAGTCAGCTGGGCCCAGTTTGCATGCATTCTTACAATTTCATACTTACACACACACAGGCATACATTCTCACAATTACATACTTACACACACATCCATACTTACATATGCATATGAAGCAAAAGACCAAGCATCAAGTGCAGAAAAACCTCACTCATTCTGGATGAAAGATGGACTCCTATACTTATTGCATCGAGAAAGAAAAAGCTTCCACCCTTTCAATGCTAAATGAATTAAATCCATGTTTGTAAGAAAAAGGCTTTGTTTCTCTCAATAAGACTAAGCCTGCCTTGTGCTTACCATGGGACCTGTCCTGTCCCATGGTAAGGAGAAGCCTGCCTGCTCCTGCTCTCTGCAACATCTTCTTTTTTTCTCTTTCCCTCTGCCTCCTGCACATTGTTCTCTTAGTTATTTTATGTTACCTAAAGTTTCTAAGTTATTTCACTCTGCATTCTCCTTCTAATCTTGTTCTCTTCTGACTAAAACCTTCTCAGTTCAGTTCTTCTCTCAGCTCTGTTCCTCTCACTCAATTCTTCTGGTCTGTCTTCTCTTTGTCCTCAGCCCTTAAACGTCTTTCAGAATACCTAATCACATGTTCCAAAGTTCATCACAAGTTCACACAAAATACCAAGTCATAAATTGAAATAGAAGTTTACAATAGAGAATGTTTAAATGCATATCCATTAGGAGTAATTATCTAGCTATCATTTGTCTTCTCTACAGGTTCGTAGAAAGTTTAAAAACATAACTAAGTTATAAGTGAAGTTTTGTATAGATGAACCCAGTCAATATTTTATCTTCCATCCTAACACCTATAATAAATCCTAGTTCCCTTTTTATGACCTTTGGTTAATTGTTTTACAACCTCTTGGGATGTGCTCTGAGTAGGAGAAAGTCTGGTTGCCATCTAAGAGCAATTAACTTGTGACACTTGGGAGACTAGCAGAGTTCTCATTGAAGTATTGGCTATCAGAAAAGATCGTAGTAGCAGTGCCATTATAAAAGAACTTAATAATTACAGATATAATTTTAGGAATTCTTATAGGATCATCATTAAAAGTTAAGTCACCTATTTGTCTACATAGCATCACTATAAGACAGTACATCTTCTTGGGTCTGCAGAGATCTGCTCGAAACAAGTGTGCTATTACTTATTGATTATTATATAAGTTTAATAATAAAAGGAAAAGCATATTAATAGCAGGAATCTTTCCTAAAATTAGTCCCACACAGCCTTGCTGAATGTGGGCTCACCTGTCGCAGATTATATAATAATCCAAAGCAGGCATTTCAGGATGATCACCTGCTAGTATGTTGACTTGTCCCATTATGGCTCCGGACAGTAGAGCTTGATAGCAAAACATATAAATATCATTGGGGGCAGGGTTTAAGTCTATCCCTGCTTCCTGTTCCTTCTGCTTCTAATTTATGGATGAAAATGCAAAAGATCAAGCCGCTAATGTATTGCATTATATACTCCTTTATGACATGGAGTAGAAAGAGGTTCCAAATCGTCACCACTGACTGAGAAGCATAGGCAGTGATAACTTCTGACAGGGAAACAGTTTTATTTTAGATGGTCCCTGATTGACTATGCCACAGTGTATGGCCCCACTTCCAAGAGTATATGACCATAAAAAATTAGACTCAATAGGGAATATAAAAAGACAGCAAGTTGGGGGTTGAGGAAGTAAGGAGGAACTGAGAGGAATTAGGTGAAGGAGTGGGCAGTGTATATTATAAAAGATTTTTTTTATTTTAATAAGTTTGATTTCTCTTTAATAATCTAATTAAAGTATTGTTTTTAAGTCCTCTAAAAACTATAGCACAGGTCAATACAATTACATTCTCAGTTTTTTTTTTAAATTTTTATTTTCTATATTCTGTGTTTACATTCCAAAGGCTTTCCCCTTTCCCAGTTCCCCCCTCCCTATGTCCCATAGTTCCTCTCCCCCCCAACTATTCCCCAATCATTCCCCCTGCCCCCAAGGTTTCTCTACAAAACTGGATCCAATCTTTCCAGGCCCAGGGTCCTCTCCTTTCTTCTTGGGAATCATTTGACTTGCTAATTGTGCC
The DNA here is from genome assembly GCA_964023405.1 of Apodemus agrarius. Lineage (NCBI taxonomy): Eukaryota > Metazoa > Chordata > Mammalia > Rodentia > Muridae > Apodemus > Apodemus agrarius. Next base: position 54,561,376 of record OZ030023.1, on the reverse strand, counting down.
TTGAGTATTTAGGGCTTCTGGGCTCATTAATATCCACTTATCAGTGATTGCATTTCATGTGTATTCTTTTGTGATTGGGTTAGCTCACTCAGGATGATATTTTCCAGGTCTAACCATTTACCTACAAATTGCATGAATTCATTATTTTTAATTGCTGAGTAGTATTCCATTGTATAAATATACCACATTTTCTGTATCCATTCCTCCTTTGAGGGATATTTGGGCTCCTTCCAATTTCTGGCTATTATAAACAAGGCTGCTATAAACATAGTGGAGCATGTGTCTTTATTGTATGCAGGGGAATCCTCTGGGTATATGCCCAGGAGTGGTATGCCAGGGTCCTCTGGAAGGGACATGCCCAATTTTCTGAGGAACCGCCACACTGATTTCCAGAGCGGTTTTACCATTTTGCAATCCCACCAACAGTGGAGGAGTGTTCCTCTTTCTCCACATCCTCGCCAGCATTTGTTGTCTCTTGAGTTTTTAATCTTAGCCATTCTGACTGGTGTGAGGTGGAATCTCAGGGTTGTTTTGATTTGCATTTCTCTGATGACTAATGATGTTGAACATCTCTTAAGGTGTTTCTCAGCCATCCGAATTTCTTCTGGCAAAAATTCTTTGTTTAGCTCTGTACCCCATTTTTTGATAGGGTTATTTGGTTCTTTGGGGTCTAACTTCTTGAGTTCTTTGTATATATTGGATATTAGCCCTCTGTCGGATGTGGGGTTGGTGAAGATCTTTTCCCACTTTGTTGGTTGTCGTTTTGTCCTTCTGACAGTGTCCTTTGCCTTGCAGAAACTTTGTAATTTTATGAGGTCCCATTTGTCAATTCTTGATCTTAGTGCATAAGCTATTGGTGTTCTGTTCAGGAACTTTCCCCCTGTGCCTATGTCCTCCAGGGTCTTCCCAAGTTTCTTTTCTAATAGTTTCAGTGTGTCTGGTTTTATGTGGAGGTCCTTGATCCACTTGGAGTTGATCTTAGTGCAAAGAGATAAGAGTGGGTCAATTCGCATTCTTCTGCATGTTGACCTCCAGTTGAACCAGCACCATTTGTTGAAGAGGCTATCTTTATTCCACTGGATGGTTGTGGCTCCTTTATCAAAGATCAAGTGACCATAAGTCTGTGGGTTAATTTCTGGGTCTTCAATCCTATTCCAATGATCCACTTGCCTGTTGCTGTACCAATACCATGCAGTTTTTAACACAATTGCTCTGTAGTACTGTTTAAGGTCGGGGATATTGATTACCCCAGAAGTCCTTTTATTGTTGAGAATAGTTTTAGCTATCCTGGGTTTTTTGTTGCTCCAGATGAATTTGAGAATTGCTCTTTCTAGATCTATAAAGAATTGAGTTGGGATTTTGATGGGGATCGCATTGAATCTGTATATTGCTTTTGGCAAGATGGCCATTTTTACTATATTGATCCTGCCAATCCAGGAGTAAGAAATATTTTTCCATCTTCTGAGGTCTTCTTCGATTTCTTTCTTCAAGGACTTGAAGTTCCTGTCATACAGATCTTTCTCTTGTTTGGTTAGAGTTACGCCAAGGTACTTTATGTTGTTTGTGGCTATTGTGAAAGGTGTTATTTCCCTAACTTCTTTCTCAGCCTGCTTGTCCTTTGAGTACAAGAAGGCTACTGATTTGCTTGAGTTAATTTTATAACCAGCCACTTTGCTGAAGTTGTTTATCAGCTGTAGAAGTTCTCTGGTGGAGTTTTTTGGGTCACTTAAGTAAACTATCATATCATCTGCAAATAATGATAGTTTGACTTCTTCCTTTCCAATTTGTATCCCTTTGACTTCCTTATGTTGTCTAATTGCTCTCGCTAGAACTTCAAGTACTATATTGAAAAGATATGAAGAGAGAGGGCAGCCTTGTCTAGTCCCTGATTTTAGTGGGATTGCTTCAAGTTTCTCTCCATTTGTTTTGATGTTGGCTACTGGTTTGCTGTAGATTGCTTTTACTATGTTTAGGTATGGGCCTTGAATTCCTGCTCTTTCCAAGACTTTTAGCATGAAAGGATGCTGAATTTTGTCGAATGCTTTTTCAGCATCTAATGAGATGACCATGTGGTTTTTTTCTTTTAGTTTGTTTATATCGTGGATTACATTGATGGATTTCCGTATATTGAACCATCCCTGCATCCCTGGGATGAAGCCTACTTGATCATGGTGAATGATCGTTTTGATGTGCTCTTGGATTTGGTTGGCAAGAATTTGATTTAGTATTTTTGCATCTATATTCATAAGAGAAATTGGCCTGTAGTTCTCTTTCTTTGTTGGATCTTTTTGTGGTTTAGGTATTAGCGTAATTGTGGCTTCAAAGAATGAGTTGGGCAGTATCCCTTCTGTCTCTATTTTGTGGAATAGTTTGAAAAGTATTGGTGTTAAGTCTTCTTTGAAGGTCTGGTAGAATTCTGCACTAAAACCATCTGGTCCCGTACTTTTCTTGGTTGGGAGGCTTTCTATAACCCCTTCTATTTCTTTAGGGGTTATGGGACTATTTAGCTGATCTATTTGATGCTGATTTAATTTTGGTATTTGGTAACTGACTAGGAAATTGTCCATTTCATCTAGATTCTCCAGTTGTTTTGAGTATAGACCTTTGTAGTAGGATCTGATGATCTTTTGAATTTCCTCAGTTTCTGTTGTTATGTCTCCCTTTTCATTTCTATTTTGTTAATTTGGATACTGTCTCTGTGTCCTTTGGTTAGTCTGGCTAAGGGTTTATCTATCTTGTTGATTTTCTCAAAGAACCAGCTCCTGGTCTTGTTGATTCTTTGTATGGTTCTCTTTGTTTCTATTTGATTGATTTCAGCCCTGAGTTTGATGATTTCTTGTGTTCTACTCCTCCTGGGTGAATTAACTTGTTTTTCTTCCAGTGCTTTAAGGTGTGCCATTAAGCTGCTAGTGTATGCTCTCTCCAGTTTCTTTTTGGATGCACTTAGAGCTATGAGTTTTCCTCTTAGCACTGCTTTCATTGTGTCCCATAGATTTGGGTAGGTTGTACCTTCATTTTCATTGAATTCTAAAAAGTCTTTGATTTCTTTTTATAAAATATTTTTTTGCAGGTTATTTTTGTCAACTTGACTCATCCTGGAAAAAAGACCTCACGTAGAAAACTGCCTCATCAAATTAGCCTATGGGGCATTTTCTTAATTAGTCATTGATGTGAGAGGGACCTGCCCTCTTTGAATAATCTTAGTCCTGGGCAAATGGGTCTGGACAGTAGAAGAAAGATCAGGCCCATAACCAATTTTCTATGTTTTCTGCTTCTAGCTCTCACCTTGAGTTTTTGGCTTGGCTTCTTCAATGACAGACTATAAGATCTAAGACAAATAAACCCTTTCCTCCCCAAGTTAGTTTTGGTCACTGCTTTATTTTAGCAACATAACACAAGCTAAGGCAAATATAGTAAGAAATTCCTAAAGAATTAGTAAAAGTATTATACATTCTTTTATTTTAATTATTACTTTGATTTGTTTTAGACCTCCATATACTGATTTCCCTGTGAATTTAGTATATGAAAACTTATACTTAGACCCGACAGTTTAGTATCTTTTTTACAACTTTTTTAATTAGATATATTTTTATTTACATTTCAAATGTTGTCCCCTTTCCTGGTTCTCCCCACCTCGAAAACTCCATAAAACCTCTACCCTCCTCCTGTTCCCCAATCAACCCTCTCCTGCTTCCCTGTCCTGGTAAATGGATGGAACTGGAAAATATCATCCTGAGTGAGGTAACCCAGTCACAAAAGAACACTCATGGTATGCACTCACTGATAAGTGGATATTAGACCAGAAAGCTTGGAATACCCAAGTCACATTTCACATATCAAATGATGTCCAAGAAGGAGGAAGAACAAAGTATGGATACTCTGGTTCTTCTTAGAAGATTTTAGTATCTTACACAAAGCCAATCTTCCATAAATATGTTCTGATCACCATATGTAAACTTTCCCATGGTATTGCTATGCACACTGACCACTCTCAGTACCAACTTCCCTGTCACCCTTGCTTTGATCCCAATTTCGGTGAAATTCTTTCAATTTTCTTCCAATTTAATCAAAAGTTAACTGTAGTTAACTTTTTATGTATTGATTTTATTGTGTGGAGATATGTTCCTTCTGTTCTGAGTTCCATCTGATCTCTTAACATATAGATATATTAGTTATTAGTATTCTTTATTTGAGAAATAAATAGTATCCTATTTTCTGTCTTGTATTGTATATTTTTTAACATAATTTTAAAACTAAATAATAGAAAAGACATTTGTACAAAGAATAAAAGATGACAGAAATTCTAACCTTTTTATACATTTCATATTTGTAATGCTTGTTTGTCTGTTTGATTATTAGTGGATTAGTTTTATTGAATTGTTTCCTGTGGAGACATTTTTCTACAATCCATCAATATCTCTCATGGCTCTTTTGTTCTTCTTACTTATAAGTATATTTTATTCTATGGATTGCTTTGACTACTGTTATAGTTGCCATTTTCAAAATGCTAAGCACTACCCCAAGTCCTAGCTCAAAAGATATTTCATTTCTAGGGGACTCCATTATATTAAAATCATATTATCCCTACTATCCCTACTTTGTAACTGAAGGAAACTGAGATACATTGAATTTAAACACTTCTGTACCTATACAATTGCTTACAGACATAGAGGAAACTTGAATTCAAATCTCTCTGAGGTCTAAGACAATACATTTATGCACTTTCCTAATCTCTTGAGATAATTATGTTGATGTGCGTGATATTTACTCTAGCTACATTTTACCATATAAAATTTTTGTTATGGGCCACAATCAAACAGTATTCCTCCTTTGTAATGACACTTTGTACACCAAAGGAAATAGTTTGAAATCTGTAATGTTTTTAAAACTTTGCTCATTTATTAACCAAAGAGCTACTAGGCCTTCAGCTAAAGACATATATACATATTACTCACTGTGGTAAATTCATTTCAAAACAAAGTATAATGTAAAACTTTGAGCCTAGGTACTTGAAGATGGTGAACTCTGTACATTACAAATAGAGTGGATGCTTTGTAGATCTATTGTCTCCTGAAAATCTGTAATACTGTGATTCTATGACAACAGCTATGATAAAATTTTGAGATTATATTTTTCAATTTATGTAAATAATCGCATTGGATATTTGGTGGGGATTGCACAGAATCTGTACATTAGTTTTTAAGGATGGGCATTTTCACACATGAAGCATTCCAATCAATGATCATTAGGATAATAATGAAGGACATTAGATCTTTTGGTGTTTTCTTCAGTTTCTTTCTTCGGTGTCTTAAAATTTTCATTGTGCAAGTCATTCATTTCCTAAGATACTTTTTTTTTTACTATGAGGAATGATATTTGTGGTAGTTTGAATCATAACAGCCTCTATAGGCTCTTATGCTTGAATGTTTGAGCCCCAGTTGGTGGAATTGTTTGGGAAGGATTAAGAGGTGTGGCCTTGTTGGAAAAAGTATGTTACTGGGCACAACATTGAAGTTTCAAGATTCTAGGCTAATATCCACTTATCAGTGAGTGCATACCATGGGTATTCTTTTGAGACTGGGTTACCTCACTTAGTATGATGTTCTCCAGCTCCATCCATTTCTCTAAGAATTTCATGAATTCATTGTTTCTAATGGCTGAATAGTATTCCATTGTGTATATATACCACATTTTTTGTATCCATTCCTCTGTTGAGGACATCTGGGTTCTTTCCAGCTTCTGGCTATTATATATAAGGCTGCTGTGAACATAGTGGAGCATGTATCCTTATTGCCTGCTGGGGAATCTTCTGGGAATCATATTCCCAGGAGTGGTATGGCTGGATCCTCCGGAAGTATCATGTCCAGTTTTCTGAGGAACCACCAGACTGATTTCCAGAGTGGTTGTACCAGCTTGCAGTCCCACCAGCAGTGGAGGAGTGTTCCTCTTTCTCCACATCCTCGCCAACACCTGATGTCTTCTGAGTTTTTAATCCTAACCATTCTGACAGGTGTGAAATGGATGGAGCTGGAGAACATCATACTAAGTGAGGTAACCCAGTCACAAAAGAATACCCATGGTATGCAGTCACTGATAAGTGGATATTAGCCTAGAATCTTGGGACACCAAAGACACAATTCACATACCAAATGATGTCTGACAAGAAGAAAGGAATGGACACTAGTGCTGGAAAGGATCAAAGCATCAGTGTAGGGGAATACCAGAACAGGGAAGTGGGAAGGGGTGGATGAGGGAGCAGGGGGAAGGAAAAGGGCATGTGGGACCTTAGGGGGGTGGGGAAACACAAAAATGGAAATGAAATGTAAATATAGAATATATCCAATAAAAAATTTTTTTTGGAAAAAAAAAAAGAAGTTTCAAAAGCCCGTGCCATTTCCAGTTAGCTCACTCTCTCATCCAGTCCCCTGTTGCCAATTGTTAACTCAAAATGTAACTTCTCAGCTATGGGTGCAGTGCCATGCCTGTCTTCTATCTGTCATGCTCCATGAGAGTCACAGACTCGCCCTCTGAAACTGTCACTTTCAGCCCATAAATTCTTTCTTTTATATGTTGTGTTTGTCACAATGTCTTCAGAGCAATAAAAAAATAAATAATCTGTTATTGTTTCACTGGTTGCTTTATTGCTATAATTATTATTACTATATTGAAGGCTACTAAGTTCTGTGTATTAATTTTGTATCTTACCTCCTTACTCAGCTATAGAAGTCTCCTCGTGTAGTCTTTTGGATATTTCAAGTATAAAATCATGTTATCTGCAAATGTAAATATTTTTGACATTTTCCTTTCTTACTTCTTTCTCCATTATGGCCCTCACTTGTCATGTTGTTCCAGCTAAGATATCACATTACTGAATAGAAATGGATACACTGGGTTTCAGTGCTCATGATTTATTTAAATGCTTACCCAGGTCTGGGTTCAGTCAGAGAGGGTGCACCTAACCTCAAGAGACTGGAGGCCCCAGGGAGTTTAGAGGTCGGTGGAGTGTGGGGCTGGGAGTAAGGGGTAGGGAGACAGGGGTGGGGGAGACAGAGAGGAGATATGGGATGGGGAACAGTCAGAGGGTAGACTGGGAGGGGAATAAAACCTGGGGTGTAAAAAACAGATTAAATAAAATTTTTAAAAAATCACAAAATAGGTTTGTATTTGGCTGGTAGCACATAGCAAGTTTAAGATTATTAAGGTGCTAAATGGTAATGTTCAAGTGGTGAGTTCACTTCCAATTGCTATCATAACACAAAAGAAGGCACCTCTTACTTATTCCTAAAAAAGAAAAATCTTTTAATAGAGCAGAGAAGAAACTGTAGAGGCCTCTTACAACCTTGACGCTACTGTGTTATATCATAACAGTAGATATAATGATTCATATACTCCTATAAGTTTGTCACCTCCACAAATGACCCATAATATGGGCAGAAGATTATTACATATCAAATTGATCTATGTATCAAATGTACTGCTCTGATAAATATTGATAAGAGAGGATGTACATATAGAGATGAGCACAGGGTACATTACGATAAATCAATACCCATTCAGCTAAATATGTTGAGAAGTTAATATTGCCTTAAACAATATATTGTTAAAATTCTTTTCTCAGTGAATGAAATACATATGTATATATGTATGTATATACATATGTCATAAAATACAGTAATGGTATCATAATCTCACAGTTAAAGTTAAGTGACTACTACTTCCAATATTTAAATCTTAAAGTCATCTAGGATTGAAACATTAAAAAGAAAATGGTCCTCCTGGGCATATACCCAGAGGATTCCCCTGCATACAATAAAGACACATGCTCCACTATGTTTATAGCAGCCTTGTTTATAATAGCCAGAAATTGGAAGGAGCCCAGATATCCCTCAAAGGAGGAATGGATACAGAAAATATGGTATATTTATACAATGGAGTACTACTCAGCAATTAAAAATAATGAATTCATGCAATTTGTAGGTAAATGGTTAGATCTGGAAAATATCATCCTGAGTGAGCTAACCCAATCACAAAAGAATACACATGAAATGCAATCACTGATAAGTGGATATTAATGAGCCCAGACGCCCTAAATACTCAAGGCACAATTAGCAAGTCAAATGATTCCCAAGAAGAAGAAAGGAGAGGACCCTGGGCCTGTAAAGATGGAATCCAGTTTTGTAGACCCAGAACAGAGAAATCATAGCGGGGGATGATTGGGGAATAGTTGGGGGTAGAGGAATTATGGGACGTATGGTGGGAGGGAACTGGGAAAGGGGAAAGCCTTTGGAATGTAAACAAAGAATATAGAAAACAAAAATTAAAAAAAAGAAAAGAAAATGGTCAAGCTGGAGAGATGACTCAGTAATTAAGAGCATTGCTATACTTGTAAAGGTCTTGGATTCACATCCCAGATAATAATCTCCTCCAACTTTTAGAGACTCAGTATCCTTCTCTAACCTGCATATACATGCTTCACATACATATACCCAAAGCAGAGACACATACGCATACAACAAAATAGATAAAACAAATAAGTTTAAATTATGAAGATCTAAATATTTACATTAAAATCTGCTACCTTGTCTTAATTTAATAAATGAGAGAAATATGTGTCTGTCATCCTAATGGTGTCCTACCATATGACATTTTGTTAGACATATAAGTTAAAATGGGTGTTTTTACCTAATCAATACCCTTTATAACTTGGGCTTGACCTAAGAGAATGTTCCTTCAGAACCATATGCAATAAACATGAGACCTTGGAGGCTAACTGGAAATGCATTTGTACATGAAATGTACTAGGGCAATGTAGATGAAGAATGGGTTTGTTATAATAGGTGTTTTGGTTTTTGAGAGTCTTCCTTTACAAGCCTGGCGATGTGGAAATTACTAAGTAGAAAATGCTTGCCTTGAAGTTACACACTCCTGTTGCCTCAGCTTCTCAAATGAAGCTTGAGAGGTTGTGAGATGGCAAGGGTGAGCTACCGTACATGGCGGCCCTTATTTTAATGACAGACATTGGTCCCTATGAGTGCTCTAGGAGCACAGATCACATTTTACTCATGCTTCTAAGTTTAAAAATATGAATACACAACACATGATACAGGTGTCTACTTCAAATTCACAAGTATACATTTATTAATATCATTTTAAACCAAATTTACATATAACTGAAGGAAAGAGAGCATTATTTAATAATTCTTTTTTTTAATTAGATATATTCTTTACTTACATTTCGAATGTTGTCCCCTTTCCTGGTTCCCACCCCCCCTGAAAATCCCATAAGCCATCTCCCCTTCCCCCAATCAACCCTCTCCAGCTTCCCTGTCCTGGTATTCCTCTATATCACCTGCGAGGGTCTCCCAGTGCATGACAAATACAGAGGGAGACACTCTCAGCCAGCCATTGAACTGAGCACAAGATCCCGGGGGGGGGGGGCTAGAGAAAGGTCCCAAGGAGCTGAAAGAGAGCATTTAATACTCCAATTCCTTTACTAAATATTTTGGTATCAGTGGATTCATACTCATTTAAAAATAAACTATGGACCAGACTTTTTCTTTGTAACTAATTAATTAACTAATTAATTTCCCAATCATATAATATTCCCCAAAGCACTAGGTCAGTGAATGAGTTTTTAAATCCTCATAGGTTCATTCACTATGAGATAGCATTTTTTATTTTCCAGAGTTCCAGACACACTGAAAACAAATGTGGAGAGCTGACCCTTGTTCTTAATAATATCTGATTGACAGCTCTTCGTGTTGAGGGTGAGCATAGGGCACAGAGTCTAGCTGGTTCTATCTGAAGTCAGAACCATGTGACTCTTAATACCTTCCATAAATGTTCTGCTATTTTATTATTGTCAAGACATGACAGGGTCATTTTTTTTATGTTTTCTCTGCAGCTGGGTTCTTTGGGCAAGTAATATCAGTCTTATCTATGTTCTTCCAATTTTTACAAATTCCAAACCCACATTCAATTATTTTGATATTTTTCATATGATTTTAAGCTTACTTTTGTGGGAGAAAAAAGCTATAGAGGTGAATAACACTTATAGTTCAGATGAATGGACTAAATATTTCAATATACTTTCTTTTAAGTTTCTATAAATAGCCATCAGTTTCAAAAAAATATGTTTAACATTTGGTTTTAAATTTTATTATTGAACCTAAGATCTCAGCTTTTTAACTGGATGATAATGGCGACATGCTGGAAGCCACTGAATAAAATACACTTATTCAAACAGCTTTCTATAGTTAACACACAATTATGCCATGTCTGAGAGACGACAGTGAATTACACTAGTTTAAACATGCAAAATACATTTCTGTAGGTATTTATGTAGATCATTTTGCTGAAACTTTTCACTGAAATTAGTACAAGCTCTTAAGTGTTGATTCTTCCTGCCAGGTCCAAGGCACCATCTTCCCAGCTCCAAACTTCAATCCTGTGATGGATGCCCAGATGCTAGGCGGAGCACTCCAAGGATTCGGTGAGCCTGAGAAAAGCATTCGTTGGTTATTGTTTTGTCCTTTTTTAACCTCGTGTTAATATGATATCATGAGTGTAAACTAAGGTTTGTAGAAGACAGATATAAGAGTATAGAATTAGAAGAAAGTAATGGAAGACCAGATGCTAAGGAGAAATTACAACATGGATCCTGAAATGTGTTCCTCCATAAGGTTCTAAACCATAAATTTGATCAAAAGTAACACATCCTGTCAACCTCTGCATTCATTTTCTTTGTTGCTACTGACTCTTACACCCAAAACTAGTCTCCTACTATCCCAAATGGCTCTGTTTGCTCACACCTCATAAACCGTCCCAACATAATTCTTGCCTGAGATGCTGTTTTGTCTCTTGTCTGTTTTTAACCTAAGTTCTCCAAATGAACATCCTCTCTGCTTCATTCTCTGAGGCTCTAACAACTGTGCCAACCCAGCCATCTTTCTCCCTAGCCCCTTCTCCTTTGCTAATCATTTGTCTTGGGATTGTCCTTTGTACCTGCCGATTGGCCTATGAGTTCCTAAGATGAGCAACTTGGCTTAGAAAACTGATGGTCATCTGATAAGGTCAGAGTTTAGAAAAGAAATGTACAAAGAGGAAGAAGAGAAACTGTTTTTAGTTCTTTAAGAATTCTTTAAGTTTCAATGAGAAACTTAAATAGTCATACAGTCATATATTTTCCTTGAACAAAACTGATTTTTTAAAGACTTCTAAATGAGCAGGTAGCTAGACACAGACAGCATAAAAGAAATTATTACAGAAAAGTATTAATCTTGTCCATAGAAAAAATAAATGCTTAACTTTGGGATAAGGTTACCTGCTTTGAAGAATATCACCTCTCTCTCTCCCTCTCCCTCTCCCTCTCCCTCTCCCTCTCCCTCTCCCTCTCCCTCTCCCTTTCCCCCCCCCTCTCTCTCTCTCTCTCCTCTCTCTCTCTCTCTCTCTCTCCTCTCTCTCTCTCTCTCTCTCTCTCTCTCTCTCTCTCTTCTCTCTCTTCCTCTCTCACCCCATGTGTATATTTGTCCTGTACCTGAATACATACTAAACATACTGTGTTTCCATCATGAGTAGTATATCACACATAAAAAATAACAGTGTTAAATATGAAATATACTCTCTGAATTTGGCTTTAAGGGTTGGCAAACATTTCATGTCTTTTAAAACATCAGTAATTACTAGAAAAACTACAAAGACAATGTAATGTTGTTTCGTTTTGTTTTTCTCAGAATTCTGACTGTGATTTTCTTCTTGAAAACTAAATGCCAGAACAATCTCCTCACAAAAAAAAAAAAATTATCTTCTGCAGTTTCAGTTTTCCTGTAATTACAATCTAAGAGTGAAAACATGGATTCACTTTGACTGTCATAATGATGTTTATTTGTTTGTGTTTGGTTGGGTGGTTGGTTGGTTAGTTGGTTGATTGGTTGGTTGGTTGGTTGGTTGGATAGTTTTGTAAGGTTTAAGATGAAATATTCCAGAGTGTTTGTAGTTTGATAGCACAGTGTCTGGGGAACCATGCGATAGCAAGAACACAATTTCACATGTATTAAGAGTCGTTCAACTCATAGCCCTGAGTCTCCAAAAAGAAACAGGAGAGAGCATATACTAGCAACTTAATGGCGCACTTGAAAGCTCTGGAACAAAAAGAAGAAATTTCACCCAGGAGGAGTAGAAGACAGGAAATCATCAAACTCAGGGCTGAAATCAATCAAGTTGAAACAAAGAGAAACCATACAAAGAATCAACAAAACCAGGAGCTGGTTCTTTGAGAAAATCAACAAGATAGATAAACCCCTAGCCAGGCTAACCAAAGGGCACAGAGACAGTATTCAAATTAACAAAATTAGAAATGAAAAGGGAGATATAACAACAGAAACAGAGGAAATTCAAAAAATCATCAGATCCTACTACAAAAACCTATACTCAACACAACTAGAGAATCTGGAGAAAATGGACAATTTCCTAGTCAGTTACCAAATACCAAAATTAAACCAGGATCAAATAGATCGCCTAAACAGACCCATAACCCCAAAGAAATAGAAGGGGTCATAGAAAGTCTTCCAACCGAAAAAAGCACAGGACCAGATGGTTTTAGTGCAGAATTCTATCAGACCTTCAAAGAAATCCTGATACCGATACTCTTCAAACTATTCCACAAAATAGAAGCAGAAGGAACACTACCCAACTCATTCTATGAAGCCACAATTACCCTGATACCAAAACCACACAAAGATCCAACTAAGAAAGAGAAATACAGGCCAATTTCTCTTATGAATATCGATGCAAAAATACTAAACAAAATACTTGCCAACCGAATCCAAGAACACATCAAAGCGATCATTCACCATGATCAAGTTGGCTTCATCCCAAGGATGCGAGGATGGTTCAATATACGGAAATCCATCAACGTAGTCCACTACATAAACAAACTCAAAGAAAAAAAACCACATGGTCATCTCATTGGATGCTGAAAAAGCATTTGACAAAATTCAGCATCCTTTCATGCTAAAAGTCTTAGAAAGAGCAGGAATTCAAGGCCCATACCTAAACATAGTAAAAGCAATATACAGCAGACCAGTAGCCAACATCAAGGTAAACGGAGAAAAACTTGAAGCAATCCCACTAAAATCAGGGACTAGACAAGGCTGTCCCCTCTCACCATATCTCTTCAATATAGTACTTTAGGTACTAGCTAGAGCAATTCAACAACATAGGGAAGTCAAAGGGATACAAATTGGAAAGGAAGAAGTCAAACTATCACTATTCGCAGATGATATGATAGTATACTTAAGTGACCAAAAAACTCTACCAGAGAACTCCTGCAACTGATAAACAACTTCAGCAAAGTGGCTGCCTATAAAATCAACTCAAGCAAATCAGTAGCCTTCCTATACGCAAAGGGTAAGCAGGCCAAGAAAGAAATTAGGGAAATGACACCCTTCACAATAGCCACAAACAATATAAAGTATCTTGGAGTGACTCTAACCAAACATGTGAAAGATTTATATGACAAAAACTTCAGGTCTCTGAAGAGGGAAATTGAAGAAGACATCAGAAAATGGGAAAATCTTCCATGCTCGTGGGTTGGCAGGATTAATATTGTTAAAATGGCAATCTTGCCCAAAGCAATATACAGATTCAACACAATCCCCATCAAAATCCCAACTCAGTTCTTCATAGAGTTAGAAAAAGCAATTCTCAAATTCATCTGGAACAACAAAAAACCCAGGATAGCTAAAACTATCATCAACAGCAAAAGAACTTCTGGGGGAATCAATATCCTGGACCTCAAGCAATAATACAGAGCAGTAGTGTTAAAAACTGCATGGTATTGGTTCAGTGACAGGGAGGCAGATCAATGGAATAGGATTGAAGACCCAGAATTGAACCCACACATCTATGGCCAATTGATCTTCGACAAAGAAGCTGAAAACATCCAGTGGAAAAAAAGATAGCCTTTTCAACAAATGGTGATGACTCAACTGGAGGTCAACATGCAGAAGAATGAGAATTGATCCACTCTTATCTCCTTGCACTAAGCTCAACTCCAAGTGGATCAAGTACCTCCACATAAAACCAGACACACTAAAACTAATAGAAAAGAAACTGGGGAAGACCCTTGAGGACATTGGCTCAGGGGGAAAATTCCTGAACAGAACACCAATTGCTTATGCTCTAAGAGCAAGAATAGACAAATGGGACCTCATGAAATTACAGTTTCTGTAAGGCAAAAGACACTGTCAAAAGGATAAATCAGCAACCAACAATTTGGGAAAAGATCTTCACCAACCCCACATCCGACAGAGGGCTAATATCCAATGTATACAAAGAACTCAAGAGGTTAGACCCCAGAAAACCAAATAACCTTATCCAAAAATGGGGTACAGAGCTAAACAGAGACTTTTCACCTGAAGAAATTTGGATGGCTGAGAAACACCTTAAAAAATGTTCAACATCATTAGTCATTAGAGAAATGCAAATCAAAACAACCCTGAGATTTCACCTCACACCAGTCAGAATGGCTAAGATTAAAAACTCAGAAGACATCAGGTGTTGGCGAGGATGTGGAGAAAGAGGAACACTCCTCCACTGCTGGTGGGACTGCAAGCTGGTACAACCACTCTGGAAATCAGTCTGGCAGTGATACTTCCGGAGGACCCAGCCATACCACTCCTGGTAATATACCCAGAAGATTCCCCAGCATGCAATAAGAATAAATGCTCCACTATGTTCACAGCAGCCTTATTTATAATAGCCAGAAGCTGGAAAGAACCCAGATGTCCCTCAACAGACGAATGGATACAAAAAATGTGGTATATATACACAATGGAGTACTATTCAGCCATTAGAAACAATGAATTCATGAAATTCTTAGAGAAATGGATGGAGCTGGAGAACATCATACTAATTGAGGTGACCCAGTCTCAAAAGAATACCCATGGTATGCACTCACTGATAAGTGGATATTAGCCTAGAATCTTGGAACACCAAAGACATAAATCACATACCAAGTGATGCCTGACAAAAAGTAAGGAGTGGACACTGGTGCTAGAATGGACCAAAGCATCATTGTGGTGGAGTACAAGAACAGTGAGGTGGGAGGGGGTGGATGAGGGAGCAGGGGGAGGAAAAAGGGCATGTGGGACCTTTGGGGGTGGGGAACCAGAAAAAGGGAAATGAATTGTAAATATAGTGTGTGTGTGTGTATATATATATATATATATATATATATATATATATATATAAACATCATTCACCATGATCAAGTAGGCTTTATCCCAGGGATGCAGGGATGGTTCAATATATGGAAATCCAAGAATGTAATTCACTACATAAATAAAAGAAAAGAAAAGAAAGTCTTTCAATTTTAATGACTTTTTTCAAGAGCAATTGAAAAAGATAATTATCAATGTATTACTCAGATATTCTTATTTAATTAACTATGAAAATAAAGTGAACTCTAAAACAAGTGAAAATCAGTAATTTTGGCAAAAGTTGTAGACTACATATTCATTCAACCTAAAAGGAAATACTCTGTGCATTGTCTAATGATACAGTTAGATTCTTAACTCACCACCATTAGTAGCTATTTACATACATGTATATTCTCAGAAGAGCTGTGTGGATTTTTTAAGCTAAAAACTGTATACTTTCCAAATCTCCATGTGACCCTGGATAACTGAAAGCCCTACTAACCTATATATTTAAATCTTAACAAAGGGGTACACATGTCAAACATAATCTGTTTTGAAATATACTCAGCTAAATGTGGCCACCTTTGCTTTGTGGAGGGCCTTCCTCTATGTAACAATAATCATGGGATTTTGCAGATGTCCTTTATCAGACTGAAGAAGTTTCTTCTGATTCCTACTTTGGTTAAAATTTTTGTCTTGAACAGCTGTTGTATTTTGTCCAATACCTATTTTAACATCTTTTCTTATTGTCATATAAGTTTGCTAGTTTAAACTGTCTGTGGCTTAGGTTACATTGATTGTCTACTGTTAGAGCTATTTATAATTCTTCATACACATTGTTGTATACAATTTTTGAGGGTATTTTGGGGGGGATGTTCATGAAAGATCTTTCTCAAGAGTTCATATGTAATGTCTGTCTCTGATTTGACCATTAGATTAATACGGGTTGTCACTCAATACTATTTCTGGTATGTGGAAGAAATTGTAGATAACTGGTTTTTATTTTTAAATTTGCATTTATTATTGAAACATCTAATATTAATACTTTGATTCCAAGACACTATCAATTATTGATTCAATTATTATAGCTATAGATCTATTCATATTGTCAATTTTTGTGTGTAAATTTGATTAGATCATATCATCAAAGAAATTAATTAATTTATCTAGACAATTAAAATTTGGAGCATAAAGTAATCTATAATATCCCTTTATTATCTCTCTAATAAAGTCAATTAATAATGGGCTCTCTTTTATATCAGTATTTTGTTTCTGTATTTTAATTAACATGCTTTAATAAAATTTTTGAGATCCATTTAAAATTATTATGCAATATATCATAAAGAGTAAGTGAACAAAATGCTATAAAAACTAATAAACACAGAGTAAATCAGAAAGGTAGTTTATGTATAATCTCAACAAAACAACAAAAACAGATGAGCATAGTAACTCAAAAATGTTATCATTATAATAAAAACAGTGGAAATCAATGAAAATCTTCTATTTATTATTTATAAATATGTTCACAGTCTTCTCTCTTTCTAAATTATCTATCTTTGTATTTTTTGTTGGATGGATAGAATAAATGAATGATATGTATGAAAGGTAGATATGTAGATGATGATGAAGATAGATGATAGATAGATAGATAGATAGATAGATAGATAGATTTATTTTATTTTCAGGTCAAAAACTGATAAGAGCAAAAATATTTATGTCTCTCAGGAGAGAAGAAGGCACATATACTTCTGTGTTTTCTAAAATAATAACCCTAAGAAAAAAAGGTCATGAGACTATTGATAAAAATGAATCAGTTTACATTTTAGTCAAGCTGATACAAAAGTTAAAGTTATCTTGGTCACTCAACTTGGAATAGTCAGAAATAAAGCACAAAAAAAGTTATAAAATATGACTTCTATGAGTGTTGCAAATATGATATATGATGTCATGTCATGCAATGCCATGTGGTATTGTGGAGTGTGCACAGGACAGGAAGACAATCTAGGTAGTGGATGAAAGAGGCCATGTTCCATCCACATTTTGATAGGCTCACTTCCCCCAACTAAAGAATAAAGACACCTTGTGCTTTCATTATTTCCTTCTGTGTTTCTCCTGTGAATCCTATAAAAGCAGCCCTATTTGTATAACACAAGTTTATTATAAGCCACACCCACTAAATATACTTTGGGGGATGTAGGATTCATCAAGCATTGCTATTGGATGGATATTCAATAGTATTTATAAGTGTAAAGTACTAATAGGTTTAACACCCACCCATTTGTTTTAGCCCATAAAGGATGGAGTCTTCCTAGCTACTAAGAACTAACTTTTGTTTTATTATGGCTCCTTCTTAGACTGCAACAAAGACATGCTGATTGACATCCTAACACAACGCAGCAATGCCCAGCGGCAGATGATAGCTGGGGCCTATCAGAGCATGTATGGCCGGGTAAGACTTCCTCACCTTAACCTGTTTCTAGGTCAAGTGCATGAGCGTCAACACCCTTCTTTGAGAGATGGATTTATTATTTTCCTCAGTCTCACTGAGCGCAAACATTTTTGAACTCCATGTTAGTTTAAATAATTAATGTCTTACTCTTACATGTTTCAAGGGATAAAAGCTATATCATGAAAAGCATGTGCGTATGAGGTATAATCACATTCACAATGGCTACCTGTGCTTTCCCAATTCATATGGCATCTTACAAAAGAAAGATTGGATAACCTTTTATTCCACTTGGTCCAATTACACTATAAGTGTAGGGCCGGGAACGCCTATATGGAGCTTTAGGGAGGCACAGAGCACACTAATGATGACTGGGGTCAAAAAAATCACATCTTTTCCTCCAGTTCTCTGCAGGTCCCAACCTAACTCTGAGCCAATATGAATTTTCTTCTACCTTTTCTTCTCCACAGCATGCAGTGATGGAGACCATTAACAAAAGGAATGGCAGTTTAAAAATAGTTTAAGGCAATAAAACTATCCATGTTTTAAAGTAATCACATTCTAATTTCAAAGCAAGGACCATTAAGGAGTCTTTGCTTTTGTTATGCATTTAAACCACAGATTCAGAACAAAAACTCTTCAGGCCAAAAGGGCCTGGTACAGCAATTACTTCGTCAAGTGAACATTATCGATAAAACGCTCTCATAAAACTTTCTCTGCAGAGTTAGTCCATAGAAATTGACTCTGTCTCTAAAGCTCAGCCTTTGAACAACCATAACACATGTGAAAAAAAAACTAACACTGTGTTTTAGAATGGTTAACGATCCAGAAAGCTCTACAAGTAGAGACATGAGTTGAATTAAGTCAAAGAAGAAGACAGTTCTACATTTTGTCCACATAAAACTATTAGCTCAGCTCATGCTCCCAGACCTACCTTTCTTGCAAATGATATGTAAAAATGTTCAAAGTAGTACAGTTGATAATCTATGTATGGTGATCTAAATGTACACGGTTCTATAAGATGTGCTATCTCTCAAGAACATTTTTTTTAATCCAAGTGTGTACATAGATCCGACCTTTTCATACGGCTAGTTAATTTCGGCAAAAGAACTTCTGTGTATCAAGTTCTGCACAAAGCATGCCAAAGCAGATTAAAATAAGACATGAGTTCCTTAGACTCCAGGGATTTAAAACCCATTAAAAAATAACTTCCACTAGAGAGAACCCCTTTTCACTGGGGCCTTAGGGTTGTTTATCCTGTGCTTTGGCTGAACAGTCCTCATGTCATGGCTGATCACTAAATCACACGCCAGGCTTGTCCCTCACCTCAGAAATAGCACTGTCATTCAGTCAGTTGTCAAGTCCCGCCATTTATCATCCCCTCACATTCTTCCCTTTCCCCATTACAGATCCTTGACTTAGATCGCCATGGTTTTCAGCCCAGACGAATCCTAATTGGTTCCTGCTACAAAATCTCTCCCCCCTCTCCCTCCTCCCTTCTTTGACTAGATCAATCCACCTATAACTAGAAAGAGCAGAACTTAAAAATTCTCTAACATTTGTTCTATGACTCTGTCATAAGTATCTAGGTGTGCATGACATAAACCTGAATCCTTTCATCCTTTCTCGAAATATGGGAAGCCTTCCTTCCTTTTTGTTTCATATTTTCTCTCTCCTTCTCCCCCCTCTCTCTCTCTTCCTCTCCCTCTCCCTCTCCCTCCCTCAGTCTCTCTGTCTCTCTCTCTCTCTCTTTCGCTCTCCCTCCCTCCCCCCTCTCCATCTTCCCCTCCCTTTTATCATCTTGCTCTCTCTTGCACACCTTGACTGCATCCCCCAGGAAGCATCTGTAGTTTCCCTCAGGGCTCCTCCATGCGTCCCCCTCCCCATCATGCTATTCCATTGTCTTCAGTAGTCTCACTTCTCTTCACACTGGCTGTACCTATCAAACTTTCAGACACTGGATGCCCACCCCTCAAATCCAGCAGAACCTAACACATGAGTTTGTTCGGATCTTGTTCCTCACTACCAGTGTGCTTACTTGGAATAATGTTTATTTGGCAGAGCTTAGTATCAATGCTTACTGAACACCAAGACTGCTTGACTGATGTCTGTTGGCACCTCAGAGCCAACCGAAAGCCCTCCAGTAAGATGCAGTCAGACTTTGGGTGCTCCTGAAAAGCTCTCTGCCCTGAATGTGCTGCTTCCTGTCTGAGTCCCAGAGGTCTCTGTACATAAAACCATGACAGTGGCTATTGGCTCATGTTTAAGTCTTACCAAGTTCACTATAACATCTAAAATAGAATAGAGGGTGACTTATTTTTGTACTTTATCTCTAGAACTCAGTCCAAGGTCTAATATGTAGGAGGTTCTTTATTTAGGGTATAAGCCAGTCTAGTGCATTGTGTTCTGCCCATCGGCTTTCTACTATCTTTTTTGTAAATAAAAAAGGAGGATCCCCTCATCATCTGCTCTAGAGTTAGAATGCATACTCACAGTTGCCTGGGTTTCTGTTTTCCCTCATCCCCCTGCAGTAGATGCTATCATGTTAATCTTCATCCTTCAGGTAGGTCCACCTGACCTCTGCCACTGAAAACATCCAGAATTGCTTCTTCTACTTGACATTTACTGTATTCTGTTTTCTAGGGTGGAAAACACAGATTATCTTCTGTGTGGATTGTTGATATTTTAATTTTCTATTCACATGAATAATTGAGCGTTGATGACAGACTTGTTTTCTTAGCTGTGAGGAGCACACAATGCGCGGTGCACTTCATAAACTCATTTTGACTGATAGTTCACATTAGCACCAGGCCTTTAAACTTCATCGGCGTCATTATTTCCCTAATGTAACAGAAAACAAATCCTCAAGCTAACTGGAGAGGTATTTACTGTGCGGCTCATTGGCATAGCTGTCAGTATAAATAATGAGATGACCCACCAGTCTTTCCTGCCATAGTAAGCGTTGGCCTGCTGACAGTGCAACTGGACTAAGGGGTGGGGAGAAGGTGGTCCATCCACAAGCCTCACAACAAGACAATGGCTCCTCAATGGTTCAAGTGAAGCAGTAAAGCTTTGTGTGTTCCCGGTTTTCAACTGTAACCGGCTAACTCTGAGATACGTTGATTTCTGTCAATCATATCTAATCACAGCATTGGTTTGTGTAATTTTGGGCAAGGCCAGAACAGAATCATCTGGCTAAAATTGTGCCTTCCACAGCTTCTTCCTTTGTTCTCAAATGAGAAAGCATCAAAGTTGTCAAAGGCAGTGAATATCCCACATTCTTCAAGGTCTCATGCAACTACTCCAGAAAGTTTAATATATTTGACAATGTAACCCACCCAAGGTATATATTGACACTAATAACTCCCTCTCCTATTCTTGTGTGTGTGTGTGTGTGCGTGTGTTGTGTGTGTGTGTTGTCCATAACTCTTACCATCTTAATACATCTGTCTTTTCTTACTCATGATGTGTCACCTCCCGCTGAAACACACGCTCCAGAAAGCAAGGGATATTTGTTTGATTTACCAGTGTGTCAGAGTGCCCACCACAATTGAATTGAAATTGACACTATTGATGGAACCTGGGTCCCCAAAATGTATGTGTCAGAGCCCTATATCCCCTTGTGATTATAACTCAAAATAGAGTTCTGATGAGACAAGTCAGAAAAAAAAAACTGAAAACATAAAAAGGATAGAACCCTCTTCCAGTGGGATGGTTTTCATAAGGAAATGAAGACACACGAAGGGTGTGTGTGTGATGGAAAGGATGTAACCGTGTTCACGTCAGTGACATAGACTTCAGTAGAGAGCAAGCCTACCCACCAAGACCTTTGACTTTCCACCCTCAGCATGCTGAGACAAAAACTCTGATTAAAGCCCATGGCATCCTGTTATGGATGTCTGAGCTGTCTAGTTCCACTGGTACTCTATAAATAGATGTTAATTGCAAAGTGTTCATTCTTCAAATTCACCATGTTCTCAGTTACACTTTCCCCTTCTGTCCCTAAGCTTCATGGTTAAAAATATCAGTATCTAAAGAGTAGTATAGCTAGAAAGTCATTTTCTAGAAATTATCTGATCTACTTTATATATATATGTTCCTCTTTCCTATAGAATACTTTTTCCCTCACACCTCAATTCTAGTTTGAATAGGAGTAATAGAAATAGTTTTAGTCCGAAGACTGAAATAGATTAGTTTGTCACAAATAAATGTTTTATAAATATTAAATAGGCATTAACATAAATTAAACAAACCTCCTGATAAAACTGGGAACTTAACAATTAAACTTACTTATTAACTTAAAATAATTTCTAATTTCTAAAAAAAAGAATTTAAAGAATCAAGGTTTCATGATTTCATAAAATAACCTATTTCATTTTCTTATTGAAATTGTTAATGACATGTACAGTAATGAGGACAGAAAGCTAGAATGAGAAGAGAGGGAAAGAGAGAAAGGTAAAGTGACAATAGTTATCTCTGCATTAAAAGTAGCCTCGGTGGGCTTCATATTTCTCTCTAAGGCACTTCTGTGAGTTCGCACTTGTACCCACAATACATCACTCTGTTCCCCTTATGTGATCAGCAATACTGGATGATACGAAGCTTCATCAGGTCAACCTGTCTACCATGCGGGCACAAGTGAAATCTCACAGCAGTTTTAACCAATCTATCATGTGTGTGTAATGGAGATCTCACCGTAGGATTTAACTTGCCTTCTTTTCCATGACACGAGTATTGGAGGATAGCTTTCCATGTCCCTTTTATAGACAAGTTGTTGCTTCTTGGCAATTAGCAGTCTGAATCCTCTATGTGTTTTTCTTTCAGCATTTTGCCCTTTTATATTGATATGCATGTCTTCATACTTTTACACTACTCATTATTTGATATTATGCTAATTGAAAATATTTATAAGCCAGGCAGTGGTGGCACATGCCTTTAATCCCAGTACTTGGGAGGCAGAGGCAGGTGGATTTCTGAGTTCGACGCAACCCTGGTCTACACAGTGAGTTCCAGGACAGCCACGGCTACATGGAGAAATTATTAAAAAAAAAAAAAAAGAAAAAAAGAAAAAAGAAGAAAGAAAAAAAGAAAGAAAATATTTATATAGTTATATTTTATATTACATGATTATTATTTTAATAATAATAACTGTATAAAATATGTAATATAGATCTATATAACTATATAGATAACCATTAAGAACTATAAAAAGTGTAGGATTTTAACTTCTTTACAAGAGAGCAAGTTAACCAACCAAGATAACACAGATGCTGGTACAGAAGGCTCTTGAGTCAAAGACAGAAGACATTTCAGTACTCTTATTAGGAATGGTCAAACGTGTCTCAGCTGTTGTTAGTAGTTCCCTGAACTGCAATTCCCAGGGATCAATGTGAAGAACATCTTTACATATGGTGGGTTACATTGTAGCCAAGAAACCAAGAGATCACAAAACCAAAATTCTTTTAATGGACAAAATGCATGCCTGAATTTGTTCTTTAAGGAGACCTTATCTCTGTCTTCACGGAGATATAAAAGCATTCTTAGAGAAGCAGGACAAAAGGAAAAGCTGTCAGTGCCTCACTGTGCATAAATTTCTAAATATGAGGCCCAGAGAAAACTGCCACCTGCTTGTATTAACCCCAATTTCCATACAACTTTGACTACTGACAAATGTTACAATTGTGCCAAATGCAATTCACTCTTACTACTCTGACCAGCAAAGTCTGACAGATCATCAATTTCTCTTGATCTTCATTACAGTTCCTATAAACAGGAGTCTGCACAACACAAAAAAGTAAACTGACATATTATTTCTAATATGTTCACTGAGTCCTAGGTCCAATAACCTTACAATATCATTGGGGAAATAATCCAGAATGATGCAATTGATCTTCTTTTCAAATTCAACACCCTCTATTTGTTTTGAAATTTTAGGCTGGATCATTCAGTAAAATATCTTAGCTATGAGATTGTTTTCATTGGTACTAAGGAAAAATGTCTAATGTGGCTCTATCATCTGTAATAACCACTGTGAATGCTTTCCAAGGTCAATATAATTTAATTATGCAATCCAACCCAGCCCAAGGTGTAAGGCAATTGTTCTTCCTTTACCAAGAGAAATCTATCAACTTCCATTTTAGTAGCATCAATTTCACCTTTTCTTATATTATCTCTAACATATAACTGGGACTATTTGGAATTGTTAAGTTGTGGAGGGCAAGGTCATTTTTATAAGATTCCAGAAAGCCAATACACCCTACAAAGAGACAATATGTTCAATGAGGAGGAAATACTCTTTGATAGTCCAGGACTGCAAGAATCCTAAGAGAATAGAAGAAGGTAGAAACAGAATCACAGTAGAATCCCTATGCTCACTTTTGGTTAGACTACTAATGAGGATAAGAGTGTAGACTAAACATTGTGTCCAAAGGTCAGCCAGGAGAAAGAAATGAACATCGGGCTCAGGAATGCTTCTGTTAGAATATAGAATATTAGACACGTCTACATAATCTTGCTCCCCCTCACTATGAACACTGCCAAGGAAAAGGCTGAGTGGATATGCCATTTTTCTCTTGTACGACCATATCTGGGGACCAAGTGTCCTACTGCACTGGACACAACCATAGAAAGAGAACCAGAGTAAGAATTCTTACTAGGTTGATGAATTAAGAGCATATAAATGGTGGACCACACCATAGGTGTATGAGATGCCTGGATCCTACCCTACATTTGAGATGCTTTTCTAAAAATTACAAATGAAGACATAGCATGGTCAGTCCAGAAATCCTAAAACACAGCATGGACTAGTGTCAAGGACTAAGGTAACGTGTGACTAGAAACCATTGATTGACCAGACATAGCAGCACTGTGACTTGAAAATGTTCAACTGTGGGTAGCTTCAAAAAGGGAACCTAGTTGCCAGGGGTACAGGGCAATGCTCTGTGAGATGATTCTCTTTCTGTGAAAACAACAACAAAAAACCATCAAGTTACATTTAACAAAAGTTGCAAGATTGGCAAGCACTGGCAAGTTGGCATGTAAGACATCAAGGACTTCACTGCACTCCTAGTTTATGATGAGATGTGTTTTATGATGTCCACTTTGCTGACAAACCATAGGGGCAACAGTGTAATGTGGAGAATGTAGTCTAAATTACTACTAACAAGACTCCAGATTTTTTTAATTTGATTATTTTATTTATTTACATTTCAAATGTTATCCCCCTTCCTACTTTCCCCTCCACAACCCCCTATCTCCTGCTTCTAGTCTCCCCTGCTTCTAAGACTGTGCTCACCCACCCACCCACCTACTCCCTCCTCAGCGCCCTAGCACTCTCTTAGAATGGGTGAAGGAGCCTCCACAGGACCAAGGGGCTCCCCTTCCATTGATGCCAGATAAGGCAACACTCTGCTACATATGCAGGTAGAGTCATGGGTCCTTCCATGTGTACTCTTGGTTGGTGGTTTAGTCCATGGGAGTTTTGGGGGGTCCTGTTGGTTGACATCTGTTGTTCTTCCTTTTGGGGTTGCAAACCCCTTCAGCTCCTTCAGTCCTCCTCCTAACTCTTCCATTGTGGTCCCCATGCTCTGTCCTATGGTTGGCTGCATGCATCCACATCTGTGTTGGTCAGGCTCTGGCCCAGCCTCTCAGGGTACAGCTATACCAGGCTCCTGTCAGCAAGTGCTTCTTGGTATCAGCAATAGTGTCTGGGTTTGATGCCTACAGATGGGATGGATCCCTAGGTGGGGCAGTCTCTGGATGGCCTTTCCTTCCATCTCTGCTCTACTCTTTGTCCCTGCATTTCCTTTTGACAGGAGTAATTCTAGATTAATATTTTGAGGTGGGTGAGCAGCCCCATCCCTTAACCAATGGCCATGCCTACCCACTGGATATGGTCTCTACAGGTTCTTTCTTCACTTTGTTTGGGTATTTCAGCTAATATCATCCCTGTTAGGTCCTGGGAACCTTTTCAGCCCCTAGCATCTGGAACTTTCTAGTGGATACCCCCAGCTCCCCATCCCTGACTGCTGCACACCTCCATTCAAATTCTTGACCCTCTGTACTTCTCCCCCTCCTCCAATACCTGATCCTTCCCCCATTTCCCTCCACCTCCTCTCTTACTCCCAGATTCCTCCCTCTACCTCCTGTGATTATTTTCTTCCCCCTTCTGAGTAAGACTGAAGCATCCACACTTTGGTCTTCCTTCTTGGTTTTCATATGGTCTGAGTTGTATCATGGGTATTCTGAGCTTTTTTTAGCTAATATCCACTTATCAGTGAGTATATACCATGTGTGTTCTTTTGTGACTAAGTTAACTCACTCAGGGAGATACTTTCTAGTTCCATCCATTTGCCTTTGAATTTCATGTTTATCAGAGAGAAAATGACTTCCTATGGCTGCAAGAATGCCCTCAAAGGCCAGAAGTCATAATATTTTCAAAAGCTACAGACCCAATGAATTACACAATTTATACTTTTAAAGTATTAAGCTGAAGCTATCAGCCAACATCCCAAACATGAGTAACAAGATAAAATCATCAAGGGGGGGGTAATCCACTTACCAGAGCTGTGAGAACAGCCTTGCTTATGCTCCTGTATAATTATGGTCCAGTTCTACATGACTTAACTGCCTGTGTCAACTGACCCAAGGAGTATTTTCCTATCTGCATATACTACCCAACATTTCACATTAATGCCCAAAACAGATAGTTTTCAGAACTAGTATAACTGGGTCCTACCTCCATTACTTCCTAAAAGAGATAGAGTGGGGACTGAGCGTTCATATATGAGCCTCCAAGGAAAATCCAAGATTCCGACCGTACCAACTTCAATGTGCTGTGTTTCTCTAGAAGACCAAACTTATTGTTCCCATCAGACAAAACAGAATAACTCAGGTCTACAACAGAAACTGAAGCATTAAACAAACTGTGTGGAATGTGACTGTTTAGAAGAGTATTTTCTTACTTTAACAAAGGAATGCAACTTTCACAGATGTCTTTATAAGGAAGCACAATGGAGTGTTTATACAGGAATCTCACAGTAAGTAGAATTAAGCCAGATTTAAACTTTCACTCCATGTGCTTGCCTTTTGAGTATTTCAATAATGGGCCTTGTTTTTATGATTAATTAGGAAAAGGCATACAAGTTAAAAGCATATGCAAGTGTTCCCCTGAGTATATTCAAACAAGTAGAGCAGCATAGTCCTCTTCTGACCCCCATTTCATCCATAAGACGATGTGAATAAGAAGCCATGGATGAGAAACTGTTGTTTCATTTTTAATTTAATCAGAGTGGTCAGATGGCTTCAGCAGTGGCACCGAACATCTCAATTTGAAAGGCAAGTACTCATTAGCTTAATGGAAGGCCAAGCTGTGATTCCAGCAGAGCCGGCTTCAGGGCAAGGCTTCAGAAAATAAGAAATCAGAGGCGCTGAGGCTGGGGAAGGCCACACTCCAGAGGTTGCATCTGAGAAGTTCTTTATATAACTCCAAGTGAGAATGTAAGGGTCTAATTAGGAAGCCAAGTCGAATGTTCCTCTTTGAACTTTCAAAGTGTACTTATTTAAACATACAATTCAATATTTATCTTGCCAGCTGAAGGCACAGTCTCCTTCCTGGTGCCCTGATAATAGCATGCTGTTCCTCCCTCTATAGACCTCAGCCTGCTGAGCACTGTGCCTTGGCTATTTTCCCTGATTTCTGTACCCTCCACTCAGGGAAAGCTGCTGGGAATAGAGATTGCTTTCCTTGTTTATTTTCACACTAGCTAAGAATGACTACAAACAACTAATTGTTGAATTACATGTTGTCCTAGCCATTCATTTGCTCGCTTTGTAATTAGTGTACAAGTACTTAGTAGTTACCAGGCACAGCTCCACGGGCTGATGGAAAAGCCGAGGATAAAGCAGGTCAAGTCTCTGCCATGGTGGAGCCGATGCGTGCCTTGGCGAGAAGGAACGTTATTTGGTCAAACATATCAATTTGAAGTGGGTGCTGTGGAATAAGACAAAGTCGGGGGAGAAACGCAGGATGTACTGGAGAGGCTGGTTGAATGAGTGGCTCTATATGTTTTCTCCGAGAAGCCTGAAGGGAGAGGAAACATTGGGGAAGAACGTGAAAGGCAGAGTGAAGGTCAAAGCCAAGCATCAGAGCAGATCTGCCCTTCCCCAAGCAGGAAGAAGACCACCATAGCTAGAGCAGACCAATCAGGGGCAAGGAGAAGAGCAATGTGTGCCAAGATAGGATCAGAATGTACAATGACTCTTTTCAATGCTGGTAAGAATGTGCATTCATATTTACCTGCAATAGCATACCCAACGTCTGCTTTCTTCTGAGCTAAACCATGGTGAAGAAGGACAACGTTTTCTTTTTGAGTAGAGATCGCTGCTCTGTTATTGTAGAGGGGAGAAGATGAAGGCTTGGCCAAGGCGTGTAGAAGGGGAAGCAGCAAGAGTTGGCCAGAGATGGCCAGTCCTGTTGGCCAGATCAAGGACTGTAAGCACATGCTGCTTACCAAGGACAGGGGCTGCGCAGGGCACAAGAGGCATTCATTGCGTGACCGTCCCAGACTGACTGTACTTGCTCATATCAGGAACCTGAGAGTCACTAAGCACTGGGAGCTTCTCATCTCCTGTGTGTTCATATAGAATCACCATGTGCACAGAACACAGCTGCGTTTCCAAGGTAGAGATGATACACTGTACAATGAAACTAGAAGAAATGAGAGTTAACAGACGAGGCTCTGAGCAGTAGGGATACATACCGTGAAGACAAGAAGATGGAAGCCACACTATATTGCCATTGTTTATGGCTAAAGACTACTGATATGCAAGCTTTTTGAATATTTTGGAGGGAATGACATTTTTGGAGTGCACTTTGGAGTGTTGAAAGTATTTTTTTTTTTTTAACAATTCCCTTCAAGCCTTACAATACTTGTACTGGTCCTGTGAGGAGGGGTTTTGTTTGCTTTACTCAGAGAGGTAAAATATGCAAAGAAATTTAGTAATATTCTTTCAATCTCATGAAAATATTATACACAAGATTAAAACTATAACATAGTGTCAGTAAAGAGTTCGAAAAAATGGCTTCTTTCACTAAACTGCTTTTTAACTGAATTTTTTTAAAACTAACTTTCTATAGCATTCTTTTTCTGTCTCACGTACACACAGAGATACGAAATAAAGACGTATATCACCATCTAGTGGCTATTCTAACCACAGTTAGTAGTGGAGTACATAGTCAATATTGTCTAGAATTGGTATAACGTGTAAAGAAACAAAGGAGGTGTGTATACATATGGGATAAGAGCAGTGATCAAACAAATACACTGAAAGATCAAATCAAAGACTTGGGATGCTCAAGTAGTCTTCAACTTGAAGAGTACATTTACTCTTTGCAGATAATAAAATCTCTTCCTCTTTCCACACTCATCTATTCATGATTGTTTATTCTTTCATTTTTATGGATCTACTTACATATTACATATGTTCTATCCACATGTTGTACAACACTATGATATAGTTAAATGCTGACTTTAGGAAATTTTTTGAAATAATCTATGTGTTCATAGACACTGGAAAAATATACACATATGAAGTCTTACCTTGATTGTTATAATAAATGTAAAATTTTTGAAATATCAGATAAGCAATCAATTTAGGATTAGAGAAAGACTGGCATCTTAGGAGCCAGTTCAAGTGTTAAACCTTTGTAGTAGCTGTCTGAGCATTGCTATCTCTTCATAACAGCATATTGAATATGTCTGCATGCATTAATATTTTCAAGCCATTGTATCATCTCTAACTTAACATAAACTCCTCATTCTCAAAGCATATGCTGTATTCCCAATCTAGGTTCCCTGTTTGCTACACACTGTTACAAAACAGACTCTTGGTGTCATGCACCTGTAATTATAGTATTCAGAAGACTGAGGCAGGAGGATAGTGAATTGAAGGCCAACTTAGGCAGTACAGTAAGACTGTCTTTTAAAAACCACAAAGAGGTCATATCCAGGCCCCCGCCTCCTAGTCCTCACCTATACCGCACACTACTTCCAGCTAATTGCAGAACTGATGCAGTGACTCAAAATTCTTTCACATCCTCAAAGCGCATCCTCAACAGTGGCCACTTAAATTCTCACACTCTTCTGTCTGCCTTGAGCGGATCCCAGTTTCTCAGGGCCATTCCTTGTGCACCCGAAAACAGCTTGGCATCAATGATGGCTGAGGCTCCGCGAACATTTAGATTTTACACCAACTTGATGTTGACTTAGTTAGTTTGCCATTTTATATGCACATTCTATTTTATTCAATGTCTTCCCAGTCCTTCAAGTTTGTCTCTTTTAATATCTTTGCCATGCAAATAAAGGATGACAAGATTGAATTTATTCTAATAAATTTTATTATGCCTTAGTAATAGTGTAAAATACTAAATACTATTGCACACTTTTAAGTAGAACTAGATATACTTTATACATTTTAGAAAAACTATAAACTTTAATATTTTTCAATTGTCTGGATAAACCTACGGAAATGTAATTTTAGCATAATGTTTAATTTCTTACTATACCAGAAAAATAGAAAGTATAAACTGAAGTATCAATTTAATATTTTATACCTTTATCCCAAGAACTAAAATCTGGCATGTATGTTTTTCTATTTACACAACTTTCAATATTTTACATAATGTGACTATTATTTAAAAACATATTTTTCATGAAATTTGAAAAATGTATTTACATGAACATGTAAAACTTGTGTTCATGTAAGTTTTAGTCCACAGAGTAACTAAGTGCACTCTGCTGAAAGAGACTTTGTATAAGGAAATAAGGTAAAACATATATTTTATTTAAGGATTAATGGTTCATTAATTATTTCCAGGAAAACCAAAGACTGCAGGCTCAAATGTTTGCAAGTTCAATGTTTATTTTCATATGGAAATCAAAAGAAGCATGAAGGTTGAGGATTATAAATGGAAATAGCTCCTCTACTGCCATGACTGACATTTCCACATCCTATCATTCACAGAAGTGATTAGCAAATCAGTCATTTCAATCCCACAAGTCCATTGTCCAGTGTAACCCAAAGATGTGTGTGACTCAAAACCAGACTTATCGTTTGACAATACAAGAAGGACATTTTCGTAAAACATTCCTCGCAGCCATGTTTCTCTTATACATTCGGTGCATGTTTTAATTTTGATGTTCACTTCTTCCTCCATAGGACCTGATGGCAGACCTGAAGGAACAACTTTCATCTCACTTCAAAGAAGTGATGGTGGGCCTGATGTATCCTCCACCATCTTACGATGCTCATGAGCTCTGGCACGCCATGAAGGTAAATATGGTCCAGGAACATACCTGCAGCAGACACAGGCTGATCCAATAATATACCTACAACGGGGACAGACTCACATTTCAACAAAGGATAGGCTTCCCGGTGATGGTCCTGCAATTTGTATAATCAAATAGACAAAAGAGATTATCTAACCCATTGTGAAAGCATGGAAATAATGTGGTGAAAAGAGACTTTCTGGGAAAAGAGAGTGAGTGGCTGAGTCAAGGGGCCAGGCCAGCCTATTCTTCAGTTGCAGAGACTCAGACATACTCCACTCCCTTCAAGCTCAGGTCCGACAGGAATGGATGAGGTAGCGTCTGGTGATGTTCAGATTTATCTCTCTTCCATATGTGACCTCAAGTGGAAGAAGATGTGTTTAAATTCATGAGAATCCTTTAAACTTATTTGTAAACACTTGGCTCAGAATCGAAATATAGTACTCTATCAGAGTCAAAATATCAATGATCAATTGTTATTTCT
Source organism: Apodemus agrarius (assembly GCA_964023405.1). Lineage (NCBI taxonomy): Eukaryota > Metazoa > Chordata > Mammalia > Rodentia > Muridae > Apodemus > Apodemus agrarius. Next base: position 54,529,918 of record OZ030023.1, on the reverse strand, counting down.
AGGACCATAAGTTAAGTTAAATACATATGGAGATTACTGTTCAGATGTATCAAAATTACTTCTCTAAAACAAATAAGACCTTACCGAAACGTCATTTTATGAAATAAATTATAGATTTTCTTGTATGGGGATGTGGGGGGAAAGGCTCCTTTGACTCCTTTGAAGTGCTGGCATTAAACACCTTTAGGATCATTTTAGAACCTCCATAAAGTGCTTGCCAAAGACCAGATCACCCTAGTGTGTGGCAGAGATGAGGCAAGATACAAAACATTAGAGATACATGGATTTTATCCATAATATATACTGATCAGAACAGTGATTTTATAAAATTCATAGGAATTCCAACTAATTGTATTTTTTTTCAAATTTTACATTTCAATCACCATTTCTTATAAAACCATGTAGAAAAAAAAATTGTAAGACTGTGGTCTCATGTTCCTGTTTAGATGGAAACAGCAAACTTTCTCAACACGTCACAGAATGGTGAGGTGTTCCCCGAAGACTTCTGGGAAAAGATATGTTGCCTTTAAGATGATAATAACAGATTAGAGATATCACTGTGTGCTAAAGGAAACCACAGAGCACAGCCAGTTGAGATGCTGAGGCCATCTGAGCGCAGCTCCACAGCCACGGACAGGCACGCATGGAGCGCCAAGACTTAATAAATTATGAGACTGTACTGGCTAGTTTTGTGTGTCAACTTGACACAGGCTGGAGTTATCATAGGAAAAGGAGCTTCAGTTGGGGAAGTGCCTCCATGAGATCCAGCTGTGGGGCATTTTCTCAATTAGTGATTAAGTGTGGGAGAGCCCCTTGTGGGTGGTACCATCTCTGGGCTGGTATTCTTGGGTTCTATAAGAGAGCAGGCTGAGCAAGCCAGGGGAAGCAAGCCAGTAAGTAACATCCCTCCATGGCCTCTGCATCAGCTCCTGATTCCTGACCTGCTTGAGTTCCAGTCCTGACTTCCTTTGGTGATGAACAGCTGTGTGGAAGTGTAAGCTCCATAAACCCTTTCCTCCCCAACTTGCTTCTTGGTCATGATGTTTGTGCAGGAATAGAAACCCTGACTAAGACAGAGACCTATGTTCTAATTTCAAACTGTTTAAGAACTGATATTCCAGCAACACAAGAGTTTCAAATTCTGCTCTAAAGGAAAGTGGAATCACTTGGTGTGTTTTCCCACGTTGATTAGCAATGCCCATTGTGTTGTTCAAAGTGAAGTGACCAAGTTCCTGCAAAAGCATCATCTGTCTCGGGCATCAAACAGTGAACAGCTGATAGAGACCTGAGAGTGGGCTGGCTTTTATCCAGAAAGCGCTTCCTTTCCCATCTACCTACTCAAAGAACACCATGAATGCTTTGTTCCCTTATTGGACACAACGTAGACCTATTGTTCCAAATAAAAGTATCTTCATATTTCTCTTTGACTTTTAGGGAGCAGGAACTGATGAGAACTGCCTCATTGAAATATTAGCTTCGAGAACGAACGGGGAGATTTTCCAGATGCGAGAAGCCTATTATTTACGTAAGGAAATACATAAATATGTATACATTGTGCACATGTGGAAGCATGCTTTTCAAATAACCCATCAAAGTATCCCATGTCATGTATTTATTTTAAATACATTTAAGGCACTGTTCTGGTTTATTCTCTGTTGCTGGGGTAAAACACTGACCAAAGCATGAGGAAAGGGACCGTTTATTTGACCTGCATGTTACAGCCAATCTCTGATGAGAGTCAGAACAGAAATCCAAATGGAAACCTGAGGCAGGAACTGAAGCAGAGACACTGTAGAAACACTTCTTCCTGCCTTGCTTCCCTCCCCTGCTCAGCTACCTTTCTTGTCCAGCTAAGGCCAACCTGCCCAGAGATGGCACCAACCACAATAGGCATCACCCTTCTATCTCGATTAGCAAACAAGAAAACCCCACTACAGACAGGACCACACACCAGTCTAAAGGAATCAGTGCTTCAGATGATGTTCCCTCTTCCCAGATGTGTCAAGATGACAGGCACTCTTATATTTGTAATGTGAGTCACTGAAGTAAAATAAAGGTTTTTTGGTAGCTCTAGAGTCAGTAGAAGGAAGGATGGAGAGGCTGATCAACTGCGTCACTGTCCCAGTTACATTGGAGAAATAGGTTCTGATAGTGTCCTTCACAGTACAGTGAAGAGAAATAATAATAATAATAATAATAATAATAATAATGTATTGTATGTGTCAATATAACCAACAGAGGACTGGCTATATCAAATAGGAATGATATGTGGCAGATAGCATTGCATAATGTATGCATAGATTGAAACATTATATTGTACCATAGAAATATATATAATTATAATCAATCAGAAGTGAAAGACAAAATGAAGCAATATGACTCACTGAAAAACCAATTGGTTCAAAACTAAAACCGATGATTATGACCCCGAAAAGGAAATAATTCCCCCAGAAAATCAAGCAAATTTTTCTGAAGTGTGATAACAAATATCTCTGAGGCAGATGCTTTCACCTGACAGGATGTGCTCAGCGTCTTGATTCAGGGGCGTGCTGTCCCATACCCAAGAGACGCCTTGAGTATAAACAAAATACAACAAATGGAATGCTATTCAGCCATTAGAAACAATGAATTCATGAAATTCTTAGAGAAATGGATGGAGCTCGAGAACATCATCCTAAGTGAGGTGACCCAGTCTCAAAAGAATACCCATGGTATGCACTCACTGATAAGTGAATATTAGCCTAGAATCTTGGAACACCAAAGACACAATCCACATACCAAATGATGTCCGACAAGAAGGAAGGAGTGGACCCTGGTTCTGGAAAGGATCAAAGCATCAGTATAGGGGAATACCAGAACAGGGAAGTGGGAAGGGGTGGATGGGGGAGCAGGGGGAGGGAAAAGGGCATGTGGGACCTTTGGGGGTGGGGAACCAAAAAGGGGAAATGAAATGTAAATATAGAATATATCCAATAAAAAAAAGAAAAAATCCTCTAAAAATAAAAAAAATACAACAAATGGTTACCATCGCTCTACAAATATCTTTTTACTTTATGCAAATGTCACTGTTCTAACAAGTTATCTCAAAATCAAACTTTTTCACTTTTTAAAATAAAAATATAATTATTTTCATATCAAAAATGTAATGCATTCATTTCCATCCCACTGTGTATTGTGAGCATCGAGCAGTTCTCACAGTCATGCCTTCGGCTTCTGAACAAAAATGAAAGTTTTTCTTTTTTTTACTTATTTTTTATTTGATATATTCTTTATTTACATTTCAAATGATTCCCCCTTACCTGGACCCTCCTCCCCAAAAGTGCCATAAGACCTCTTCCCTCCCCTGTTTCCCCAATCAACCCCTTCCTACTTCCCTGTCCTGGTAATCCCCTACACTGGTGCACTGAGCCTTTCCAGGACCAGGGGCCTCTCCTTCCTTCTTCTTGGGCATCATTTGATATGTAAATTGTTTCCTGAATATCCCAAGCTTCTGGGCTAATTCAGTGAGTTCATACCATGTGTGGTCTTTTGTGATTGGGTCACCTCACTAAGGATGACTTTCTCCAGTTCCACCCACTTGCCTAAGAATTTCATGAATTCATTGTTTTTAATAGCTGAGTAGTATTCCATAATGTAAATATAGCACATTTTCTGTATCCATTCCTCCGTTGAGGGACATCTGGGTTCTTTCCAGCTTCTGGCTATTATAAATAGGGCTGCTATGAACATAGTGGAGCATGTGTCCTTATTACATGCTGGGGAATCCTCTGGGTATATGCCCAGGACTGGTATAGCAGGGTCCTCCAGTAGTATTATGCCCAGTTTTCTAAGGAACTGCTGGCAAAAGTTTTTCTTTAATCCCAGCACTTGGGAGGCAGAAGCAGGCAGATTTCTGAGTACGAGTGAGTTCAAAGCCAGTCTGGTCTACAGAGTGAGTTCCAGGACAGACAGGATTACACAGAGTAACTCTGTCTTGAAAAACCAAAAGAGAGAGGGGGGGAGGGAGGGAGGGAGGGAGGGAGGGAGGGAGGGAGGGAGGGAGGGAGGGAGGGAGGGAGAGAGGGAGGGGGAGAAGAAGGAAGGAAGGAAGGAAGGAAGGAAGGAAGGAAGGAAAGAAGGAAGGAAGGAAGGAAGAACGTTTTTCTAAGTGGAATAAAAGATTTTCACTTGGAACATTGCAATGAAACAGATGGACACTTGGAAAAATGGTTAACCTAGCCAGAAGTCTACAGCATGAAATTAATAACCCTAATCTAAAAGATGAGAGACTGTGAAATGATTTCCAATGTTCTTTTTCACTCAAAATTATCTGTTTAGTAAGCCAGACCTAGTTTGATATTATTCACATATCTGTATCTGTAACATAGTTTCTGATTTGTAAAAAAGCAAGCTGGCTGATGGTTTCCTCATACTTAAAATTCAGTAGCATAGGCGATGTAAAGCCCGTTGATATAAGGTTCTGTAATAAGTCACGTTTTTAACATGGATATTTTATTGCCCAGAGTACAGCAATAACCTTCAAGAGGACATTTATTCAGAGACCTCAGGACACTTCAGAGATACTCTCATGAACTTGGTCCAGGTATGACATTGCAAAATCATACCATTTTACACTCTTTATAAATCAGAGACATTTCATTCTTACCAAATAGAACAGAAAGTCCAGGTTTACTATAGTTGTATACATTCTATGCGATAAAATTTAACATCAGCCAAGTTTGACTTAATTTAAAACGTGACATAAGTGTGAATAGGTACCACCTCTGTATGTGTATCTGCATGGATGGCGTCTGCATGTATATCTGTGCGCCACATGCATGCCTGGTGCCAACAGGTGCCAGAAGAAGGCATGATGTGCCCTGGAAATTGGGTTATAGATAGTTGTGACCCACACATGAGTGCAGGGAATTGAACCAAAATCTTTGGGAAGAACAGACCTTGCTGTTAATCACTGATCTATCTCTCCAATCCTGCATTATACTTTTGAAACTGCTAGAGGAGTTGGAGACATACGAAATTTCCTAAACAGCTACTCTGCTTATTGTTGTGTGGTGAATTAATTTCTCACCTAATGCAACAAAATCATATAATACAAGTGTGTCTGTGTGTGTGTGTGTGTGTGTGTGTATGTGTGTGTGTGTGTGTGTGTGTATATATATATATATATATATATATATATATATATATCAATGTAAAGTGCTTTCCTAACCTGGTCAAGGACATGAATGTCCAGCAGCACAAAAAAAAAAAAAAAAAATGTGTGTCAGAGGGTGTGTGTATGTGTGTGTGTGTGTGTGTGTGTGTGTGTGTGTGTGTGTCTGTGCAATGACTGTCCAAAGAGCCAGTACATTGAAATGCTGATTTGAATTATATCCTATTATATTTCACTTCCAGCAAAAAAAATTTCAATGCTGCCTGTACAAGTTCTACTATACTATATATTACCAAAGAAGAACCTTATTTCTAATTACAGTTATATTTTGTCATTTATATTCTTTTGCTATAATGACTAAATGGTATGTAATTATTCCTATCCAATTAACATTTCTCAAAAACATTCTACATATTAGCATTGTAATAATAGTAATATTTTAAAGTATAATTTATAATTAAACCTTCTAGTTTATGTCTGCGTTTGGATGTTCCTGGCATCCTATTGAGGAAAGTCATTCAGGAATTCAAGAGGAATCAGTGATCTGAATTTAAAGAATAAGAGTACAAAACCTCACATGTTCAGAAGACATGTTAAAGGCCATGGACTTTTCTTTAATTTTATAAAGTATGTGTTACAGTGTGTATGTTTTAATATGTATGTATGGTATGTGAGTTCTGGGGCATATGTGCGTGTGTGTTCTGGGGTGTATATCTAAAGTAAAATAATCATTTTACACATCAAAAACATAACCCTGTAATTAGGAAAACAAATTTGTTAAAGTCATAGAAACAAAATAATGCACTACAAATCATAGAATTTCATACATGTTAATGTGCAGTGAAGAAGAGAATTACTGCCTTTGAGGACAGAAGCACAAAGAAGTGTCCTTTGCACTAAAGGACAGAAAGGGATACAAAAAAGAAGAGGAGTGACAGACACAGATTCTATTTGGAGATTAATATAATTAACTCATTTCTACTTTCTCTTTCTTTCCTCTAAACTCTCCAACATACCCTTCGTGTTTATTTCCAAATTTATGGCCTTCTTTTCACTAAGTGTGTGTGTGTGTGTGTGTGTGTGTGTGTGTGTGTGTGTGTGTGTTCAAATATACATCCATCTCAGACTGTATAATGGTACTCGTATGTCTGGTTTTTTGAGAGCTGAAGAAATAGTGAAGAGCACACTCTTTGTCTTCCCAGATCCACTTTCTTTCTGTAGAATCAACAGATAAAAATACAATGTTACACTTCGTGCATTCTTTCTTTACCCTGCAAAGCTCTCTCGCTAATTACAAGATTTGCCTTCCTGGATTCTTCTGTTCATATTTATTTATGGGGGTAGCACATGACTCCCATCCTACCAGTGTAGAGGTCAGGGTAAAACTTGTGGAAGCTGGTTCTTTCCTTTCGCCATGCGGGTACCACTGGTCAAAATCATGTCATCAGCTTTAGCAGCAAATGCCTTTCTTTACCCATGGAGCCATTCCCACCTGCTTCCTAAATTGCTTTTTTTTTTTTAATTTTTATTTTCTATATTCTATGTTTACATTCCAAAGGCTTTCCCCTTTCCCAGTCCCCCCCACCATAAGTCCCATAATTCCTCTCCCCCCCAACTATTCCCCAATCATTCCCCCTGCCCCCAAGGTTTCTCTACAAAACTGGATCCAATCTTTTCAGGCCCAGGGTCCTCTCCTTTCTTCTTCTTGGGAATCATTTGACTTGCTAATTGTGCCTTGAATATTTAGGGCTTCTGGGCTCATTAATATCCACTTATCAGTGATTGCATTTCATGTGTATTCTTTTGTGATTGGGTTAACTACTCAGGATATTTTCCAAGTCTAACCATTTACCTACAAATTGCATGAATTCATTATTTTTAATTGCTGAGTAGTATTCCATTGTATAAATATACCACATTTTCTGTATCCATTCCTCTTTTGAGGAATATCTGGGCTCCTTCCAATTTCTGGCTATTATAAACAAGGCTGCTATAAACATAGTGGAGCATGTGTCTTTATTGTATGCAGGGGAATCCTCTGGGTATATGCCCAGGAGTGGTATGCCAGGATCCTCTGGAAGTGACATGCCCAATTTTCTGAGAAACCACCAAACTGATTTCCAGAGTGGTTTTACTATTTTGCAATCCCACCAACAGTGGAGGAGTGTTCCTCTTTCTCCACATCCTCGCCAGCACTTGTTGTCTCTTGAGTTTTTAATCTTAGCCATTCTGACTGGTGTGAGGTGGAATCTCAGGGTTGTTTTGATTTGCATTTCCCTGATGACTAATGATGTTGAACATCTCTTAAGGTGTTTCTCGGCCATCCGCATTTCTTCTGGTGAAAATTCTTTGTTTAGCTCTGTACTCCATTTTTTTGATAGGGTTATTTGGTTCTTTTGAGGTCTAACTTCTTGAGTTCTTTGTATATATTAGATATTAGCCATCTGTCGGATGTGGGGTTGGTGAAGATCTTTTCCCACTTTGTTGGTTGCCGTTTTGTCCTTCTGACAGTGTCCTTTGCCTTGCAGAAACTTTGTAATTTCATGAGGTACCATTTGTCAATTGCTTTTAACCTGTCTCTTTCTCTGAATTTGTGTAGCCAGCACATCACTGTGGCCATTTTCCCCTTGTCTTTCCTGTGAAAGGCTACCATGTAGAGTTCAGTTTTGACAAATATAAAAGGGCCAATAGTTTGCTCAAAAACTGCATAGGCCCCTCAGTTTTGAACACGGGTTTCTGGAGCTTTTATAAATAAACACTTGTAAATACTTGGAAGAAGGATGATCTGCCCACTCAGATTCATTGTGCGCATGCTCTGCCCTTTCTGAGACGTATGCTTTAAAGGGCTTGTTTTCCGATCCTTTATGTCTCTTTGTTTCACACTTACAAGGTTCTCAAACAATGAAACGAGCCCATCATTACTGCAAGACTGAGTTGTAATGTTCTTCCTTTCTGTTAAAGTAGTTTGGCGCCTACCAGGATCTTCCGCCTTCTAAGCTAACGGGAGCTTAAAGGTATATAGGACAGCTCCATTGCTCAAGGTCCCGTGAACACCAGGGAGATGATGACAGCCTGTCTCCCAGAGGTTCAACCTCCTTCCATTTTCTTATCTTCACATTCCTTATGTCACTTCCATCTCCAGAATCGATAGCACAGTAGAGGGTCATTCATGGGAGATTTGGGGCTTTTTTTTATAATTGCTGTAATTTTTTCTCTCAAATTTCATTGGTTAGATCTAAGTCAAGCCTGCCCTATTTAAAATCAGGAGTGGCTGAACACGTGATCCCATTTACGTTTTAAAGAGGCTAAAATAAGCTTGGTGATCATCTCTACAGTGAACATCAAAACCGGGGGGAAAAAGTATTCAATTTTCTTTTATCATTACTATCGCTACTTCTACTATTACTGTGTGTGTGGTGCGGGGCCAACGCTCCAGGCACGTGTGTGGAGGTCAGAGCGCAACTGTGTGCAGTTATTTCTCTCCTTTCATCTTTAATTGGACCCTGGGGATTCAATTCGGGGCATCAGGCTTGCACAGCAAGCGCCTGTTCCCACTGAGCCGCCCTGAGACCCCTCCTGTCCACTGACGCGTCAAACGTATTCTCTTACTCCATTTCACACCCCTTTTTCCTGAGAACCATTTATTGCTACCTCATGTGTCTCTTTCTAAGTTAGTGTCAGTTTTTTACCTAAGACTAAAGACAGTTTAAGAGAGAGCACCAGAAGAGAGTAAACAAAAATACAAATTATAATGAGGCATACTGATGAATATACCATGATGATATCATTACTTCATGTACTAACCTAATTTTTTCATAAAATAAAAAAAAAACAAAAATAGAGAAACAGTTTTTTGTAAACTGTTACTGAAGCCAAATATTACTGACGTCACACTGGGGAAGATCATTAATGACCAATTAGATTCTCTCAAATTTCTCCACTTATACAAGTGAAGCATATTGTCCAACCTCAATATAAAGGCTTTCTCCTTGTCTTGTTGTATTTTATTTTGCCCTGTTTGGCTGTTGTCTCTTGGAGACCTGCTCGTTTCTGAAGAGGAAATGAAGGAGGAGTGGATCTGGGAGAGAGGGAGCTGGAAGGGAAAGATGGAGAAGCTGGGATTTGAATGTATTGTATGAGTGACTAAACTATTTTTAATAAAAATAAAAGAGGCATATTACCAAGCAAATAGACTGGCCCATTAGTTAAACTAAAATTTACATTTTATAAGAAATCAAGAACTTGTTTCGTTGCACGTGCTATTGGTTTGGCTGGGTTTGGTTCGCAGTGCTTGTTGTGAATACACAGCTCATAAAACGGCCTCTAGCGCCGACCTTGATTAGTCAAGACCTGGAGTGATAAATTTAGCTTCTAGTAACATATAACATGAAGAATGGGCTGCAGTTTATCCTCGCCCAAATTAAGACCTCTAAGTACAGTGGCACAGTGATGGTAATACTTTGATTTGAAATGGAAGGGTTTTTTTGTATCAGAAAATACTTACATAATGTTTTAAGATATTTACTCGGGATTATGTCAATAGCTCGTTTCTGAACTTTGCATTTCATAAGGGAGATTCTGACTACATTTTGTGGTTATCTCGTGCCTGCATGCCACAGCACACGTGTGGAACGTGGGAGAGCCACTTATAAACGTCAGCTCTCTCCACTGTGGAGGCTCGAGGGATCACACTCAGACCACCAGGCCTGTAGGCAAGCACCTGAATCTTCTTGCTGGCCATCATAAGCTTAATTTTAATTAAAACATACTCTTAAATTTAGGACTATCTTTTTTTTTAAGTCATGATGCTTCATAATGTAAATTAAAACAGTATCCGTTCAGAGAGTCTTCAATATATCTGCGTTACAGTTGAGCAAGAGGGAAAAATATTATCTGTCTGTCTGCCTGCCTGCCTGCCTGCCGGTCATTGGGTCTGTCTGTCTACCCTATCTACCTATCTATCATCTATCTGTCATCCATCTGCTATCTATCTACCTATCATCTCTCTGTCCATCATCAATCTAATCTCCTTTTTGTGTATTTTTAAGGTGTAAGCCATGTTTTTGTCACTGGATTTCACCTAACATGGTTATAAATTAACAAGATAAAGTATTAATTCTTAGGTGTGATAATTAGAGTCTGAACATTTCTCTCTCTCTCTCTCTCTCTCTCTCTCTCTCTCTCTCTCTCTGTGTGTGTGTGTGTGTGTGTGTACATGCGTGCATGTGAGTGTGTGTGTGTGTGTGTGTGTGTGTGTGTGTGTATAAACCTGAGGCAACATGGAGTATAGTACAAACTTTCAACAGAATAAAATGAGGGTGAATTGAAACTTAGATTTTGCAGGAAGCAAGAAAAGTGTACTTAATTTATCACTTTACTAAAATGTACTTATTTCTTTTTATTTTATTTGTTTCTTTTCCTTAGCATCTGTACAAACAATGTTTATTTAATATTACATGCTTACATAGTTTCACAGTATACTATCCACAAAAACAAAAAAATAAAATGATGCATATTTCATGGGGATTCGTGAACGCCTAATAGAAAATTGAGAAAATAAATTCCGCTAATACGGTTTTAATATAGTTTCATTTATTTATAGTGCTTTTGAAGCGTGGAAATTCTGTTTATTCAGAATGCTTATGGAACTTTATGATTTTATAGACTTCTGATTTCTATATTCAGTAACTACTTTCTTGGGTTCCCCTGAGTCATAATTTATTATTTCCAGAACAGTGATTTGGGAAGTTGAGAGTTGATCAGGTCTCTGGACCATTGGGAGCTGATAGCCTCTAACCAGACAGCTGGGGAGTACTACAGTTTAGACTGATCTCATCTATCCTTGCCTTTACCACACTCAAATAGGTATCATGCTCTCTCTCTGTCTCTGCTTATTTCTCTTTCTCTCTCTTTCAGACATGCATGCTTATGGACTTGTACACAGACACACACACCAAAAGAGATGGATAGGTAATAGATAGATAGATAGATAGATAGATAGATAGATAGATAGATATCATACATACATACATACATACATACATACATACATAGGCAGACAGACAGACAATATCTTTTCCTTTTCCTCTTCCTCTACAGTTGTATATCCTTGGATTAATCACTTGACCTTTTTGAAAACAAGACTGCTACTCACTGAATTGAGGAGCATGAGCTAATTCTCTCAGTTCTTCCACAATACAAACATTCTAGGACCCTCCAGTTGTAGCAATCATGCCATCTGGCCCCGTGTCCACCTGGACCTCCAGAATCAAAGGAAAGATAATTTATAGATTTTATTTTGCAAACGTCATTCAAATTCAGACACATCCCTTTTGGCAGGTGAAGACAGGGAATTAGAACATGGGATATTTAAGATGTTCATGAGCTACAAAGAAGGGAAATCACTGCTATGATTTCTGGGAGGGAACCCTTGTCCTTAGTCTGCACAGTTTTCTGCAAACAACTGAGATGGAACACACTGACCTTGAAAACCGATGCCTGTAATTAAGCCGGCCCCCAACACTTCCTGCATGCTTCTGTGGCACTAGACTTGTGGAGGGTCTAATTATCTGTCAAATAAAGAATGACTAGTCTCTTGGAGATTAATTAACCAACATGTGCAAATTACATTGTGAACAAGAGCTTTCTCAAAGAGAAAGAAGGGAAGCTAGCAGATTAAATACTCCAGCCTCCCTCCTCATCTTGGCTGTCGAGTTTCTCCCGAGGGTCCTTCCTGAAGTACAGTGAGGCATCCGGGGCATCTCTGCCATCACCCTGCTTTCTGTAATTGTCTAGAGTCAGTTTACCTACTCAAGTATTTTCAAGTAGTTTTCCTTGCCTGTAATGTCTGTCACAGTGATCTTCCCCCTTACTCAAATCCTCTCTCACATACAGATGGACACCACTGCACATTAAACACACAGGATTATCACCTTTCTAACAAAAGCTCAGATAAATAGAAAGGCAGAAAAATCTCTAAGCAGTCCTCACAATTTTCACACATGCTGCAGCTTACTTAGCTGTAGAGTTCAAGATCATACTTCAAAGTTCCAAAAAAGGACAAACATAAAAGTCTGACATGCAAAAAGGACCCTTTGTCTTCCCTGTGAGGAGTTCTTCAATACTCACGCTGTGTCAAGTATGATTTCTGACTATTGGGAATCATCCATAAATAGAGGAGACTTCTAGGTCTTATGAAATTCACATCTAAAAAAAAGTAAACTATACTATAAGACACTAAAGAATAAGGGTATTATAAAAAATCTTTGGAAAGTGATGAAAATGTAACCAATCAGGATGTGAGAGACAAGGGCTGGGCGGAGTGGGTGAGTTGCATTGAGATACAGATTGGGCAGAGCAGATCTCATTAAACATATGAAATTTATTCTGATTCATTTTCCCTCCCCCCCAAAAAATATATTTTCATAAGAAACAATTTGATAGTAATTGATAAAGTTAAACTATGATCCAACTTTACTTCTGATCAATGAGAATTAATTCACATGAAAAATATATAAGATTTAAACAAACATAGACATGAAACCACAGACAGATGTAATAGAGTGAACAGTCAATACACAGAACTTGGAGAAAAAGTCCAAGGCAAGATAAGAACCAGATAAGGTTAATGAAGCAACAAATGCTGAGGATCAATCAAACCCTTTAGCCTGTATAAGCATGGAATTTACTCTGAGTGGCATGAAAACATGGAGACAAGCACAGAACCGGAAGCTACATGAAGCCGGTCTTGGCAGAAACCTAGGATGTGATGTTAACTGTGAGCCACATGGCGACACAGTAAGAAGCAATAGTGCTCCTGGATGAGTTTGGGGGACAGTGTTTGTGTTAGCTACTGGGGAATTTTATATGAAATATGAAACAAAATAAAATATGATTCAGGTTTTACTCTGAGCAATACGATGGAGTGGCCAGTCACAGAGAGGTGGAAAATTGGAAGGGGTGGACCAGAAGCTGGTTAGTGACTGTATGGAATCATATACATAGAAGAAGGGTCATAGAGAGATATAATGAGTTAGCCATTGGAATAGACATACATAATATAAAATTATGTAGTGGATTCCTGCTAGAGAACTTGAGTATCATTACAAGACAGACCTTATAATAGCAAAGAGTAGAAGACTAGGAAGAGTAAATGCAAACAAGAATGCACAGCACCACAGTGAGGAGATTCAACATGTTAAGGGATTGAATATTCAGAGGAACCAGTTCCCAAGACTGGAGAGTTTTCAATGGAACAGAAGCAAAGAAACAAAGACTATATAAAGTCAAGTAATGAAGCCCTGTGAGTAAAAATGATGAACTTACACAAAAACCTGCAGAAAAATCAAATAAGATAAAAAAACTAACAGTTACTGTGATAAGGTTATCAAATAAATAGTAAGCACTCACTCTATAAATAATAGAAGATATAATACTTCTATTATTTTCACTTATAGTTTTGGTAAACTAAAATCATTACAGATCATTGGAAAGGGAGCCCAAGGATATTGTTTGTAAAGAATGACTTCTGGTTAACTAGATCCCAGAGCAAGTAAAGCCACTGATATCTAGTATTTGTCCTTCTTTAACTCTCAGACCTAAGACAGTTGATTTAATAACTCTAAGTCCATTCATTGTTATCTCCAAAATAAGAAGAGACACTCTAGGGATCTTGTACTGCAACGTGTTCATGACTTAAAATACCCGTAATCCCACTAGCCAGTAAAGTCACTTTCATTCTTTAGATGCTGTCTTCTACTCTTAAATTTTCAGGGCTACAAATTTATTCATAAGAAAATGTGAATTTATTTCTCTGTGGAAATAGAACTTTCCTAGATGGGTTTAGGTTTGTGTTAGCAAAAAGAACATAGAAATTGTTTAATTTAATATGATAAATTAATCTACACAATACTCTGAACAGTCAAAATGTATGGGTACGTATTCAAATTTTTGACACTTTTATACTTTTTGATACTTTTATTGAGAATCTCATGATTCTTGCCATCATCTCTTCTCTTCTCTCCAAGATGCTGCTAGGTGGAAAAGTGTGTGTGTGTGTGTGTGTGTGTGTGTGTGTGTGTGTATATATATATATATATATATATATCACTTATAGGATGTCTTAGCAAAGGACAGTGATGTATCCTTCAACAGCAAAGATCTGCATCCTTGATGATCTTGACTATGAGATTACAGGTGTTGGAAACAGTGAATAGATAATGTAAGGTTGTAATGCTCACGATATATGTGGATACTTCTCAGTATTAACTCTGCATATGTACACTAGTTAATTAATGATGCTTTCTCTGTCTCTGTGTGGTCAGAGATAAAATAAGTAAATGACCCTCACCTTTTCCATCTTGGGATCTGAAGAATCCTCCCAACATCTAGCCTCGTCTCCCATGCAGTGGTAGTCAATGTTATCTCACTATAAACTTTGTCCTTGTAATATCTTCATAATAATCATAAACAACATCTGCATTCAAGCTGCAACACCAGTCCCTTAGTCAAATTCTAAGTTTCTCTAATCAGAGGTATGAAATTTGAGATCCTATTCATGCTATGCAGGAATTGAGACAAATTCAGGACGACTGAATCCAATATCATTGCCACCATACATGTATGTAGACAACACACACACACACACACACACACACACACACACCTTTGTTCATCTTCCAATGTCACTGACTTCACTGGCATGAGCCCATTTCATAACAGGTAAAAAGGCACTGATCTTTAATGTTATCTCATAATTAGTAATATGTCCCTCCATACTTTGACTCAAAACCTGAAATACATTCTACTCACAAGCCTCTGCCATCTCTCTCCTCTCTTGCTTGACCATAGAGTCTGTTGGGTCTTGCACTGATGATTGGTCCTGCTTTCTTCTGTGTCAAAGGTCAAACAGACTGTCTGCTGTTTATAGTAATAGTACAAGGAATGGAGGTTATACAATTTTACAAAAAAATTCTCATTTGCAAAGCCTAAATTTTATCATGATTTTGTTGTTCCATAGTCCATGTTTTACAAGGCAGACATGACTGTGTCCACATCATTTCACTAAAAGTATTAAGCTCCATTACTACCATGCCTAAGAAGAGATAGACAATCAGCTTAATCAGAGCACAGAGAGGTGAAAGTAGAAAACATCTCAACACTTTTTACTAATTACCTCTGTTGGGAAGAAAAGCTCAAAATTAAATTCCTTACAAAACTGCATAATAATTCCTTGTGTATTAAAATATTCAAATAATAAAAAGATTGATAAAGAATCACCAGTGTTTAATGGTTGGGGGATTTTTGTTCCAGGAACTCTATATTCTGTATTAAAATCATCTAAAAGAAATTCCCTGCTTATTTCACAGGGAAACAGGGAGGATGGATACTCTGATCCTGCAATGGCTGCTCAGGATGCAATGGTAACTGGGTGTGACTCCCCACCTGACTAGTAGAGCTTTGGGAAAAGTGAGGCTTGTTCCAACACTCCTTTCTGGCTGTGTGATGTTGCAGGTGCTGTGGGAAGCCTGCCAGCAGAAGACTGGGGAACATAAAACCATGATGCAGATGATCCTGTGCAACAAGAGCTACCCACAGCTTTGGCTGGGTAACTAGAAACAGGCTCTTTCCCGCTCTCTAACCAACTGAGTGACATACAAGTAGCTAGGATGAAAGAGGAAATGTCACCTAGAAATATAGAAAATCCAGTTACTGGGCTGAATTATGTCTATGCACTACGCCTCATTTAATGATACTGCAACAGAATAAAGCTCTGCCACTATTTAATTTCTCTCCAGTAACTAAAATCTATAGCTTTGAAATACTGACACTTAAAAGTTACCTATTTAGGCCTATGAGCTCTTTCCTAACAGGCACATTATATTGTGTCTGAACAGTCTCTAGTGAGCTTATGGTGGCCAGCCTATGAGTCAAGGTCTTTGTTACAGACAATGTGATTTATGAGATATCAGTAGTACCTATTGGTCTTCATGATGTGCTCACATTAACCTACACTTGACATTCTTCAGACTCTGCAACCTTTCTTTCCCCTTATTAGAAAAACAAATTAAGTACAATTAAATGAAACATGAAGTCCTATCACTTTTTTAGCAACAGCATACTCTAATTCAACGATGCCTCTTTTACTTTGTGTCAATTAAAGATTAATACTAATGTAGCAACACTTCACATCTAAGTTGAAATAGCTGAGAACTAAAACATTTCCAAGGATAATGCCAGCTGAGTGCATTCTTTGAAGAGGGAAGATTAATTGAACATTATTTTATGTTACTAATGAAGCCACTAATGGCAATCTCCTACTTCTCAAACAAAATCTTTCAACTTCTACCATCAATATCACTCAGAGGATTTTTGTATTTAACTTTTATATTTAAGCTCTAACATAAAGTTTGCTGTAGACAAGTAAATTTAGAGTGGTTATTATTTATGTTCTCTGGAGATGCCTCATAAACAATAGTTCACCCTGTGCTTTCCTCCCATTTATAAATGAGCACTTGAAGTCATTGGTCCAACTCAAGATAACCATTGGTCCCCAGCCCAGCAGTAGTAGTTCTTTGGAGTTCAAGATTCATGCAGGTTTTAGCATCTCATAAGATCTATACTTTTGCTAAGAGTAGATATATCACGATGGGTATTAGTACTAAGAAATACTTCAGAGAACATACTTATCTTTGCTATGTATAGTAATCTAGTATTTGCTATGTATAGTAATATAGTATCTAGTACATAACATTTGTGAAAATCCCTTTTGAATTATCAATTTCTTGAAGCTTTCCAGGAATTTCAAAGTATTTCTGGCCAAGACCTGGTGGATGCCATCAATGACTGTTACGATGGTTACTTCCAGGAGCTCCTGATTGCAATTGGTAAGCTGGATTTCATATGATGAACAGCAGACCTTGCCTTTCACAGCACTGAGTGACTCTGACTCAATTACATGTGCCTGAGTAGAATCTCAATTGAAGCATTTTTCTCAGCGCAATTATTTAAAAGATCCCTAAACTCTAACAATGTCTGTCAGCTAGTGGTCCAAGTCAATGTACTGGCAACCTGGAGACATTAATCAACTGGCAAAGCTTCCCCAAGAACAGGCTCAATTTCCATATGAGAAAAGAGAAGTCTCAGATGCCTGGATTCATAAGCAACTTCTCATAGCTTTCCGTCTATCTTAGGATCACTTACAACCACTTCAGGAGCAAATAAATGTTAACAGTGTGACTAGTTTCTTGTCTCCAAGAAGAAAGTTGGTGTTTTTTGTTTTGTTTTGATTTGTTTTGTTTTGCTTTTGATGGTTCTTTAAATTTTTACTATCTTTAATAAATTTCCCTTTAGAAATAAATCTTGTCATCAAAAAATCCTAAATTATTAATTAGTAGTGAGTTCTTCAGTCATGCCTTCCCCATGGTGTTAGGAATAATACGTCCATTGCAGAAACGACCATGGCTCTTATTCATCAATACTATTCCAGTGTTCACGCCTTACCATGTACTCTGTGATTTGGCAGCACAGACTGCAGAAAATGTATATAAAGAGTCATTGTGAAGTATCCTATAGTAGGTGCATCAAATGGACACTTAGATATGTGCAGAACGAACAATCACTGTGAGTTTACAATCCCAAGTATGTCTTGGCATGGAGCTGAGATATCAGTCACCATACTTTTATAAATGATCTAGTATGAGATTCTTAAGCAAGCACCCTATGAAAAAGATTTGGTGGATTCAATGAAGCCCCTAAATATATGTGACATGATAGATTTTGTCTATGAATGTTTAGATAGATAGATAGATAGATAGATAGATAGATTGCATCAAATTCCAAATAAATATAATTGTTATATATCACATGTCAGCTAATTAGCAAAAGAGTTAGAATAAAACTCATATCATTGAAATCTCAAGGCAGCCCAAACAGTTTTCAGAAAACAGTGGGCATAAGGGAACAGATAGTGGACATCAGCAATACCAGGAAATACCTATCTGGTTCATTCCACCATTCAATACTGAATGAGCACCTACTCATTTCTAATTTGGGTGATACAGGCAGACTAGCGAATAAACCAAGCCAAGAAAAACACCACCAGCATCTGTTCTCTGGGAGTTCACCTTCCAGAAAGGTAAAACTCAGGTTTACTTGTCTTAGTAATGAAACCAAGATAAAGAGGCAGAAATGGCCTCATGATCTAAAATAATTTTATTTTTAAGATATTTTATTTTGAAGAGATATTATAGTTCCTCATTTATTATTTATTCATGTAATTAATCTATTCACTTTTCAAATAAGGACTTATCGATGGTCTACAGTCTCAACTGATATTTAACAGGGACAACTGTTGGATAGGTGCCAGTCTGTTCAAAGCCCTAGAAATTATAATCAACTAATATCTAAAACTGGTAGAGAAATTAAAAAGCTGCTGGTATAGACCAGTTTTAGAAGCTATTTGAATGGGTGGCATTCTGGAAGGTGAATGGATTGTATGTGTTTGATTTTATATTTCGCACCACATTTTTTTAAAACGTAACAATAATGGTCATATATTCAGCGAAGATCATTTGTCATTATAAAATATATTGACACGCTATACTTTTCAATAGAGTGTGGCTAGTGCTACCATCATTCTTAGCACTGAGATCATAATGCAGTGTGATGCTTCTGGAAAAATATGTAAGCGCTCTATTTATTACCCAGCTTCCGAAGAATTGCCTCTTGTCATTGATTCACACTTGTTCCTTGTTCTCTTCCTCTCTAGTTCGTTGTGTCCAGGACAAACCCAGCTACTTTGCTTATAAATTATACAGGGCAATCCATGTAAGTATAACATAGATTTTTAAATTCATTGAAAATCGATACATACTATTTTTATCTTGAAGAAAATGCGTTCAAGTGAAAGGAAACAAGTTAAACACCAAAAGCAAAATCCATTAAATGCAGATAATCTCTGCTTCCCACCGCATAGGTGCATAGGACATGTGAGACTTCAGGGCCTAGCACCCTCACGCAGCTTAGAATCTTAGTATTTGTCATTTATTTAAATTGATAATGCAAATGCACCATGACTGTGACAACGGCCTAATGCTGTCTCTGTGTATGACCTGGGCAAATAATCACAGTTATTCTGATTCCTGCCATGCCCTGGATTCTGGTATAAAACATTAGATTCTGTTGAGTGGCCACCAGATGTCACCATTATTCCACCTGAAAGACATTTGAAACTTCCCGGGGGAGCCCCGGCATTCCGTAGCAGTGACAGCATTGTCGAAGTCCTGTGGGCTCACAAGCAGATAGAAAAGGAAGTGATTCCATGCTGGGCAGGCCTTTGAAGAACTGTTCTCTCTACCCACATCTCTGCTGTTTCTAGGACTTTGGCTTCCATAACAAAACTGTCATCAGGATTCTAATCGCCAGAAGTGAAATAGACCTAATGACCATAAGGAAACGTTACAAAGAGAGATTTGGAAAATCCCTCTTTCATGATATCAAAGTAAGTCTTCTCATCATAAATGACTTTACCTCACATGTTATTTTTTTTTTCTGGACTGTAAAGAAAAGCTTTAACTGAAACAACTTGCCGTGGGGATCTAAGAAGCTGCATGTCTGACAAGGGGGGTTAACTTAAAGAACTCAGACAGCGTTCAAGGCTTTAACTAACATCCACCTGGAAAGTCACTGCACCACAAAATACGACTTTTAGTCTTTGCTTTTAAACAAAACAAAAAAAAATCTCAGGTAATTGTAGAAAATATAAGCTCCCTATGACTGTGCTCCCAGGGTTCCCTTCTGATGTGAAAAGCCCAGGACCAGCAGGGTATGGTTGTTTACCGGTAATGGTAATTTCACCTGCAACTAGATCTACTAAGATCTACTAATTTCACACTAGATCTACTAAGGTTCCAGTAGGAAGATCGACATCTCAAGGTCCTCTCAGATCCAAAGCAACTAGAGACTAGGATCCACTACTTGAAACCTCTCAAAACACAAGCAAGCAAGCAAACAAAAACAAATAAAACAATATTTTGCCACAGAAATGTATTAACCACTGCACAGCAGCACTCCTCATAGCATCATAGAAAACAAGGCAGCCAGTCAAATGCCACCAACTGCCAGTCTGGAGAAATTTATTACTGAATTAGGTAAAATTCAATCATGACCAATCACTTCACCAATCAGAGGGCAAGGAAATGATTCAAAACCAAACAAGCCAACTTCTTATTCTGATCTTCCTAAAAAATGTTAAAGGTCTTATATAACTTGGCAAATATGAAATGTATGGTCCATCTACGTAATTTGTGGGTACAGTATAAAATCAATATGTTTAGTTTCTTCACCAAAAAAAAAAAATCGAAAAGGTATTCAGTATGGAGAGAAAGAGCAGAAGAACACACACAGTACTTGAGACTTTGTACTAATTTATAACTTGGACATTCACACTATTTTCAAGAGAAACACCCAGCTACGAGAACAGTTTAGCTCATTGTATTACTCAAGTCATAACTCTCAACATCTCAGATTTTGAAGCCACGACTCCAGAGCACTTTCTAAGCCTTTTTTAGAATCCAAAATGGCTCTAAGAAATTGATACATCGGTTTAAATCAACCTTATGTTTTTTATAATCTTTGATAAAAAAAAATGTTCATTATGTCTACCTTGAAAATCGAATGCTGTTGGTGGTGACCAACACATACTACTGAGTAGAAACTCAACTTTTTTTTATTAGATATTTTCATTATTTACATTTCAAATGTTATCCCCTTTCCCTGTTTCCCCTCCAAAATCCCCTGTCCCATTCCCCTCCCTCTGCTCACTGACCTACCCACTCTCGCTTCCCCACCCTGGCATTCCCCTACACTGGGGCATCGAGAGACTTCACGGGACCAAGCAAGGTGATGACCTTGCTACATATGCAGCTGGAGCCATGGGGCCCTTCTCTTTGGTTGGTGGTTTAGTCCCTGGGAGATCTGGGTACTGGTTGGTTCATATTGTTGTTCCTCCTATGGGGCTGCAAACCCTTTTAGCTCCTTGGGCCCTTTCTCTAATTTCTCCACTGGGGACCCTGTGCTCAATCTAACAGTTGGATGAGAGCATCCACCTCTGTATTAGTCCCAATTGATTGGGAAAAGATCTTTACCAATCCTACATCTGATAGAGGGCTAATATCCAATATATACAAAGAATTCAAGAAGTTAGACTCCAGAGAACCAAATAACTATTTAAAATGAGGTACAGAGCTAAACAAAGAATTTTCACCTGAGGAAACTCGAATTTCAACCTCTTTAGTCATCAGGGAAATGCAAATCAAAACGACCCTGAGAATCCACCTCACACCGGTCTAGAATATTTAGCCATGATGGAAGAAGATAAAAAGAAACTAAGTTGCCCTAATTCTCTACCACAGATTCTCATGATTTATGAGAACAGTGATATTAGGGTATCAATTTCTAAAGTTGAAGAGAAGATTCACTGTAATACATTATTGTGCTCACAAATACACATTAAAGTTACATCAGCTTTATATAAAACATATTGTATCAACTATAACATAGCAGTATTTTTAATAAGTTTCATATTGGAGAGTACTTAGAATATCTTTAGACAAAAAAATTAAATAAGTTTCGTGAAGGCTAATGGTTCACGAATCTTTTACACTGCAATTAGAAAATTTACAGTTGACCTTTAGAAACAGGGAGAGATTTGATTTTTACGTGCTTTTATTTTTTTTTTCTTTTCAGAATTTTGCTTCAGGGCACTATGAGAAAGCGTTGCTTGCCATCTGTGCTGGTGATGTGCAGGACTACTAAAAAGAGAGAGGGTTTGAAGGCGCTGGAATCCTCTTTATAGACACCGGATATACACTGTTGGACTTGTGCTTATCATTGACACTGAAACAAAACTATAAAATCATATTTTTTGTCTATCTCTACAATTATTCTGAGACAAAAAAATTTACTATTGGGAATGTGTAATCCTGGATTTGTAACCCTTATTCAATTAGTAATCAATTAAATTGTGTGTGGTGGGATAAGCAAAGCATTGCATTGGAGTCAAATTTATTTACATGTGAACTGTCAGTTCCTACAACGAGAAGGTCTGATCATGACTGTCGTAATATCAGTCTGAAATCTATAAAATTGAAGCATCTGACCACCCTCAGTGTGTGGCCACTCTCAGTGTGACCAGCCAAAGTGTGTCCACCCTCAGTGTGACCACCCCCAGTATATGGCCACCCTCAGTCTGACCACCCCCAGTGTGTAGCCACCCTCAGTCTGACCACCCCCAGTGTGTGGCCACCCTCAGTCTGACCATTCCCAGTGTGTGACCACCCCCAGTGTGTAGCCACCCCCAGTGTGTGACCACCCCCAGTGTGTGACCAGCCTCAGTGTGACCACCCTCCATGTGTGACCACCCTCATTGTGTGACCACCTTTAGTGTGTGGGCACTCTCAGTGCATAATCACCCTCAAAGGAATTTGAGCCTGGACTGTTGGACAAACACAATGAAGCTGAAGCAAGAGCCTAGAATAGCTTTTAATGAGAATGGATTATAACCAATAAACTCTACCAAGAGGCATACTCCTGAATTACCTGTATAGAAACTTGAATTTACCAGTAAGGATTTACACACCTCTGTGTGTATACTCAGATTATGTTACTGCCACTCCAATAAAGACAGTTAAGCTACTTTTTAAAAGGAAGTTCTTTGTTTAGTTTTGGAGGAAGGATGGGTGCATATGGACCATGGCTCATGTGCTCCATGGCACATATGTAAAGGCCTAAGGCAGGTTCCCTGTGGGCTCTTGAGATCAAAATCAATCACGTGCTCAAGAAATTCCAGAAAAGTTATTGCTTGATACACATAATTTTTACATTTAAAATATATTTATATCAATGACCCCTTCTCTTTCCTCTCTCTAAGACCCAATCATGACTTGCCTTGCTCTCTCTAAAATTAATGGCCTCCTTTTTAAATCAGTGTGTGTGTGTGTGTGTGTGTGTGTGTGTGTGTGTGAGAGAGAGAGAGAGAGAGAGAGAGAGAGAGAGAGAGAGAATATATTCCTTAATATATAAATAAAATTTGCTCAATCCTTCTAATGTCGCTTGCAGATATAGGAGATGAGGGCTAACCATTTTACATCTGATAACCACTTGGGGTTCTTCCCAGCCTTGGGGTTCTTCCCAGCAGAACCATATCTCTCATGCTCTAAGTATCCCTTAATTACCTAGTCTTTCTCTGGGGCTGGGGTCACATGAGATTTCCCTCTTTCATGTTAGCATGTCCAGTGGTGTCCTCCTTGTTCAGATCCTTTTTCAGATCAGACATGTGATGGGACCTTATGAGTGTAACGTCTGACATTTCAAGGAGACACAATCTCACAAAAATATCTAACGATCCTTAGGCTCTCCCAATCTTTCTGTCTATCTTCTGTAATGATCCCAGAGCCTTCGATGCAGGAGTCATGTTCTACATGTATCAGTTGAGGCTGTGCACCACAAGATCACTTATTTTCCACATTTTGATAGGTTATGGTTTTCTGTAATGGTCTCTGTTGCAGGAGTCATTTCTTAGGCAAGGGTGAGGTCTACACTTGTATGTAAATATTGTGTATCAACAACAGATGAGAAAGAATAGGTGGCTTATGTCTTTCTTTCTCTGGCTTATCTTACTCAATATGATCTTTTCCACTTTCATTTGTTTAATATATATATTCCACACAAGATTTTTAGTTGTTTCTATTTGCTAGCTACTGTGAACAGAGCAGCAATGAACATGTGATTGTGGAGGCCAATGCTGACTCCATTGTGAATATCCTGAGACATAGGATAACTAAGTCATAAGGAAGATTTCTTTTAGGCTTTTGAAGGTTCCTCATACTGATTTCTAGAATGCCTGAACCAGTTTGCAATCAACTTGGGCCTTCTCTTCACTCAATTGTTTTCTTTAGCTATGCAGAACCTTTTTAGTTCTATGAAGGCCCGCTTGTTGATCTGTACTCTAAATTCCTGAGCAAATGGGGTCCTATTTAGAAAGTTCTTTGCTACACCTACATTTTGTATGGTCCTGCCTGTGGGTTTGTTTGTTTGTTTGGTTGGTTGGTTGGTTGGTTGGTTGGTTTTGCTCATTGTATTTATTCACATTTGAAATATGAGTCCCCCCTTCATGTTTCCCCTCCAAACTTCTCCATCTCCTCCCCACCCCTTTGCCTCTATGAGGGTGCTTCCCTACCCACCCACCCATCCCTGCCTAACTGCTTTATCATCTCCTTACACTGGGGTATCAAAGCTCCACAGGACCAAGGGCCTCCCCTCCCATTGATGCTAGATAAGGCAATTCTCTGCTACATATGCAACTGGAGCCATGGGTCCCTCCGTGTGTACTCTTTGGTTGGTGGTTTAGACCCTGGGAGCTCTGGGGGGGGGGTCCAGTGAGTTGACATTGTTGGTCTTCCTATGGGATTGCAGTTCCCTTCAGCTCCTTCAGCTCCTTCAGTCCTTCCCTTTGCTCTTCCATTGGTGTCCCAGTGCTCAGTCGGATGGTTGGCTGGGAGTATCTGTATCTGTATTGGTCAGGAGCCCGCAGAGCTTCTCAGGAGACAGTTATACCAGGCTCTTGTCGGCAAGCACTTTTTGGCATCAGCAATAGAGTGGGGGGTTGGTATCTGCAGATGGGATGGATCCCTAGGTGGGGCAGTCTCTGGATGGCCTTTCCTTCAGACTGCTCCATGTCTTGTCCCTGTATTTCCTTTAGATAGGAACAATTCTGGGTTAAATTTTTGAGATGGGTGAATGTTCCCATCTCTTGACTGGGGATTGTGCTTATATACTGGAGATGGCCTCTACAGTTTCTATCTCCCCTTTATTGGGAATTTACGCTAAGGTCATTCCCATTGAATCCTGGGGACCTCTTGCTTCCCTAGCATCTGGGACTTTCTAGTGGCTATCCCCAGTTCCTCATCACCAACTGTTACAGATTTCTGTTCAATTGCCTTTTTATTTTTCATTTTTATTGATTATTTATTTACATTTCAAATGTTATCCCCCTTCCCAGTTTCCCCTCCACAATCCTATCCTCTCCCCTCCCCCTGTCTTTATGAGGGTGCTCCCCACCCACCCACTGGAACCTGCCTCAGCAACCTAGCATTCCCCTACCCTGGGTCATCAAACCTCCACAGGACCAAGTGGCTCCCTTCTCAGTGATGCTTGATAAGCATCTAATACATATGCAGCTGGAGCCATGAATCCCTCCATGTGTACTCTGGTTGGTGGTTGAGTCCCTGGGAGTTTGGGGGTAACTGGTTGGTTGATGTTGCTCTTCCTAGTGGCTACCTCCAGTTCCCAGCTCCCCCGCTACTATACAACTCCTTTCAAACTCCCGACCCTCTATAATTCTCCCCTATCTCCTCCCATATCTGAAATCTCTGCTCCTTTTGAGTCTCTGCATTTCTTTTAGATAGGAACAATTTTGGGTCAAAAGTTCCGTAAGTGGGTTGATGTCCCCATCCCTCCAACTGGGGTGGGGGGTTGTCTGATTATTGCAGGTGGTCTCTTCAGGTTTCATATCTCCCCCTCTGTTGAGCATTTCAGCTAAGGTCCCCCACAGTGAGTCCTGGCATCCTCCCCCATCCCAGGTCTCTGCGATTTCCTAGAGGCTCGCTCCAGCCTCCACCCTTGGCAGCTGCATATTTCCGTTCCTTCTCCTGCTCCTCTGGGCCTCTCTCCTTCTCCCCAAGTATTACAAGAAATCTGCAGGTCAATCTACAAATATTTAATATTTTTAAAGTGATATTCTAATTTATTAGCATGAGATACTTTTCCATTCATTTGTACCTATTTCAATATCTTGTATATTTTATGCTTTTCACCATAGAGATTCGTTCTTTCCCTCACTAAATGTATTGCTACTTGCTTTTGCAGCTAATGTGACTAGAATTTTGTAGATTATTTTTAGCAGAACCTCAACATAAAGAAATGACCTTGGATGGGGCTGGGGCAATAGCTCGAAGGTTCAAAGTACTTGCTGCCATAGCGGAGGGCCCTGATCTGGGTCCCAAAACCTTCATGATGGTTCAAAACTATAACGGCAGTCACAGAAGATCCAACACTTTTCTGTCCGCTGCAGGCACTTGGCATGCAAGTGGCATACATACAAACTGTGAGGCAGACAATTGTGCACATAAAATAAAAATAAAGATAGTTCTAGGGAAAGAAAGATGCTGATATTTTAAATGGAGTTTTTAACTGACACGTGAAGATAAATATGGAGTCTAATGTGACATTCATAGCAATATGTCACAATCAGACTGGGACAATTGGTATGTTCATCATTAAACGTTTATCACTTCTTTGTAGTGGGAAACTTGAACATCGTACTTGCTATTTTGAAATGTGTAATTGGCACCAATCACAGTCTTACTGTGCCATAGAGCACTAGAAGGCACTGCTCCAAACAACTGCACCTACTTGCCCCATAGTCTCTGCATTCTGCTTTGCACACCCTTCCTAGCCTCTAATAACCAGCCACTAGTGTACGCCTGATTTTCCCTTAACCCTGTTCTCCTGCTCCAGTTCTTCTTTCTGCCGGTGACGTATTTCTGTATCCATTCATTTACCCATCACCTGATTGTACTCTACATCTGGCTAATGGAGAGGAATGCTCTAAGCACCCCGAAGGCTCAGATGCCTGACTTTCAAGAAGTGGAGTCTGGGGGTGATATGATGACTTTCTTCCTATTTTCCTGGAGAAATGTCCTTTTTGTTTTTCATTATAATTGCACTCATTTACATTTCCACCAAAAACGTACAAGACCTGTGTCTCTGAAATCCTGCAATATTTTATCTTACTTATTTCAGTCACTTTTTACATAGCTAGGTGGAATAGGATCATGTTTCAATAGAACCCTAATTTGCATTCTCTTAGTTGTTACTGGAGTTGAGTATATTTTTTTTCATGTGCTTGGACACATTCCTTTGATAAATGCCTATTGAGGTCATCTGTTCCCTTTTAAATTTATATCGCCTTCTCAGATATATAGTTTACAAGTGTTCTCTCTGTTGGTTGTTTACTATGAAGAGCTTTAAAGTACGATATAATCTTGTCAATTTATGGTCTTTTTGCTTTTAGAGTTACATCCAGCCCTTCTTTGCCTTGAACAACACAGACACTTGCTCTGCTTCTGTGGAGAGCGGTAGGAGTGAACTTCATGCAGAGACACAGGGGACATGAAATACATGTCTACCCTGAACTCACCTTCTCCAGTGTAGACCCCACTTAAGCCCAGGGCTTTTCTGTGTGTGAAAACTGCCAAGTTGGAGAGACTAGCACCCTGGGCAGATACCCACTTTTCTCTTACTGTCTGTTTGTTGTTATTATTTTCTTCTCTGAGACCCAAGGAATCATCACAATTTCTACAGTTCCTGAGAATTCTAAGTGAAAATCTTGACAGTGCATAGTTTTTGTAGACTTTCTGAGTAAGCCGATAGAAATCAGCTTTACCTTTTTGCAATGTGTCTCTTCCAAACTCACCTGAGAAATCAAGAAATTGTTGCTTGAGAAATTTGCTCCTCCTTACACTTCAGATTTAGTTAAAGGTTGATGAAACAGTGTACCCCTATACCCAGTGGACTCCCCTCAAAGATGTTAGGTATAATTCTGCACTTTTAAGAAGATTCCAGATGTCAAAAACAAAACAAAATAAACAAAACAAAAAACAAAAACAAAACAAAACAAAACAAACAAACAAACAAAAAAAACCGACCTCAGTCTTGTAAAAAATCTAGAAGCCAGAATAACTCATGCATATCTATTTAAGTGGATCTTCACTTCCCACCTGATTCCTAAGTACAAGTGTGAAGTTGAAACTAACATGATAATAGCTTTCACATTGTATAACATTCCAGTGGGCGGAGATTAGTTGGCGCTAGACAGGATCCAGCTGTTCTAAGTGTTTTGGGGTTATAACATTGTTGTAGCATTTAAAGAATGGAAACACAGGAAAAGAGGTGGTGGTGCAGGCCTTTAATCCCAGCACTTAGAAGACAGAGGCAAATGGATCTCTTGGTTCCTGGCTAGCCTTGTTTACAGAGAAAGTTTCAGCACAGCCAAGACTACATACAGAAACCCTGTCCCCAAAACAACAAGAAGAATGGAAACAGTTTAAACTGTACCCCCCCACACACACACACCACAAACAACAACGTAGAGATTTCTAACATGGATCATGAGATGGTATATCATTTCCAACAACTGGAATTTTTCTGCTTCAAGAATAAATGAATCATAACTGTTTTCAAGTCACTATAATTTATTTATAATGCCAACAAAAAACAAAACAAACAAACAAACAAACAAACAAAATTACTCATCATTCAGTAAGATACCTGAGTGGTAGAAAAATCACATCTTTTGTTTTGAAAACCACTGTAAGTTCATGTTGAGAGCTTAAAATTCTAGTGCTGAGAATTGAGGCTAAGAACTCAATTAGGGAATGATCCCATCTAAAATAATTATATTGAATGAATGGCAGTCTGCAAGTGGATTAATAGTGGAATATTGTTTCAAACAAATGAAACCAATGACATCATTATTTCAATAGTCACTTCTATACAATTAAAATGAAGAAAAACATGAGCTACATGTTTTCTTTAAAGCATCACAAACACTCTATTTTTACAAGTAGCTTATTTACCAAGATTTCAATGTCTAGCTATCTAAGCAGTGAAATCCCTTTAGGTTGATTGGGTAGATTATATTACACTTTCAGGATATTACAATCATTTTGTTCTATCTTCAAAAATATTTTTACATATATTAGCAGTGAAAATATGTAAAATGCAATATTTGATTGGGTCTCATGGAGTATAAAAACTGTCTTCAAATGTATATATGCAAGATCCTTGGTTTTTTTTTTTTCATTCAATCCTCAATAATTTGGAGACATAAACATTTTTTGTCAACTTTTTGAGGAAACCACAAAGTACATTGGCCAAGGGTGTTTAGAGGCAAGCACAAGAAGCACAGAAGTAGCAGGGGCGGTGGTGGCGCACGCCTTTAATCCCAGCACTTGGGAGGCAGAGGCAGGCGGATTTCTGAGTTCGGGGCCAGCCTGGTCTACGAAGTGAGTTCCAGGACAGCTGGAGCTACACAGAGAAACCCTGTCTTGAAAAAAAAAAAAAAAAAAAAAAAAAAAAAAAAAAAGAAGCACAGAAGTTTGACGGCAAGTCTGTTTGTTCATTCCACCTCATCATGGATGATTGCTTGATGAAGACGTAAGAATAAAAAAAAGTATATAATTTACAACGCTTCTCTGGAGATAGTTTACATGGTTTACATAGTTTTATCTTTTCACACTAGTTCAAACTTCTCCTGAAAAGATGTAGACAATTGTTCAAATGCTAAAACAACATTGTCTTCTTCATTTTCACACAGTTCACGCAAGGAGACACTATAAATAGAAAAATACATAAAAATATACATATATTCAACTAAGGAACATTGAATATATATTTTTAAAAAAAGGCTGTCCTGTAAAGTTATGAGGTAGTATTAGCTGTTATGAGGCAGTGTTAGCAAATTATAAAAAACAAATTTATTAATAAAATAATACACAAAAATTAAATAAGAAAATTAGGCAACGTGTCACATTGGGCAAAGGATGATTAAAAGGACACCAAATTCCATGTACTTTGATCCTTGATCCCTTAGGCAATACAACACAAATTTCTTTTCTCTACATATCTCATGGACATATTTTGTGGTTTTTCTCCTACTGTGTCTAGCATATACTGAAAACAATTATAGAGAAAGAAAGCTTCCTTTCTTTCTCTAGGTAGGGGAGAAAATAATAAATGTGGGAGGATGTTGTCAGCAGAGTAATAGTCCTCACCTACCTCAGATGATCTCCCCTAAATCCCCAGAAACCGGGAATCATGTTACACTCGATGGCAAAGGCAAATTACCATCACCGAGGAACCCACAGATGATAGTGAATGTTCCGCGGAGGGGATTACTCTGGATTCTCTAGGTAGGACTAATGGAATTCTCAAAGGTGCTCATGGGAGTGAGGAAGGAGAAGATGGGGGTCAGAGGGATGAAATATGGATAGCTGATAAATAACCTCAGGTCTCTCTATTGAACATCCCTGGCCTCCAGACAGAAGGAAACGCTAACCCAAAGATGCAGACAACCTCTAACAGTTGGGAAAGAGGCAGGGTTTTCCCTTAGAACATTCAGACACCTAATTTTGTCTGGCGAACCACAGTTTGACGTTTGACCTTCAGAATGGTAA
This sequence comes from Apodemus agrarius, assembly GCA_964023405.1. Taxonomy (NCBI): domain Eukaryota; kingdom Metazoa; phylum Chordata; class Mammalia; order Rodentia; family Muridae; genus Apodemus; species Apodemus agrarius. The sequence continues at coordinate 54,499,471 of OZ030023.1, read as the reverse complement.
GATGACACATTTATATAGGTTCATACCATTGAATGACAATTTGTTACACCAGCATTAAGAAACGTGTGAACAGGCATGAAGGGAGAAGAGACACATGGGTCCCAGCATGCGGAAGGCTGAGAACCACTGCTATAGATGAACAAAGCTATTCCCTTCTGCTCTTGAATGCCTCAAATAACTCTGCATATAAAATAACAAATAAATAATAAAACTATATAAAAGTAAATAAGTCAGATAAAAATAATAAATAATAAAAATAATCAAATAAATAATAAAGCTCTCTGTATAAAAAACATCCATATAGATCCGATTCAGCTCTGATCAAGGAAATAAAACAAGGACCTGTTTTTTTAAGGACCCTATAATGATGGTCACTTGAACACACATGTGACAAAATAAAAGCCAGTTAAAGTGTTGAAATGCATCTAGAAATGAGCGGTTAAGGTAACGGTCACTTAACTAGGTGACATTATATGGCCAATGGAGCCCAAGGATGAGGGTGTTCATGTAAAGTTTGATATTGCTTTGTGAGGAACTGGGCTTTGTTCCAGATCAGAACAGGAAGTGACTATGAATTTACAGTCAGACAAACCCTGAAGAAAAAGGCCGTAGCAGGAGATTCAAGAGCAGGCCAATAACTGGAGACCTGCTGGCACCTCAGAGAGAGTTCTAAAACATCATGTATTTCTTACGATACTGTACTTGGGATCAGTGAGAATATCTGGGACCAGGGATGCTCTGGAAGAGTTTTGAGCTATGTGTACTGCCGTAGTCTGAGGCTCTATCTGGATGGAACTTAATCTCAAAAATATTTTTGAATTAATTATAATACAGACCATAACCAAGAGGTTATAGAAATAGGAAACTCTATAGACCCTCTGGGAAGTTAAAAAATGCATGGTATGTAACAGACTCAGTGACAATTTTACATACCTGAATCATGGGGGAAAATAATCTCGACATTTCAAAATGACAATTAAATTTGGGGAAAATATGAAAGTAACATTTAAACATGTAACATACCTGATAGACTTAATGGTAAGAGAAAAATCTTTCAACAGATGATAAGCATCCCCTGGATGTATCCTAAGGGACAGAAAAACAGAAATTAATGGCACAAAATTATTTAGTATTGATGTTTATACCCATAAATTAGGGCTGGCTCGGACATGGTGAAAGTCAATGTTGTTGTTGTTGTTGTTGTTGTCATGGGTGACTCACAATCAGACTACTTAGAATAAGCGACTGCTGAGCACTGACACCTATTTGGAATATCTATGTCACCTGACCAAGACTCAGAGAACATCACAAAAGATGAGTCAGAGAGAATTAAGAGCTAAGTGTGAAGCAAATGCTGTGAGATGATGTCTTCAGGGCCTGGTGTGACTCCCGAGTCCACAGCAGCTAAGGCTGCCTGCATGGGCTCAGCACAAGACTGAGCCCATTACCATCAGCCAAGGATGATTGACAGGTTCCTAGGACAACTAGCTCCCAAGGGAGGCAGGGGCACAATGGAATGAAGAAAGGAGAGTCATTTTTCTTCAGTATTGTTTTCTCCGGTGAGTCTCCTGACTTCCAAGAGATGGCGCCACACTCTTGCACATGGCCCCAGTAAAAACTCACTGGGGCTCAAAAGGAAAACAAACCAAAATTTAAAGACAACAGAAAAATGGGAGCTGACTTGCTGAGGTTAGGGGATACAACTAAGAAAATATACAAGAATATGTGTGTGGGGGGGGGTATAGTCATAATGTTTTATACATAATTATGAAATTATCAATGAACAAGTTCTAAAAACAAACAAAAATATTATCAACTAATACACCAGCTACTTTATTCACAATAATAATCAACCTTAATAATCAAAAATGTTTTAGGTTTCTGAGGACTATCAAAACTTTTTATATGTTAACTTAATAAGGATTGTTCAAATTTTTAGGTCTACTGCATGTATAATTCCTTAGTATATCTGACAGTAGATGATGTGTTTAGCACTTAGACCAATATCCCCCTGCTCAGGGATAGTTCCCTGACTATTTCCCTGGGAGTGCATATCTGATATGCTTGGCATGACTAACTGTTTCTTGAAATTATCAAGAGAGAACATACGTATTGCCCTGGTCTAATCGCATAAGGGAAGCGTGCTTACAGATGTCAAGGCCTATGTGTTCAGTGGCAGTTTCTTCCTCCACTATCCAATGTTTATGGCCACAACACTGGAGCTTAAGAGTGATGGATGCCAATTGTATGAAGAATGACCTAAATAATGTCTGGTTATATTTATGCTTATAGAAATGGCTGCCCTGGCAACAAGCTAAAACAATGGTGTCTAACCCAGATATGTAAATTAGACACTATATACTCTCTCAGGCATTAAAAACTACCAGATTTGCCATTATATCTAAAATACTAAATGGTGCAGATTCTATCCTATTCTATATATAAAATACTATTATATATATAAATTCTCTCTATATAATACTATTCTATAATTAAATAGAATTATAATGTAAAGATATTTTTGATATACAAAAAGACACATTTAGAGTATATATTTAGGTCAAGTGAGTTGGCCCAAATGCTAAGTTTTTGCTGCTAAACTAGAAATAAATTGTATAGAATATGCCATCATCTGTGCCATAGGTCTGGAAGTGAGCATCTAATGTTTGCAGGACTAATTATTTCTTGGAATTTTCAAGATAGAACATACCTATTGTCCTGGACTAATCCAGTAAGGGATCCGTGCTTATAGAAATCAAGTGCATAGGCATTAAGTGGCATTTTTCTTCCTTGACTGTCAAAACAGTGTGGCCACAGCACTGGGGCCTGTCTTTGATTGATACCAATTGTGTGCAGAATGACCTAAAGAAATACAAGGTTTTGGTTATTTGCATGGACAGAGGCTTCCGACTTAGAACTGGTAGTTATCTGTAGAGAAATTTTAATCCAGCAATATGGCTGATCTGGCAAGGGATGATATCAAAAGACCTTCTAGGTCTGTGTGATCCAGTCAGAATGCAGATAGTAGATTACAGTATGATCTGGCTGGAATAAAAATATGCTCAGTACACATCTTTAATCCTTAACAATCGGGAAAGATTAGTTTGTAGAAGGAAGAAGCCATGTTTGAAAGTGAGATCTAATTGAGGGGCAAAGTGACAAATCAGAGAAATATTGGCAGAATGAGTCAGAGACAGGATACGCCCATCTCCAAAGAAAACAGAGGCGACTTAAGAGAGCAGCTGAGAGAGAGTGGGGGAGAGGAAGAAGGACAAGGGAAAGAGAGGGAGGGAATGAAGGAGGGAGGGAGAAAACAGAGACAGAGACACAGAGAGGACAGCTTTATCAGGACAGTTTTATAAAGACAGGTCGCAGGTGAAGACAGAATAAGGCAGAGAATGAGAAAGAGCCAGAAGATTAGAACATATTGAAAAGTTATTATGAGGCCAAGCAGAGCAATTCAGCCATCTTGGAGAGGGCTTTGGCCAGGAAGAGCTGAGTTGAACCAGCCAGCCCAAGTTCAGAAAGAGAAAGGGTGAGCTTTTTTTGGCAGTAATCTTCCAAGACAACACTTACAACAGGTAAATAAAAGTTACATTGAGAGTTGTTCATCATCGGTGTCCTTCAATCATACTCTGTTGCCATCTGCACGCACTAAGACGGTGTATCCTAGAGAGTGGCTTAGCTCACCTGTGTTGGTGACTGCCCCTGCAGCTGCTAATGGCAAGTCCACCAGTTTTGCTGGAATATAGCAAGACTGACTAGGAAAGAAAGGCAACTGGAAAAATTTAAAGAGTCCTTAACAATTCAGAGAACACCTTTGCAAATGGGTTTTCAGAGAACAGGAGGCTTCCATGTCATAAGAGAATATTCAACTGGACAAATCTAATGAACTTCAGAATCAACAACCAGAACAAGAAGAATAGAGAAAACATAGAAGAAAAAATCTGAATAATGAAGAAATGAAATCAGTAGTTTTCTGTGTCTGTTCATTTTTGCAAACTGTCTTATGTCATCAAAAGGAGCTCTGATGTAGAGTTAATGATGCTATAAGCTGGCCCAACTAGAGTCTAGAGTGGGTTGGAGTCATGGGTAATAGACTGGAATCTAATATTTCTATTTTAATATCCCTATTTTCTTATGACCCCAAAAACCTACATCTAAGAGAAAGATGCACACATCTAGCAGACATTAATACCAACCCTGTTTACAGCAACAAAGAACTAAAAAACAGACCAAACATTGACAGAAGACAGAGTAAAGTCTACTTTTATGTTATAAAGTACTGTGGCATGTAAAAAATGAACTAGTGCTTCATGTCAAAACATGTGTGGATTTTACAGACATAAAACTAAACACAGGAAAAGATATTTTCATGAGACTACAATGAACCATCCCTTCACATCTGTAAAGTAAAATGCAAGCATAAATAAAATGTCATGTGTAAAATGAAGATCTTTGGAAGACTTTGAAAATGTAGGTAACTGCAGTAGATTACAAAGAAATGAAATAAAGGAGAAGCTTATGAGGTCTCAGTTCATGGTACCGACTGTGTACCCATCTAAATATCTAGAAGCATTAGCATGTAGGTTTAATTAGAATATAATTTAATCAGAACGAAACTGTAATAAGTAATATCGGGAAATGAAATTTATATAAATTAAATTTGGTCAAGCAAAAGCAAGGCTATAATCAAGTAATATGAATATAAACAGTGATGCCAGCTGCTTCAAAATGAAGGGGAGAGAAGCACAAACTGTTTCCTGGAACTCTGGGCAGCAAGAATGAGTGGGAATGAGTTTATATACACACCTATATACACACCTATATATAGGTCCCTTGTAATTGATGGTGATTTTTGCCAACACCAAAAACAAACTTTCTAGTCTATTCTCACTGTAACAGTATCCCTCTGAATCACCATGAAAACTTTACATGTAAAAAGGAAATAAAAGTGATTGTTGCATATTGCCTGCAGCTTCCCGTCCAGCCTGGTGGTGGGGAAGCCGGAGTGTCAACCAGCGTGCCAGGTGCTCAGAACCAGCCGCGGCGGCGGAACCAGGTACCCGAGACAGCCCGAGCTTAAGACCTTCGGGGACTCAGGCCCGAGCTTAAGACCTTCAGGGACTCAGGCCTGGAGTGGGAGTTGGGCACAGAATAGCGGCTGCACTCTGCACTCGCGGGGCGGACCCCGAGCTCCCTGCAGGCAGCTGCCATATTGCCTGCAGCTTCCCGTCCAGCTGGTGGTGGGGAAGCCGGAGTGTCAGCCAGTGTGCCAGGTGCCCAGACCCAGCCGGAGGCGGAACCAGCCTCCCATCCAGCCGGTGGCAGGGAAGCTGGAAACCGGACCCAGCCAGCTTCCCAGCAGCTTGGGACCAGCAGGCAGAACCAGATAACTGAGATATCCCAACTTTAAAACCCCTGGGGAAACAGGATATCAGACAGCAAACCCTGAGCAGGAGCAGTGCAGAGCAGCTGCCCAACGGGCAGAACCAAATACCTGGGATATCCTGAGTTTAAGACCTCAGGGGACTCAGGCCACCTGTCAGCAATCTGTGAGCAAGACCCCCGCAGGACAGTGATTCAGGTATCCCAGTCGCTGGGAAATAGCCTTACAACCCCACAGGAGGGTCAAGCACCAGCTAGTATCTACAGGACCAACTAACACCAGAGTTAACCAGATGGCAAAAGGCAAACGTAAGATCGCTACTAACAAAAATCAAGGCAGTATGGCGGCATCCGAACCCAGTTCCCCAACAGCAATAAATATTGGATACCCAGAAACACCAGAAAAACAAGACTCAGATCTAAAATCACTGGTCAGGATGCTGATAGAGGAACACTTAGATAAATCTCTTAAAGTAATACATGAGAAAATAGATCAAAAGCTAGAAGCCATTGCAAGGCAAACACAATTAAATCCCAGATATCTCAACACACCAGAAAAACAAGACTCAGATCTAAAATCACTGGTAAAGATGCAGATTGAGGATAACTTAGATAAATTTCTTAAAGTAATAGAGGAGAAAATAGATCAAAAACTAGAAGCCCATACAAGGCAGACACAAAAATCACTTAAAGAAATCCAGGAGAATATAGAGCAAAAAATGAATCCCAATAAGGGGGAGAAACAAAAATCACCTAAAGAAATACAAGAGAACATGGGTCAACGAGTAGAAGTCATAAAGGAGGAAACACAAAAATCCCTTAAAGAATTACAGGAAAACACAAACAAGCAACTGAAAGATCTGAGCAAAACCATACAAAATCTAAAAACAGAAGTAGAAACAACTAAGCAATCGCAAAGGGAGACAATGTTGGAGATAGAAAACCTTGGGAAGAAATCAGGAGTCATAGATGCAAATATCAACAATAGAATACAAGAGATAGAAGACAGAATCTCAGATGCTGAAGATACCATAGGAACCATGGATTCAACAATTAAAGAAAATGCAAAATGCAAAAAGCTGGTAACCCAAAACTTTCAGGAAATCCAGGACACAATGAGAAGACCAAACCTAAGGATTATAGGGATAGATGAGAATGAAGATCTACAACTTAAAGGGCCAGCAAATATCTTCTACAAAATTATGGAAGAAAATTTCCCCAACCTAAAGAGAGAGATGCCCATGAATATACAAGAAGCCTATAGAACCCCAAATAGACTGGACCAGAACAGAAATACTTCCCGTCACATAATAATCAAAACCCCAAATGTACTAAACAAAGAAAGAATATTAAAGGCAGTAAGAGAAAAAGGACAAGTAACATATAAAGGAAGACCTATCAGAATTACACCAGACTTCTCACCTGAGACCATGAAAGCTAGAAGATCCTGGGCAGACCTCATGCAGACCCTAAGAGAACACAAACTTCAGCCAAGACTACTATACCCAGCAAAACTCTCAATTGCCATATATGGGGAAACCAAGATATTCCACGACAAAACCAAATTTGCAAGATACTTATCTACAAACCCAGCCCTACAAAGGATAATAGGGGAAAAATACCAAACACAAGGGGGCAAACAACACCCCAGAAGAAACAAGATAGAAACCCCATCTCATCCAACCCAAAAGAAGAGAACCACTCAAATACAAATAATAATAACAATGCCCAAAATGTCAGGAAGTAATAATTACTATTCCTTAATATCTCTTAATATCAATGGACTCAATTCCCCAATCAAAAGACACAGACTAACAGACTGGATACGGAAACAGGACCCTACATTTTGCTGCATACAGGAAACACATCTCAGTGTCAGAGACAAACACCACCTTAGAGTAAAAGGCTGGAAGACAGTTCTACAAGCAAATGGTCCCAGGAAACAAGCTGGAGTAGCCATTCTAATATCAGATAAAATCGACTTTCAACCTAAAGTCATCAAAAGAGACACAGAAGGTCACTTCCTGCTTGTCAAAGGGAAAATCCACCAAGAAGAATTCTCAATACTGAACATCTATGCGCCAAATGTAAGGGCACCCTCATTCATAAAAGAAACTTTACTAAAGCTTAAAGCACACATTGCACCTAACACAATGATTGTAGGTGACTTCAACACTCCACTCTCCTCAATGGACCGATCAGGAAAGCAGAAACTAAACAGGGACACAGTGAAACTAATTGAAGCTTCGGACCAATTGGATTTAACAGATATATATAGAACATTCCATCCTAAAACAAAAGAGTATACCTTTTTCTCAGCACCGCACGGTACCTTCTCAAAAATTGATCATATAATTGGTCACAAGACAGACCTCAACAAATACAAGAAGACCGAACTAATCCCATGTCTCCAATCGGATCACTATGGAGTAAAAGTGGTCTTCAATAGCAAGAAGAACAACAGAAAGCCCACATACACATGGAAACTGAACAATACTCTACTTAATGACACCCTGGTCAAGGAAGAAATAAAGAAAGAAATCAAAGACTTTTTAGACTTCAATGAAAATGAAGGTACGACTTACCCAAATCTCTGGGATACAATGAAAGCAGTGCTAAGAGGAAAACTCATAGCCCTGAGTGCCTCCAAAAAGAAACTGGAAAGAGCATACACTAGCAACTTAATAGCACACCTGAAGGCCCTGGAACAAAAAGAAGCTAACTCACCCAGGAGGAGTAGAAGAGAGGAAATCATCAAACTAAGGGCTGAAATCAATCAAGCAGAAACAAAGAGAACCATACAAAGAATCAACAAAACCAAGAGCTGGTTCTTCGAGAAAATCAACAAGATAGATAAACCCTTAGCTAGACTAACCAAAGGGCACAGAGATAGTATCCAAATTAACAAAATTAAAAATGAAAAGGGGGATATAACAACAGAAACAGAGGAAATTCAAAAGATCATCAGATCCTACTACAAAGGCCTATACTCAAAACAACTGGAGAATCTGGAGGAAATGGACAATTTCCTAGACAGATACCAAATACCAAAATTAAATCAGCATCAAGTAGACCAGCTAAACAGTCCCATAACCCTTAAAGAAATAGAAGGGGTTATAGAAAGCCTCCCAACCAAAAAAAGTACGGGACCAGATGGTTTTAGTGCAGAATTCTACCAGACCTTCAAAGAAGACTTAACACCAATACTCTTCAAACTATTCCACAAAATAGAGACAGAAGGGACACTGCCCAACTCGTTCTTCGAAACCACAATTACGCTGATACCTAAACCACAAAAAGATCCAACAAAGAAAGAGAACTACAGGCCAATTTCTCTTATGAATATAGATGCAAAAACACTAAATAAAATTCTTGCCAACCGAATCCAAGAGCATATCAAAACGATCATTCACCATGATCAAGTAGGCTTCATTCCAGGAATGCAGGGATGGTTCAATATACGGAAATCCATCAATGTAATCCACTACATAAACAAACTAAAAGAAAAAAACCACATGGTCATCTCATTAGATGCTGAAAAAGCATTTGACAAAATTCAGCATCCTTTCATGCTAAAAGTCTTGGAAACAGCAGGAATTCAAGGCCCATACCTAAACATAGTAAAAGCAATCTACAGCAAACCAGTAGCCAACATCAAAATAAATAGAGAGAAACTTGAAGCAATCCCACTAAAATCAGGGACTAGACAAGGCTGTCCTCTCTCTCCATATCTCTTCAATATAGTACTTGAAGTTCTAGCGAGAGCAATTAGACAACATAAGGAAGTCAAAGGGATACAAATTGGAAAAGAAGAAGTCAAAGTATCATTATTTGCAGATGATATGATAGTCTACTTAAGCGATCCAAAAAACTCCACCAGAGAACTTCTACAGCTGATAAACAACTTCAGCAACGTGGCTGGTTATAAAATTAACTGAAGCAAATCAGTAGCCTTCTTGTACTCAAAGGACAAGCAGGCTGAGAAAGAAGTTAGGGAAATAACACCCTTCACAATAGCCACAAACAACATAAAGTACCTTGGCGTAACTCTAACCAAACAAGTGAAAGATCCGTATGACAGGAACTTCAAGTCCCTGAAGAAAGAAATCGATGAAGACCTCAGAAGATGGAAAAATATTTCTTGCTCCTGGATTGGCAGGATCAATATAGTAAAAATGGCCATCTTGCCAAAAGCAATCTACAGATTCAATGCAATCCCCATGAAAATCCCAAATCAATTCTTCATAGATCTAGAAAGAGCAATTCTCAAATTCATCTGGAGCAACAAAAAACCCAGGATAGCTAAAACTATTCTCAACAATAAAAGGACTTCTGGGGGAATCAATATCCCTGACCTCAAGCAGTACTACAGAGCAATTGTGTTAAAAACTGCATGGTATTGGTACAGCAACAGGCAGGTAGATCAATGGAATAGGATTGAAGACCCAGAAATGAACCCACAGACTTATGGTCACTTGATCTTTGATAAAGGAGCCACAACCATCCGGTGGAAAAAAGATAGCCTTTTCAACAAATGGTGCTGGTTCAACTGGAGGTCAACATGCAGAAGAATGCAAATTGACCCACTCTTATCTCCTTGTACTAAGATCAACTCCAAGTGGATCAAGGACCTCCACATAAAACCAGACACACTGAAACTATTAGAAAAGAAACTTGGGAAGACCCTGGAGGACTTGGGCACAGGGGAAAAGTTCCTGAACAGAACACCAATAGCTTATGCTCTAAGATCAAGAATTGACAAATGGGACCTCATAAAATTACAAAGTTTCTGTAAGGCAAAGGACACTGTCAGAAGGACAAAACGGCAACCAACAACGTGGGAAATAATCTTCACCAACCCCACATCCGACAGAGGGCTAATATCCAATATATACAAAGAACTCAAGAAGTTAGACCCCAAAGAACCAAATAACCCTATCAAAAAATGGGGTACAGAGCTAAACAAAGAATTTTCACCAGAAGAAATGCGGATGGCCGAGAAACACCTTAAGAGATGTTCGACATCATTAGTCATCAGGGAAATGCAAATCAAAACAACCCTGAGATTCCACCTCACTCCAGTCAGAATGGCTAAGATTAAAAACTCGAGAGACAACAAGTGCTGGCAAGGATGTGGAGAAAGAGGAACACTCCTCCACTGTTGGTGGAATTACAAAAATGGTAAAACCACTCTGGAAATCAGTGTGGCGGTTCCTCAGAAAATTGGGCATGCCACTCCCAGAGGACCCTGGCATACCACTCCTGGGCATATACCCAGAGGATTCCTCTGCATACAACAAAGACACATGCTCCACTATGTTTATAGCAGCCTTGTTTATAATAGCCAGAAATTGGAAGGAGCCCAGATATCCCTCAAAAGAGGAATGGATACAGAAAATGTGGTATATTTATACAATGGAATAGTACTCAGCAATTAAAAATAATTAATTCATGCAATTTGTAGGTAAATGGTTAGATCTGGAAACTATCATCCTAAGTGAGCTAACCCAATCACAAAAGAATACACACGAAATGCAATCACTGATAAGTGGATATTAATGAGCCCAGAAGCCCTAAATACTCAAGGCACAATTAGCAAGTCAAATGACTCTCAAGAAGAAAAAAAGGAGAGGACCCTGGGCCTGTAAAGATTGGATCCAGTATTGTAGACCCAGAACAGAGAAATCGTTGGGGGGGGGGGAAGAGTGGGGAATAGCATGGGGGGGGGGAGAGGAATTATGGGACATATGGTGGGGGGTAACTGGGAAAGGGGAAAGCCTTTGGAATGTAAACAAAGAATATAGAAAATTAAAAAAAAATCACCAAAAAAAAAAAAAAAGTGATTGTTATGGCCATCTTTGCTCCTGTGGCTAAGGAGGAGACAGGTCCAGCCAGCTACACAGACATTACCCTACTATAAGATCACTTGGGATATGGCCTGATAGGGCTCTACCTGCAACCAGGAGCTGGGCAGCGCCATAGCTGTCTATGCACCTACCCTGCCAGGGGACATCTGCCCTGCAGGGAGTCCCATGGTTAGAGAGAGTCCCACGTTTAGAGGTGAGGTGCCGCCATCTTTCCTCCTGTGGCCTAGCAGACAGGTCCAGCCAGGAACGCAGAGATCGCCCTAGTGTAAGATCACTTGGGACTCGGTCTGCCAGGACCCCACCTGCACCCAGGAGCTGGGCAGCCCCACAGCAATCTGTGCCAGGGGAAAGCCGGTCACCCAGGGGTGCTGAGATAGGCTGGCAGGCAGGCACACAGGAGGGACAAGCACCAGCCGGTGACAGCAGGACCAACTAATACCAGAGATAACCAGATGGCAAAAGGCAAATGTAGGAATGTTACTAACAGAAATCAAGGCAATATGGCACCATCCGAACCCAATTCTTCTACAACAGCAAGTCCTGGATATCCAAACACACGAGAAAAGCAAGATTTGGATTTAAAATCACAGCTCATGATGCTAATGGAGGGCTTCAAGAAGGACATAAATAACTCCCTTAAAGAAATACAGGAGAACACAAGTAAACAGGGAGAAGCCTTTAAAGAACTAAAGGAAAACACAACAAACAGGTGAAGGAATTGAACAAAACCATACAGGACCTAAAAATGGAGGTAGAAACAATAAAGAAATCACAAAGGGAAACAACTCTGGACATAGAAAACCTACAAGAGAAGTCAGGAGTCACGGATCCAAGCATCAACAACAGAATACAAAAGATAGAAGAGAGATTCTCAGATGCAGAATATACCATAGAAAGCATTGATACAACAGTCAAAGAAAATGAAAAATGCAAAAAGGTCCTGACCCAAAACATCCAGGAAATCCAGGACAAAACCTAAGGATTATAGGTATGGGAGAGAGATTTCCAACTTAAAGGGCCAGTAAATTTCTTCAACAAAATTATAGAAGAAAAGTTCCCTAACCTGAAGAAAGAGATGCCCATGAACATAAAAGACGCCTACAGAACTCCAAATAGATTGTACCAGAAAAGAAATTCCTTCTGTCACATAATAATTAAACATGAAATGTACTAAACAAAGAAAGAATATTAAAAAGCAATAAGGGAAAAAGGTCAAGTAACATATAAGAATTACACTGGACTTCTCACCAGAGACTATGAAAGCCAGAAGAGCCTGTGCAGATGTCATACAGACCCTAAGGGAACACAAATACCAACCCAGACTGCTATAACTAGCAAATCTCTCAATTACCATAGATGGAGAAAACAACGTATTTCATGACAAAAACAAATTTACATAGTATCTTTCCATAAATCCACCCCTTCAAAGGATAATGAATGGAAAACACTAACAAAAGGAAGGAAACTACACACTAGAAAAAGCAAGAACTCTTGGCAGTCTTGCACAGGATCACCATTCTTCTGGAGGTGTTGAAGCTCTGCCCTATACACGTCAGTGAGATTAATCAAACTACTCTTTGAAACTTCTATATCCTTACTAATGCTTTTTTTAATTTTTAAAATGTTATCACAGTTTCTGAAAGGTGTCACACCATTCCTTTTAACAAACGTGCCTTAATTCTAAAAAGAAAAAGTATTACATTTCATAAATTGAGTTAATTACATAATAAATGGAAAGGAATATTATTTTGCTCTCCTCCTCTTCCTCTTCCTTTTCTTCTTGAAAAGGGATTGCTGAAACTCATTATGTAATACTTAAATTTCTAGCCATCCTCCTGTCTCAGCCTCTCCAGTGCTGGAATTATAGGCATGAGCCATCACATCCATCTTGGGAAAGGACAACTAAAATGTTTAAAAATTAAGTTTTTTTTTAAATATACTTAACTACCAATCTCTTACATGTCTAATTAGTCTCTTTCAGACATCCAAACCCAAAAATGAAAAAGAAAAGGATGGCCAATTGTTTCTATATAGTCTTCCTGGGACACAAATTTCATGTGCCTTGCCTTAAGGGGTCTTGTCCAGGCACCTTTTTAAGGATCAATTATATGTAAGTACACTGTAGCTGTCTTCAGAAGAGGGCATCAGATCTCATCACAGGTGGTGGTGAGCTACCATGTGGTTGCTGGGATTTGAACTCAGGACCTTTAGAAGAGCAGTCAGGGCTCTTAACTGCTGAGCCATCTCTCCAGCCCAAGAAAAGAAAACAAAAGAAAAAAATCAAAAGATTTAAAAGTTATTTTTTCTTCCAATGAAAAGTATAACTTTTTATCATTTGTGCATTTACATTTATCATATGCTAGAGTTTCACAGCTTCAAGAGCAGTCAGATAAGACACCACCCATACTGGAGCAAAAGCCCTGCAGAGACTAACTCATAAGCATCACGCTTTACTTACATGATCTGGAACTCCTGGACTAAGCAAATCCACATCAAAGTTTCCAGAGAGACAAACAAAGGGTGAAACCGCCACCCTTCCTTCCTTGCAGTTCATCAAGTGAGACACAAGTGGTGAGTCTTCACATTCTTTACCTGTGAACGCTGAGCAGAAGGAGTTGAGATACAACCACTTGTGCTCTTGTTATTGCAATTTCTTGTTCATTTGCTTGCTTGTCTGAGATGCCTAGGATGCCTAGAACTCTCTGTGTATGCCATGTTGATCATAGCAATCCCCCTGCCTCTGAATAATGGAAATTAAAGCAGAATCTACCATGCCTGGGAAGATTCATTTTAAATGGAGCCACAGTATCAAACCTCATTTACTTGTATGAAACAATGCTAATAAGGAAGGCATTGAATGGAGCAGGGACCACACCAGAGCGGAGATTGAATTGACCCATATAGCCTAGACAGTGTGCGATAGAATACATTCATTAAAAATAGGCTAGTAGTGCTAGTGTTACTAGTACAAAGTATGTACTATACTTTTGATCACTCAAAAGTTAATTAAACAAAAAGTTGTCTAAATTAATTCTTAAATTTATAACCTTTCCTCCACTGAACTGACACTTAGCCTTAGAACCTTCTCAGGCACTAATTGTACACAGCTTTGCTTGGCTTTCCAGATCAGACATGATTAGGCATGTTTAAAGTTTCTTGGGAATGGACTAAGTATGCTATTTTAAGTGTCCACTACCAGCAGGTTTGGAAATGGTTATGAGAATATGCACATTATCCATTCCTCTTCTTAGAAAACATCAGTGTGGGCTCTGGTGTGTCACTGAAGCAGATTACCCTTCTGCTCCCGTCTCACCGGGCCCAAGAGGTGGGTGTCCACCATTATTATCTGCTCTTGTCCATGCTTCTACATTTATAGAGTCTAAGAGAGTATCTACTCAACTTCCGAGAGAATTTCTCCAAATGAAGGTGTTAGGGCATAGTGAATCACAGACATTTCTCCCTAACTCAAAATCTTATATCTTAGTCACCTGTCTTTCTGTTTATGATCTCTTAGAAAGCTTCCATCTATTGGTTATGAATAAGAGCAAAAGCAAACCATTTTACCATATGCGAAGCCCTCATGTGCACTAATGATTTAAAACTAGTAATTAGAAGCACACTAATACAAAATAATACTCTTCTCTGTCTCCACTGTCCATTGATAAAGCCAGGACATGATTAGGGCATAACTTCCCCCAATTCCAGAGGTCAGAGTAGCAGAGTCAGGGACTCTGACCAAGTTCTATGACAATCAACATCAAGCTTGTCCTGAAAACACTCATAGATTTACTCTTGTTTCTCTTGTCTTAGAGTCAGCCTTGCTCAACTTTCAAGAATTCACCCAGAGTCTGCCCTAAAAAAGTTTATAAATGGTAAAATTTGGTTTGAGCTTGACTCTCCACTGTCCTTTTAACTGTCAATCACCGACTTCCTTTTTCAGCAGAAAGAATCCAATTGTTCTCAGGCAGGCTGACTTTTCTAGAGTGTCAGCCTTCAGAGGTAAACATGGTAGAGTTGGAGCTGGACCATGGACCTGCATCTCTAGCAGTCCCCTGGCATGCCCTTGGGCAAGACTATTATTAAATTGCTTCACAGTGGAACTAAAATATACTTACCAATTTTTGACAAGGGGAGTTGATACTCCTGTTTCATATCAGCCAATCGGGATACAATTAGCAGAAAGGAAGCAAAGTCTTCTGTCACTTGCATGTTGTACTCAAGCAAGGCATCACTGAAGTCATCAGGGAGGTCGTCAAGGAACACCTAGAAGCCAACGTTTTTCACAGAGAGTTGAATGCCCTCCTTAAAACACTGACTATCTAGAGCAATGAAGGCAAAAGAACACATACCGTAATTTGTTTTCAATAAAGCTGCTTTTTCTTCTCTTCTTGGTTGAACCGAGGTATAAAAAAAACTATTCTTGTTCTTACATGCATGTGCAAAAATACTCTACTCACAACATTCAGTCTGACACAACTTAAGCAAAACAATGATGACATTTGTTAAAAAAAAAAAAAAACAGAAGCATGCCCTCAAATGCCACTGGACTCATAAGTAATTTCAAAGGATCTAGGGATACATTTGCAAACAAGGAAGATGAAGCACATTTGCAGGCTGGGAATCACCTGTGCCTAGTTGAGAGGTTCGGCCCCTCCACCTGTGTTCACTGTACTATCACTGGTAATGAGTTTTACAAGGACACGTGAAAGTGCTCTGTATCTAATTTTCTTCTCTTTTTTTGGGGGGGAGGGGTTGGGGATGGGGATTAATAGCAAACTACAACATAAAAGCTTGTGCCCACAAAGCACCTTTCATTTAAGACTTCTGGACCCGAAGAACTGGGAAGAAAAGAATTCTACCTCTGTCAGCCATGCCATAAGGGCTCCATCAGGACCTTACGTGAATATTAAGGAGGGAACCCCCTCGAAGCACCAGGGACTGGTAAGGCTGCTATGGATATGAGCTCACGCACACAAATGCATGGTTCAATGAATTCAAATAAATGTTTTAATTAAACGGACAAGTGCACCTTTTCAGAACTGAACAAGCTAGGTGAAAATATTAAAATTGAAAAACAACGTTTCTAAGATTTAGACTCTAGGAGTCAGAGGACAGTTTCCCAGATAACTTTGCAATACTTCCTCAGAGACGGCTTTGTGACATATGGTCATATCACAAGGCACACATTCAGCAATGAGGGGAGTTTGGGGGTTTAAATATATAATTACCTACATGTTGTGCAAATGCACATGATATGTATGTGTGTGTGTGATCTCCACCCTATTTTTTTGAAGCAAGGTTGCCCACCACACCTGGCACTCTCCACGTAGGCTCTGTGGTCCTAGCCAGGTCCGGGGAGCCATGCATTCCTGCCTCCCTGGCTCTGGGAATCAGTGCACACCACTGTGCATATCTTTTCACGTGGGAACTAAGAATCCAAACTCAACCCTTTATGCTTGCATGGCGAGCACTTCCCCAAGTCATCTTGCAGCCCCTGTATACCTTTTCATTATTGCTGCATTTTATTGTGGTCAACTAAAGAGTTGAATGTGCTTTCAGGTTATTTATCCTCAAGACATGTGAACTTTGAATGGATTCACAAAGGGACTTGGAGTTAGAGAGAAATACTACAGCATTTCTGGAAAGAATGGATTAATATATAAAATACATTCATTATCCCACATTTGTAAAACCCAATGGCTTTTGACACATTTCTGACAGATTCTGTATACAACTATTAATTCATTTTATCAGAAGATTTTTTTTACCTTTGATTGATAAAACTTGGAGTGAACCTCGTAGAACTTGGCTGGAATATATCTTCTTCCAAAAAGATTTGCCAATACTAAAACCAGCTTTTCCATTACATCTTCAGAAAAACGCTTTGAGCCTGTACAAAATAAAAGTTTCATGTCATAGATGTATGTAAAAAGGGGTTGGGTCAAGTTTTTCCACATTTAAATTGTTGTGTTTATTTCACAGCAACTGTAGACTAATCTTTCCAGCAGACGATTCTCATCTGAGCTTTTACATTCATGCTTATTACCTTCATTAACATCCTTCCCTTTCCAACTTCGAATCACTTCCTGCTCAGATTTCCTCACTTCGGCCCATCTCCCAGTGAAGAGCCGAATTTATGACAATGTCTCTGTGTTGGTCAGTGTGCTATGACCAAGAGATACAATGACCATGGCAACTCTTATAAAAGAAATCACTTAATTGCGGCTGTTTACAGTTTTAGAGGTTTAGGCCATCACCAACATGGTAGGGAACATGGCGACACTCAGGCCAACGTGGTCCTGCAGAAGCAGTTGAGAGTTCTACATCTGAATGAATCAGGCAACAGGAAGAGAGGGACACTGGGCCTACTTGAGATTTCAAAGCCCCAAAGCCCAACCCCAGTGACATATTTCCTTCAACAACGATACACCTTCTGATCCCTCTCAAGGAGTGCCACTCCTGAACGAGCATGCATTCAAATATATGAGCCTGTGGGAGCCATTCCTACTCAGATCACCACTAGATCCTGCTACTGCCCCTTGCCAAGCTAATGAGCTGCATCAGACCCATCTGTAGCACCACGACTGACCCACTAATCACAGCAGTGTCTTTGCCTGAATACCCCTATGGATCCTGGAGCCTGAGGTTCCTATAATGCTCTTCAGTAGCAATTTAAAAACCTTATCACTATTCTTGGGGGCCTCCAACACAATCCATGCTTCACCTTCACAGCTTCATGCAATGGCCTCTTGGAGCATCCGTGACACACGCCTGGCCTCAACAGCTTGTCTTAGTCTTAGAGTGGAATTCCACAACCCCTTTCTTGGATTCTCGACTTTAAAGCCAGAACTGTGTGGTTGAAGTTGCCCGAGTTCTAATACCTGCCAGGGCTGGAGCATGGCCCTCTTTTAGAATTACATCTGTATTAGCTTCCTGATGCTGCTGGCTGGTTCCATTCCCTGCTTGAGTTATTCTTTAATTCCTTTTCACCAGCTGGAAGCTTAGCAGGGTGGTCCCTTTTTCCCATCTAGCATCATCTCCTTGAGCACTGGACTTAGCTCCATTACACTTCCTGGTGCTCTGTTTCTCCTCTAACTGAACATTTTGTCTTGCCCTTTGTACAGCTTGCTCCTTTTCATTATAGATCTCCTAAGAGTGACTACAAATGACCACAAGACACAGTCAATACTAGGTGGCCTTGACATCTCTGCTAATGTCAGTAATCCAGAACTCTTCAGTTTAGTCTCTGGCATAGTTTCTGAATAAGAGTCGAAAATTCTTTGCCAAAATACCACAAAAATGGTCTCCCGGCCACTAATGTTCTTCTCCTCAGAAACCCCTTGAGCTGAGCTGTTATAATCTACATTATTCTCAGCGCCAGTGTCTTCCCTGTTCCTATTACTATGGCCAATTAAGCCCCACTTAAAATGTTAAACAACTTTCCTAATCCTAAGTCCACACTCCACCCACAAGAAGAATCTGGTCAGGCTTGTCACAGCAATACCACACTTCCGGTACCAACTTGTTTTGGCTACTGTTTTATTGTTGCAAAGAGACATCATGACCATGGAAACTTTTATACAGAGAAAGAGTGTTATCGTGTTATCGGGGCTTGTTACAGAGACTAAGGCCATTGTCTTTAGGGTGAGGATCATGGTGCCACTGGGTCACACATGGCGCTGGAGATGTGGCTGAAGAGTTCTACGTCAGCTCCACAGGCCGCAGGAAGGAGAGAGACTCTGGACTTGCAACGGGCTTTTGAAACCTCAAAGCCCACTCCCATTGACACACTTTCTACAACAAGGCTACACCCCCTAATTCTTTCAAATAGTGCCACTCCCTGGGACCAAGTATTGAGCATATGGGGGGCCATTCTCGTTCAAACCTGCACAGGCTTTCTCATCTATTCAACAACACCTCAGTGAGATCTTATGAGATCTCAGTGCCTAACACCAAAATATCCAAAACTAAAGCCACAGGTAACCTTCCTGCCCTGGGACGGAGCTCATTTGAGGCAGCGCACTCTGACAGCACATGATCAGTACGAGTGTTTAAAAAGTTGTCATGGTCAGTAACACTTGGGATCTAGTATCAGGCTAGTTATGTTTGAGTGAGAGCCAGTCAACTTAACTTCTTTATGCATCCTTTATACAGTTATCCATTTTAGCGCCACCATCAACAACAATAAACACAACAAAACTTCCTGTTGCCTGAAATAACTTCCCCCCTTTTACAAATTTTTGGGGAACGGAACTTTCTGAGTAGCCACAACATGACACATTTCTTTTAAAGCATAAAGACTGCAGGTGTCATTCAAAGTATTTCCATCAGCTAGTGACAGAAGGCAAAGTAAGAGGCACTGAAATCACCATCACATACATCATTAAGTGCTTGTAATGAGAGAGCAATATATACTCCAGAGATGTTGCGTAGAGAATTTATTTTGAAATGTAGGATTCAAAGGTTTTTTCCATAAAAACTTTATGGGATTTATTTTTAAATATTTTGTTCAATATGGGCAAATTTAATATGTTTAAGTTGACCTATATCAAATAATAAATTCAATATTTGTTGTTGACCTATATTATACGATTATATTCAAAGAAAATGGTGTTGCAAATAATGATCACAGATATTAATAGTGATTATCCGCGGATAGAATTTTTTCTATTATCATTACTCAAAACTGATCATATATTATATTTAATTACAAGGAAATATAATTTTTAATATATAATACAATATAATTATTGTATATCATTCAATATGTTCTGAATCCTAGTGGCAATGCACTTTGCAAGTTACAATTTGCAGCAGTGAATAATACATTAAAACTTATTGGCACAAAATAAAATCCCCACTAACACTTAATTAACTTCATTTTATCTTCTTTTTGTAAGCCTATAATTTGTCTGTATAATTATCATTCTCTTTTTAATCACTAAACTTTTACACAATAATAAGACTTTCATACAAAATCATTATTCTAAACTGATATTCTCTTAAGTAACAGCTGTATAAACGTTTTCCTGAAATTCTTATTTTCTATAAATCAAGTTTTTCCCACCATGGGAAGATTTTATTATATATATATACATACATACATACATACATACACATGCATATATATATGAGTATGTAAAAGTACATATTACATATGTATTACATAAATATCACATTTGATATATGCCCATATACGAACAAGAATATATTATTTATATGCTAATGACATGACAATATTACTTCGATGCTACATGAACCCAGAGATAGACAACACAGCCCTCAAACTTACCTTCACTTGTTGGCTGACAAAGTTTATGGAAAAGGCCTTTTACAAGGAAACTGACAAACACAAGATTAGAAGGCTCGTGGTAATGTAAATGTGAGACAAGGCCAGCAAACCCTGTAGGATTACCTTCTTGATCTATATATCCCTAAAGAACAAAAACAATGTGTTAGCTTGGCTCATTTCACAGAACTAAGAACAAGTCATGGTCAGTTTAAATTAATCTATCATATTAATAAGATGGTAACTATTAACTGGGACAACTTTAATAATTATATGAACTACAAGTAATGCTACTCATTGGGTGTTGTCTTCTAAAGACTACAGCAATGCGATGAGCTTGAAACCCCAAAAAGTAGGGCTGGAGAGATGCTCAGTGGTGAGGAACACTGTCTGCCCTTCCAGACAACCTCAACCCAGTTGTCTAGAACTCACATCGAGCTTCTTAGTTAGCTCCACCTCCAGATTCAGGCTTCTCACATACTCCTGTATCTACAGGCACACACACACACACACACACACACACACACTCACACAGAGACACACACACAGACACACACTCACACACTCACACACACATACACACTCACACTCACACAGAGACACACAGTCACACACTCACACACACACACTCACACACACAAACACACTTGGACACACACACTCACACACTCACACACACTCACTCACACACTCACACACACACTCACACACACACACACACACAAACTTTAAAAAAATAGATGTAAAAACTGAAAGGTCTGATACTTTAAAAAAATCTAGATAGCAGCAAATCTCTTACACACAAACAGAGGGAGGGAGGGAGAGCAAAAGGCAGGGTTGCTTTGTACCTCTTTCACCAGGAACTGCAAAGAATATAGGAAGTAAAGCTTTAACATGTCTGTGGCTCGGGGTTGCTTGAAGGATAACAATGAATGCTTCAGCACTGACAGTGCCTACAAAAAAAAGACAAACAAACAAACAAAAAAAGGCATTTTAATTTAACAACAGTGAGTGAATGAAAATTCTTTAAAGGAAAAAACATAGGCTAAGTTACACGTCAAACATACAAACACACAAGCATATATATCTTAAACAGAAGAATATACCTTCTTCTCAGCACTTGTTGGTACCATCTCCAAAACTGACCATACAATCAGTCACAAAACAGACCCCAACAGTTACAAGAAGGTTGAAATAATCCCATACATCCTATCAGATCACTGCGGACTATATACATACATACATACATACATACACACACACACACACACACACACACACACACACACACTTGGAAGCTGAACAACTCTGTACTCAATGATAACTTGGTCAAGGAAGAAATAAAGACTTTTTAGAATTTAATGAAAATAAAGGCACAATATACCCAAACTTATGGGACACAATGAAAGCAGTGCTAAGAGGAAAACTCATAGCTCTGAGTGCCTCCAAGAAGAAACTGGAGAGAGCATACATTAGCAGCTTAACAACATGTCTGAAAGTTCTAGAAAAAATACACTCAAGAGGAATAGACAGTAGGAAATAAACTCGGGGCCAAAATCAACCAAATAGAAACAAAGAACTACACAAAGAATCAAAAAACCAGGAGCTGGTTCTTTGAGAAAATCAACAAAATAAATAAACCCTTACCCAGACTAACCAGAGGGCACAGAGACAGTATCCAAATTAACAAAATCAGAAATGAAAAGGGAGATACAACAACAGAAACTGAGGAAATAAAAAAATCATCAGATCCTACTACAAAATTTATACTCAACAAAACTGGAAAATCTGGATAAAATGGACAATATTTTAGACAGATACCAAATACCAAAGTTGAATTAGGATAAGATAAACTATCTAAACAGTCCCATAATCCCTAAAGAAATAAAAGCAGTCATTAAAAGTCTCCCAAACAAAAAAGGCCCAGGACCAGACAGGTTTACTGCAGAATTCTATTAGACCTTCAAAGAAGACCTAATACCAATATACTTCAAACTATACCACAAAATAGAAAGAGAAAAAACACTACACAATGCATTGTATGAAGCCACAGTTATATTGATACCTAAAACACACAAAGACCCAACAAAAAAAGAGAACTTCAGACCAATTTCTCCTATGAACATCAATGCAAAAAAACTCAATAAAATTCTCACCAAATCTAAGAACACATCAAAATGGTCATTCACTAAGATCAAGTAGGCTTCACCCCAGAGATGCAGGGATAATTCAATATATGAAAATCTATCAACATAATCCGCTACATAAACACACACAAAGAAAAAAAAACAAATGATCATTTCATTAAATGCTGAAAAAGCATTTGACAGATTCAACATCCCTTCATGTTTAAAGCCTTGGAATGATGAGGAATTCAAGGCCCATACCTAAACATAGTAAAAGCAATATACAGCAAACCAGTAGCCAACATCAAACTAAATGGAGAGAAACTTGAAGCAATCCCACTAAAATCAGGGACTAGACAAGACTGCCCACTCTTTCCCTATCTATTCAATATAGTACTTGAAGTTCTAAAAGGAGGTCAAAGGGAAACAAATTGGAAAGGAAGAAGTGAAAACATCACTATTTTCAGATGATATGATAGTATACTTAAGTGACCCAAAAAAATCCACCAAAGAACTACTAAAACTGATAAACAACTTCAGCAAAGTGGCTGTATATAAAATTAACTCAAATAAATTGACAAATGGGGCCTCATAAAATTACAAAGTTTCTGTAAGGCAAAGGACACTGTCAAAAGGACAAAACGGCAACCAACAAATTGGGAAAAAATCTTTACCAACCCTGATAGAGGGCTAATATACAAAATATACAAAGAACTCAAAAAGTTAAACTCCAGAGAACCAAATAAACCTATTAAAAATTGGGGAACAGAAGCACGCCTGTAATCCCAGAACTTGGGAGGCAGAGGCAGGTGGTCTGGTCTTCAGAGTGAGTTCCAGGACAGCTGGAGCTACACAGAGAAACCCTGTCTCGAAAAAAAAAAATGGGGAGCAGAACTAAACAGAAGTCTCAGCTGAGGAAACTCAAAGGGCTGAGAAGCACCTAAAGAAATGTTCAACATCCTTAGTCATCAGGGAAATCAAATCAAAATGACCCTGAGATTCCACCTCACACCAGTGAGGCTAAGACCAAAAACTCAGGTGATAGCAGGTGCTGGTGAGGATGTGGAGAAAGAGGAACACTCTTCCATTGCTGATGAGATTGCAAGCTGGTACAAGCACTCTGGAAATCAGTTTGGTGGTTCCTCAGAAATTTGGACATATTACTACCTAAGGACCCACCTATGCCACTCCTGGGCATATACCCAGAAGATGCTCCAACATGTAATAAGGACACATGCTCCACTATGTTCATAGCAGCCTTATTTAAAATAGCCAGAAGCTGGAAAGATTCCAAATTCCCTCAACAGAGGAATGGATACAGAAAATGTGGTACATTTATACAATGGAATACTACTCAGCTATTAAAAACAATGACTTCATGAAATTTGCAGGCAAATGGATGGAACTAGAAAATATCATCCTGAGTGAGGTAACCCAGTCACAAAAGAATGCACATGGTATGCACTCACTAATAAGTGGATATTAGCCCAAAAGTTCAGATTACCCAACATACACTTCACAGACCATATGAAGCTCAAGAAGAAGGAAGACCGAAGTGTGAATGCTTCAGTGCTTCTTAGAAGGGGCAACAAAATTTTCACAGGAGGAAATATGGAGATAAAGTGTGGAGCAGAGACTTAAGGAATAGTCATCCAGAGACCGCCCCACCTAGGGATCCATCCCATATACAGTCGCCAACCGACATTATTGTGGATGCTGGGAAGTACTTGCTGATGGAAACCTGATATGGCTGTCTCCTGAGAGGCTCTGCCAGAGCCTGTAAAATACAGAGGAGGGTGCTTGCAGCCAGACCATCAGACTGAGTGTGGGGTCCCCAGTGAAGGAATTGTAGAAGGGACTGAAGGAGCTGAGGGGGTTTGCAGCCCTATGGAGGAAGTAACAGTATCAAATGGCCAAACCCACAGGAGCTCTCTTGGACTGGCCCACCAACCAAAGCATACACATGGGACCCATGGCTCTGGCCACATATGTGGCAGAGGATGGCCTTGTTAGACATCAGTGGGAGGAGAGAGTCTTGGGCCTGAGGTGGGGGGTTGATCCCCCAGTACAGGTGAATGCCAGGGAGGGAAGGCAGGAGTGGGTGGGTGGGGGGAATACCCTCATAGCAGCAGGGGGAGAGAGGATTGGATAGGGGGATTCCAGACAGGAGATCTGAAAAGGAGATAACATTTAAAATGTAAATAAAGAAAATATCCAATAAAAGAAAAAATAATAATAATAAAAGAAAAGAAAACAAAAACAACAACAAAAAAAAAAAAAAAAAAAAAAGCTGCCTAGCAAGAGAAAACCAAAGCAGCTGAGTAGTCATGTTTAAATAATTTTTCAGAAAGTAGAGCTTAGGGGAAATAATTTGAAACAAGAAAAAAAAAACAAAAGATTCATATTACTATGTAGGGCAGGGGAAAAAAAAAAACAAGCAAATTAACTGCTTGAGGACCGAGATTTCCCGATTGTCCCAGCTCAGAGATGGAACAAGTGTTCTCTAGGAAACACCCAGTCCTAAGAGCTGAGCACGAGTCACAGCAGCACAATGCATGCTTTTTCTCACTGAGCCTCTGGATTTAAACATGTATGTGTGTGAAGGTTGAAGAGAGTGTTTGTGATGGGGAAGGAGACCAGTGGTAGGAGACCGAGAAATGCATCAGAGAAATGGAGAGGGTATGTGGTCATAGCATATGGCGCACGATCAGGAAACACCATGATGAAGGAACAGGCAGTTCAAAAGCACAGTCTGAGGAGTTGACGCCCACACTGAAAAGTGGGCACAAGTCAGCAGAGGCTTCGTACCGGGCTTCTCAAACAGGCCAGGTGCAGACAGTGACCCTTCCTAATTACGTGTCTGAAAAATAACAAGGGGTGAGAGAGACATAGCTCAGCAGGTCGAGGGGCTTGTGTAGGAGCCTGGAGATGAGAGTTTGATCCCTTGAATCCATGTAAAAGTTGCCTTCCGAACTCCACACGTGTTCTCTGACACCTGCATGACAGTTACATGTACACAAACAATCACACCTACACTACAAGAATAAGTAAAATAAAATATTTTTATTTTATAAGTAAATGAGTGAAATAAAATATTTTATAATATTAAATTGTTACTAAATTAATGATAAGTCTTATTAGATGGACTTAAGAACTGAAAAACAGGCCAATACAGTGACTCAGTGCGTGAAGGCACTTGTCACTGGGATGTACAACCAGAGTTAGACATCCAGGACCAAAGACCTAGGACCAGGACAGACGGAAGAAGGAGGGAAGCAGGCTTCTTCCTGAAAACTGTCCTCTGCTTGTTCTCTGGCCTGCCACGAGTGCCATGGAAATCACACACACACACACACACACACACACACACACACACACACACGATGGTGGAAGAAGGGAGGGAGAGAGGGAGGGGAAAAGAGAGAAGACATTTTTTAAAAAAGAAAAATGAAGAAACGTCCCCAAAACAATGTTTTGCAAAACCAGCAGACCCTTTAGGAATATCCAGGAATTCTCAGCTCCCTAAGCAGTTTCTGATTAAACTGGTTATAATAATTCATACACAGAATTGGGAAGAACAGGTAGGTCCTGCTGTGTCTGAATGTGATCCCTAGGTCATGCTGAAATCTACTCTCCATGCTGGCTATCATATTGAGGCCTGGGACTTGAAGAAGTGAATAGAAATCAGAGGGAGTTCTAAGACTAGAGGGTTCCCATGTTGGAAAATCATGATTTTACAAGAGTATTGAAATGGGGACAGGGGGCGGGGGGGGGTGGCGAGAACAAACAGGCCTGCATGCTTCCTGTTTAGCATGTGATGTTTTGTGACTTGGGACACTTCAAACAAAATGGATTTCAGTAAATGCCACCCTTCGGCATCAAACCTCTGGAATCATGAACCCAAACAGACCTCTTCACAATTCTCTCCACCTCTGGTATTATGTTACAGCAGAGAGAAAATAAACACAAGTCCTTTAGCATCAGTGCCTTGTACCTAAAGTGGAAATCAAATCATCTAATTGAGAGTTTCTGATTCATGGTCTCAGACTCTTGTTATATAACCCTAAAGCATCAAGACAATGTTCTGATTATATTTTGATATCCACTGCCTTATAAAATGAGCAATCATACCTTGGGAAAAAATGTCTGCAAAACAAGAATAACAAAACAATCATGTGACCATTAGGTAGAACCAGGCATGAGACCTTCTTGTTTTGTTTTGTTTTCCAGTTTTCTATATTTTCTAAACACTCTTAATGAATTTGGATTTTTGTCTTACGGGAAAAAAAAAAACCTGTTACTTTACAATTATAAAAAAATCATTCTTGGGTCTGAATGGTAGAAACAGATTATAGCTAGAGTCCATTGATACAACGTAATGGTTACCGATCATACTTGAAGAGACTGATTATGAGCAAACAGGTGTACCCACCCAGTCATAAACTTTGTCTGATCATGGAAACAAACACAATGTGTCACTCTGTTCCTCTCTCTCTCCTCCCCTCTCCAGAGAACACCGAAGGTGTGGCAGGCTAAAGAAAAGCACAGCCGAGCTGATTTCAGCCAGGCCGGCAGGGGAGACCGAGGCCCAAGCAGGGGACAGCACCTTTGCCTTGCCGTCCTCTAGGTCATCTGCCTTGGTAGCCAGCAACATGAGTCTCAGGATGAGTGAGATACTGAGGGGAAACTGTCCTCTCAGCTCAGGAACTTTGGATTTTATGAGTTTTCCTATTTTGGGCAGTGGAATATCAAAGAAGTAGACATCACCCAGCAGGTCTTGCCCTCGTCTTCCGGCTCGACCAGACATCTGGAAATATAGCAGAATCATGCTGTGAGAATCTCCTAAGTGGGCGTAAAGAGATTAAGCTTCTTTTATTTTTGAGCAAGTATGCTGAATATAGAGGTTAACTAATGATTAACCTATTTTAAATCTGAGAAATTGACCACCCCTGAAGCAGTGCTATTTTAAATAATAGATCTATCATCCCATGCATCATTAATCAAACCACATATCTGTATAATGCTGTACAAAAATACACATATTTATAATATTGTATATCTAACATTATGGTTATATACTGTATAAGATATATAATTGCCACTTCCTGGCAATTACTTGATACAATATTCTATCTAGGATATATAATATATGCTACAACATATAACAGTATATGATAATGTATTGTTAATAATAATCATACATGTTATTTATAATTTGAATGTAAGGGGATATATTCTAAATATGAGGTGGCCTGCAGAAATATTGATGGAACATTTCTGAGAAGGTAAACTATATGCAGACAAACTTTGCTGTTTGTCTGCATATAGTTTACAGAAGAGAACAAGGAGAACCCAAAGTAAGCAAAATGCTTTTAATATTCAAGGTCAAGACTTTATAGTAAAAGTAAATGTGTGGGAAGCTGAGGAAGCCCTGAGGGGAATGAACAAAGCCCTATATGAATGTAGAGCATTGATGTGGGTCCAGATATGTCGAAGACTCAATGCCTCAGCCCCATGGGAATGGCAAAGCTCCTTTATTCCACAAGAGGGACTGAAAGTCGTTCCTCTTTATGTTTGGATGTTGATAGTGTGTTCAAAAACATTCTCCTGCAGCTTTTCTCCTTCCAGATAGTTATACCTGTAGACTGCTGTCCTAAAGAGACTGCTCCTAAGGGGATCAGTTAAGCCTGCCTCCTTGTTCAGCTACATGTAGTAACTCTTATTTCCCTGTTCAACTGTATATAATAAACACACTGTGCTTCCAAGTCGCATAGTTTCACCTTTAGAAAGACAAGTCTACGTGATCCCAGCTCTTCTGTATGTCTGTGTATCTGACCTTCGTTACTACCTTGCTGCCCTAGTTAGGTCAGTCCCTAGGGCTGGGCACAGTGTGGCAATAATGGGTATACAGCCTGCAGAGCAACCAGGGAGTGTGGGAACAGAGTGTGTATCAAGAGTCCAGAAAAGGATTAAAGATGGAGCTAGACTAGAAAAGCCATGCTCAGTTGTTGTGAAAGTTAGTGTTTCCCAATCGTCTTTTACAAATCACTCTATTTAGTTTGGGTGACGGTTGCGGGGTAGAGATGGTCACCCACATTCTGCAGACGGGAGAGGCGATTCGATACTATATCCAAGATCACACACATCTTAGCACTGCACACATCATCTCACAGCCCTGTGCTTCCTCTACACCAGCCGCCTACAGCACTCTGCCAGAAACTGCAGCACGTTAGGAAGTTAGTAACAACGTACTTTTTTTTTTTTTGCTATTTCATAGCTATACAATATTAACATATTGAGTAAGTTAATATATAGTATCATACCTGTCTGTAATTTAAAGCATCCAGGTAGACTGAGTTTTGAGCAAAAACCACAGATTTACAGGGCATGTTGATTCCCAGAGCGAGTGTTCCGGTAGCTGTCACAACCTAAAAAGGAACAAAACAGGGGCCCTCACACTGGCAATGTGGTAGAATGCAAGTATTTCCATGTGATTGATCAAAACTGTATTAAGATACCAATTAAATTACAGTGGGAAAACTAGGACACATATGTTACACACATCGTGTTTGTGTAAACACAAACAGCACATTCTCTGAGTCCATTATAATACTAGTTGCTTTGCGAGAAATATATATTTAATTATACTTAATATATATCAATATACATAAATACATATACAAATATATACATGTATAAACACATATACATACACACACCCATACACACACACACACGCACACACATTTTATATATATATATATATATATATACCTTAATTGTGTGGCACAAATGTCACAGAAAAAGTTTTGGGTCACATCTAAAATAATTATCTTTTCCCATCCCCATCTACCTCTCTGTATTAATACCTCAGTGTCCCTCAATATTGTCGCAGTTTTGTTTACCTTTCAAATATAGAATGCAAGCATTATTCACAGTTGTATCTCTAGAGTCACAAAGAATATCTGGCATGGGATAAGTACTGTAGGAAACATTGTAAGTAAATATGAGAAGAGAAATTTCTCTGTGAGAAGGCAGTACATCTCTTATAAGTCTACTTCCTGGCAAGTATTTGATCTACCAAAGTTCATTGAGAAATGATATAAAAATAAAGTACCTTATTTTTTTCTGCCATAAAATTGTGTGATCACTAATAAGAAGACAAGAATGTGAAGTTCATTCATATCATCTAACTTCTTGCTCATTTTTTTTCCTGATGTAGTTAAGATATGCTGACTTGTGTCTATCTCTTTATACTGGTGGGCTGCTGTTTGTGCTTTTTCCTGATGATGCTTCAGGGTATAAATTAATGTTTTCTACTTGTTTTGTAACTGAGGCTCATGGCAGAATTTTCCCCTAATTAATTGAATAATAAAGAGGAAAAGAAGCCAATCACTGGGCGAGGAGAAGGAGGACCTTTCAGTCTGAGAGAGGAAGAAGGAACACAAGGAGATAAGAACTTTTTTGGATGGTGAGGTGCGAGAGATAGGAGACACCATGTAGACCAGGCACTGTTAGATCTGGTGATGGAATCCACCAGATCCGCCACCAGAAGATTTCTAACATAGAATAGTTGATGAGATTAGGATGATAGATTCCATGATCAGCAGTTGTGTTATATGCTGATTCTAAACTAAGATTGTCTGGTGTTTTCCATTTCATGGCACTCAACTGAGCCCTAGGGGAAAGGTAACTGCATGGGTTGGCAAGCGGGCACCCACAGCTAGTTGCAGAAATTTGGGAGTGTGCCAGCATTGACAAGGGGGAACATGAGGTCTGAGGCTACATACCGGGCTAGAACAGACCAAGACTGGTCTGTTTCCAGCTGGTACCAAGCCAGCAATAGCATAGTTTGTTTTTTAATAATTACACACAACAGAGTCTTAGACATATGCCAAAATAAAACATGTTACTTATTAAATGTTTTTTCAAATCCCCTTAACAAGCACAAACATTGAAAGAGTGGAAGCTTTACATATAGAAAAGGAGCAGCCTTCTGCACCTCCTGAAAATGTGCTAACAAAGCTATCGTATTTCCCTAAATCTGTTTGGTTATTCATCGCTTTATTAGTGACTGAGAAATTACTGACCAATCCTTTTGTAGCCTCTTTCTGTCTTCCTCCCTCTTCTTTCCACCCTTCCCTTCATTTACTCTATGGCACACAAAAGTTAAAGTGGATAATTTTTAGTCATCAGGGTCAATGGTGAAATCTTAGTCCAGATTCAGATTAAGTTAGTAATGATCCAAGTGTCTGGATCACTGTCATGAGCCTTCCTAGGATGTATTAGACAAAAGGTGACAGGGATGTGGACTCAAAGTTATTCATGGTGGTCTTCCTCTTGTTCCCCATCAGTACCAGGAAAAGCAACAGTAGCTCCTGACGCATCTACAAGCTCTGCTGAGATAAACGAAGCACGAGCAGGCAGATACCCAAGCTCTTCTTTCAGCTACAGTGGAAAACGATCTGCCCCGAACTTGAATATAAATCCCCTCCAAAGCTTGGAGAGAACATCTGTAGCAACACCACATCAACCAACTTTCCGTATGAAAACTAAAAAGTAGGACACACCCCTGAGACCAGCAGGGGGATACTTCCTCGATTAAATGACACGGGGCATACGGAAACGCAGGAAACATTCAGGAAGCCAAATCTACAGCCCAAGAGACATAGCTACATGAGAAAAAAAAATAAAGGAGTGGCTTTATAAATGTTCACATTCTCAACTCTTACAATGAAAAATCAACCCACCCTGATGAATCCTTTTCTGAAGAGAATTTCGACCAGCTGCTTTTCTTTGGCACTCATGGATCTGTGATGGTAGCCAATGCCCCTCCTTGCCAGCCTCTTCAGTGTGTCACCTTTCCGTTCGTTTTTCACCCGCCTAAACACCATCTGCAATGACTAAAAGAAACCAAAGATTTAGAGCACTGCTTATCAGATTCTAAAGCAATCCAGTGTTTAATGGAAAGAGTAGACACATTACTTAATCATTTGCCCAAATGATGTCACCATTAGGTCTTTCTTCTATACAACAATGACGACATCTTATGGCAACAACAGTCACCATAAGAAAAATCTTCCCTTCCCCTTGGCATGGACCAACCCAGGTTCACCTCAGTTTCTGAGACTGAAGATCTGCCAAAGTAGTAGAGCAAAGCTCCAAGGGTATAAGTGGGCCCCACTCTCATCTGAACAAGATCAAGTTACTGTGGAATTTTTCTAAAGGCTCCCCCAGAAAGCAAAGCAAAATCTTTATAGTGTAAGGTCACAAGATAGCTACTTCCCATTGAAAATGACATACTGATGACCTTTTTAAATAACCATGACTCAGGCACCAATCCCTGACACTATTAATGGTACTTTGTTATGCTTGCAGACAGACAGCTAGCATAGTGGATCTCTGAGAGGGTCCACCCAGCAGCTGACTCTGACAGACAGAGTGTCATAGCCAAACAGTAGTTAGAGCTTAGGGACTCTTATGGAAGAATAGGAGGATGATTGCAGGCCCCAGAAGGGACAGAGGTACCACAGAAAGACCAACAGAGTCAACTGACCAGGACCCTTGATGTGCTCAGAGTCTGAACCACCAACCAAAAATATACATGTGCTAGTCCTAGGCCTCTGTACACATATGTAGCAGATATGCAGGTTGGTCTTCATGTGGGTCCTGAAAATGTGGGGTTGGGAGGGTGATCTCAAATTCTGTTGGCTGTACATGGAATGTTTTTCTTTCTAGACTTCATTGTTTGGCCTCAGTGGGAGAGGATGCGCCTAGGATCCAAGATATTTGATGTGCCAGGGTAGGGGGATACCCATGAGGACCCCCAACTGCTCAGAGGAGAGGGAAAGGGGAAAGGATTGTGGGAGAGGAGATGGGGAGGTGTGGGGAGTGGGATGTAAAGTGAATAAATAAATAAATAAATTAAAAAAATACCCATGCCCTACGGAGGAAATCCAGTTGTGTCCAGTGTTATAATATATATAAAGATCAATACTCAGAGAGAAGGGAGAAGCTTAAGCCTCCACAAATAAAAGGCGAGTACTTAGCTATTTTGATTATATAGCTCCTTGTAAGACAGAATGTCAAGGATTGATTAAAACAATAGTGTACATAGTTGGTCATGAAAACAGATTATGAAGGTGACTTAAAAAGATTCATGATACAAGCCGGGTATGGTGGTGCACTCCTGTAGTCCCAGCACTTGGGAGGCAGAGGCAGGTGGATTTCTGAGTTCGAGGCCAACCTGGTCTACAGAGTGAGTTCCAGGACAGCCAGGACTACACAGAGAAACCCTGTCTCGGAAAAAAAAAAAAAAAAAGAACAAACAAAAAGATTCATGATACAATGAACATAGGTAAATGTGTGTGTGTGCATGTATGTAAGTGTGTGTGTATGCATGCTCGCATATGTGTGTGCATAAGTGTGAGTGTGTGTGTTATGTGCATGTGTGTAGGTGTGTGTATATGTTCATGGGTATGTGTGTTCACGTGTGTATGCATGTGTTTATATGTATGTGCACATGTGTGTATGTGTGTGTGCATGTGTGTGTATGTGTGGTATGTGTATGTGTGCACATTAAGTGTATGTATGTGTATGTGTGCATCTTTGTGTGTTTACACAAGTGTGTGTGCATGTGTATGTGCGTGTGTGTGTGTGTGTGTGTGTGTGTGTGTATGTGAAGTGTGTGTGTGTGAAGTGTGTGTGTGTGTATGGCATTGCTTTTATTCAAACTGGTTGTATTGTCATGTATGTCATTTATAAACAATAGCTCAAAGGGCAAAAAGTCTAAAGATGATTGGGCAAACTAATTTTAGATATCTTAGTGACACTTTGATGAAAACTTTTAGCTGAAATATAGAAAGACTCTAATTTTAAGAAATGCTGTCAGGATCTAGATATATTGTTCTACACTGACCCAATGGGGTATATGACACTGAAGTCTAGAATTCTGACTACAATATACAGACTTTTACACATGACATAAAACAAAAATGGACATGGTTTGGAACCCAAGATTGTGTCAACAAGACAAAATCAACCTACAAATTCTAAACCTAATCTTCTTGAATATAGATTACAAGGTCCTTTAGGGCTGTATGTTGCAAAATGGACTGTCTGCTACATTTCCAGCTCACAAGGACTTCCTGTCAAGATTGCACGCAATGTGGCCAGCACTGCCTGCCTAGAGAGGCTTCTCTGATGGCCAGTACACTCTCCAGGAGCAGTGGTCCCTTCCAGGTACTCACCTCCTCATCTATTGCCTTCTGATCCGCATACGTGCAGTCCTTGGGGATCTCTAGATTCTTCTCCAGACTCTTCAGGAGGTGATCGTGTTCAGCTTCATACATAATGCTTTGCTCCAATCTTCTGCAAGATTTCTGGCCCTTTTCCTCTCTTTATAAAAATATAGTTTTAGGAAATCGATATTTTTTATACAACCACTACAGGAAGCCCAAAGTATACTAAGTCCTGCTTATTGACCAGAGTCACTGTTTCATGCATTTATATTATCATGACTCAGTGCCCTGCCCACAATGCGCTTGCTTGTCAGCCTCTGGAGATCATCCCTCCATAATGGATCCCTCAAGATAAATCCATTATGAATGTGATTTTTTCCTCCAATCATTCCCTTTCCCCAGATGACCCTTCCCTCATCCTGCTAACATGATAATCGTTTTCTCTTCTTCAACCTTTCTGACTCTCAAGGTGGAGGTAATGTGTTCTTTCCAGTCTGCTTTGCCAGCCTGGGCCATTCTCCTGCCTCCTCGAGGTGGACACTGGAGCTGCTCTACGTGTTCACTAAAGGTGCTTAGATGTACTCTCCTCTAGAGAATTAGACTCAGTTGATGAAAGCTCTTCTGAGAGATTATCTGCCGAGAAGCATAACAATCAGCTGGGATGGAATGGGACCAAGTTCAGGCTTTCAGCAGAAGCCACATCTTAACTGTGCTTCCCTGTCTCCCTCCCGTTCTTCCTCATGACTTCTGATGAGCACGGCCCTTCACCAAGGCATGTACAGCCCTTCTCAGCATGTGCTACGAGGAAATCAAACCTAGGACACACCTCCATGAACCTGGCCAAGACCCTTAAGTAATCCTATTTCCCAGGACCCCTGAATGCACCAGGCGTTTACATTCACCAGGGTCAAGTACACTTCCTTCGCAATCTTTGTCTCTTAAATATGAAAATAAAACATTTCTGTACATAAGAAGATAAGGTTACTTATATTCTACCATAGAGTGACATATATTATACATCCAGAATACATAACCTCCAGCCATCACTAAACATTGAGGGAAACGGCATGACTATTTAAGGGTCCAGATCTATGTTTTCAAAACATCTGCTAAAGTACTTACAGAGAATCGTAGGTTATTGTCTAACTCTATTTTAAAGTATTAAATAAAATAACTGTTAATAAAAATTGTTAAAGTAGCCAAAATATTGTTCCAGCTCAACAAACATGAGCCTGAAAGAGGGAACTCTTGGTGTGCATGTTTCTTTAGGAGTTCCCCCTGTTTCAGACATGGATGCAGATAGAGAAGAATCACAATGCTACTTTCCAACGCATAGGGTGTGAATCAATGCCGCGGACGGCAAACCCACTAGGGTTCGGGACTCGCGGGAGGACCCCTTTGTTGGATAGGTGCGGAGCGGAGACGAGATGGCGAACAGAGAGACACACGAGAGAGAATGTGATCAAACTGTTGCAATTTTTACTCAGCAAGCATCAGACTTTTAAAGACATCAGGTTACATAAGATATTTGGTTACAGAAACTGTTTAAGCTATCTTAAGGTCAACAATTCTAAGAATTATCAAGCTAAAATTATCTTGCCCACGTCTTTCGACCATGGTTCAGCGGCTTCCTGGGCACCAGGTGTTGTTGGAGGTGGGAAGCCACATGTGAGCGTACTTTGTCTCAGCCCTCTGCCAAGGACCTTGAATTCACCAAAGCCAATATTTTATCAGCTCAGAATAGAGTTCTACACATTGTTCCTCAGTATAACAAATACATGGATAGTTTGGATCCCACCCTCGAGGGCACTTGTCTTTCATACCTTTACCCTTGTAAAAGTAGTCCCACACCTTTTGTCTGATCCTCTGTCTGTGTGTTTCAGGTAGGACGCACCATGGTGGGCGAGATCGCTTGATTCTCTCATACCATGGTAGTGAGTAATATCTAGTTCGCCTACCGTTAATTGTAACCCATCTCTCTAAATTTATATCATATTCTCCAGTGTAGGGGAGGGGTGCATCTGTTGGCCTGAAATGATAAGGACCCCGATAAGTGCCAGGTTCCCACCACCTGCTGCCAAGTTTTACTTTTACAGTTCTGTTTGTTTTCTTAACTTCAAACCCTAAAGCTGTCAAATCTCGCACCTGTTGGTCTAGACTTCTAATAATTCTATATTTGCTATTCTCTAGTTCTAAATTAGATTTCTGTGATCTATTTAAGGCTTCCCTAAAATTAGGAGAATCATAGGCAAGAAGGGGGAGTGATCTATTTAAGGCCTTTCTAAAATTAAGAGGATCATAAGCTAAAAGGGGAATCAATATAGTAATGGAATCATTTACTTTATAACTGTAATATTTTGCTAGCTGCTTAGTTTTTAGTTCCACTTCCTCCATCAACCCTCCGAGCTGGCCTGACTGCAGAGAGGAAGTGGGCAGAGAAGCTGTCCTATCTGACTGATAGCGATCAGTAAAGGAAGCACTATGGTTAAGGGTAGAGTTCGTGCTGACAAGCTCGTTCTCAGAACTAGTATTTGGGGTAGAGGTAATTAACCACAAGCCCAGAATGAGTTTTCCCATCATCCAAACACCGCATATTCCTATAATTAATCCAAAGCAAAGCAGCGGCTTAATCATGCATCTTCTTGGAGTCCACCGCCTGCTTGCAGGGGGCTTAACCTCGTGAGGTACGAACCCCTGAATTGGCTCCCAGTCTGGCATGTCAGCCAAGGAGCGCAATTGTCTCTGCTGCAGGTGCGGCAAATCAAGGTCTACTCATCCTCAGTACAGGGAGAGTGTTGGAGACACCAAACGCCTTTCACGCTGACAGCTTGAGTTGCTGGTCACTCACCCACCCTGACACATGGCTCCTGAAGCCCCGAAGCCGTGCTATCTTAAAAAGGATCATTTACCAAGAAATCTTACACTTCCTGCATATACTCTCCTTGGGGTTCACTACTTAGAATAAACAACACTGCTCAGGAACCTGTGAAACATGTACAGGCATTATGCATGAAAGGGTCCACAGCGAATTCTAGCTTGCTCTAGAATTTGGAATATTTCAATCAGAGATGCTCTAAAACGTTTGTTTCAACTTCAAAGTGAATCCGAATTCCTCACTTGAAAATCTCTCCAGAGCTGCCGAGGCACTGGCTTTCACAGCACCTGAAGGTGCTCTACAGGCTGCCAAAG
Source organism: Apodemus agrarius (assembly GCA_964023405.1). Lineage (NCBI taxonomy): Eukaryota > Metazoa > Chordata > Mammalia > Rodentia > Muridae > Apodemus > Apodemus agrarius. The sequence goes on along the minus strand of OZ030023.1, from coordinate 54,462,372 downwards.
GAAATCAGTCTGGTGGTTCCTCAGAAAACTGGACACGATACTTCCGGAGGACCCAGCCATACCACTCCTGGGCATATAACCAGAAGATTCCCCAGCATGCAATAAAGACACATGCTCCACTATGTTCATAGCAGCCATATTTATAATAGCCAGGAGCTGGAAAGAACCCATATGTCCCTCAACGGAGGAATGGATACAAAAAAATGTGGTATATATACACAATGGAGTACTATTCAGCCAGTAGAAACAATGAATTCATAAAATTCTTAGAGAAATGGATGGAGCTGGAGAACATCATTCTAAGTGAGGTAACCCAGTCTCAAAAGAATACACATGGTATGCACTCACTGATAAGTGGATATTAGCCTAGAATCTTGGGACACCAAAGACACAATTCACATACCAAATGATGTCTGACAAGAAGAAAGGAGTGGACCCTGGTGCTGGAAAGGATCAAAGCATCAGTGTAGGGGAATACCAGAACAGGGAAGTGGAAAGGGGTGGATGAGGGAGCAAGGGGAGGGAAAAGGGCATATGGGACCTTTGGGGGGGTAGGGAACCAGAAAAGGGGAAATGAAATGTAAATATAGAATATATCCAATAAAAAAATGAAAAAAATAAAACAAAAAAACAAGGGAACAAAATAATGAGAGCCTTGCCCAGCTGGAAAGCCTACAAATGACAACAGCAGCATAGCAACATGTCCCTAGTGGTGCAGCAGTGGCTCTTAACTTTATGGGATAATTAGCATCAACTCATTAGACTTAAGGCCATTCTCAACATTGGGGAGATTCATAGCTGCTTCTGTAAACCTAGCAAATGTGGCTGATGAAATAAATAATAGGTCAGGGAGGAGAAAAGACTGCTGCCGAATTTCTAATCCAGTTTAACTAACCACCAACCCGCCTTTGAAATTCTTATTCTTATATACACAGATAAGTATAGCTTTCAACCTCACCAAAGAAGCTGCTTCTTGTATCTGAAATAAATTTATACATAAAACAAAGTTTGATTGGTGTGAAGAGACACCATGACCGTGGCATCATTTTTATTTTTGTCTCTTTGTCTTTTTAGAGGCAGGACTTCTCTGTGCAACAGCCATGGCTATCCTGGATCTCATTATGAAGACCAGGCTGGCCTTGAACCCACAGAGATCAGCCTGCCTCTACCTCTACCTCTGCCTCCTGAATGCTGGGATTAAAGGCACATGCCACTACTGACCAACCGAAACAAAGTTTTATCAAGTAAAAATTTCTAAATAGAGTGTCACATGAGCACACAGAGCTTCAGATTTTGAACAATTTTGGATTTTGGATTTTTTTTTCAGATAAGAGATGCTCAGTATGGGTATTTTGAAAAATACAGAATAAATTTATCTCCTAACTAAACAAAGGAGGACATACAAGAACGTATAAATCTAAGCTGAGGAATTGGTACAAGACTCGGAAGATAGATCACGAATTTATGAGTATATACTTTGGAGGCAGCAAGGGTGAAGGTACTGAAGAAAACAGCTAGTGGAGCTCGTGAAAAGAAAGAGGTGGGAGAATGACCGAAGGGAAAAGAGTCATAAATATCCTAAAAAGAAGCTACAGAAAATGAGTAGGAAAAGGAAAAACACAAAGAAAACATATTGGATGACAAACAGTAGAAGTTTGCCTCCATCCGCTCGGTAACAGAAAAAGAATGCCTAGCACACCAGGAAATCTAACCACGTTCCAAGTTTATAAGCTCATATCAGTTAGGTAGGAGAGGAGTGAGGCTGGAGACTCTAGAGTTGATAAAGACCTGGGAAAACTATGAGTTTTCAACCCACACAATCACTAAAGGAGGAGAGGAACAAAAAGAGATTGTTGTTGTTGTTGTTGTTTCTCTAGAGTTGGCAGAACTACACACTGAGAGCAATGAGCTTCCAAGTGTGAACTTGGGATTGTAATCCAGTCCCAAACACACTCTATGGCTCACACTGCAATAGTACATCATGAACCAAGACAGAGTTCCTGGACAACGTGGGAAGGACATGTCAAGTTCTGCAATACACAAAGACTGATAGAATCTGGACCTGCTTCTAACAATCATAAATTCAAATGATCTATGCAGCCAAGGAATACATAATGATCGTCACTTGGCATTACCCAGTTCTCCCTCTGAAGTCTAAAAGAAAGAACAGTCCAAACAGTAATTAGAACTTCATTATAGAACATTTCAATGCATGCTTCCTACTAGGACATTTGGATTATACAAACCCATATGTGACCAATTTGCTTAGTGAAATACTTACATTATCTTTTGTTTCTCCAGAGATTTTTTAACTTTTCGAAGTTTGTTAGCCATGATGTGAGCCTCTTTATCAGCTTTGGGAGGTCTTTTCTCCTCCTGTTTTTCCTCCAGGAATTCACAAGCATTTTTAGCACAGTTTTCTACAGTATCTAACTTAAATCTGGAAGTAAATGAACATGTATTAAAAAATATCATAAGATTCGGGTCTCTCTGTTCTGGTTGTGTGCTACATTTCTTGTGGCTGTGAGCAAATGCCGGACAAGAAGCAATTACAGAAGTGTTTAAACTGAAAGGACACACACCTCCTTATACAGAGATAGGAGTAAACATGGTAGCAAAAGTAAGAAGTTACTAGTCACATTGTGTCTATAATCAAAAAGCAGCAGAGAAAAACAGAAAATAGGGCTGGGTATAAAACTTCTAGGCTTGACCCCAGTGACCCAGTATGGTAATTTGAATGAGAATGGCCCCCATCAGCTCATATATCTGAACACTTAATCTGCAGTTAGTGAAACTATTTTGGAAGGATTATGAGATGTAGCCTTGTTGGAGAAGGTATACCACTAGAGTCAGGTTTTAAGGTTTAAAAAGCCCATGCCATTCCCAATTAGCACTATCTACACCCTACTTTCTGATAAGGAGATGATTTCTCAGCTACTGCTAAAGTATGATGGCTACCTACCTTTTGCCACGCTGTTCACCACCACCAAGGACTATAACTCCTTGCAACTGTGAGTCTCACAGAACCCTTTTTTTTTTCTACAACTTGCCTTGGTCATAGTGTCTCTTCACAACAACAGAAGTAACTAAAGAACCCAGTAAGGCTTACAGATTTCAACAAATTTAATCTTCAGCCCATCATTTGATCTGTAGCTCTGAGCTGAGAAGTCTAATTGGTGACATCCCAGTCCATGCATAAGGTGGCATCTCTCCACAACCTTCCACACCTCTGCCAGCTAGCACCGACTGTCTAAACACATGCTGATGGAAAGCACTTCACATCCAAACCACAACAGTGAGATATTCCTCCAGGGCTTTTGAAGCCCACCTTTGTGAATTTTATTCTGAATTCTGGGTGGATCCCCATACTTCTAATTAACTTCTAAAGATGTGGAATTTAAGTTTTTCGAAGTTCTGTATTCCTATGATACTGTGGTGTAAGATTACTGACATTCTTCACAGGGCAGGCATGACCAGGCACAAAAGAAACAGTGATTTGTAAACAGAAGGGAAAATTGCCCATAAGCTTCCGCACACCCTCCTGAAAGATGAAAGATTTTTAGGCAACCAGAGAGTTGTTCTTTTGGCAAAGTAGAAAGATGTATAATTTCTCATTGTCACATAATCTAAAGGGCAGAAAGGCCCAGAGGTCACAGCTTTTACAATCCAGAGTGTCTCCTAGACCTGGCTTGTATGACCTTTGACGATGTGAATATTGAGGACTATAAAGCTGTAGGCTTCTTGGAACCCTGGAGCTTGGCCTAGTGACCTACTCTGGACCTTAATACCTTAGACTTCTCAGGTCCGAGCAACAAGCAGAGCTGGTTGAATTCTGTCTCCAGAGAAGTCAAAAACAAGCATCACCTTAAGTTTGCATCACATGAGTTTCACAATATCTGGAACGTAGAGCTTTGGATGACAAGCAGGCTGGGGGAAAATCATTTCATACACCACTCTGGCTAGGTGCCAAAAGCTGTGTCTGAAGTACCTATTGGAAAACACCGCTATACTCTATTTGAACAAATAACAGGTAGGAACTTTATAATAAAGTTTAAGCTTAAAGCTTGAGACGACATATTTTCTTTAAAAAGTAAAACTTTACAAAGTCAGTATTTTTTTTAAAAAAATTGTGAAATTGGACCAATTGCCACGCGCTTTTCTCTAATTCCAGCTAGTAGGGAGGCTAAGGCAGGAGGATCACCAGTTTAAGGCTAGCCTAATATACAGAATGGATTTTAAACTGGCCTGGGTATGTTGGTGAGGTCTTCTAAGAAAGGAAAAAATGTGCAAGGTTTCCCAGTCAGTGTCTCAAAAAATATAAAGAAAGAAAGAAAGAAAGAAAGAAAGAAAGAAAGAAAGAAAGAAAGGAAGGAAGGAAGGAAGGAAGGAAGAAAGAAAGAAAGAAAAAAATATAAATAAATAAATAAATAAATAAATAGTGACAGTCACTACAAGAAATAGCAATCAATGTTCCACGGCTACATCAAGTAACAAAATAATAAGAGAAGTAAGTATAGTATAGTTATTGCTCTCAGGTGCAATTCTAAGTGACTTGAATGTAAAACATCATTTGGTACACCAACAATTACAAGAAGCCAACTCTATTATTACTATACTACAGGAAAGAAATGGGGATATAAGGAGATTAAGGGGCCTTCCCATGAGTACACACAGCCTGTTTATAACAGAGTGTGTCTTCTAATCCATGTTTCTGACTATATGATGTGGAAGTTCCTGAGGAAGAATCTATCATACTTGGTTAGATGCAGTAATTTGCATCAGAATGTGACTCCTTTTTTAAAAATCTACATCACTTGAAAATAACTGTGCCTCCTAAATCTCTCTGAAGTACATATATTAAAAGTGACCTTGAAACTGCACATTAGCAATTAATATCTTATAGCACTGGCTTACATGTTCATGACTTTTTTTATTTTAGTCTCACCAAAATCCTATGTATGATCACATAGTCATTAAGTGGTTGTCAATCAATGACATAGCTAAAAGGAGGGAAAAGTAGAATTTATGCTTAGGTCTAGCCTTGAAATGCATGACCTTAAAAACATATCAATATTTCCAACCTCTGAACATGTTGTACACACTTTTATCCACTCGGGGTACAGAAAGTTGGGGCTATTACTATTAATGTGGTAAGTTAAGGCCTGGTCCCAGACCAATCTTTGACCTTTTTACGATCTAGTGCTAATAAAGGCAAAGGCTTACATTGCATTTAAGAAATGATTTTCAGTTTGTCTTACAGATAACCCATTATTCATTTAAAAGTTTCCAAGATGGAGCTCAACAAGTAGAATTTAGGCTATTATATTTTGTTAACATTACCCTTTTCAAATACCTTAGGAACTCACAGTTCAGAACATGCCACCCTTAAGCTGGAAAGCTAAGAAGTTGGGAACTAGAGACATCTGCACAAGCCTGACTTCCCAGCCATTTCTCCTCTCTGTTGACTCAATGGGATATATCCATTTACTGGGTCACAGATTTACAACTTGTTGTTCTGTTCAGTTCAGGGTTAAGTGTTTATTTATAATGCCATTGGGTCATCATTTCCTCATGAAGTTCCCACACCATAAACTATATATTCCAAATTAGTATATATGCTTTTCACATGTTTACCAACCTAATTCTCTCAAAAAAAACCAGGGGAAATATATACATGTTCATATGCATAAGAGTATATAAACAGTAAAGACATGTTTTCTCACTTCAACACTACAGTTAAGCTTGCAAACATGTCCAAGGCAGAGAATGGCTCTTGCTCTTAATATTCATAGCTGTGCTTGGAAATGGATAGATAAACTACATGAATTGTTCATACCACAGAAAGAGTTTTTCTCTTGTCCGACATACAAAAACAAAATGGATAATTTTGTGGCAATTAAATCTCATAGATAGATAGATAGATAGATAGATAGATAGATAGATCACCTAGGACCCTACATCTATTACCATCATTATTTGGAGTATCTATCACAAATTATGATCATTACTATATGTTTCAGCACATGTTAATAAGTATTATACTTTACAATCCTATAGTTTTATTTATTTGATGATCCCATGATGTTAGAGTAATTTACAGCTATCTATAGTATTGCTTCTTGCTACATAGCTAATAAGGTTACTCTACATACTTTTATCCACTAACTAAATTATAATATCACATTTTATAAGAACTGGATCCATTAAACTAGTATGTTCAATTTTAAACTATTACATTCTACATAACCTTAATTTGGGAAGATATCACTGGTTCTATGTCATATTTCTATTTATAATGAGTTTAAAAACCAAAATATTTTACAAATATATATATATATATATATATATATAGCATGTTATTAAAATTTAAATTCTGTGTGGAAAAGCAACATTAATGTATATGTTCAATGGGTTCTACAAAATTTCCAAGATCTGTATACAAAATTACTAGTAAGACCTAAAAGAAACAAAAATGATAGTTTATAGTAAAACAAAAATGAGAATCAAAACTAGTGAAGAAAAATTGAATAGGATATTAAAAATATTTTTAAGCATGTAGCTAAAACTGGGCAAAATGGTGGATGCCTATCTATAATCCCAACACGAAGGAAGCAGAGGCAGGAAGACAGCCCGGGGCACACACCAGATCCTGTCTCAAACAAACAGAAGGGGGAATGACAAAGAGTTGAACTAGAAAGTCACATGACTTTAAATAAGTCATAAGATCTTGACAAATGAATATGAATGAGCACTGGAGAATAATAAATACTGGATCACAGCAATAAAGTCTATATGACTTCCTCTGCCTTAAAGGAATGGTCTGACACAAATTACCTCACAAAGTTAAATAACTTACAAAAAGAAGAGTGCAGGCAACTTGTCCATTTCCCTTAGCTTCTCAACAAGACGTGGGAAGAAGTCCAGCATCCTCCCTGGGTGGTCATGGTAATCAGGATGCAGTTTCTTCAGCACCATCCTGGCCTGTGAGAGTGAACGGCAAACATTTGTACTAAATTCTTCCTGGCAGTGAAAGGCATGGGCAGTCTGACTCAAATACTTTCACCACTGTCATCCTTTAAAACACAACCCTATGAGAATGTGCCACGGGGCTACGGTAAGCACAGCAAGGATGCCTACACACCCCACCCTTGATATCGAACTCCCAGTGCACCTGTAAATGTCAGAGACAGCCGTGAACCCAGCAGAAAAAGGATGGCTCAGTCATCGGTGCTGTTACCATGGCAACAGGAGAAAGGAGCCCTCTCAGTGCTGCATAGAGACTAAGAGGTTTGGAGTGACAAGATAAGCAAAGGGGGGGGGATACATCTTAACTGCATGATGTTTCCAAATAAAATAAAAACAAATCAAGGTATGAGGTGGGAGGAGGGTAAATCACATGAGAAAAATAGAAGGATACCAGCAGTTCTCAACCTGTGGGTCACGACCCCTTTGGGGGTTGTATATTAGACAGTCTCATATCAGGTACTTACATTACAATTCACGACAGTAGCAAAATTACAGTTATGAACTAGCAACCACATAATTTTAGGGTTACAGATCAGCACAACCTAAGGTACCATATTAAAGGGTTGCAAAATTAGGAAGGTTATTCCCAAAAGATAAAAATCAGGAATCTTGCAATTTTTCTTGACAAAATAAGACTATACGTTTATTAGTTTAATCAAAATGAATGTGTAAGCACGTAGTAAGATGTGAGTACTTAAATAGTTCCTTACACTAAATTGTAAATCTATTTACAAACTAAATGTAAAACCATGGAGACTAAAACCCCAAGGACTGTTGCAAAACAGTGTCTTTAGATATGACAGGGGTATTGAACACATGACCTCACAGCCCCTGTGAATACCTGGGGGGAAAGCTCCCTACAGATTTCAGCCTGAATGAGGAAGGGCTCCCAAAGTCTCACGCTTGGCTGGAGAGCTGCTACCACGGGATGGAGCTGTAGGGGGGAAAATGGCAGTGTTCTTCATGAATAGGTGGCCCAGGGGATAACCCCACACCCAGGCACTCACCGGGGGCATTGACTGGGAGCTCACGATGTTAGAAGGAGAAAATGGTAGAAAGGATATGGGGGAAATCAGAGGGGGAGGATTCAGGGGTGGATCTGAAAACACATTACACATACGTACATGATATCCTCAAACAATAGTTTTTTTTTTTTTTAAAGGCAAAAAACTCCAAAACTAAAAACGAAAAGTAAAAATTTGTTTCAGCTACTTGAGTCATATCTCTATGCTGTTCCCCACGCCGCCCCCCCAAAATCAATAATTCCAAACACGAATTCTGTATTTTCCCTTGTCTGTTATCAAACCCATGAGGAACTGCTAGCCTCTTGCCTATGTGTTAGGAGACACTGAAGAGAAGAATTTTAAAAGTCAAATCTCTTTCTTTTTCTTTCCTTTTTTCTTTTTCTTTTCTTTTCTTTTTTCTTTCTTTCTTTCTTTTTTTTTGTTGTTGTTGTTGTTCTAGCTCAGAATCACTACACATCAAGTCAAGCTTAAAAGTCTGAGCTTAAAATTTAAAGTTGAAAACTGGAAAGGAAAGAAATGTTATTATTGATTGAATGATACAACTCAAGAAGACAATACAGAATGCTGTGCCCAAAATGTGTGAAATTACCTCCTCCTCGTTCCCATTTTTAACCCAATTTGTGAATTCTTCCTTTAAGCTCTCTTCATATTTTCTAGCATCCAGCTTTTTAATGACTATTTTATTCTTAAATTGAGTGAAGTTCTCTGGACATAGGTTCTGGTAAAGGAAGACCATAGAAATAATGTGAGAAAAACTAGAGATACTTTTCAATTATATTTTTCTTGACAGTTTGATAGGCTCTTATGGTTGGAGATGTTTAGACTTCCCCATGCCTTTGGGCATATGAAACTATGCAGGAACTCTCCAAAGGCAAGCAGGCAGAGCCAGCAGGCCTCTGAAGAAACAGACCTCAGCACACAGAAGAATGGACAGGAAACGAATCTGAGAGCTATGAGCCCAGTGGGAAAGGAGACCCAGATACCGCAGTGTCAGAAAAAGAAGGAACATTTTCAGGCATTGATATAAAACGCCATTTCTAGATCATTAAAGTGAGAAGATGGTTCCTTCTGGGAAATGTCTGCTAGTCTTTTATTTTATTATTGGTTGTTTTATTTATTTACATTTCAAATGTTGTCTCCCCTCTGCAACCCCCCATCCCATCTCCCCTCCCGCTTGCCTCTAAGAGGGTGCTCCCACCAAATGCAAGTGGTGACAGTGTTTCTGAACAGCAACTGTGGGTTCCACCAGAACAGCACAGAGTCCATGAAGATTCCTTACCTGGGCCTGGGGCCAGCTCCTCCAGACTTGGCACATAGTGTCATACAGCTGGATGCTTTCTCGGGGTGAAAAGGCGAGATCCGAAGGAAAGCCATACTTTTCAATCTACAATTAAAATAAAATCAAATGTATTAATGTTTTATCGATAGGGTATACACATTTACTAGAAATGGTTACTTTGCACGTGAAAAGGTGAAAAATTGGTGAAGACATTGCACATATTGTCTTTCTTGAAGGAATTTTTTTTAAATTATGTGTATGTGTGGGAGATTCTGTCCCCCCAGACAACAAAAGAGGGCCACAGATACCCTGTCTAAGCTCTTGTGAAACACCCAGTGTGGGTGCCGGGAAATGAAATCAGATCCTCTGTGGGGTCTTAACTGCAGAAACCTCTCTGTCCCCATTTCTCAGTGTTAGCCTTGTGTTCTCTTTTAAATTATCAGTTCAGAGTGGTTTGTTTTTTTTTCAGCTAAACTATAATGAAACAAAACCAAATCCAAGACTCCCCATAAGTTCTATAATATAAATCTTCTGTTTGGTCACAGGCTTGGGATTTCTTAAGTCATTAAAATATGTTCAGTTTCCCCGTTTCGAAATTAAAATAATTAGTTTTGTCTGTGTCACTAAATTATTGTGCAAAATAAACTAGAAAATAGACGTGAGTCTTAAGCAAATGTCTGGCATACTATTGGTGAATGATTCATCAATATGGCTTAATAACAAATTCATAGTTCATAACGTTCAAGGAATAACAATTCTGTGGCCCAAGGTGGGATTCAATCTAGTTGTTTACCGCTACAAACTGGCAAACTGCTAAAACCTGAACCACAGAGAAGGAAGAGAAGTGACACTCAGTCACTGTAACCCGTATAAGTTATTTTGCAAATGCAAGTGTCCCTACTCCCACGGGCCACCTTAACAATCAGTCCACACTGTGGAGCAAGAGATAGCAGTTCCTTCAAGTCTTCCCCGGAGCTGACAGCCCTCCAGACAGCTGCGCCTGGACGGCATGATAATCCACGGCAAAGGTCAAACGAGGCTGCGGTTTGCCAGAAACAAGACATATATGGCTGAAGGCAGCACCCTCCCCCGCCCCCCACGCTGGTGATCCCTTGCCTCTGCTGGGGTAAGGCCAGCTTCTTCGTACCCGCCCATCGCTGCCCTTTGGGAATCTCTGACTTAGCCATAAAGGAAACGGCTACTTTGAGGATTCTTGGTTTTTTAATGTTGTTAAAATTGTGCAAGTTTAGGGGCATTCTTAATTCCCTCAGCTCTCCCTTTAGTCTACGAATACTAAACAAGGTTTAGAATTATCTACTCCTTCGGAAGCTCCACTCACTTCTATTCTTCTTCTTTGGGAAATGGCCTACATAAGCACACGACGACGTGCAAGCGGTTGTTAAAATTCATTTAACAATAATACCCAAGCCTAGCATCTGCTCTGTACCCTTGCTACTGTAGCACGGCAGGACCTTTTCAGAAGTCACGTAGGGTCAGAGCACACTGCAGCTACACTACTGCTTTCCAGCTACTCCATGAACAGCGACCCAGAGGACAGCGAAGGCCCTTGGGGCAAGCGCAGAATCAGCACACTTGAGGTTGTTTAAAGGTAGCCTGCCTTGACCACATTACACAAAGCAAGTCATTTCAAGTACGATGAGATTTTTAAAGATACTGGATCATGTTGAAAATATCTGACATTCTGTAGATATCAGAAAGGGAGGAGGGGGATGAGGAAGTGAAAGGGGGAAAGGAAGAGAGGAGGAGAGGGAGGACACAAAAGGGTTTCTTTATTAAAGAAAACCCCATGTTTAGATCCATTTCATTGCTTTAGGAAGTCATTCCAACATACAGCCAAATACTATCACATGGTGATAACTCATTCATATAGATAGCAGATCAACATGGAGTCAATCAACAGGTCTGAGATGAGCATGGTCTGAACCATTTACTCAAGTGCTGCAGGAGTGAGGTAGTTGTCTGTCTCAATTCTATTACTTGTGAAATAAAAATTGTAGTAGTACCCCCCTCATACAATTGTTGTGATGTTTAAAAGAAAGGAAATGGGTGAAATATTTTAAACACACAATTCCAATCGGCTACCCTCTAAAAACAGCCAGTAAACAATGGCTTCACACAGCAGTGCGCTGATAACTCCAGACAGGTGAAATTCACCCTCAAGTGGTTGTTTCTGAAAACTCAAAGACACATGTGTGAAGGTTCAGGTGATGGGACCCTGCTGGCAAACAAACATTAAGTGCTCTGGAGACGTTTGCATAACAGTTGACAAAGTCACAGGAGGATTATAACTAAGACGCCACGCCACAAGAGCTTCAAAAGAAGCATCAATGTCAAGGCAGTAGCATTTGACATTTGGAACCAACGAAGTTTAACATGAAGGCTTCCAAGCGAAGGACATTCCGCACAAGCACTGTAGGACAAGCTCCTGGAAGATTTTAGTTGTTAAGGGCTGTATATTTACCCTTTTTGGAGACTAGAGTTATAATTTAAGGAGCCATAATATAGTCTCTGAACGTCGCATGTACTTCATTTATCAGGTCTCAGAAGGAAGGGAGAGAAGTGGCTGTCAATTTGAAGGCCAATGGGAATTTGAATGAAGCTTTCGAGGGAGTGGAAGGGGAAAGGAAGAGAGGTCTATGCAGGAAATATTGAAGGAATTACCCTTCTCGAACTACTCCATAGCCCAGGGGGCATTGTTTCAAGGTCTCTCCATTCTGCAGAATCCCTACCAAAGAGTCATCACTTGATTGTTATGGAGACAGAAAGCATGGGTTCCTCCCTTAAGATCATATGCACTAGTCATGTTCTCACTTATAAGCCATAGCCACACGAAGCTGCATGGAGAGGAGAGGGTAAAGCCTTGTCCTCAATACGTCATTAGTGAAACAGAAGTGAGCTAATTAAGAGAGACATGCAGACACAGGTGCTTAACAAAGAGGGGGGATGGAAAATGGCAGAAATAATGTCCCCCAAATAATGCGATCATCGAGTTAAAATATTTAGTAGTTTTTAAGCTTTGATGATCCTCGTGACATCAGAACATCAAGAAATGAAGGACACTAGAACATCACAATTCCTTCGAAAATCCAAGTTGTGGTGTGCCCTCTGCGTTCCAGCATCAAGCTGTGCTCCAGCTACATGCCACACAGTATTGTATTTTCGGTCATGAGCCAGACAGTGCTGTTACTCTTGCAGCAGCTGTGACAGAGGTTGTTACTTACATGATCTGTGGTTAGTGCAGCGCAAGGATGAAAATGACCAAAGCAAACATCGCCCTGTCTCACAGAACACAAATACTTCTCTAGATCATTGTATCTCTCTTCATAGAGCACTGGAAGGGGAAGGGTGAGATTTTCCAAATGATCAGAAATGTAGTAAGTGGTTAATCTGAAAGCAAGCAACAAAACCAAACAAAAGCACCTTGGTACAAGTACAGAGCGTACGTACCAAGTCTAACTTTGTATGACTGTCTGGCTTGCGTCCGGTCTTTGTGATAGGTGCTACGGGCGGCAGCATTTCTTCCGGAAACAGATCTTTTCTCCATGGTACTGTCTACTTGCTTCCAATATCTCTTTACTGACTGGAGCCACCTTAAAGGAAAACAAGATATTATTCATGATTTTTATCAGCAATGCCCACAAGGGCTTTCGAGTGCTTGGTTCCTAGTCTTTGGTAATATTTTGAACTCCATGGAGCCATTAAAAGGTGAAAACAGCATAGCACAGGTCAGCCACTAGCAAGAGGACTTTGTAGGCAACAATCAATATTAGCCATCACAAGTTTATACTGAACACTGTTTCTTACCTAGGCCTCTCAGCTGCTTGTCTGTTGCCATGGGAACAAGCTGCTGCCTCAGGCTCCCACTTCCAAGGATGACCCCACACCCCTACCACCTCAGTCTCCCTCACCCCTGTCTTCCCCATTGTGATGAGTTGAAATCTTTCTAAATCCACAAATCTAAATAAAGGTACAACTCTCCTCTAAAGGTAATTTTTGGTCGCATCAACACAAAATTAACTCATGCATTATTTAAGCAGAAAATAGGCATGTTACATGAAATTAAATAATTAAATACATTGTTACTTATTTAATTAAATAATTTAAAAGAAAATTTTGTTTGTCTTAATATTCTCACTCTAGAGTCACATAACCTGAAACAAAATTCCAGCTGCCTATTAACTCTGAATCCTGCATGAATCTTTAAAATGTCTGTGCCTTGCGTTTCTTGTTTAAAAGTTAATACAACAGCAAAAGTACGATTATTTAAGGATGACAATGGAAATACTGGTGCATCAAATACAAATACTCATGATATTTAAGGTAAATTACTATATGCAAACTACTTAGGAAGGAAATGTGATACATAGGGGATGGGATACGGTGTTATCATTCAAGTCATTCCAACGACCAGAAGATGTATATATGGCTTTAAACTAATGAAGCTTTGCTCTCTTCCTGAATACGTCAACAAAATTATGATCTTTGGGATCTATGGTTGGATATATTGTTCTATCACCTTGATTTTTGTTTCCTATAAAGGGGGGAAGAGGAAACAGGAATATACAGCTATCATTTTAGTTTCTGAGCTATAACACGATACTTCCTATTCAACTGCAGATATGACCCAAGAGGTTCTGGATATTTCTTCATGGAGAGTAGCTGAGATTTGTCAGAAAGAACTAAATAGACAGTAGTAACTTGAAGATTCGGGGATTGCCATAAATTAATCAGAAATTTCAGTGACTCTAAAACTTATAAAGGATGTCTGGAATTTAGACTTTCAAAATAGATCCAAAATGGAGCCAAGTCCATACTCAGTGAGATGCTGAGGGTTGCTAATGGTAGCCGAAAGGGCCAAAAAGGGACATCGGATCATGACAAGGAGATGCTCCCAGACCTCTGCTCCGATTTCTCCACCAAGACAATGGACCTAAAAAAGAAAAGAATGTTTATAGTTGATGAGTTAGTGTTTAAGAATGGCAAATGAAAATAACATGTGGAATCTTAAACTGATCATAGGTTTTTTTCTACCATCTTTAATGAACCATGCAAGTTTAAATAACTACTGAAAAAAAAGAAACCCAGATGTAGGGCATCTTGGCATTTAAATTTCCCTTAACCAATTTCTAACCATTCACCTGCGACTCCTTTTATTTTACTTTCACATCTTTACTTTCACAGCCACGTATTCCTTGCCATGTCCACTGCCAATCAAGCCTGCACCACAGCTCAGTTACAGTGCAGTACCTTTGCGATCACTGTCCTAACTGGACACCTACATTCTTGACATCACAGACAAAATGATATGCTTCAAGAAGAAGATGTGTCTAGTGACGTCACTAGTCAACAGTTTCCCATTCCTGGTGGAACAAATTTAAGCATTTAATGGAAGACATAATGCTTGGCACAGTTGGCCCATGACTTCCATTCTTACTGAGACCTGTACCCATCAGCCATTTCTCTATTCCTAGGCATACACTCGCCGCCCCCAGTGATTTCACATGGCTGTGTCTCCTGTATAAAATATTCTCAACCAGTAAAATTAAAATATGACAAAAATAACCACAGCCTCTTAATCTGTGATGCCCATCTCAGTGTCACTAGTTTTAAAAGATCGGCAGAGCATCCATTCCAAGTGGTGCTCCAGCCTGCCTTCTGCCACTGCTGAATTTTGATTGACACTCTTGACCTTAACTGTAAGCACTAATGTCAGTTTATAAGCATTTGTGTTTTCTCTGCCTTAACCAATCTTTCTCATTTTATCTGTGTCTTCAAATCTGCATTATTCTAGCACTGACAACATGCCTGGATCTAGGGAGGCATTTCTCCCTAAGGAAACTGAATAAATAAATTCATGGCCAAATTAAGTAAGATACAAGAAAAGATTCTTGGACATGATATTAAATAAGTAAGTTAAATTTGACACCTTATTGAATTAGGCAGTTTTCAAGATGTGTAGAGAGTTGTATATAGACATATTTTCTTCTGCCCATCTGACTTGGTCTTGGTCAAATGACATACCACTCTGCTGAATACTAACTTTAAGCTTTGCAATATTTAACAATTTTACATGACTCTGGCAGAAGAGATGCTAACCTTCAAATCCTTTAGTGGTTTCTTATAGAGAGCCATCTAGGGGTGCCATGCCACCTGGCAGGAACTTGACATCGACCAATAGGAAGTTCCTCTCCCAGCCTTTGAGCTGGAATTCCTGGGTTAGCCACAATCTCCTCCACCTAGGGTGGAGCGCTCAGACCAAGGTGAAGCCCATTGTCCTTCAAGGACCTGCAGTTTCCTGAGAGGCACTAGCCACCTGCTGAGCAATGGGTTCTGCAGAGGAGTTTCCAGCCTTTGGGGGAAAGGGTTCCCCCCTAACCACCCCCCCCCGCCTATATATATTTGGAGACCCCCATTAAACTTTGAGCCTTGATCAGGAAATTTGTCTTGGCTTCATGTTTCTCTCACCACCCCGTTCTATTCCCAGCTTTCCTTCCAGGTAACCCGGCAATGAAAGGATGAGGGCTACAGGCTGGAAGGTCCCTAGTGTCCTTTCCCGCCTCACCTCCTGCAGAGAAGCTGAGGCAAGGGCGGGTGCCGCTGGGTCAGCAAGATCACTGTGGCGGATGTGCCAGCCCCATAACAGGAATTATGTATGTGACTCTGTGTGTAACCCTGGCGTAAAGCTGTGCGTAACCCTGTCGTGACCCTGTGCATGGGGGCCACATAAGCGGAAATGACTTAACTAGTTATAGGAAACTGATTGGTTCTCAGAAAGCATGGGCTCAGATAATTTAAACTGATTGGCTTGGAAGCTATGAAGTGGCTTGTGTAGGCGGGTTTTGCTGTAAATCTATAAAAAGCAGTCCTGTTTCTACACCTAGTGTTCACTGTCATCTACCCCGAATGGGAGATGGCCGTGACCCCAGAGCTCTGGAATTAAAATCCTCTTGCTATTTGCATCAAGACTGATGGCTTCCAGGGCGTGGGGTGCTGGGGTGCCCCCGTTTTTCTTTCGGGTCTTACAGTAACCCATTCGATGTAACTGCGGGCAGTTGCAGTTTCCCTCATATAAAATTGGAACATCTGAAGTGTTCAGTGTTATATCATTTCAGAGTTTAGAATCCAAGCTAGAACTAGGAATTCTAGATTGCCTTGTAATTTAAACATTTAAACTTTTATGTATATGAGTGTCTTACCTACATGTATGTATGGCTTTGTATTATTTAAATAAGACTATCCAAAGCCCCAAGGATATAAAATATACAGGTTAACTAAAAGTAAACATAACAAATATTCATTCAGTTTCAAATAAATTAAAAAAGATTGTTGGGTATTTTCAAGTTTATCATAAAGAGGAGAAGGCTGGAGATTTGGAACAGTACTGGACTCCTTCCAAGACCTGAATTTAATCTCCAGGACTGCAAATTATTATTACTATTATTATTATTATTATTATTATTATTATTAAACAAAGTAAAGATAAGCTAAACATGGACTTCATTTTTTCTTTTCAGTTTAAAATCCAGGAATAAAAGGATCTACTTCTCTGTACTGCCTTAAGTCTCTATGCATAGGTATACTGAAAGATGCTCTGTCTACACTGGGTTTTACCCTACTCCTTCTGCCCAAGGAAACTGAACCACAGATAATATTTCAATGAGACTCCCATGTTCTGTGGATCTCTAGATTTGACCAACATTGGCTACAGGTCAGAAAATGAAGAAATGCACTGAAATCAGTTTTCTGTTGGCCCCTCCCAGATGGCCTGAGCCAGAACTGTACAAAGGTTCACTCCTTGAAATGCAGCCCATTTGATCAGACTCTCCTTTGGATCCTGAAGTAAAAACTTCCTTATCTTCTTTCTTTTAGACTAGCAAGAAATCCCTCTCTCTGGATTTCCTCAATTATGTCTTTTTTGAAACCATACTTTGAATAGGCCATTTGTTTTCCTTTTTTGTTTGTTTGTTATTTTCGAGACAGGGTTTCTCTGTATAGCCCTGGCTGTCCTGGAACTCACTCTGTAGACCAGGCTGGCCTCGAACTCAGAAATCTACCTGCCTCTGCCTCCCAAGTGCTGGGATTAAAGGCGTGCGCCACGACCGCCCGGCGCCATTTGTTTTCCTTAGGGATCCTGATGGACAAAATTGTCTGTATAGTCGGCATCCCTGCTGGCTCGCAAAAGTCTTTCCTTTCATGGCCCCTGGGTCAGGAGAGCCAGAGAGTCATCCCTACCCTTCTCCTGCTGTAGCACTCAGTAGAGCGGGTCCTGGTGGCATAGGTCTGAATGAGCCAGTCAAGAGGGCATGAGAGGAGAGGGAGAGCTGTTTCTGCGCCTTGCTGGCTGCAGTACTGGGTGGGCCAGCTGCTGTTAGGCAGGAGAGCTGATGGTGTGGGTGTGGGAGAGCTGGTGGACTACTGACCAGCTCAGACACCTCTCAGGCCAAGATCCAGGGCTTTAAATTGGCCCATCCTAGCATCAATGAACTACTGTAGTGCGTAAAGGGGGGCTGGTCCTACTGATCTAAAACTACAGGATCTCCACAACACAGAGCAACAACAGAATAACTGAGAGGATCCCCAGTGAGTGTCCAGTATCTAGAGTGTGCCTGAAGCCAAGGGCCTCGAACCAGACCAACAACTCGTCGCAATGAACATTTGCAGGCTAAGAAGTGTGAACCAACAGGTATACTGTGAGACACACTGTGACACACCACAGGTTCCACAAGATTTTCTTTCTCTTTTTAGGGGGAGGTTGAAAGGGTGGAGGACAGGTATGAGGGGATGGAGATAAGTAGGGTTGGGATGGATGATGTGAAATTTAGAAAGAACATTACAAGTTGAAAAAAACAACTTTCTTTTGCAAAATAAAATTGGATTTTCTATCAGGGGAAACCTGGATCATGAGAGCTTAATTCTTTTCTCTCCACAACAGCAGCCACAATGGAGTCCTCATACCAATATACACTACTGAGTCACAACAGAAGCAGCAAGCCCTAACAGTCATTCAGCTGGGGTAAATGCTTGGAAGACAATTGCCTCCCAATCTGAACTTCATTCAAGGGACAGATGTCCCAAAGCTGCAAAGACCTTCATACAGTTTATAAACACCAGGAAGTTAGTCTGAAAAGTGATATCAAACGTACCTCATCGAATATAACATATCTGATCCTCTTCACCCAGTCTTGGCGATGAGGAGCTAGTAGCAGAATTTCAAAGCAGGCAGGCACAGTAATAAGCACCTGAAAGCAACAGTGCCACATGGCGTAATCCTTAGTATGTGCAGAGTTCTAAAGCTACATGAAGTAAAGGTTAAGAGCCCTTGAGTGTAACTTTTAATAACCAAAGTCCGACGCTACTTCTAAGAATTAAATTTGTTACATTTGTGATGTACTTATTATCTTGAACCATATGAAACTTCTATTTTCATGGAACAAAAACAGTAAAATACCAAATTTGAAGGGCATATTCTTATATATGAGCATTCTGTGTCTAGCGTATATTGACGTCTTTCCTAACCCCTTTGGGAACCATGAGAAACGAAGATGGAAAGTGTAGAGTATGGTGAACTGCTGTCTTCTGAACAAGGCAGGGCAGTTCCACTCATGAGCCCCCAGCCAGTGTAATCATCCCTACAAGACCCGCAGAGCATCAAACCAGTCAAAATCCCAGCAGGCATGAGGAGACAGCTCACAAGGCCCCACCCAGTAGAGGAGGTTCTGGCAGCTCATGGCTGCTGAGAAAGAGACATGATACCGGGTAGGATAGTGTGTGGGGGGGAGCAAGGAGGAAGACATGGAAAACAGAAGTGAGTGGACAGGAGCATCATACAGCTCAAACATGTATGAAGGTACCAAAGAATACATAAAAATGTTTTATGCAGCCTCCCCCTGCAGCGTTTGAGCGGGAATTCCAGACCTCAATGCTAGCTATAATCTCCCCCACATAGGGAGGAGTGCTCAAACCAAGGGGAAGGCCATTTTTCTTCCAGATCTATCTACAACTTCCTGAATTAAGCAGGTGACCCACCCGAGCAGTGGAGTCAACACCCGCTAAGCAAACCCTTGAACTTTGGGGGGAAGGGTTTTGCCCCCCCCAACTTTAAATTCTGAGCCACCCATTAAAATTTGGGACCTTGATCAGCAAGCTTTGTCTTGGTCTCATTCTTTCCTCGCCACCTTCCCCTCCATCCCCAGCAACCCTTCCAGGTAATCCACTCGATGGTACTGCAGGCAGTTATAGTTTTAACTAAATATTTCTAAAAAGATGTAAGAATCAGAGTCCTTATCTTAACCCTATTGAGTCCTTCAAATGTAACACCAACAGAACTTGTGTTGGAAGATGTTTCTTTGAAAGACAATCCAGGCAGCACATCACCAAGCATACTCTAAATAACAATAATGCTCTAAAAGCATGCCTTATTTTTTTTCATTTTATCCTAATCGCTGATCTGAAAATTCAATAAGAAAGAAAACTGTAACTTCATTAGCAGTAGGTTTGCTTGCTACAACATAACATTTTTAACTAAAATAAGTGTCTTTAACAAGAAAATATAATTATGATTATAATTGCCACTAAGTTTTTGTAGCTTGTAAAGATCTTTGGGTCATTTTGTGAATCCATTGTAGAGCAATACAATGAATGAGCTATAAAAACTGAAAACTTAACTTCAAAAGCATCTTTACAGAAAATGACCTTGACTTATCACATTCTTTAATAATGTAACAAAATAATATCCTCTCTGAAGTAGTTTTGTCCCTCTAAAACTCAAGGAAATTACTTTCACGGGCCTTTTGAAGATGCTAGATCTCTATTCAAAATGGTGAAATACTGTTGTATAATCTGATAACAAGTTTATTAAATAGTGTATCAAACCTGACAGTTGAGGACTTCATGACGATACTCCCTAGTAAAAACACCACACAGAGATGCACCAGCTGGCATATTTTTGGTATAACGATTTTCAACAGTCGCTGCCACTTGATTAACAAGAGCCTGATAGACAGAGATACAGATGGATTAGTTACCTAATAAAGTATAGTTTTATTCATAATCTATAAGGCAGATTTTAATAGAATGATGGAGATGTCAAATACTGTCCTGCTATGAATGCAGAAAACTTAACAAAGCCTTTTCTCCAACCACTCCACACGAACAAGCTTTCCCTTTGAGCAACTAAACTAAAATTCTGAACCTCTTTTATTCACAACAACCCAGTAAAATGGCAAATGTATCTTTTACAGTAGAAAAATTAGCATGTTTGACACAACAGCCAGAGGATCCCCACTTAACAGTCTGAGTCTATCAAGAAGGAAGCTCATAGAGTCGGAACTCTTCTTTCAGAACCTCTCCCAGATGTCAGAGGTTTGAAAACATACATGTTTCTATACAGTAGGTACAGAATCACTTAGATCTAGCAGGTAGTCTGGGCAGTGGAATCTATAAACCTTCAAGCATCTATTTCATGCTTTTAAACTTTGCCAAATGTAAACACCATATAGATGAAAATGCAAAATTTATAATATAACCATGAATAGATTTAAAAGTAACACTTGAGCCATTTTAATGTATCTGAACACACAACCCTCTTGTGCTGGCCTGTGCTCCACTTTCTAAACTGATGCTTGATGTGTATAGGAGTACAGCTCACTGCGGACAACGTCATTTCTGGACTGGTGGCCCTGGCTGTTACAACAAAGCAGGACGAGCAATACATGAGGAAGATAGCCAGTATCCAGCACTCTCCCACGGCCTCTGCATCAATTCCTGCGTCCAAGTTCCTACCCGATTCCCTCAGTGATGGACTGTGTTGTGCAAACGTAAACTGAAATCATTCCTTTCCTCCCCAAGTTTCTTTTGGTTGGTCATGGTATTATTTCTTTGCAATGGGGGAAGAAAGTCTCCAAGTGAAAATGAGGACAGGAATGAATACAGAAAGATTTAATATAAACATTGGACTGAACAACCATAATAAGCTAAGGTAAAAATATGGTCCATGGAAGTATTTTTTCCTGTGGTTCAGAAAAAGATATATTATACATTATACATGTTTTGATGAATCAATAAAAAGACCAACTCCTCCATTCTAAAAGTAGACAAAGGTATCCCCCAGAGATCATAAATAAAGAACTACCACAGGCCAAAAGTCTATTCATATCAGTGTATATCAATATTACTTAAATCACTGACAGCAGCAACACTGAAAAATATTTGAGATTCCTTCCATCAGAAGCAACAAATGTTGACATTTGGGAAAATATGTGGAAAGAGGAACCCTTACTCACTACTATTGACAGTATAAACTGGTATACCGATTATAGAAATCATTATTGAGATTTCACAAAATAATTTTTAAAAAATGACCTCAAGACATAGCTATATCACTCCTGAGTATATACCAAAGGTCGTACTAGTCTTAATACAGAGATAGTTGTACATCTATGTTCATATTTCCACTATTCTAATAGCTGGGAAATTGAAGAAGCCTCTACATCTGTCAGCAAATTAATAGATAAGGAAAATATTGTAGAAATATACAATTCTATTCAAATGTAAAGAAAACTTGTTCACAGAAAAATAGATGGAGGTGGGACACAGTACACATACATATACAC
The DNA here is from genome assembly GCA_964023405.1 of Apodemus agrarius. NCBI lineage: Eukaryota > Metazoa > Chordata > Mammalia > Rodentia > Muridae > Apodemus > Apodemus agrarius. The sequence goes on along the minus strand of OZ030023.1, from coordinate 54,440,410 downwards.
ACAGTATACATATACACACATATACATACATATACATGTGCACATAGTACACATATACATACATGTACACACAGTACATATACACATATATATACACACAAATATGTACATAAAAATAAAATTTATGATCCAAGTATGAGAGAAGATATGTCCTATTTTTCTGAGTTTGTGTTATCTTGCTTAATACAATGTGTATATGTACTGCATGCATATATATGTTTGTGTACTGTGTGTATATGTATGTGTATGTGTACTGTGTATATATGTATATGTATGCATACTGTGTGTATGTTTATATGTATGTGTATGTCTACTGTATAATATGTATGTGCATATGTTGTGAATTGTATGTATGTGTATGTGTTCTGTGTATATATGTACATGTATGTATACTGTGTATATGTGCACTGTGTGTATGTGTATGTATATAAGTATGTGTATATGTATGTATAACTGTACTGTATGTATATGTGTACTATATATTTATGTATATATGTATGTATACTGTGTGTATGTATATGTGTATGTGTACTGTGTGTACGTGTACTTGTCTATATATGTGTGTGTATATGTATGTATATACTATTATATGCCTACATATGTGTGTATAGGGCCTCTAACAAGGAAAGGAATCATGAGAAGGGAAATGGTCATAAAGAAAGGAAGGGAAATAAGGTAACAATATATGTGACAGGACAGTGAGGTGATGACCAGAAGAGAGCAGAGGGGAGCAGGCGAGGATTATATCCTAGGGGAGGGAAGCAGTGAGGCGGGTCAGAACCTCAAAACGCTATGTATGAAAATGCCGCGATGAAGCCCATTACTGATGTTCATTTTTAACTAATGAAAATAAGTAAGGGGGACTGGTTCTACCATGTGGACTGCTGTCTATATGAAGGTGAGGGCAGGCACCAGATAAGGCGAGAGCCTGTGAGTGGGCGATAGAAAAGGAAGGCAGGCCGAGGATTTTAGAGACCAGTACAGAGAGTACAGAGAGGCAGAGGAAAGAAGAAGGAGGAAGAGAATGATCCTGATTCTGCGTGCCTTTAAACAGGCACAGGTAGCTATGAGTATCTTATAACACTACCACATAGCCATGTCTAGTATTTCTGAGTAAGCGCTATCATGAAGAAACATGCTACATTCGCCGGATCCCTACCTTTGTTGGTGCGACATACACGACCACGCCTTCGTCGCTCTCCTTCAGCACCTTTTCCATGCAGTAGTAGGAAGCATAAGTTTTGCCGGACGATGTGGGGGCCACAATCACTGCCGACTCATAGTTATCCACCACATCCAGGAGCTCTCGCTGTGGTGGGGTGGGGTGGGGGGGCAGAGCATGATTTGTCTCAATCAAACAAGCCATGTTACCAAGACAGGCAGGTCGGTCTTTTTCCCACTGTGATTTTTCTGAACCTCACCAAGAGAGAGCTGCAGCCACACAGAAAATTTAAAAGGAAAACCGGATACGCATTGTCTCAAATGGTGTGATTTGTTTGTTTTCTGAGCACCCAAGTGATGGGTTTTATGTGTGAAATGGAGTATGAAGATTAAAATTAACCTCACAGAGAAAGGGGACTATTCAGGACAAAGGAGTCATTGAGGGGGGCATGGAATCATGTGTGTGTGGATTGACAGAAGTATGTCCAAAGTACGCAACACACATGGAGGAAAAGACCACCCTGACACCTGTTCTTTTGTACAATAAATATATAATAATAAAAAAGACGAATCACTCAAAAGTGTCAGAATAAGTTATTACTAGGAAGGTTGTTTTTAATAGTTAGGAATACAGAGTGGCTTTGAGAAGTAGAGTTGTTGGAAACAGTCAACCCCCATCTTCACAACAGTAGGAAAAAGGCTGAAGGGCAGAAATAGCTCCAGTTCTCCATTTTTCTTCTTACCCTCTATCTGGGACTATATGGGGCGTTATCTCTACGTCCTATGATTTTATTCATCAAGATAATGACTAGTCCAAAGAGAGGAAAAACCTATGTGAAGTACAGAAGATACGAAGTACTCCCAAATCCCAACCTGCCCACCTCAAGAAACCTCCCCACAAGCCACACTTCAGGGTAAAAAGAAAATGAAAGAATTTGGGGGTGCATGGAAAGAAGGAGAGAGAGAGTTTGACTGTCCTGCGTTAAAACTCCAGACAAGGAAGGCAAATAAACATCTTAATGTTAAAGCCAGGCTGCCTCAAGTTTTTCATTACAATAACAAAAAGTGGCTTATCTAGTCAGACTGAACCTACAAAATTTCATTTCTATAAGTAAATAATGCTCATGTTCAATGTGTGCAGAAGAGGTTACTTCCAAATTTTGTAGTCACCAATATTCATCATATACATATGTATGCATATATATATGCATACATATATCTAGAATGTTAACATCAGTAGTTTGCAAATATATAAACAGTTTCCCACTGTTTGAACTACCCAAACTTCATAAATATTTACACTGTTTACATATGAAATTTAAATGACAGAAAAACCTGGAGCCTGGTACAAAATGATACTAGCTGCATAGCGCGGACATCTCTAAGCTTTGAATCTATGTATGTGGATTCATCCAAAACCTCATCAAGGAAATGGTCTACATAGTAAATGAATTCTTAAATGTCTTTAAATGGAAAAAAGTAGTCTAAAGGAGACCTTTTAAACAGCAAAGTATTTAATTTTGAAATGAAATAACTCAGTAGTATGCAGCTCATGATAAGGACAAATATGAACTCACTCGCACACACAAAGAGAAATAACTTTAATGCTAAGAAAATCCTGGATTCATATATGATTACAAAATATAATAATTATTTTTATTCATATTTTTACCTGCCATGTGTCAGGAATAAAATCTTGGACCCTGGGGTCTGGGTCTTTTCTTTCTTCTCGCAACAAATACTGACCCATATATTGTAGCTGGAACCGTGCCGGCCCAATCCCAACTGAATATTTATTCTTTTTCTTCGTTTTTATGTCATCTGTTGCATCCTATATTGTTTTAAAAGATTATTTGGAAAACAAATTAATAGTTGAAATGTTTATGACTGAATTCTTCTATATGAAAACCATTTTTAATCACCCTCTAAACTACGAAGACCTTGCCACTTTTCTGAAGTACAAATAAAGCAGTAGATTTCAAGATTTTCAAATGTTTAATATTTGTGGCTACGACCCGTCAAATTAAAAAATAAACAAGCCACCATTATAGATTTGAGTTGTTTTGCTAGAATTAAGCAGAGGGTTAATTTTTAAAGTCTGCATAAATCATCTGACATTTTATGTGCATAATCAAGTTGTATAAAATATTTTTTAATACTTGATTAATTCAATTTTTTGGCAGTTGGATTAACTAAGACGCTATTTTCTATTAAAAATAAACCTAAAAGAGAAGACTGTATTTAAAGGATGCTTTCTTTGTGCCATGTCTGGCATGGCCTTGGTAGGGGTGGAGTGACATGGTTCCTGCCCTTGGATCAGGACCAACGGTAAGGATGCAGTACAAATTCTATAAGGGGCTTCATAGAGTCAAAGGAACAGAGACCACCGCACTATGAGCCAAACATCAGGAAGATACTAAGGATAAAGACATTTAAGGAGTGGTGATACCGAGGTAAGATCCCACCCAGCTAAGGATTTTTGTTGTTGTTGTTGTTGTTGTTGTTGTTGTTGTTGTTTATGCTTACAAAGGCAGACAGATTCCTGAGTTCAGATCAGTCTGGGACAGAAGGAATATAGATCCAGGCCCACATGTAGTAGAAAAGATAATATCGGGGTGGGGTCCCTCCCACTCAGCTATCTCATTGCCTGTGCTTGTGCATGCTCTCTCTTCCTGAGAATCAAGGGGCCAAGATCATGGAGTGCTGATTTGTGAGATGGCCAAAACGGAACCTAGAGTGAATGACTGAGCTGATATGTAAATAAAAGACTGGACTTTTGGTCTGCACGAGATGAGCTGACAGAAAGCAATAGCAGTTCTGTTTAAGAATTTTTCTCTAGTGAGAGCTGAGCTATCTGGCCATCTCTAGAGAGCGAACACAGCTCTTCAAGAATTTTTCTCTAACAGATTTCTAACTTTAGTCGGAAAATCTATAGAGAACATATAAAGCTCTTTTAGAATTTTCCATAGCACTTTTAGAATTTTCCATAGCTCTTTTGAGAATTTTTTCTCGAAAATCCTAAGAATTACTTAGAGATCAAACCCAGCTCTTTTAGAATGTTTGCCAGAAGCTATTCAGAGAAGGCTGTCTGAAGAGAAAAACACGGCTCTTTTAGAATTTTTTTTCTGATTTTGGTCAGAAAACCCATGAGTTATCCAGAGAGTTCGAAGAATTTTTACTAGCAGAAAGCTAGCTGTCTCAAGCAGAAAGATTTTTAGAATAGCAAGAAAAACCTGTCTAGATCAGAACAGAACACAAAGAGAGAAGTCTGAAAAGCTGTTTCAGGAAGAGTAGAACGATGAGACAGAAGTCTGGAAAGCTGTCGTCGGGAGCACAGTATAGAGCCAAGAGCTATCTACAGAGAGCCGTCCAGGGAGCCGTCCAGGGAGCCATCTCCAGCAGAACACAGGCCACTAGCTTGGACCCCAAGTTTGACTTAGATTTAAAATCTTTTGTTTTCTCCACTCCCAGACACCCCTTCTCTCAGAATCCCTCCCCAAGACAAGGTTGGTCCTTGGCAGCTTTGTATATAGCAAATAACAGTAAAAATGAAGTTGTCATAAAATGTTACCTGAGTTGGATATAGAGAATCTGCTAGCTCGTAAAACCCTAAATACGTAAGACATCTGGCAATGAGTTTCTGATCTGCCTCTTGCAAAAGTTCAGAGTGCTTGTCCAACAGGGAGTGGATTCTCTTCATCATATTGACAGCTATGCTTAAGTCTTTTGTGGTTTCACCTTGGTGTAAAATATAAATAATAAATTTGTTAGAAAAGCCATCAAAATAACAAACATTAATTGACAGAGCCCAACCACCGGGCTTAGCAATCTTCTACACTTAATGACACTCACTCTCTTACTCGTCATTACTGGGTATTTTAGAATAGAAAGGAGTAGATAAGAAAATTTTCCATTCAAAATTAAAGTATGATTAAAATGTGACTTGTGTAGAACTTTATAGTGAATTAGACATCTTATCTCTGTCTCATAGTGCCATGGCTCTCCTGTTCAAGAAAACCAGTTGTGCGATTTTTTTTTAAGTATAAGATTATAATCTTAGCAACATTCCTTTAGCCTTACTGTAATGCACCAGCCATCCCAGATATAAGCCCTGAACGCCTCCACTCAGAGCGACCCCTGTCGTCCAGCTGACTCCAAACGCCTGTCCTCTTCTCTAGCGTTGCATTCACTGGTTGTTTCTCCCCTCCGCTAATCTTTTTTCATTATCACCACATCTGTCCTGGTTCTGCTTTTCTTTTAGTTAGTTTACACTCTCGCCTACTTGACAAGTATTACCAATCCCATACTGAAAGCTGTTATGCAAGAGTCTACCAAGGAAATGTAATCGAGTTCCTACCCTCCGGGAGCATCAGGTCCACGTGCAGACTAGATGATATGTGATTAGCGCACACCCAGTGTTAGGAACTATAGGTGTTAGGAGTCGAATTCCTGAGGAAGCATTTTATGGAAATACATTTCATGAACTGGACGCAGAGGGTAAGTAAAATTTGGTTGTATGAAAAATACGGACAAAGACATCTATGCGTTACTACTCTTAGTTTACCTACCATGTAGTAGTAAAAATGTCTTACTTACGTCTTTGTGCTATTGCTAATTCTACATACCTGGGGGGAAAATAGGTTTGCATGTACCCTTTGTGGTAAAAGTGGCCTATAACTAAGTTCTGACTAAGGATATCTGCATAAAAGATTTCAGTGGCCAGAAAAGTGCCCGTAAGGAAAGCTAGGGAGGTGGAGAGATGACTCCAGAGTAAGAGTAGCTGCCTCTCTTACAGAGATGGCTTCCCAGCAACGACGCCAGAAGCCTCACAAGGACCTGCAACTTCAGCTTCAGGGGATCTGACATCCTCTCAGGCATCTGTGGACACTGCACATATGCACACACCACACATGCACACACACATAAATAAATAAATAAATAAATAAATAAATACTTCAATGTGCATATGGAGAGTAAGCAGGAGCTAGATGGCTTATAAAAGGTCACGGTGGCTCTGGGCATGGGAATAAGAACACTGAATTTCTTACTTCTCCTCGAAGTATTTTGGTCCTTAACAGCTTGACTCTGCTTCTACCATTAACCATGGGTCCTGCCCAATTTCTTGTTACTGGACAGAAGAACCTGGAAATCCCGGAAGGAACTTTGCTTTAAATCTACAGCACCTAAGGGTGACCTTTAAATGAAATACAGAATGATATTCTTTAAGCCACTCTCAATTCTGATCTCTGTCGGTGACATCTAACTGCAAGTCCTGGTTCAGTGTCTCGGTTAGAGAGAAAGATAAATATATGCCAAGGTAAATCATACACCTCTAACCACTTTACACATCTCTATCTACCCCATCCTACTTTATCCTTATCTTCTTTCTGTGTTTTTTTTTTCCTGTTTCCGTCCATAGAAACTGTATAGGAGTATGGAATGCTTGTTGATCTTGAAAGAAGTCTGGATAGTAGCGGTAATCAGTATTGAAGTCTGTATGGTTGGTGTTGACAGTAAATCTTACAGAATCTAGAATTAACTGGAAGATGGGCCTCTGAACATGCTTGTGAGAGATTATCTCTATTAGACCCAGAAAACCTCATCCTAACAGCAGGTAGGACCATGCCCTCTGCAGGAATCTTGAAATATAAAACTGCAACTGAAGGAAGCATGCATTTACTTATCCATCCCTCTCTGCCTTCCTGTTGAGAATATGATGTGACCAGTGATTCAAATTTCCACTCTGATATATGCCGCCTCATGATGAACCCTATACCCTTGAGCTGGTAGACCGGATAATGTCTTTTCTCTATTAGGTTGCTTTTATCAAAGTATTTTATCACAGCAACCAAGGGGAAACTAAGTTAGTAGGGAAACACACACCAACCCATCCAGAAAGAAAATGTTTGAGCTTCAGAACTCAAAAGTGAGTGGCAGGTTCTTCCCTCTGTGCCCGTCTGGCATTGGATCTGTTAGCAATGCCCTCTACCCAGTCAGCAGTTCATTTAAACCTACTGTTAATTGTGCTTAGGAACGTTGTGTCTTGGCTGTTGGCCACCTCACCGAGATTTCATTGCTGACTGGTTACAAACAGAGACGATAATCCTATGCACGTGCCATACTATACAGATTTCTAGTTACAGGATGACAAAACGCCATCATTACATCTCTGCGATCTCTCCAGTACAGGGTAAGCCAAGAGACTTATACTCCACACACCTTCAGCTCGGCAATGTTCCTTCCAGGCTTTCAAACAAGCCTGTAAGCCGACTCTTTCAACCTGAGCTTTGACTGAGCTACTTTTACATGATTTCAAGAACTCTTCCAGCTTCTTCATTCCAGAGTTTAAATTCTTTCTCAGCTCCCCCTCGATAGAAAATGACAGGGCGTTCCATTTTTGTTCCTCTTTTTGTTCTTCCTCGGCAATCAACCTCTTCTTATTCTCTCTTCTAATTATTTCAGCCTTGGACTCCTGCCCCAATGGAAAGAAACACATCTCATGATAAGACAGAACTATTCCAAACAGACATTTCTTGAATTAAATGATATATTTAAGTATGCACTGATGATTTTGACCATCATCCTACACTTGGATAATCATAAAAATACATTTTTAATTAAGATGCTGTTGATTGAAAACTTAATGATTCAACTCAGTGAATATAAAGACTTGCTGTAGATAATTTCTTAAACGTCTAGGTAGTGTTAAAGTCACCTCCCTACTCCCTGCGTGATTATGGTTTGTTTGTTTTTTTTTTTTAATGATATTTCTATTGTGATCTCTTTCTGAACCTATATAGCACTCCTCTGCCAAGGATCTATTAAACTTCTCAAGGTTCACTATATCTGGACCTACATGTCTCTCTGGACCAAGTGCTGGGATTACAGGCGTGTGTCACCACTGCCCGGCGGACTCACTTAATTTTTAAGATTGGGAATAGTGAAACTTATACTTGTCAGTCTATTTTTGCTGAATGGTGGAGAATTTGCCTGTTTATTACTTTATAACACAGAGGGAGACACGCAGAGAGAACAGGAAGAGGAGAAGGAACAGAAGGAAAACAAGACTCTTCCTTTCCTCCTTTCTCCTCCTCCTTCCCCTCCTCCTCCTCTTCCTGTTCCAAAATGAACAGGGAAAGGCTTCGATGATTTGGGTATGAAACTGAAAAGGTCCTGACCATGAGAAAGAGGCAGTGATGGCAAGCAGGAGCGTATCAGACTTGCTTGTGATGAGCAGGGGGTAAGGGGTGGGGGTAGGGAATGAGCCAGTCATGACCTATACTTGCACAGTAATATGATCATAAATATTAACATAATTTTCAAACATGAGATTAGTATATTAGTGCAGAAATAAATTGAGATTTCATCCCCTGTATTTTATCCTCAATTAGGGTCTTTGGATACAAATGGATAGAAAATGATAACAGCAAGGTAAGTTGTAAAATGAAGGGGGTGTAACCTGTATAGGAAAGGAAATAAACAGCTTTAACTTTGCACCTGAAAAGCATGTTCAGTGCAGTAATTCTTTAAATACTTTGAAAAGGGGCCGAAAATTTAAGTCAAGCAAAGAAACCATGTGCTTCATGTTTATTTGCACTACATTTATGAAAAACATTCTGCTTCTTATTAGCTAATAAACTATATCTTAATGTTATTGCAAAATGTTAAACCAAGTCTTTAGTCACCTAATGCTCTACTTGCTTCTCTAAATACAGATATATCATTACATAGAGAGGATCATATATAACAATTTCTATACATGCCTGATTTTCTAAGCAGGTATGATAATAAATATTACTTTTTGTGTTTGTTACTTTTCTCTACTGAAATAAAAACACCAGGACCTAGACAACTTGTAGATGAAAGAGGTTATTTTAGCTTATGACTCCAGAGGAATAAGAATCCACGATGGCAGAGCATCCAAGAATCCAAACAGAGCATCTGGAGCTAGAAGTCGAACGTTTACATTGTAAACAGCACACAGAGAGCCACCTCAAAGGGGCACATCGACAAACGCTCAAAGCCAGCCTCCGCTGACATGCTTTCTCCAGCAAGGACCGCCTCCTGAGCCTGTCCATCAGTGCTGCCAACGGAGAGCCACACGCGCAAATACTGAGACTGCAGGAGACGTTGCTTTCAAGCCACCACACCCATATAAGTAAGAAAGAAGACAGATATGGAAAGAACCCATCAATGGGATGAGCAAATAACAACCCAATAAGAAACAGCAAAAAAGAGCTTTTTATAATAATAAAATTGACAGAAACATACACGTGCCTTTGTTCTCTTGGACTTAACACAATCCTTCTTTGGCATAGGACCTTGAGTTGTGATGGCCTTTGAAGGGACTGATTCTAATGACCTCCCATAAAATCGTTGAAAAAGATGATACTTCTGCAAACTTCTAAGACAACGGGGATCTTTTTTATCTGAAGAAAAAAAAACACTTATATAGAATTTCTATGATTTCTTAGTAGCATCTCTCTAAATCTTCAAACCATTCTATACACAGGCAATATTCTTTCTATTATAGAACAGTAATTTTATATAATCAGTTTGGTCAGAGAAGGTATCTTAAATGGGGCACCTCTCATTCATAGAATAACTTTTAACATAGCTACAAAAGTGACCATTTTTTAAACTTCCTTTTTTTGATCTATGGAATTAAACCAAGTAATCCATGCACACAGGTTCAGGGATCTACCACTGCTCAATAGCTCCCAGCAGCCCCAACACTTCCAAGACAATTATTCACAGTCTACTTCCAAAAGAAATACCGAGAGATCTTTCGCTTGTTTGGTTAGAGTTACGCCAAGATACTTTATGTTGTTTGTGGCTATTGTGAAGGGTGTTATTTCCCTAATTTCTTTCTCTGCCTGCTTGTCCTTTGAGTACAAGAAGGCCACTGACTTGCTTGAGTTAATTTTATATCCTGCCACTTTGCTGAAGTTGTTTATCAGCTGTAGAAGTTCTCTGGTGGAGTTTTTTGGGTCGCTTAGGTAAACTATCATATCGTCTGCCCTAAATACTCAAGACACTAATAGCAAGTCAAATGATTCCCAAGAAGAAGAAAGGAGAGGACCCTGGGCCTGTAAAGATTGCATCCAGTTTAGTAAAGAAACCGAGGGGGGAAGGGGAATGATTGGGGAACAGTTGGGGGGGGAGAGGAACTATGGGAACTATGGTGGGTGGGAACTGGGAAAGGGGAAAGCCTTTGGAATGTAAACATAGAATATAGGAAATAAAAAAAAAATTAAAAAAAAAAGAAATACCGAGAATGTTGTTTTAATTTTATTGATTAAATGTAGTTTTAGACAATTCATATGTGTATGTAATATACCCTAATTAATTACTGTCCTAGTTAGGGTTTCCATTGCTGTGAAGGGACACCATGACAAAGACAACTCTTATAAAGAGCAACATTTAATTGGGACTTGCTTACAGGTGCAGAGGTTCAGTCCATTATTACCAAGGCAGGAAGCATGGCAGCGTCCAGGCAGACTGGAGAAGGAGCTGAGAGTTGTATGACCTTTTCTGCTTGCATTCAGAAGACTGGCATCCAGGCAGCAAGGAATAAAGCCTCAAAGCCCACCTGAAAAGTACCATGTTCCTCCAACAAGGCTACACATCCTAATAGTGCTATTCCATGAGTCATATTCAAGCCACCACATTCCACATCCTGGCACTCATAGGCTTGTTTAAACATATGAGTCTGTGGGTACCATATCTAGCCATAGCAAAATGCGAAATACATTTAGTCCAACGTCAAAATCCATAGTCTATAACAATCTCAACAAAGTTAAAAGTCCAAAGTTCAAAAGCTCTTCTGAGATTCATCTAAGCACTTAAATGTAATTCCCTATAAAGTCAAAAATCAAAAAGCATGTACACAAGGATCACCCAAGTAGAAGATCACTTGGGACATGGCCCACCAGGGCTCCACCTGAACCCAGGAGCTGGGCAGTGCCACAGCTATCTGTGAAACTACTTTGCCAGCTCTGCACTGAGTCCTGCAATTAGAGGCAAGGCCACCATCTTCACTCCTGCGACTGAGAGGGTTGCTGCAGCCAGGAATGCAGAGAACACCCAAGTGTAAGATCACTTTGGACTCTGAATGCCAGGGCCACACCTGCACCCAGAAGCTGGGCAGCCCCACAGCAATCTGTGCCAGGGGAAAGACAGTCACCCAGGGGTGCTGAGATAGGCTTGCAGGCACACAGGAGGGACAACCACCAGCCAGTGACAGCAGGACCAACTAATACCAGAGATAACCAGATGGCAAAAGGCAAACATAAGAACATTACTAACAGAAATCAAGGCAATATGGCACCATCCGAACCCAATTCTCCCATAACAGCAAGTCCTGGATACCCCAACAAACCAGAAAAGCAAGATTTAGATTTAAAATCACAGCTTATGATGCTGATGGAGGGCTTCAAGAAGGACATAAATAACTCCCCTAAAGAAATACAGGAGAACACAAGTAAAGAGGGAGAAGCCCTTAAAGAACTAAAAGAAAACACAACAAACAGGTGAACAAATTGAACAAAACTCTCCAGGATCTAAAAATGGAGATAGAAACAGTAAAGAAATCACAATGGGAAACAACTCTGGACATAGAAAACCTAGGAAAGAAGTCAGGAGTCATGGATCCAAGCATCAACAACAGAATACAAGAGATAGAAGAGAGAATCTCAGATGCAGAATATATCATAGAAAGCACTGATATAACTGACAAAGAAAATGAAAAATGCAAAAAGCTCCTGACCCAAAACATCCAGGAAATCCAGGACAAAATGAGAAGACCAAACCTAAGGATTATAGGTATAGAAGAGAGTGAAGATTTCCAACCTAAAGGGCCAGTTAATGTCTTCAACAAAATTATAGAAGAAAACTTCCCTAACCTAAAGAAAGAGATGCCAATTAACATACAAGAAGCCTAGAGAACTCCAAATAGATTTGACCAGAAAAGAAATTCCTCCTGTCCCATAATAATTAAAACACCAAATGTACTAAACAAAGAAAGAATATTAAAAGCAGTAAGGGAAAAAGGTCAAGTAACATATAAAGATAGACCTATCAGAATTACACCGGACTTCTCACCAGAGACTATGAAATCCAGAATATCCTGGGCAAATGTAATACAAACCCTAAGGGAACATAAATGTCAGCCCAGACTACTATATCCAGCAAATCTCTCAATTAGCATAGAGGGAGAAACCAAGGTATTCCATGACAAAAACAAATTTACACAGTATCTTTCCACAAATCCAGCCCATCAAAGGATAATGAATGGAAAACACCAACAAAAGGAGGGAAACTACACAATAGAAAAAGCAAGAAATTAATCTTCTTTCAACAAATCCAAAACAAACATAAAAATGAAATCAAAAATAGCAGGAAGCAACAATCACTATTCCTTAATATCTCTTAACACCAATAGACTCAAATCCCCAATAAAAAGACAGACTAACAGATATATATAAACAGAGCATAAACATAAACATTTTGCTGCATACAGGAAATGCATCTCAGTGTCAAAGACTAACACTACCTAAAAGGCCGGAAAATAGTTTTCTAAGCAAATGGTGTGAGGAAACAAGCTGGAATAGCCATTCTCATATCCAATAAAATAGACCTTCAGCCAAAAGTCAGCAAAAAAGACACAGAAGGACACTTTATACTCATCAAAAGAAAAATCTACCAGGAAGAACTCTCAATTCTGAACATCTATGCTCGAAATACAAGGGCACCATCATTTGTAAAAGAAACTTTACTAAAGCTTAAAGCACAACATCGCACCCCACACAATAATTGTGGGTAACTTCAACACCCGACTCTCCTCAAAGGACAGAGCAGGGAAACACAAACTAAACAGAGACACAGTGAAACTAACAAGTTTTGGACCAAATGGATTTAACAGATATCTATAGAACATTTCATCCTAAATCAAAAGAATATATATTCTTCTCAGCACCACATGGTACCTGCTCCAAAATTGACCATATAATTGGTCACAAAACAGACCTCAACAGATATAAGATTGAACTAATCCCATGCCTATCAGATCACTAGGGAGTAAGAGTGGTCTTTAATAGCAACAAAACAACAGAAAGTCCACATACACATGGAAGCTGAACAATGCTCTACTCAATGATAACTTGGTCAAGGAAAAAATAAGGAAAGAAATCAAAACCTTTTTAGAATTTAATGAAAATGAAGGCACAACATACCCAAAGTTATGGGACACAATGAAAGCAGTGCTAAGAGGGAAACTCATACCTCTGAATGCTACAAAAAGAAGCTGGAGAGAGCATGCACTTGCAGCTTAACAGCACACCTGAAAGCTTTAGAAAGAACCTAATATACCCAGGAGGAGTAGAAGGCAGGAAATCATCAAACTCAGGGCTGAAATCAAGTAGAATAAAAAAGAACTATACAAAGAATCAACAAAACCAGGAGCTGGTTCTTTGAGAAAATCAACAAGATAGATAAGCCTTTAGCCAGACTAACCAGAGGGCACAGAGACAGTATCCAAATTAACAAAATCAGAAAGGAAAAGGGAGAAATAACAACAGAAATTGAAGAAGTTCAAAAAATTATCAGAACCTACTACAAAAGCCTACACTCAACACAACTGGAAAATCTGGAGGAAATGGACAATTTCCTAGACAGACACCAACTACCAAAGTTTAATCAGGATCAGATAGACCATCTAAATGGTCCCATAACCCCTAAAGAAATAGAAGTGGTCATTGACAGTCTCCCAACCAAAAAAAAAAAAAAACCACAGGACCAGATGGTTTTAGTGCAGAATGCTATCAGACCTTCAAAGAAGACCTAACAGCAATACTCTTCAAACTATTCCACAAAATAGAAACAGAAGAAACACTACCCAGCTCATTCTATGAAGCCACAATTTCGCTGATACCAAACCCACACAAAGATCCAACAAAGAAAGAGAACTTTAGACCAATTTCCCTTATGAATATTGATACAAAAATAAACAAACAACAAAATTCTTGCCAACTGAATCCAAGAACACATCAAAACGATCATTCACCATGATCAAGTAGGCTTCATCCCAGAGATGCAGGGATGGTTCAATATATGGAAATCCATCAATGTAATCCACTATATAAACAAACTCAAAGCCATAGAGCTGTGAGCTTAATCTCCATATATTAGACTTCAAAGAACATCCAGACTCCTTAAACTACAAACCATCTTTCCTTAACACAGTGACAAGCTCAGGAGACAAAGATCACATATGCATTCCTCTCCCTAAGACACCTACAAGCTTCGTATGAATAACCAACCACCAGGAAACAATGTGATAATTCCCTATCAACATGATCCCTGTTGTGCATCTGAATGTCTTAGTGACTGTTCTTCCTCAAAACTTTCCATTTTGTGTTCATAATGTGTTTCCCATTGAAATAAAGGGCAGGGTAAAGTAGATTTAAATTCTTTCAGCTGAATCTGCAAACTCACCTTCAAAATTGGCCCTTGTCCTGTCATAATCATCACTGAGGGGTCTGTGGGAGTGCCAGTGCACAAGCTCATCAAATTCCTTATGCTTCACCAGTGATGTAACAATGGGGTCATCACTGAAAAACGAAAAGAACAGCATATTTCGAATTTCATGCCTCCAAATCCAACATCTTGTAAAACTTTGAAAACTATAATTCCTTTTCCTCTTCCTGGGATATAACATTTGTGGTAGAATCCAAAGAGCATTTTACTAGAAGTTTCAGAAACCAGGACCTCTTCAATGTCTCCAACACTCTCAAACATTGCTTGTTTCAATAATTTATCATAATGGCGAGGTACTTTGTTCTCCAATTAAAATCACAGAGACATCATAAAGAAGGTCAACAGACAATATGTTGTTGCACTACCATCTTAAATGTGCCATGTTTCTGGAGTTTATTCAGGAAAGGTGTTCTCAAAGAACCTTTAATAAGTAACTTATCCATCCCAAACATATTTAGGTATTTATTAAAACATATTTAGGCCTTACCTCTTTAGGAAAGGCAAGTCTTTCAAAATGTCTCCAGTAAATTCATCAACTAAATTACATGACATTGGAATAAAACCTAAATTTGGCACCGTCTCCTGGGAACTTCCTGTAAATGAAAAAAATTGCCATTAATTCAAATGTGAAATTTTCAGACAGGAAGAAAATAATTGTTTTCCAAATTTTCACAATTAAAAACATTTTATATTTACTTCATTTATAGTTGATATTCTAATTCCAATCCTGTGCATAAAGCTATTTTCCACATTGAGTCTTTTGAACATAGTTGAAAAAAATAAATAAATAAATAAATAAATAAATAAATAAATAATAAAGTCTAATAGGTCAGTAGATTAAATAAGTAGGCAGCTGAGTGACTAGATAGACAAACTGATAGATTTAAGGCTAGATACATGATGATGGTGAAGACAGACGGTAGATAGATCACCAGCATTCTATGGCTATTATAATGGACTAATGAATACTCTTTATTTAACATATGGTTCTTAATTCTCCTGATGCTCTCTGTTCCTGTGTTTGCCCAGACACCTTTTGTACAAATTAGTTTAAGTACTTTTTGCCTTATCATCCAAAAAGACCAAACCTGAAGTAAGAGAATAGCCCTCAGCCTGAATCATGATAGGAATCGGAGAATACCTCACAGAAGATGCTCCCAAACTAGTGTGTACTCCATCCCAAGACTCCCAATGCAATCCTCCTCCTGTCTTCCAAAGTAGAGACCTCAAGAGTATTTCATTATGCTCCAGACCCAGTGTGACTCCTTTACATCCCTGTTCATCAGCAGGCTGGTCTAGCGGGAGCTAGTAACCTTTGACTTATGTTCTTATCGGCTTGGGCTGTGTGCAGACTGAGTTCCACCACCACCTGGCTCTGGTCTTGGCTCCTGTGCTTGTCCTCAGAGAAAACACAACCGTCTTCACATCTGTGCCTTGCAGTGATTTGGTCAAAGGCTTTCTAAAGGGATTACTGGCTTTTTATTCTTCAGACTCTCTTTCTTCCCCTCCAACACACGGCTACAGGTTACTATATAAGACAGATGCTGAGTATGGAGCCACACTAGACTCTAAACTGACTTAAGTGGGTCTCAGCTTCCCCCAGAATTACCTTGCTTGCTTCCTCCATTTTATTGTTTTAAGTGGAACTATCATTATGTAAGAGAATCTGAGTGTCTTCCATCCACCATTACTACACAAAGAAAAATTTCAGTTGAAAGAGGTTGTATTGCTAGAAATAGAATTCACTCAAATTTCTTTTTTATTTTTAAATTGGAAAACACATTTAAAAAAAATCATACAAGTTTTCAATATGAGTCAAAGCACACAGCAGCACATGAATATGACAACTATTTAAAACACACAAATGCTAGAAAATGATTTCTACTTGGAGCTTTTAAACTTTTTCCTCAAAGTTAGGTTGGGAATAAATTACCTTTGATTGGTGATGGTTTCTTTTCAAGAAAATGAACTTTTGTTGTCCTCAAAGGAATAGCTTTTCCCACATCAAATTTTCTGACCAACTCTGACACAGTGTCCCACAGATGTACATACTCTTTCATGATGGCATCTCCGACATTCAAATCCAGGCCTGGACCATAATTAAAAACACTCACTATTAAGAAGCTCATACCTAAAAGCATACACACACACACACACACACACACACACACACACACACCTTCACTCAAGTCACCACACTCTGAAATATGAGCAAACAGTGAAATTTTCAGTAGACTTCATACTGAATCTAAATGAAAATGATCACTCTGTGAACAATATCCCTGATGCACCTTAAAACCAATCTTGCTTTTCTGAATGACACCTTAATATTAAAATCTGTCTTAATTAATAATAGCCAAGAGTAAAGATTTATTTTAAGATAATTAAATATTCTACTACCCATAAACCTTGTACCCACTAACACTAAATAAAACTAAAATAAAAATTAGCAAAGAATCATTAGTTTTTAAGTAGCTAATTTACTCCAATGCATAATAATGAAGGAACCAAATCTTGATGTAAAAGACATTTCAATAACACTCAAGTACTATTCTCTCAAAATATGTTTTATACTTTTCCATTGACTATGAAAACACAAGAAAAATTATCCTAACAACAAAAAACCATACACAAAGAAAGTGTAGGGATTATCACTTATCTCTTGGAAAGACTTAAAAATCTCTAAGTATCTAATAATAGTGAGATGTTTTATTCATGAGAGTGATTTTATAATAAACATGTGTGAAAATAAACTGTTATGAAATGTTGAACACATAAACACAGGCTTTTAACAAAAAATACTTATGGAATAATATTAAGTTGAAAAATATTTGGATGACTGTATTTATTCTGATCACCACTAAATAAAACTTTTAAACAGACAAAGACTGGGAAACTGGAAAGTAATTACTATTTATACAACAGACATTTAAGAAATGGTTTGACAGAGACCCACAGCTGAACATTAAATGGAGCTTGGGAATTTTATGAAGAGTTGGCCAGAAGGACTGAGGGACTCAAAAAGACTCCACAGGAAGATTAACAGAGTCAACTAGAGCCTTGGTGGCTCCCAGGGGTCGAATCACCAAAGACTAAACACAGAATGGGCTGGACCTAACCCCCACCCCACCCACCCCACCCCTCTCCCACATATATAGAACAGATATGCACTTTGGTCTTCATGTGGGTCCCCCAACCCTTGGAGTGGTATGATCTCTGAATCTATTGCCTGCCTGTGGATCCTCCTCCTCTATCTGGGCCACCTTGTCTGGCCTCAGTGAGAGAGGACGCTCCTAGTTCCACAGTGGGGAATAGTGGTAATACTCAGAGGAGAAGGGGCGAGAAGAATGGGGGAAGGATCTTCATGAGGGGGGTAACAGGAGGCTGATATTGGAATATAAAGTAAATAAATTTTTAAAAAATGGTTGTGAAGCTTTAAATCCATTATGAATTTTGTCTCTGAATGAAGGTGTTATTTATTATATGTTCATTGATACCTTTTTTATTTTCATTTTCATAGTAAAAAGCAATATTCTTCAACAAAGGCTCATCACTTAAGTCAGAAAGGTGAAGTAAATTCAGACTCCAAGATTCAAACATATCCATGTTACTTAGGATAAAATACTCGCACCACTTTTTCTGAAAATCAAAAGTAAAACAAAGTTATTGACAGCTTTTTATGCCCACAGTAGTATATATATAGAGAGAGTGAGTCCGTTTACCTCTCTTCCTGATGAAAGGCAAATGAATAGGCTGCCCCTATTCTCATGAGCGATGTAAACCCAGTAAAGATGAATAAGGATTATGCCTTGTTCTTTAAAAACTGAAGCACTGCATACAATAAAAACTGATTCAAAAATGAATTTAAAGTGGATGTGGCCATGCTGTAATCCCAGTCGAGTCTACTGCAGGAGGTGCGCTACAAGATGGCAGCCAGTGTGTGTGACACCGTCAGGCTCAGAACAGCCTTGGCTACACCGTGAGGCCTTGTCTCAAGAGAACAATTCTTTTTCTTCTCACTGTGCCTCTTTACTTAGGCTTCCTTGTTCGCTTTTGGGCTGTCAAAAGAGTTGGGCTGCCAAGGGTTCTAGAAAGCACTAAACCTTTCAAACTCAGATATCCCCAAGTACCCATGCTCATGGCTATTCAGCAGACTTAAGTTTGTGCAGTGATGTTCCATTTTAACACAAGGAGCGCTTACTTCTGGGCACGGTAGATGAGTCTTCTTCTCAGTGATATGGTTTACGGAGTCAAAATGAGAACCTCCTGGTCGAGGTCTCCTCACCCACTCTCCTTTGATTAGAACTTAATGGAGACCCATTCAATGTGAGAGAGCTAACCCTGACACTATTAATACTCTGCTCTGCTTACAGACAGGAACCCAGCATAACTGTCTCCTGCGAGGCTCCACGCAGCTAATGGAAGCAGATGCAGAGGCCCACAGCCAAACATCATGCAAAGCCTGGGAGTCTTGCTCAAGAGTTGGGGGTAGAAGCGAGCAATTCGAAGGGGTCAAGGACACCACAAGAAGACTCACAGAGTCAACTCACCTGGGACCATGGGGCTCAGAGCCTGGGCCACCAACAGGGAGCATGCAGGAGCTGGACCTAAACCCCTGATGACACATTTGTAGCAAATGTGCAGCTCAGTTCATGTGGTTCGCCTAACAAGTGGATTGGGGGGCTCTCTCAGTGTCTGGTGCCTGCCATTAGATTCCTTCCGGCCCTACTTGGACTTCCTGCTTTGGCCTCAGTGGGAGAGGATGTATTTAGACATGCTGGGACTAGATGCGTCAAGGTGGGGTGGTACCCAAGAGGGGCTCCCCATCTCTTGGGAGAAAGGGAGGAGGCAATGGGGGGAGGGGTATGTAAGGGTGGGACTGAGAAGACAGGAAGGAGGAAGGCTATGATCAAGACATAAAGTGAATTTAAAAAATAAAATAAAATAAAATAAAATAAGCAATGTAATGCTTCCCAATGCAGGGAAGAAAAAGAAGCTGCTATTTGTGATCAGGTATATCCTTCCAGGCCATCTTAGAACACTGTCAAATATTTAAAGATACTCATAATGTCTTTTGGCCCAAAGCCCTTCCCTTGTGGAAAAAAAAAAAACACATCAAAATTCTTCACCAATACCAGTCATACATAGAAGGCATCCATTCCAGTCTGTGTTGCACAAGCCCCATTCACAACTCCAGATTTCAATTACAAAACAGTCGATTTAACTGAGAAAGAAGTTTATAGCAAAAGCCAAATTATAATACCACTGCCGCGATGTTTACTTTAATTATAGGCATTAGTAGATTTACTATATTGACCTAAAATGACTCATAATAAAGCGTTTAAAAGAAGATAGGACCCAGAAGTGGAGACTCCCTGTCCTTCTTCAGTAATGCATAGTTGGATGCCTCCTGAGGGACTGACAAAGCTTCTAGAGAAATGCCCACCTATGGGGTTTAGGAGACAGTGTTTTCTCTCAAGAATCTATAGCACCTACACGGAGCCCTCTTTACCATGTCTAGTATTTACTGCCTCGTGGAACTCTTTAAGAATTCCATTACAACAGCTATGAAAGAGCAACAGTGCAGAGATTCGATATATCTTGACACTCATTTGTATGGATATAGGTGTGGTCTAGGTGTGTGCAGGTGTGTGAAGGCAACAGAATGACGTCAGGAGTCATCCTCCTGGTATATTCTGCCTTATGTATGTGACAGGGTCTCTCCTTAGCCTAGAACTTGACCGAGTAGGCCGGATGGCCAACAAGCGAACTTTTCATCTCCCTCTCCTGAACATTACAAGAGAGCGTCACTGCACCTGATTTGATTTTTACATATTGACAAGAATTTAAAGAAAGAAAACCTCTTGAAGCTCCTCCCAGGGTTGGATACATGCCACGACCCTTGTTATTGCTACCTAATACAGTTGTTAAATCTAACCCAAGTGGCTGATTTAAGCGAGCTGACCTTTGAAGACCTCGACATTTAATACTATGCTATGTAAACCTGCCACGAAGGTTATTGTGATTTTTATGTATCATGTATTCAAAAGAGAAGAATGAGTGAATGAAGGTTATATTTACCATTTTAAAAACAGTCTCGAGGTCCTGAATCCAATGAGAAGTGATAAATCTTGAGCGAGCTCTCTGGGAGATAGGTAAATGGAGCAGAAAAGCCACGCTGAGGCAATGTAGCCTACAAAAGTCTTCCACGTCCTTCAGGCTTAGGCAATTATCTGTTTTCTGAAGGAAATAAAGACGATGAGAGGAGAACAGCAGGCTGGGAGAGGGCACACTCAGTTTTCAGAAGTACAAACGCTGTAACCAAGCTCTCTGTGTGGGAATTCCACAGTCACACATTCTCTACTTCAGAATCGGTATGAACCCAGAAGCTAGGCTGCATTTACACATGCTTGGGATGAAGGAGAAAGGAAGCTTCCAGTTTTGTAGCAGTTGGCACTGGCATGATTCAGTATTTCAGGGACACCATGTTTAAGCTAATAAGCCAGGTGATAAAGGAAAGGTTTCACAGGACCTTGGGTGGTTGGGGCTAAGTCCTCTCTTCTATCCATATATCATATTCTAAGGCAAATACTATGAACTACCAGCATAAGGTCAGCAGGCTAGTGATCTATCTAAAAGGTGTAGCTGCAGAGTAACAACAGGGATAAGTAGCAGACATCACAGGAGAAGGAGGACATCATCCTATTGTCAAACATTTTTGGCTCATTAGAGGAGCAAGAAGACTTCATGGAAGATCTATAGGATGACAAAGAGGGTCTAATAGTTAGAAGTTCCAAAGAGAAAAGTTTTGACTTGCTATCATGATTTTGGGATGATTTAAAATAGGATGCCTAATTTCATTAAAAATTATATTTAAGGAGATACTACAAAGCAAAACATTAAAAACATGTCCTTGTCCATTTCTGAAATAAAGAAAGTTAATAGGATTCTTCAGCTGATATTCCATAGTACTCAGATCACATATAACATGGTATGTGCACCTGTGTGTTTGCCTATGTGCCCATGAGCACATATATGTGCAGATGAATATTTTGTTATAGCTAAAGCTCAACTGGCCACCAGATTCTTAACCCTTTTTACAATAAAGACACCTAAGAACAGTGGTCCCTCCCCAGCTAGTAGGGTACCAAGACACCACAATGTGATAGTATATTCTAAAGTCAGTGAGAACTTTCGACAAGATAAATCTGAATTCAATGTACATTATTATTTAATACCTTGAGTTGGAGGACTGTTACTTTCAAAAGCCATAGGTCGGTTCTTTAAAATATGGACTTGAAATAGCAATGCTTTCTTGAGCATTCTTATGCACTGTGCACAGAAAAAGTCCAAAGCATGCAGTAGGTAGTTTCTCTTTTGCCTGCCTGCCTGTGGGTGACTTAGACTAAATAGATCCTACATTTAGAAAGACCTGTCTGTAACACTCTGCATTATTGGAAAGCATAGTTCCTTATAACAGGAATTGTAGGGATTTTCCTGGCTTTGAAGTTCATATAAACAAGAGAAAAATCCCAGTGCCACATGGGGAAAGTGGTAGGTAAAAAATAATAATAATTAAAAAAAAGCAACAGTAGAAATCAATAGTGTATCCAGATGTAACAGCCTGTATCCCAGTGAAACAACCTGTATCCCAGTGTAACAACCACACCTGTTTGACTTTGGATGTCTCTGCAGATGCTCCCTTCTCCTTCTCTCTGTTTTCTAAGTAGCAGTGGTACATTTCCAAGAAGAGAGAGCATGAGGTGACACAAAACACACGTCGGATGTCAGATCCTTCTGGCCAGAGTTGCTGCAGCAGGGATACAGTTTCACAGACCTGGCAGAGTAGAAAATGGTAGCAGGTCAGGGCATGTAGAAAGCTATACTTAGTCATCACTGATTATAGAGGAAGAAATGGGCTGACATAGAAACTGCAGCTATTTCCACTAAAAAAAAAAAATGAGCAAAAGTTGAGCGATAAAATTATTTTAAAACGTTTTAACAAAACTGTTAACCAATACATACACATAAAAATCAACAAGAAAATCCATGACTCTTTAAATAATTGTTTTGTAATGAAACGCAAAGAATGAGATAACAGGAAAAAATTAAATTCTTTAATAATATAACAACTGCAGGATTTTTTCATGTTATCAACTGCTTTTTCATCTTTTAATACTTTAATAACAGTTTCAGAAATTAAGGTATGCCACTCCTTATATGCTTTCCTAATGAGATTATAAACAGGCAAAGGTTCAGGTAGAGGCATAGGACAATACATTGAATTGCCACTCAATACACGAATATTTCCCATTCAAGTTCTAAAGAGCTAAACTAAAGGAACAATTCAAAATCTGTCCAAAGACATATGCACGAAGGTGTTCAAAACAGAATTATTTGTAAACGCAAACCTTCAAACCATTAAATGTTTGGCATTCAAGAAATATGTCCATATGCCCATAAAAATAACACTTGTGACAATTTTAATGAAATCACAAAATAAGTATGCAATAATTTAGAAAAGTAACAAAAAGGGTGTATGTCAATCATAACTTGACTACCGTAAAATACATTGATGTCACACAAAAGATATAGTAAAAATATGTGAATCTTGCCTCTAAGTAATGACACTATACACAGCCCACACATAATAATAAGGAAAAATATTCAGAATTTCAAGACCATCACATTCTTGAATCTAAATGCTACATTTCTATTGATGAAATTTACAGATATCCTGTATCCCCATGTGAATCAAGGCACTGGGTTACTCACAAAAATTTTTATGCATGCTAGACTTTCTTTTTTATTATTTTTTTGGTTATGAATATTTGTCCATACATCTATATGTGAACCCTGAGTGTCCTGGGTTCTCATGGAAGTCAGAAACAGATCCCCTGGGACTGGAGTACATGTGGGGTGTGAGTTTCTATGTGGGTACTAGACAGGGACCCTGGATCTTCTGCAAAAGAGTTCTCTTATCACTGAGCCAAACTCTCCAGGCACTTTCTTAAAAGACATGTGTATTTTCTTAAAAGACAAGGTTTGTAAAAGCAAACCTTCAGCAGTGTGGGTAATCTACATGATTAAAAGCAACACATATCATAGCAATCAACTTTCTGAAAGTCTTGAGTGCTTTTATGGGTATTCTGCACAGGATTACCTCTTCTTCATTAGTTAAAACAAGAAAATAGTGGTTCTGGAAAACAACAATACAGAATGTGGGTAAAAAAAAAAGAGGAGAAATAGAATAGGACAGCTGGAGAAGATGTCCAGTTCCCTGCCATACTCATAGTGTTCCAAAACCTTGCAAGAATAAAAAGGAGTGAATGAGAACAATCACAAGAAATACTGAATCTGCCCTAGATATGCAAATGCAATTTTTAAAGAAATTTTTTTCATCAGGAATTTTAATCATTTTTTTTATTTTTAGATTTATTCATTTTATGTTAAGTATGAGTGTATTGCCTGCACATATGCATGCTGGATACCCACCATACCCACCATTGTCCTAAAGGAGCATCAGATCCCCTTTTACTGGAGTTATGGGAGGTTGTGAGCCACCATGTAAGTGCTTACAATCAAAACCAGGTCCTCTGAGAGAGCAGCCACTGCTCTTAACCACTGTCCCACCATTCCTGTCCCAGATTTAAATTTTCTATTAAGTCATTCATGTGAGAAAAAAAACACAGACTGGATTTATGTAATTTCTTTAAAATTATAATAAAAGCAGTAAATATCACAAACTACGAAATGCAGTGAAAATTATTGTGTGCTATATCAAAATCTACGTAATGCAATGGAAGCAGTGTTCAGAGAAAAATCCTAACACTAAACAACATTTAATAGCAAAAGTGAGAAGAGGCTCTTCTAAAAAAAAAAAGAAAAGAAAAGAAATAGATGAAAGAAACAAGAAAATCAAAAGTAAAAGACAAAAATTGTAACCTAAGGAAATGAAAGTCTATATAGCTAATTCAAACTCAAGCTGAAATTATAGAAACATGGTTAAACTAGTAAGAGAAATTACAAATGTATGAAGTAAATACAGGCAAGAGAGTAACACTGAGTCATTAAACAAAATCTACTTCAGAAACTACGATAAAAACAACTTGAAAAGGCGAGGTTACTGGCGTTGGTGGCGCACGCCTTTAATCCCAGCACTTGGGAGGCAGAGGCAGGCGGATTTCTGAGTTCGAGGCCAGCCTGGTCTACAGAGTGAGTTCCAGGACAGCCAGAGCTACACAGAGAAACCCTGTCTCGAAAAACCAAAAAAAAAAAAAAAAAAAAAAAAAAAAAAAGAAAGAAAAGAAAAGAAAAGAAAAGAAAAGAAAAGGCGAGGTTGCTAATTTCCTGGAACAAACTATAAAACTGATTCTCTCAGAATTAGTAGACTTAAGTAAACCAATATCCATGAGCCACAAAAGATGACTAAGAAAACACCCAGACAAATATACAACAAGCTTAAATAGAGAATTTCAAAGAGGCCTGAATAATTCCAACGATCTAGATAGTATCCAGAATATTAAAAAAGGGAGACCTAACATTTTAATAATTCCCATGAGGCACATAAAACCTTACAAACAAATATACAATACAAAGAATGAAAATTAAAGCATCGCGACGCCAACCAAGGCAAAGGTTGAGCAGGAAGTACAGCAAACAAAACTCAAGACCATATTAACAAAACAAGACACCATGATGGAATATATGTACACCAGGAATGCAGTTATTAGAAAATGTGTTAAGGCAATGTGACAAAAAGAAGGCTAAGGGACTGTGGGACTGTAGTATTGTGCTATATGTACACTAATATGTTCATGATATAAACAACAGGAAAAGCTCAGGGTCCTTACACCAGAGTCCAGACACACTATATCTTAGTCCTACTTCAAAGGAGAGACATTTATAAGCTGATCAGGAACAGGGGAAAGGTAGCTAGTATTTTTCATACTCTCTACTGCTACAGTAGGCCTATTATTATATCCATTAGACCAGAAAAACCCTGAAAACTTGCTGGTCTCAAACAAGGTGAAATGATAGGAGTTATATACAAGATTATATTCTGACCATACACACAGCACATATGCTTATGTGTACACACACACACACACACACACACACACACACTTTTAAAAAGTATAGCGCAACTAAAAAAGTGTTTTTTCAAGTTCTATTACCTTCTCTTCCATATCATTGAATTTTAAATCTCCAAACAGAGGTGTTAAAGCCGTATCTCTGTATTTTTCCAATTGTCGAATCAGGCTTTGGTAAACAACCATAATCAGTCCCTCATTCTGCAAAACAAAGTATGAAAACTGTCATAAATAAAATTATTTCCCAATGACAAAACTCAGAAATTTAAGATACAATCATATTACAATGCAGTTCTCAATTTAAAATTTACACTAATGGGATGGAGGATGGTCAGCAGTGTTTACATGCATTTCCAAGCAATCCTTGTTCATCTTTCCTCTTAACATAGCACCTTATCTTAGCAATTTCACAAAGGTATAAATAATGTAAACTAATATAAAATGCACAACTCAATGGTTTAGAAAACCAACCATCTTTACAATGTAATGTATTTGCAAACCTCCCCTCCAAAAAAAAATTCAGTGTGTTTCATTAGGACAAATTTCAACCAGGCACCTGAGATGAGACTAGAGTCTCTCCCCACAGGCATCTGTGTCACTGGAAATAGTTTTGGCCAACAGTTTCAATGGCACTGCATTTTAAATTCTATTTCAAGTAGGCCTCCAATTGGTCAATGTTGAAGGATATTTGTTCACACTGTGAAACCCAAGATTGTATAGTTTCCTGGAAAAATCCCATTTCTAGTTATGATGTGGGTCAGCCTTAGCACACACCTTTAATCCCTCCATTAAAATTTATTCTAGGCAGAATTTTTTCAAGTTTTCTCAGAACTCACATGCAGAAACTGCTGTCAACAGACTATTATAAACTCAGGCCGGGCATGGTGGCACACGCCTTTAATCCCAGCACTCAGGGATACAGAGGAAAGTGAATCTTTGTGAGTTCTAAGCCTTCCTGAGCTACACAGTGAACCCCAGTCAATGAAAAGAAAAAAGAACTACAACATAAATTCTGTATTTAATACTTCCCCTAGGTTTAAAAATAGAACCCAGGCCTGTTACTGCTCACAGTTAGCAGAGTTAGGAATACTCTAATGGCAGGAACCCTAACAAAAGCAAAATAAACTACCCCATCGTGTCATGACATCCATTGGCATGTATGCAAATTTATGCAAATATATGATGATAAATAAGATGTAATTATCAAAGAGGGACACATGTTAACTGGTTCTAAAGCTAAGCTACTTTGATATAAGAAATGGGATAATATCCATATGCAGAAATCGCCTTAACTAGTAAAAATAACAAGCAAGCTAGATTTATTTATAAAGTCTGCATACATGCTTTACTATGGAAAATTCAACAAATTACTTCTCAAATACACCAATATAGAAAATGATACTGATTGTTTGAAAAGCAAATGATTGAATGAAGTTATTTATAAAGAAATAAATCCATTTGTCCTTTCCTTCTTTACGCTGCTCCAGTGTGTTCTCATTAAAGGTAACCAGAGAATCAATCATTTCACCAGTAGATATCAGCAACAGAGACATACATACCTTGGTCTCCAATTTCATGTCTTTTATTAACTTGTATTTCACATACCACACAATGTTAGGACACATGGGACAGGGTGATATTGCTTCTCACAACATTTATATTCTATTCTACTACTCACTTGGTCTTGATTTTGAACAGTCTACTTATTCAAGCATCTATTTCATTATCTTCAAATATAGATAATTCTTATGCTTGCCTCAAGGGTTTTTGGTAGTGGTCAAATGTGAATAATCCATGGGTTAAGAACTACTGTATGACAAGGAGTACTTGAAAATGTCTACATGTTGTCAGTATTAATTTGTTGTTATTGCTGTATGTATCCCCATTAAATCTAATAGTTTCTTTATTGCAGGTAGAGTCAATATTGAATCAAGAGTTATTTTTTAAAGATTTATTTAAGTTTTAGCTTTGTGTGTGTGTGTGTGTGTGTGTGTGTGTGTGTGTGTCCATCTGTCTGTCTGTAGGTATGTGCATGTTAATACAGTACACACAGAAGTCAGAGGAGTCAAGTCCCCTTGGAGCTGAAGCTATAGGCAGTTGTGAACTAGCCAACATGGGTGTAAGACTCATATGCACTCTTAATCACTGAGCCATCTTTCCTGAATTAATTTAGAAATGCATACAAAATTCTAGATCATGGTCTTTTAGATATACATTACCTCCTTGAAAAACGTCTGTTTTTCATGTGAGCTCTGCATAAAGTATGCATAAAGACGGAGGATGTCAGACGTCTGCCCTGAGAAGAGCACAATATTGACCTTTGCTGCCCAGGCCTGAATGATTATAAAGTTGAAAAGATGTGTTTGCAAGTCGTTCAGGCCTTCGTCAGCCAGTATCAAGAAATATGGGCAATTCTGTTCCAAGCAAATAGTCCACTCTTCTGACAAGCAGTTAGAAAACGTATTCCAAACTTCAAGGGTGGTATTCTTCTGAAGATGCAGAATTAAAGCAGTTCTCAGTGTCAGAAGTTGAGGGACATTGAAGTATGCATACTCGGCGTCCTACAGCAGAGGGGGTAAAGTATGTTATTTGAAAAGTATCATTTTGTATTTTACTAGTTTATTCAGTTAACACATAGTATTAAGGTCATTGAAGGAATATAAGACAGCATTTGTTTTTGGGGTTTTTTTTTTTCTCTCTCCTATAGTCAGTAAATTGACCCTGGAATTTTGCTGTATCACAAATGTATTCTATTATCAAAATGTATTCTATTATCACAAATGTATTCTGTAATCACACTTTGGACTTAAGAACATGGGTGCCCAGAAAACAACATGGTACTCAGAGTTCACCACACTTTGCCTTCCTGCATTATAATTGTTCCCCCATTCTACCTCACTTCAAGAAGACCAAGTACAGAAAAACTATGAAAATAGTAATCTGCAAGTGTAAATTTTCTGAAACTGGGAACTGAAGGGGAACAGGTTACTCTAGAGAATAATTCCAGGCTGCAAAAACATTTCTTAAATAGCACCAAGTTTTTCTCAGCAGACCAAAATTTGTACAACCAATTGTAAACAGAGAGCAGAACCCTGGCTCATTGTGCAAAATTCTGCTGGCCAGCAGTGCTCAGAAACCTACACTAACATGAGTTCCAAACTGAACTAACCCATGCCCAAATCCTGTGTAGATTGCTAGCTGTTTTAACTAAACAATATGGTTAGAAGATATGGTAGCAGGTACATATACCTGTATTTGAAATTGTCCAAATTGTATTACTTAGACCTAATATGGTATTCTCTCATAAGTATTTATGACAAAGCATAGAATACCAAAGTAGGGTTGGTTAGTTTGTGTGGGCTCGAATCCACCCAACAACATACTGTAATAAATTGCCTGCTGAGTTTGGAAGGCAGAATCGTTCTTGGATGGAGGACTAGAATTGAGGCCACTGTTGAGAATTTCATCCACTTTTGTGACTCTGTATCTGTTCAGTAAACACTAAAAATACCTCATCGCACATGACAAAATAATCTATTTGTGTTTATTCTTGAACACTGCAATGCTAGGATGTTGGGTTTCTTTTTTCTTCTTCTTCTTCTTCTTTAAATGTTCTGACTTTGTCTTGTTCTCGTTTGGTTTTGGTTTTGGTTTGTCTTATATTGTTTCTTTTTGGTACTGGAAATTGAACCCACAGTCTTGTATGCACTAGGCAAATTCCTATCAAGCTGCATTTCCAATTTTTTTTTCTTTTAAGAGGAACTTTTCAAGACCCACTGTGTGAGGTTCAAGCAGGCTTCAAACTTCAATCCTCCTGACCTTAACCTCTAAATCATTTTCTGCACTTTTAAAAATACATTTTACTTTGCAATCAGAGGTGAAAACATTTACAAAATTTTATAAAACCAGTTTTAGCTGTAGCAGGGTGTGGTAGTTCACATCTGAAATCTTTTCACTTTGGAGGTAGAGACAAGAGGATCATTGAGTCCAAGGTCAGCTTCATCAACAAGAGACCTTGTCTCTAATGAAGTAAGTGAATTCCAGTTTTAGTCTTAGGAGATTCAATAACCCAGCTGGTCTGTGTTACCTTGAAGAAAACTATGGCAAATTGACCTCCTTTGCTAACAACGTCCAACAGGTAGCGTTCAACCAGGTAGAAGAAGTGGAGACTCTGTCCTGGTTTAAGTGATGCCTCACACACACACGTGATGAGCAAGGAGTCGCCATCAATCAGAAAGAACTCCGATTCAACAAAATCATTGAATAAACTGGAATAGCTAAAACAACGACAAAATGGAATTATAACAAAATCCATATGGGGAACAGCATACCCCCAAACAGGTGTGGTGCTGCTATTTCATTATCATTAATCTCCTACATTATTGAATACATAGTTGCATGTAATTACATGTCTCTATCCATGGAGACATACGCAGATTAAAACCGTATAAGGCTAAATAACTCTACAGGAAGGGGACATATTACACATGATTTCAAAACTCTTGATTTCTGCAAAAAAAAAAAAATACTTACTCAGCCTTTGGCATAGTTTCCAAGATTGTTTGTGACATTATTTCTAAAAACTTTGTGTATTTTTTTTCTAAAAAAAGAAAGAGAATGGATCATTTTTAGTCAGTTTTTAAGGAAGCCCATTCTTATTATTTGAGAAATAAGAGTGATTCAGTTATTTTAATATGTCAACTATTTAATCTGTACACTATATATTTTATAATGCTCTAAATAGTATTTTGAATCAAAAATTACCCATTTTTTGCTGATATATGTGCTTTCAACCTGAACTGGGAAATATTAAAAATGTTTCCTCTCAATGGTCATTAGTAATGAAATGGCGTATCTGCAAAGAAAGAGAAAAACTGATCAACTTTCCTATCAACAGAAGTGTCCAGAATGACTGTATCTCTAACAAAACAATAAGCAGCAGGAATACAAGAATGAGCACATTCTATGTGCTCTCTGTTCTCTAGGAGCAAAAAAAAAAACCGAGAAAACAACCATTAATCACATAACTGTATATGCAATGGAACAGTTACAAAGGAGACCAAGTCAAAGATGCGAGACGTTTCCCTAAAAAAAAAAAAAAAAAAAAAAAAAAAATCAATGGCCAATGCTGGGCAGAGTAACAATGGCAGCTTGGTGTAATCACAGGTCAACGGAAGGTTGAGGTGATAGGGCTGGAAAGGTGTGAGTTTATTTGACCACTGTTAAAAGGTAAGTAGGACATAGATGGACGACAAATCAAATCAGGGTAGAGAAGTGGGCTGTCAAGGATGACTCTGAAGGTTCCGGGATGAGCGATGCTTACATCGGTAAGAGGGCTTGTTACAAAAGCGTGAGGAGCTGAGTTCAAAACGCCAGCACCCGAGGGAAAACCCAGGCATGGCTCATATTCCTATTCACATAACTAGCATTAGCGAATGAAGACAAGCAGCTCTCAGGAGCCCACCGCCTAGTGAGTCTAGCTAAAATAGCAAGCTCCTAGTTTCATGGTGGATCCTGTCTGAAGGCAATAAAAAAAAAAAAAGAATAGAGAAAAACACTCAGTTGCCTCCTTGGTCCTCCAAATGAATATTCAGGGACATGTGGATGCACCCATACATATGCATGCATCCCACATACAATAACACACAAACATACACACACACACAAACACACCGTAAGATTATTAAGGCATTCTCTGATCTCAGAATCTTGACATAAGGCTACAAGCCAAGCAAATGTCATTAAATCATTTGTAGTCCACCTTAATTTGACTGGCTTTGAGACTTAACAGTAAGCCACGTAATGTAGATTCTTAAATGTGAAAGACTAGAAGTCAAACACAAGGTCTCAACGATATCTGAATGTACAGGTCACTTGCTTATTAATGATAAAAGGGCCCACTGAGACAAATGGCCTGCTTGGATGCAGAGACACCACATCAAGTAGAAGAGAACTAAATATGTAACTCTGAAAATTACTAATCATTAATAAATTTCAGGAAAGAGGAGACTGCCAGGATGACAAATTTTTGAGGGATAGCCAAATGCTCAGATGTCTGCTGTATAGCATGTCTACGTTTGTAGACTTTATTATGTGATAGATAGAAAGATACATAGATAAATACATAAATAAATGGTGTGTATATGTGTATATGTGTGTGTGTATGAGAGAGAGAGAGAGAGAGAGAGAGAGAGAGAGAGAGAGAGAGAGAGAGAGATCAGTGGACAGAGAGAGAAGCCAAAAGCAAGAGATTTCTATCCCATAATATTAAAACAGGAACATACAGTGGCAAACCAAACGTAGTAACAAATATTAAAATGAATGAGAATACGGGTGAAAATGATCAAATCTGAAGAAAGAAGCAATGACTGTGACAGGAATTTTGAAAACCGCTTGGGTATAGAGGAATCTTCATCCAGCAGCAGGGCCGCTTTGGCAAGGGATCACATCCCAAATAACTGCTAGGACTCTATGATCCGGCCAGAATGCAAACCCGTCCTGGAATACTTTATGATCTGGCTGGAATACAGACGTGCCATCAGTACACGCCTTTCATCCCTAACCATGAAGGTGAGATGAGTTTCCAGGAGGAAGGAGCTACGTCGGAAAGTGACATCTCACGGAGGGGCAGACAAAATGACAACCCAGAGAAAGAGCTGACAGAAGGAGTCAGCGATGGGCGACACTCAACTCTCACAAGAACAGCATGGGAAAGAGAAGCTACTTAGGAGCAGCCGGAGAGAGAAAAGGGGGGTAGGGTGGGGGGTGTGCAGTAGCCTTACAGAGACAGGCTGCAGAGAAACCAGAGAATGAGAAGGAGCCAGATTGCCCAAGTTAGTATAAGGCCAAGCAGAGCAATTCAGAGACAGCAATTCAACCCAAGAGAAGATATTTGAGTCAGAAATGGTGGGGAGGGGGGGTGATTAGGGAATAGGTGGGGGGGGGGAGAGGACTTATTGGACATATGGTGAGGGGGGAACTGGGAAAGGGGAAAGCCTTTGGAATGTAAACAAAGAATATAGAACAAATAATAATAAATAATAAAATGGAAAGGCGTTTGAGCCAGAACACCTGAGTTCAACCAGCCAGCCTGAATTCTGAAAGAGTTAGAAGGGGTGGGCTTCCTCAGCAGTGAATGTTGGAGGCGGAAGCATCCCAGGCCTGGGTTAGCAGACAGGCTGGACGCTGGAGCCTTCAAGGTCCAGGCTTCCAGAAGATTAGGTTGTACAGAAGCTAGAAGCTTCCAGGCCTAGGCCTAGGCCTAGATAGAGACACTCTGGGCTCAGCCCAAGCCATGGATTTGCACAGCTTGGGTATGGCTCTCACCTTATCCATTTGAGGAAATAAAAGCAACATTTACACACACACACACACACACACACACACACACACCACCCATTTTTTAACGAAAAGTTTCAAGAATGGACAGTGTCTAATTCTATATTATAAAGCACTAAACAGCAACGAACAAGTGCCTATATATTCACAATGTCCATGGTAGGTTGGCAGCAGCGGTGGGAAAAAAACCAAAACAGAATGTCCGTGGTAAATCTAGACTGTTTTATTGAACTGTTCTAACAACATAAGGAGCCAAATTATGGCATTTTTAAAGAAATAGTTTGACAGTTCATTCCAAACAAATTAACATGCATGTATCTATGACCAAAACCACAGAAACTAAAGAAATGTTTTAAAGAAATACTACATTGAAGAAAGCAATAAAGTTTTAATTAAGGAGCCATAACTATCAATGAGATGCAGGTGCCTGCTGTTACAGCACTACTTTTAAACTAGCCATGTTGCAGCATAAAAGCATTTGTTTTTAATTTTACATTTAAGAGATTCATCCCACAGCCTGCCTGACTACTCTCCTCTGAGCTCATTATGAAAGGGCTTCCTTGGTTAGCTCTGTAACAAATTATATGTGATCCTTAATATCCACTTATCACTAAGTACATACCATGTGTGTTCTTTTGTGACTGGGTTACCTCACTGCAATCCTTAGCATACAAAGGAAGTCCCAACCATTATCCTACCCCTCCTTCTTCCCCCTCTTACTTAAGTGGCAAGCTATGCAACATAGAATCAGCTATTTGTATACCTGTAATAATTAGTAAATGAGTATGAATGCTCATGTGCGTGTGCGTGTGCGTGTGCGTGTGCGTGTGTGTGTGTGTGCGCGCGCGCGTGTGTGTGTGTGTGTGTGTGTCCTGGTTCTCAATAATTTTTTTTTAAGGTCAGGGATGTAGCTCACTGATGGAGTCTTTGCCTAGCTTGTGTGATACCTTGGGTTCAATCGCCAATACCACAAATAGAAAATACCAAAGAATAGAATGAGCCTGCTATAATCTCAAGTTGTTAACCTGGATACTACACTCAGGTTGTCTGACACCACATACGCTAACGAAAAGAACAGCTGAATACACAGTCTAGGAGTTGTTAAGAGAGGTGGTGATCTGACAGGAGAGCTTGTTCTCACTGTAAAAGCAATGTGTCTTCCATCTCAGGCCTTATCGGAAGGACAAAAGCCGGCGATCATTGCAGAACTCAGGTCTGCCTCTCTAATGAGGTCAACCACACTCCTTAGACGTGTGGCGTGTGCGTCGTTCTGGTTCACAACACTTGACTTGCACCGGTTCTCTGGCCATCAGAGTTCAGCCACTTTTTAGAACACCGATTCCGAGTTAGCATCTGGCAGTATCAATCCTACCTGAACAGGGGAGTCAACTCAGGACAAGCAAGTCCTGGCAGTGTGTACATGCCAAGCTGTTAAGAACATGTGTACATAGACTGCTTTCTCAGATATGGAACACAGCAGTGCCTGTGTAATCTGAAGAAGACAGTGGCTGTATCCATCCACACATACCCATCATCCTCCACTGTCAGTGATGACACTTTCATCTGTAACCGCTGCTTCTCAGGAAAGATGGCAAACTGCCTCTGTGGCCCCTAATCAGCTGTCACCATGTCTTATAACCAGTAAGAAAACTCTCCAGTGTGTCTCTAGGCCTATCTCAGAGTACCACACGAAACAAGGCACAGTTATAGCCAAAGACACGGTGATTAGAAAGTCTAGGGAGGCTTCCCTGAGAGATGTAAGATGGCGAAGCCAGGGGAGAAAAGTAGAAACTGAAGTGACCCTCTCTTTTCTTTCTTTGAACCAGAAGCAATATTATGAATCTTAGCTTGATGCAGTACATAAACAATTATGTAATTATGTCTGTCCTGCAGATAATAGCCTAGACTCTTCCAAGCAAAGGCCAGGTTGCTCTCATGGGGGCACTGTTCTGTAGAAAGTCGACAGACAGCAATTACAAAGATTGAGAAGTAGAACACAAAATAAACCAATCAATTTAAGGATTTCGTTTAAAAAAATTATGAAAAAAATACTTATGGGAGAGCTATCTATCTATTTTTGTGTAGTAATAGCCAAAACTGCATGATGAAAGATATAGAGGGAATCTTTTGTGCAGTGTATGGAAGCATCACCTGTCAATGATAAAAACCTATGGCCAATTAGCTGAGGCAGAGCTGGACCGTGGAGCATTCAGCAGAGAGAGGGGGCACGCTGGGATAGAGCCAGGCGTAGAACAGGAGATTTGCCCCAGAACACTGATGGAGAGAGAAGGTCAAATGAGCCTGAAGGAGAGGTAACCCCCATGTGGCAGGACTTAGAATAGAATAAACAGGATCACTGAGTTACAAGCTAGTTCCAGAACAAGCCCTAGCTTTTGGCCTAGGCAGTTATTCCTAATAATTCATTCTCAGAGTCGTTATCTCACGAACTTGGGTGCAGGTGGCAAATCTCACAGCTACAAGACTTAGCAGAGCCATTAGGGTTTTGCAAGAAACTTAATAATTGGTAAAGCAATATAGTTATCCTTATCTAGAGCAACACTAAAATAGTTGTTTATAAAGTGGCATTTCAAAGTTTTTTTTTTTAATTACTGCCTTTCATTTCTTTATTTTATGTGTGTGTGCACATGTGTCCATATAAATGTGGAGACTGGGGGGCAACTTCCGGTGTCAGCTATCTTTTTCCACATTGTGGGTCCCAGAGATAGAACTCAGGTTTTCTCAGGCTTGGCAGCTAGTTCTCTGCTCAGCCATTTTATTGGCCTCCTTCTCAACAATAAAAGGACTTCTGGGGGAATCAATATCCCTGACCTCAAGCAGTACTACAGAGCAATTGTGTTAAAAACTGCATGGTATTGGTACAGCAACAGGCAAGTAGATCAATGGAATAGGATTGAAGACCCAGAAATGAACTCACAGACTTATGGTCACTTGATCTTTGATAAAGGAGCCACAACCATCCAGTGGAAAAAAGATAGCCTTTTCAACAAATGGTGCTGGTTCAACTGGAGGTCAACATGCAGAAGAATGCGAATCGACCCACTCTTATCTCCTTGTATTAAGATCAACTCCAAGTGGATCAAGGATCTCCACATAAAACCAGACACACTGAAACTATTAGAAAAGAAACTTGGGAAGACCCTGGAGGACATGGACACAGGGGGAAAGTTCCTGAACAGAACACCAATAGCTTATGCACTAAGATCAAGAATTGACAAATGGGACCTCATAAAATTACAAAGTTTCTGTAAGGCAAAGGACACTGTCAGAAGGACAAAACAGCAACCAACAAAGTGGGAAATGATCTTCACCAACCCCACATCCGACAGAGGGCTAATATCTAATATATACAAAGAACTCAAGAAGTTAGACCACAAAGAACCAAATAACCCTATCAAAAAATGGGATACAGAGATAAACAAAGAATTTTCACCAGCCAAAATTTGGATGGCAGAGAAACACCTTAAGAGATGTTAAACATCATTAGTCATCAGGGAAATACAAATCAAAACAACCCTGAGATTCCACCTCACACCAGTCAGAATGGCTAAGATTAAAAACTCAAGAATCCAAGAGCACATCAAAACGATCATCCACCATGATCAAGTAGGCTTCATCCCAGGGATGCAGGGATGGTTCAATATACGGAAATCCATCAATGTAATCTACTACATAAACAAACTGAAAGAAAAAAACCACATGGTCATCTCATTAGATGCTGAAAAAGCATTCGACAAAATTCAGCATCCTTTCATGCTAAAAGTCTTGGAAAGAGCAGGAATTCAAGGCCCATACCTAAACATAGTAAAAGCAATCTACAGCAAACCAGTAGCCAACATCAAAATAAATGGAGAGAAACTTGAAGCATTCCCACTAAAATCAGGGACTAGACAAGGCTGCCCTCTCTCTCCATATCTTTTCAATATAGTACTTGAAGTTCTAGCGAGAGCAATTAGACAACATAAGGAAGTCAAAGGGATACAAATTGGAAAGGAAGAAGCGAAACTATCATTATTTGCAGACGATATGATAGTTTACCTAAGCGACCCAAAAAACTCCACCAGAGAACTTCTACAGCTGATAAACAACTTCAGCAAAGTGGCAGGTTATAAAATTAACTCAAGCACGTCAGTGGCCTTCTTGTACTCAAAGGACAAGCAGGCAGAGAAAGAAATTAGGGAAATAACACCCTTCACAATAGCCACAAACAACATAAAGTATCTTGGCGTAACTCTAACCAAACAAGCGAAAGATCTGTACAACAGGAACTTCAAGTCCTTGAAGAAAGAAATCGAAGAAGACCTCAGAAGATGGAAAAATATTTCTTGCTCCTGGATTGGCAGGATCAATATAGTAAAAATGGCCATCTTGCCAAAAGCAATATACAGATTCAATGCGATCCCCATCAAAATCCCAACTCAATTCTTCATAGATCTAGAAAGAGCAATTCTCAAATTCATCTGGAGCAACAAAAAACCCAGGATAGCTAAAACTATTCTCAACAATAAAAGGACTTCTGGGGGAATCAATATCCCTGACCTCAAGCAGTACTACAGAGCAATTGTGTTAAAAACTGCATGGTATTGGTATAGCAACAGGCAAGCAGATCAATGGAACAGGATTGAAGACCCAGAAATTAACCCACAGACTTATGGTCACTTGATCTTTGATAAAGGAGCCACAACCATCCGGTGGAATAAAGATAGCCTTTTCAACAAATGGTGCTGGTTCAACTGGAAGTCAACATGCAGAAGAATGCGAATTGACCCACTCTTATCTCTTTGCACTAAGATCAACTCCAAGTGGATCAAGGACCTCCACATAAAACCAGACACACTGAAACTATTAGAAAAGAAACTTGGGAAGACCCTGGAGGACTTGGGCACAGGGGAAAAGTTCCTGAACAGAACACCAATAGCTTATGCTCTAAGATCAAGAATCGACAAATGGGATCTCATAAAATTACAAAGATTCTGCAAAGCAAAGGACACTGTCAGAAGGACAAAACGGCAACCAACAAAGTGGGAAAAGATCTTCACCAACTCCACATCCGACAGAGGGCTAATATCCAATATATACAAAGAACTCAAGAAGTTAGACCGCAAAGAAACAAATAACCCTATCAAAAAATGGGGCACAGAGCTAAACAAAGAATTTTCACCAGAAGAAATTCGGATGGCCGAGAAACACCTTAAAAGATGTTCAACATCATTAGTCATCAGGGAAATGCAAATCAAAACAACCCTGAGATTCCACCTCACACAGGTCAGAATGGCTAAGATTAAAAACTCAAGAGACAACAAGTGCTGGCGAGGATGTGGAGAAAGAGGAACACTCCTCCACTGTTGGTGGGATTGCAAAATGGTAAAACCGCTCTGGAAATCAGTTTGGCGGTTCCTCAGAAAATTGGGCATGTCACTTCCAGAGGACCCTGGCATACCACTCCTGGGCATATACCCAGAGGATTCCCCTGCATGCAATAAGGACACATGCTCCACTATGTTTATAGCAGCCTTGTTTATAATAGCCAGAAATTGGAAGGAGCCCAAATATCCCTCAAAGGAGGAATGGATACAGAAAATGTGGTATATTTATACAATGGAATACTACTCAGCAATTAAAAATAATGAATTCATGCAATTTGTAGGTAAATGGTTAGACCTGGAAAATATCATCCTGAGTGAATTAACCCAATCACAAAAGAATGCACATGAAATGCAATCACTGATAAGTGGATATTAATGAGCCCAGAAGCCCTAAATACTCAAGACACAAATAGCAAGTCAAATGATTCCCAAGAAGAAGAAAGGAGAGGACCCTGGGCCTGTAAAGATTGCATCCAGTTTAGTAAAGAAACCGAGGGGGGAGGGGGAATGATTGGGGAACAGTTGCGGGGGGAGAGGAACTATGGGAACTATGGTGGGTGGGAACTGGGAAAGGGGAAAGCCTTTGGAATGTAAACATAGAATATAGAAAATTAAAAAAAAAATTAAAAAAAAAGAATACAAACAGGAAATACGAGTCTGATTACTCCTGTTTGCAGATGATAAATACTGTACATAGAAGATCCCAAAGACTGCAAGAGGAAAATCTTAGAAATGATCCACATGTTCAGTGAACCTGTGGGATTCAGTAGCGTACAGGATGAGAACGAAGTCATGGAAGCTGTCCGGCTCACAAAATCTTCACAATATCTCCCAATGAATACCACATAGGAAAGGAGAGATACCTACAAGCAAAACTTTAAATGAAGAAATCCACATAGACACTAGAATAAGGAAAAGCTTCTCATTCTCTTCGGTAGACAGCTATAATATTGTGCAATGGCCATCCTCCCAAAAGAGCAATCACAGATTTAATGAAATCTCAATCAAAGTCTCCAGGACATTCTTCATAGAGATTTTAAAAAAAAATCTCAAAATTCTTATGAAATTGCAGCAGACCCCTTAGCAAAAAGAATAAAGCTGGAGATATTTGTTCCTCCCCTCCCCTTTTCCTCCTCCTTTTCCTCTTCCTCCTTTCCTCCTCTCCCTCTGCCTCCTCATCCTCCTCCTATGGAACATTCCACAGTTATGCTCTAGAGGCATAGGAATTAAAACAACATGGTTCTAGCACAGAGAAGTGTATTGCTGGACTAGAATGGGGAAGCAAGATACAAGCCCTGGAAAGCATACCCTGGTTTTCAGCAAAAAGGCTAAAAGCACACACTGAAGGAGAGACCGCTTTTCCAAAGATGCTTTGGAGTTCTCCACACATAGAAGACTGAAATTGGACTCCTATCTCTTCAGCTTCTGTTAATACATCATATATATTACAATCTATGGGTCTACTTTTCTTTAAAATGCTAAATTCATTCTGGGTAAGAGGCATCATGGTGAGTGCTTGAGGTCTGCTTTTCAGCCGCAGCCATGGACTGACCTCACCTTGCTGGAAAGAAATTGTCTCTAAGAGGAATTTTTTTTCTCAATATACCACCAAAAGAAATGATTTTCTGTTCGCAGCACAGCACTTACATGTCTTTCTTTTCTCTTTCTCCTAGCCCCAGTGGAAATTTAAAATTAATAGTAACAAAAAAATAAACCACAAATCCTTTGGAAGATACTTAAAAAAAAAAAACTCAAGAAACAACAAGTGCTGGCCAGGATGTGGAGAAAGAGGAACACTCCTCCACTGTTGGTGGGATTGCAAAATGGTAAAACCACTCTGGAAATCAGTGTGGCGGTTCCTCAGAAAATTGGGCATGTCACTTCCAGAGGACCCTGGCATACCACTCCTGGGCATATACCCAGAGGATTCCCCTGCATACAATAAAGACACATGCTCCACTAAGTTTATAGCAGCCTTGTTTATAATAGCCAGAAATTGGAAGGAGCCCAGATATCCCTCAAAAGGGGAATGGATACAGAAAATATGGTATATTTATACAATGGAGTACTACTCAGCAATTAAAAATAATGAATTCATGCAATTTGTAGGTAAATGGTTAGATCTGGAGCTAACCCAATCACAAAAGAATACACATGAAATGCAATCACTGATAAGTGGATATTAATGAGCACAGAAGCCCTAAATACTCAAGGCACAAGTAGCAAGTCTTCTTGGGAAGAAAGGAGAAGACCCTGGGCCTGTAAAGAAGAAGAAAGGAGAGGACCCTGGGCCTGTAAAGATTGGATCCAGTTTTGTAGACCCAGAGAAATCGAGGGGGGGGCCGGGGGGGGGAAGAATGATTGGGGAATAGTTGCGGGGGAGAGGAATTATGGGACATATGGTGGGGGGGGGGAACTGGGAAAGGGGAAAGCCTTTGGAATGTAAACAGAGAATATAGAAAATAAAAACTAAAAAAAAAATTTCTAAACGTACAATTAATTAAGCTTTACTACTTTAAAGCTATTTTCCTAAAATTTCTGACAACAGAAAACATAAATCATCACCGAGCTGATCAGTAACTTATAACCTAATTTTAAACAGAGGACTGGTTCCAAGTTTCGTAAGGATGGACCTTAGGAGCCGTTAACATGTTCTTCTGAGGATTTCCTCATCGCTCTCCCTCTTCCTCGCCTTCCTCCAGTCTCCTCTGTGCCTTCCACTCCCTCTCCATTGCCCTGGCTTCTCGTTCTTCAGTTACAATCCTTTCAGACATGAAGATAGGCTTATAAATACACTCTACTAATTAATAACCTTCAATAGTCATTCGATGCATCCGGCACCTCCTCCTCCTCCTCCTCCTCCTCCTCCTCCTCCTCCTCCTCCTCCTCCTCCTCCAAGCCTTTGCAGCTTCTCTGACTGACTTCCTATGAAGCTTGAGAACCTCCTGCCCCTGCCCCCATCTCTCCTGTCCCATTCAAATAGTCCAGTCTTTGCCCCAGGACAGAACCTTATTGTACTATGTGACCAAATAGTTCTTTATTTTATTTTTTTTAAATCCCCCTTTCTTGACCTATTTTTTTAAAATGGAAAGTATGCCCACTTCACACTCCATCCTCCTCTCTCCTAATTATTGTTTCTTTCTTATTTTACTTCCTTAATTCCATGAGAAAAAAAACCAATATAAGATGAAAAATCTCAAAATGTATTAAAGTAGAAGTAAACCCAAGCTTCACTTATGAGCTAATGTAAAAAATGGAGACTATCTGCCCATAGTCAGCCACACTACAAGGCTATTGTTAGCCCTATGCAGAGCTTCTGGGGTTCTGAAAGACTCTGACACGTTTTATCTTCCTTAGGCTCACATGAGCCTGAGAGTTATAGAATGTTTCGTTTGAGCAAGAGCAGGCCAAGATAACAAAGCTTCCAATGACCTTGTACAAGCAAGAAGGGAAAGAGACACACAGACAACCAAAAAAATTATTTTATGTTAACCCTATAGTTGCAGTTTTGGACACAAAAGACATCTATTCCTCTGGAG
This sequence comes from Apodemus agrarius, assembly GCA_964023405.1. Classification (NCBI taxonomy): domain Eukaryota; kingdom Metazoa; phylum Chordata; class Mammalia; order Rodentia; family Muridae; genus Apodemus; species Apodemus agrarius. The sequence continues at coordinate 54,398,359 of OZ030023.1, read as the reverse complement.
ATCTGGAGGAGACAGCAAATCGTTTCTGGAGCTAAGAAAATAAAACAAGGGGGTGTCCTGTGGTACAAGATTGGTGGGAGGCTTGCTATTCAGCCTAGTAATGGAAGGCTGGACATGCAGTATTGGTATATTAATTTTGAAAATTAGTGTATACATGATGCCAGCCAAGGAAGCACCTAGACAGTCATCAGCTCTTTACTCTCAGTTCTCTTCTCCATCAAATTCCCCAATCTCATACCCAGATCTGTAGCACACTGCTGGATGCTGCCTCTTCTTCCTCGCTGCCTCCATTTCTGGAGAACTAAGCAGATGTTACTGGCAAACCCTGCTTTCCTCCCTCCTGTGGGGCCCATTAGCTCCACTTCCATCCCTAAGTGCCAACTCCCAATGCCAAGAAACACATTCTAACATGAACCCCCAATAGCCACACTAGGCGGGCCCTCAGAAGCATTCACTGTCAGACAACCCAGTGCCATCACCCAGAGATAGCAACAGATTACAAGGAATGAAGAATCTACCCCACAAAGACAAGACCAGAGATCAGCACCTAGAGTTACAATCATCCCAAATTGTCCAAAATGCCAGCGTAAAAAGCATAACCAATAATAACCAGGATAATATGTCTCTACTAGAGCCCATCAGCCCTACTACAGTAGGCCTCAAGACAAGGACTTGCAAATAGCCTTTATGAATATGTTAGAGGTCCTTAAAAAGGAAATGTATAAATTGATTAAAGAAATCTATGAAAACACAGTGTTAGGAAATTTAAAACAAAATAAAATAATAGTTCAAGGCATACAATAGAAATAAAATCAATAAAGAAAACCCAAAATGAGGAAAAACTGAGGTTGAAAATTTTAGGACTAGAACAGGAACCTCAGAGGCTAGAATCACCAACAGAATACAAGAGATGAGACAGAGGATCAGAGTCACTGAAGACAGAATAGGAGCAATGGATACTCGGTGGAAACAATGCTAAGTCTAATGGAATCTAGGCACAGAGCATCCAGGAAACCTGGGATGATATAAAAATTCAAATTCTATGCATAATGGGAATAAAGGAAGGAGAAGAAACTCAGGTCCAAAGTACAGAAAATATTTTCAACAAAATTATAGAAGAAAATTTCCCCAACCCAAAGCAGGAGGTCCTTACTAAGGTACAAGAAGCATATAGAATACCAAGTATACTAGACCAGAAAAGAACTTCCCCATGTCACATAATAACTACAACATACAGAACAAAGAAGGAATAGTAAGAGATGAAAGGGGGAAAGACCAAACAACATATAAAGGCAGATCTCAGAGAATAAAACCTGCTTCTCAATGAGACTCTCAATGCCAGAAGGGCCTGGACAGATGTTGGGCAAACGTGAAGAGACCACAGATGCCAGCCCAAACTATACCTAACAAAACTTTTAGTCAAAATACATGGAAAAAAAAAACAGACATTCCAGAATAAAACCAAATTTTAGCAATATTTATCTACAAATCTAGTCTTACAGAAGGTGGGAGAAAAACACAAGTAATAAATGGTGTCAGACCAAAATATCAAATGAAGGAGAACAAAGAAAACCCACAGCACGACAATAAAGTGACTAGAGTCAGCAAACAGGATCACAGTAAAAATCAATGTTCTCTCTCTCACTTTGCCAATACAAAGATACAGAATGGTCTTAAATTCAGGAATGAAATCAAAATAGAAACAAGCAAGCATTTTCAACAGATAGCGCTGATCAGATTGGATGGCGGCAACATGTAGAAGAATCTAAATAGATGCATCACCCCACACAAAACTCAATTCCAAATGGATCGAAGACCTCAACATAAGACCGGATAAACTGAACCTAATAGAAGAGAAAGGAAAGAACATCTTTGTAGGTTCTTTGTCTTATAACGTTGAGTCTTAGCTTTCTTCTCCATCTTACAGGTCCTTAGCATATGTATTGTGGCTTCTGCTTTTGTGTTTCTAAGGGATTCCTGTGTGTGTAAAAACGTGCGTCTCTGCGGCTTATCTTTAGGGTGTTTCGTTCTGAGCTGGTGATATGAAAAACAGCTGGTTATATCACCCTACAATAAACGAAGTGATCTACAACTCATTCCCAACCAGCCGGTCTCATAGAGACAGACCAAAGGCCAAAGCTGACAGCCATCCCAGAGTTCACTCTCACCACACTGGTGCAAACCCTCCTGGCACAGAGTCTAGTTAGTGTCTGCCAGTATCGACCCTGGACCCCTTCAGGCTCCCCCTGGACTGGACTGCTAACTCATATACCAAGCAAGTCATTAGTAGTAGTATGCGCATGGCCTGCAGTTAATGGCATGTATGTCTAGGTCTGTTCTACGGCATGAAATACAAAAGCACTTCCATTAGATGAAACATAAAAGTGTCCCTGCCTCTGTCAGACGTGACCGTCTGAGGATTAAAATACGAAAAAAGCAATTTAGAAGACAGAAGCAAAAAAAAAAAAACAAAAACATGGAAAATACTAAGAAAAAAAATGACAGATGAAGAAGCCAAAATGGATGGGAATAAATCTAGCCAGGTATGTAGTTATCAATTATTATGCATTGTTAGAAAAGAACTGTGTTGAGATAAGATAGATAGATAGATAGATAGATAGATAGAGATCTTATGAAAAGCTTCTCCAACTAGTGAGAAAAAAAATACAAGATAAGAATAAAAATAGCAAATGGAGCCATAAATGAGTGGACAGAGGTATCCATACTTAGACAGAGCATCTAAGTTTTAAGCCTTATTAGCACACATACTATGTAGCTTTAAGTTATACAATGTATTTACCTTCTTTATGTATCAACCAATAGAAATACATGAACTGATATAAAAAAATTGTTTTAAGTGTGCCTGGTAGGCCATTCAAAAGAGTGAAAAGAAGTAATATTGCTGGATAATTTTATAAGGGAAAAAAAACCCTTCCTTTTAAACTTATAAAAGAAAATATCTTGAAGCCAGAATTCTACATCAAACACACATTTTAGTTCATTGAGAACGCAAAAGGATATAACCTGTCATTAGAACATGAGAAATTCCACCAACTCTGTATCTTGAAATTGTAATTCTATTTAAAGGAAGAGGGGGAATGCAAAAATAAATCAGAAAAACAGAGAAACTGTGGAAGATTAAAAACAAATTCAATGGAGCTACGTCCATAGTTTACATGTAGTAAGAATCTATTTCCAGAGGTAGCCACAATAATACAGGACTATATTTTCCAGCCAAAACATGCAGACTGCATCTACAGTGACTAATATTTACATAACCAGGCCAATAAAACTGCCCAGCAGGTAAAGGTGCTTGCCACCCAGCCTGATGGCCTGCGTTCCGTCCTTGAGACCTACATGTGAGGGGAAGAGAGCACATCCCTGCAAGCTGTCCACAGATCCCCACAGGCACACTCTGTCTTTAGGAAGTACGTACATATAAGGGCCAGAAAGACAGCAGATGACACTGTAAGTAAAACGGTACTGCTGTCGTAGAGGACCAGGCTCTGTTCCTAGAAAGTACAGAGGCTCACAACAGCCTGTAATTACAGCTCGAGGGATCCAATGACACTGGACTCCTAGTATATTTGCACTCAAATGCATATTCCCATACATACACACACACACACACACACACACACACACACACACACACACATACACACACACTTAAAAAAATAAGTCTAAAAACTATTTACTGTTTTCTCATTTTTTTACTCACTATGAAAACAAATCACAAGAATTGTCACAAAATCCTGCAAAACATGATAGACCTTGATACACAACACGTCTATGTGTGTATATATATGCATATATGTGTATATGTGCATATATGTGTATGTATATATGTTTACATGTATGAATATCAGTGCGCGTGTGTGTGTGTGTGTGTGTGTGTGTGTGTGTGTGTGTGTAGCAACCACATAGGGAGTATTATTAAAATATAACTTGAGGAAAGGGAAGTGCTACGTGTCTTCTCCTCAGCAAAGCAAATATAATATCTAAAGATAATATATCAAGAACAATTTCTGAAAGCGAAGTTGTTAAGCTGCCTTTCTGAAAAGGACTACACAAATAAGTTACTAAACACCTTAAGGAACAGTCCCTTCCCTAGAAACAATCTAGTTCATAAAATGAGGGGATAACCCTCAGTAGCATATCACCATCACACAACTCCCAGGGCAGGACCAGATCTTGAGGAGAGTAAAGCAGATATAGAGACAAATGTCTCCACCCAGACTGATGTGAGCATCCTACCCACCACCCTTCCCCCCGACCAAAAGAAGCCAAAACCCAAACCTGACTAGAACTGCAGCGATTGTGACTAATTTACAGGACCTGTAGGAATGTAGACATATTAATGACAGCGTAAGAGGTGTCTACAGCATAATACACACGTAACTCCGGTTCTATATATTACAGTGGGAAATTCAAAAGGCATATCCTCTGAACTCAGTATTGTCAGAACTGTCTTTGAATTGTGCTTGAAAAAAATATTTTGTAAAATAAGGGGGGGTAGAAAATGGGGAAGAGGAGAAGTGAGGAAAGGGATGTGGGAAATGTAAAGGAACTGGCGGATATTGGACCGCGTGTGAGCTGCTCATATTCCTTCGACTGAGTTCCGACAAAGGAGCCTGGGTCAGATCTTAAGACGCTCGCTGGCCATCTCTCTGCCACTCCGCTTCACTACTGGAGCATACATACCTTCCTTCCTTCTGTCGGCTCTGAGACCCTTAATTAACCTGACAGTCTCTCTGGTAATTAGGCTGCCAGCATGCCAGTTAAGACAGAAAGCTTTTAATATCCTTGGAAGGTACAGCCACCTGAGAAGTGACCTGGGGTATATGGAAGGTATTAGGCTCTGAGTCACCCTTAACCAAAAACTTGCAAGAAATCAGAGAACTCCAGGCTTCTTGCTGACACCATCCAACCAAAATGGAGCACCCCCCGGGACCTGGCTCCGCCCTGGCAGATACCTTGAGTTCTGGCAGATGCTATGCTGGGCTTTGCAAAAGCACGTAGCCTGTGCCCAAACAGAATCTGCAAAGTAAAACACCCATTGCGTTTAAAGCAACTCAGTGTGTGCTAGTTTGTTATGAGGAAACGGAAAATCAATACCTCTTCCTTACATGTGAATACATTAAATCTCAGGGAGACTGAAACAGGGAGACTGAGGCAGGAGGGTTACTCCAAGTTTGGGCTCTGTAGGGAGTACCAGGATACACAGGGAGACTGCTAGGGGAAGCGTGCGAAAAGTAAAGCATAAATGTAAGGGCATCTATAATTCATCTGGGTTCTTCAACATTCAGCTTCTAGCTCGGCAAGTCTGGAGTAGGGCCCCCGATTCGGCACCTAGGAGAAAAACTATTGATGCGGATGCCCAACTTTTATTGGTTGCGCACACATCCCGATGCTTCTACTTATTGATCCCTATCCCCGATGCCCGTTTCGTCAAGAGACTGAAACATCTTTTTCCCTCCCACTCACCACTCAGGTCCCTCCCTCTGTGGTCCACCGAGTACCGGCCACTGGGTTGGGGGGGGGGGGGAGGTTCTGTGCTCCACTGCCCATTGAAAGCTACCTCCTAGTGCTGTCCCCTCAGCTCCGCTTCAGCCCCTATTTCGGGATATTCTGACCTTGCCACGCCCTATAATACCCTGGCGAGCCCAGAAGCATCCCCCCTGGCCTCACCGCGAAGCCCAGACCGGGAACCCCGGACGTGCTGCGTGCAGAGAGCCGCTGCAGGTACCGAGTGCGTGCAGGATCGCCCGCCCCGCGGGAGACTTGAGATCGCTCGCTCCTCAAAGTGGAAGCTTCAGTGGCCTTCAGGCGGCCTTTTATAAGTGAAGGATGGTTTCGGTTTCCCTTCTGCTCCTAGAAGCTTTAAGTTTCAGTTTCCCTGCACCACTAATCAAAGAGGATTTGGGGAAGGCAGCTTTGCGCATCCTTCTGTAAAGTTAATACTGTTAAGATAGGAAACAACGGAGGCTTGGGGATTCTTGAGATAAATAAGGAGGGGGACCTTGACAGGGAATCTGGGGACTTCTAAGCAAGGCAAAATTGGAGGGGCTGTGGCAGCGGGACTCCTGGCGCTGTGCCCGTTGCGCCCACCGGTATGTTAACGACAGCACAGCGGGGGTAGGTAGGAATTTGAGGTTACATGACTTTATTATTGAAGCCTGGGATTAATCCATTTGGGATCTTCTTTGGCCAAATGGCACCACTAAAGAAGCTGATACTAGAGCCTACTTTTATGTCTGCCTTAATAATTTTTCTTTCCTTTGTTTTTGTTTTGTTTTGTTTTGTTTTACCTGTTGATACCTGCAATTTGTGTTTGAAAGCTTGCTTGCTTAGTATCCCGTGCTGCTGAACTTTAGGAAGGCTCTAAATATGAAAATGTATTGAAATTCTAGAAAGGGGGGGCGTGGGGGTGGGTTCTTGCATTTGGGTGACCCTGACGACTGTGGGTCCAAAAAGCTATTTTGCCAGGAACTTCCAGAACTCTGTTCCACAGGGAAAGCGCAACAGAATGCGACATGTTGAGGGAACTTGACAAACATCCATTGTTTTCGAAGTCGATTAAAGATGGACCCTTCCCTCGTGGTCAGCTTCTGACCCGGTTCCTGTTTCCTTGGTAACAGTAAGAACGTGCCCCACCCTTTCTGTCCTCCTTAACATTAGAATACCACCTGAAAAGGTAAAGGTGTCTGGGCTTTGTCCTCCTGGGTGAGAAAATGACGACACCCTTTCCTGTTTTCTCCACCAGAGGGCAGTGTCCTAATTCCCGGGGACTACCGTAACCGTGGTAATAGATGCCGAACCATAGCCTAAACCAAGGAGCATGGGGTAAGTGGATTATCCCAGGTGGGCCCAAAATAGTTATAACCAGGGTCTTAACGTGGTGATGCAGGCGGAAATCCAGGCTGGTGCTTTGATTACATATGGAGTCTTCTAATAAGACTCTGTGAAGATGATGGGAAAGCCACAAACAAAGGAATGAAACTGAACCGATCTACTCCAGGTTACAAATCTCCAGGCTTATATTAAGCCAGCTGTGAGCACTGTGAGTTCTTTCCAGAGCCAGCTGACCAAGAGGAAGCTAGCACCTCGGGAAAGCTCTCCAGTAGAGAAAAACAGGGCAGTGTTTTTCAAGTCAAACGGAGGCTGCAGTCATAGTACACAGGCTGAGGGTGTGTCACAACCGGGAAGGAAGGACCCTTGCATCTGTAAAACACCAAACAAGAAGGAACCTGTGGGATGTATCCAAGTAGGCCAGCAGTGAAGGAGGAATCCCTTCATTTAGAAAATAGGAGATAGCATTTGTTTACATTCTGGATGTGGCTATCCAAGTATTAAAACAAGATATCCCAAGACGTTAGATTTGCTCCAAGCGATTTCCAAAGTTGTATGCTTTATAAGATAAGGCCTTGAAGAGGCAGCTTGCAGGCAGGAGAAAGAGTAGAGAGGTCCAGGAAATATACATGGCCAGACTGCTTGGCGAAGTATCACCTCTTTCTTCCTATTTACACCGTAGCCTCCCAGGAGGACTCTGGACTTGTACTTGGAGAGTCCCTGGCTTTTTTTGGTTAATCTTTCCATTATGGCCATATTGGATAAGTCTTATCTTTCTGCTTTTCATTGTTTATTTGACTCTTTTAAGTAGCTTATAGAAGAAAAAAAAAATCCTGTGTTAGAAGAAGGGAGATACAAACCTGAGTTGCTAGGACAGCCAGAACCAATTCTGTCTTTTTAGCTATTATTTTTTAATATGTTATTCCATGAATATATATATATATATATATATATATATTTAGTTTGATCATATTATCCTCTCAATTCCTCCCCCTCCCCCCCCCACTGAAATCCTTTCTTCTTCCCCAATCTGTTTCTACGTCTTTGTCTTGTTATTGTTCCTGTTCCACAGTATTTAACTACGGTTGCTTAGCCTGTGCATGGATGGGTGTTATTTACTGAAGGAAGGACAAATCTGTGGGCACCATTGAGGGGTATGACTCCCCCAGCCAACACTGAGTGCTTGCTGGTCCTCAGGAGTACAGAGCCCTATTGGGGCGTCACGCCACCTGGTAGGAACTTGACTTTGGTCAAGGTGAACTTCCTCTCCCAGCCTTTGAGCAGGGATTCCTGTGCTATTCAGAATCCATCCGGCTCCACCTAGGGTGGAGTGCTCAGCGTGAAGGTGAAGTCCCTCCCAATCTACGAATTCCTGAATTGAGCAGGTGACCCCGCCCAGCTGCCTGAGCAGTGGAGCCAACACCCAATGAAGAGCCGCGAAGGAGTCTGGGAGGAGGTGCTCGCCCAAGCTGTTAAATTGTCAGACCTCCCTTAAACTTTGGCCTTGATCAGTAAGTCCTGGCCCTCGTTCTTTCTCGCCCTTCCCCCATCCATCCCTCGGCTTCTATTTCAGAGACCCAGTTCGCAGTAGCTGCAGGCAGCCACACTCAGGAAGAGGGGAGATCTCATGAGCCCCTTTTCATCCGTGCTGGAACATCGATGAGCTTTGTCTTGGGCAGATAGTCACTGTTATATGAACTCATGGGTCTAACAGCTATGGCATGTCCAGAATAGACTGTTTCACAGCACTCCTTCCCATTTAAGGCTCTTACATTCTTCATAATATTCCTTGAGCTTTGGAGGAGAGGATATCAGTGTTTCATTTTAGGGTGCACACCCAGCTGTCCCTTATTCACTAGTTATCTCTGCACTAACCATCACCTATTCCAAAGGGAAGCCTCTCTGATCAAGGCTGAGAGCAGCACAGATCCTAAATATAGATACAGATATTTAGAAGGCAGTTTGACATCACATCCATATAGCAAAAACAACAGGAGTAGTTCTTCCCACTTTAGAGCCTATAACTGCGCCAGTCATGGGCTTTGGGCTAGGTTTACAATGTCAGGCATGAGTTGCTCCTGTAGGATAGGCCTAAAATCCTAAAATCAGAACGCGGTTGGTTATCTCCATATCAGCCATACCACTGCTGCACCAGTGGACACACTCTGTCTGACAGGTTAGTGTTAGAGAAAGCAGGTTCCTTTCTAGATCTTCTAGAAACCACTCCTAATGGCACCTGGCTTTGAGCCCAGTGAAACTGACCTTCAGAACTAAGACTAAGTTAGGCTTGTTCTAAGCGACTAAGTGTGGATAATTCATTACAGAAGCCCAGAGAAGTGAATGAGCAAACAAGCAACATGTAATACAGTGGTGTAAGTTAATGTAGGAGAAAACCCACAACACATTTGCTAGTAGCAAAACTAAGTAAGTCCCTTACAACACAGAAGGCTGCTATGAGTTCAGTGATATGGGAATATCCTTTTATTTCTTATCATACTGTTCCACAGTTTTACAAGATGGATATTTTTGTATGTTTTTTTAGATGAGTTAAGTAAGGATTAAAGTGATGTAAAGACAACAAATGGTGCCCTGATTCAAAACTTAATGTAACCAAAAGTCTGCTTATAGGATCTTCAACTATATGACCGCTGACAAATGCTTCTCTATATAGAACTGAAAATTCTTCTAGCATATAGACCAATTGCTTTATTTTTATGTATTTTTTGATTAACCTTGTGTGCTCTTATTAGCATTCTGGGGTTTTCCTTGTGGGCATTTTGGGGGTCGGCAAACTCTGGTGTTCATAGTTGTTTTGATTTTGAGTGCCTTCAGATTTTTTCAGTGAATAACTTAATAAACGTTGGTTCATCCGCCCCAATTTTCTAGTCTTTGTCTTTTGTGTTACTAAAATAACATGACATAGCCTGGGTAATTTATGAGGAAAAATGCATTTACTGTAATCTTGGAAACTTTGAAACTCAAAGTGCCAGTATCTGGCGAAAGGTCCTCCTTGGTGGCATCTATAACAGCAGTTCTCAACCTTTCTAATGCTGGGACCCCTCAAAACTGTTCCTGTTGTGGGGACCCCTACCCATAAAATTATTTTAGTTGCCACTTCATAACTGAAGTTTGGCTAGTGTTATTAATCATAATATGAATATCTCATATTCAGGATATCTGGTAGGCAACAGGGCTGTTCAACCCCCCCCCCCCCGAGGGTTGTGTTCCACAGGTTAAGAACCACTGGTGAGGGTGCAGTGGGACCCCAGCTCACAGCCCTTTAAATGCTGCTAATCCATTTGTGAAGGCAGAGCCTTTGAAAATTCAGCGCAGACCTGCCGTTGAGGACCCTCGCTCCCGCTTGATCACACTGATGACTGACTGTGTAACACGTAATTCTAGGTGGCACATTTAAGCCACATCCTACCCCATGGTGCCTCAGCACCCCTCAGCAGCTGAGGATTACGTCCTTTGGCATCTGTGGTTTCTGCTTGTTTTGCTCCACCTCCTCTATCTGCTCCTGTCCCACACCCTGCCCTTTCCCGGAGGTTTGATAAGCACACATTCCATTTCCACTTTACTTTCGGCCCTGGACTTTAGCCTCTTTGAGTTCTTGAGTGTTTGTCTTGTCGGGGCAAGCTGCATCAGCCCCCATTTCACCCTTCCTCAACCTAACGTAGTCAACATTTCTGTCTTATGCCTTTCCTCCCTCTGTATTTACCCTACAGTTTGATACTCTGAATAAGTTTATTATTTTTTCCAATACCTGATCATTGAGGAAAATGACCTGATTTATATTCCATCAAATTAATTCCATCAAATTAATTGTTCATAAATATCATAGTCAAGTGGGTACAGATTTGTGATCTGTAAAACCTCTGTCCAGGGGTATCCAGTATGTGAGCAACTGGTGCTTCTCAGGAAGCTGTAGCACTGGCTGTCAAAGGCCATATTTTGTATGGAAGCCCACGGTTGAATTCTGACATATTCAGTGAGTCCTCAGGGGAAGCTGTGAATGGCGTTCCAGTGACAGACTCTCTGAAGGGACTAATCTGAGTGCCCAGTGGTTTCAGTTTAAATGATTCTCAGAACATCTGTTTGGGCAGGGCCCCCACTTAGCTCGAGCTACTTTACAATTAAGTATCAGTAAAATAAGGTATAATTTGCAAACATGGAACATAATATCTCCAAGCCTCGAACAACTAAACTAGTGCTTGACTTTTCATATTGCGGGTCCCAACGTGAACACTGTTAGATGTTCAGGGTGTCAAATAAAACAAAAAGAGCCTCCACTACGGGAAATAACTTTCAGGAATTTAGCCAGTTTGGCAGGACCTTGCACTTAACGCGTTGTGTTGGTTAGTTTTATATCAACTTGACACCGTCTGAGAAGAGGAAACTTCCACTGAGAAAAATGTCTCCGTAGGATCTGACTCTCTGCTAGCCTATAGGGCACACCTATAGGGCATGTTCTTAATCTGTGATTGCTGGGGAGAGCCCAGCCAAGTGGGGGTGGTGCCATTGCTGGGCTGGTATTCCAGAGTGTAGTAATAAAACGGCTGAACAAGCCATGAGGAGCCTCCAGTGAGTAAGCAGCTCTTGTCCACGGCCTGTGTCAGCTCCCACTTCCATGTTCCTGCCCTGACTGCCTTTGATGCTCAATTATAATTAGGAAGCAGAAGTGAAATTAACCCTTTCCTGTCAAAGTTGTTCCGGTCATGCTGTTTTCATCGCAGCAATATAGACCCCCAACTAAGACATAATATGAAACATGGCCCTTTGTAAGTGTATTTGTAGATACTTCTGTGTCCTTTGTGGGTGTTTCAAATTGATAGCCATAAAGGATGAGGTCACTGGTGCTGTGTCATGGGTGCTTACAGAGAAGGGTGGATATGGTAATGTTGCCGAGCGTCTGTGCGTGATGACAGGCAGCCGAGTGTCCATGTTAAAGGTCCCTGAAGAGGTAGCACGTTCCACCCTGCTTGATCCCAGGCGCTTAACTAGAGATGACGAGGAAATGAAGGACAGACACACAGAAACAGGTGCAGAGAAGCCACAGTCAGGTGAACCAGGTACAGTCTGGTCCAGCTAGACCAACTATACAGTCATGCGGAACACAGAGTTTTTATTAGGCACATCACAGGGGCTATCATTGCTTTGTCTTGGTAGGTTGGTAAGAGGTCTCTGTAGGAGAGGAGTCTCAGGCTGTAAACAACTGAGAGGAGGGAGCTGCAGTTGTAGATTTTGCACATACTGGTCCATTGTTTGTAAATACTACCACTTGAACATACTGTCAGCATTGACACTCAGACCAGAGGAAGACTTTGCTGCCCTCAGCCTGACCAGGGGGGCAGTGGGCTACCATTCTCAAAGGTCTAAGGCCTTTAATTAGGCTCTACCAATGTGAACAAAAACACAGTGACTTTTCTGCTCTTTACGCATTTAAGCAGTGCCTTGCTGACTCCCTGTACAGATAAGGCAAACCGAAACATGGAGACTGTTGAACCAGGCAGCGAACGGAATAGGATAATCAAATCTGTAGCAAGTTTCTCATCGTTGTGAAGGCTTTTATTCTTCAATTTCATGAGGCTAACATCTGGCAAGAGATCTGATTATGCAGAGCAAGTATTTTAAGAATATTGACTATTAGGCATAAGGACTTCGCACGGTCCATAGCATTAAAGTGGTGATAATACACTGTCGGGAGCAATCGTCTCTTCAGATTTCAGAGCATGTCAGATTATCTATTAAACAGAGATACTGTGAGGATAAGCACCTCTGAATCCATTAGTCTACAACCACTAAAGAGTTCAATAACCTCCTGTCAGATTGTCTCATACTTGCTCTCTTTTTCCCAACGCTGAACTGATCGCCATTTGAGGAGCTCATTTTGCGCGCACTGCAGTTAACGTAAGACAGGATTAATACTGCTTAATTCTGCATCCATAATAAGTTTTTAGAAAGCCACGATAGCTTTGTGTATGGTTCAAATTCATATACGCCAACCTCTTTTCTTCCAGAGAGCCCCACTCTATATGAGATCTCTGTAGGTTTGAGTCGTGTGATCATAACTTGAGTAGGGAACTTAAAGATCAGAAAAGAGACTGTGATCACAGTGCACCCAAATGTGTGTCTGTAGAAACGCTACTTCATCTACACTTTATTTGCCTTTTTTTTTTCCCCTGCAGAAATAAAAGGCTTCCTTGTTCAGACTCTGCCACCTAGGCAGGTGTAAAATTAGAACGACAGAGGGGTCTGGAATATTTCTGCCGCCAGCTCTTTGACACCTGTTGACCTATCATTCCGAGGGAACCTTGAGAGCTGAAGATACTTCAGTTCCGAGGACATTCCTTCCCGAAATAGTTTTTTATCAAACTGCTGGGGCAGAAGAAGCAACCGGGCGGGCAGACTCTTCGGCTGTGTGTCTCGCAACTGTCTCTCGCGGTTGGCATTTTGTCGGCGTCTAAATCCTCTGCTGCTCCAACAGCTGATTTCCTCCTTTGTCCCACTCTTCCTGCTGCATACTTCCCAGGCCACTTCTTTGGAAGCGGCCGCTGAAATGCCCGCACAGCTGTCTGCAGTTGTCTGACAGTGACCACCGTATTCAAGAGTTAGACAGTCCCTCCCCAAGTCTATCCACGAAGCGGCTGAAAAAGCAAACTGGAAAGGAAAGAAAACCGTTAGTTTTGATTTAAGGTAAATAAGTGCCAAAGGCCCTTCTAAATATCCACTCCTCCTTCTCCTCTATTGAAGAAAAAAGTAAAGAAAATCAAAGTATCCCATCCAATGCCTTCCTTTCTTTTATAGCCACTCAATTTTAAACATTAAAACTTCAGCCATAAAAAAAAACGATACTGACCATGTTTAAGGAATGCGTTCATTGTGGGAATACAAACAAGCCTCCTTCTGCATTGGCCTGTGAGCGCCCAGCGGATCCTCCAGCCTCTGCTTCCTCTCTGGCCATAGGAGTGCTTGAAGAGTTGTGTCCCACTTTGTCTGGGCTGGAGAAGGGTTCTGAGGAACTAGGCATAGGTCATGTTAGTGCCACCAGGCAAGAAGAAGAGTTTGAGCCAGATTTAGAGGAAGTTTGATTATTATTGGGGTGCACCTGAGAGCAACTGCCTCCTAAGTAGCCTTAAAGAGAGCTACCCTGAGTCAGGTTCTTGGGGCCCTTTTAAAAAGAAAAACCATGGGCCGGGCGTGTTGGTGGCACACGCCTTTAATCCCAGCACTTGGGAGGCAGAGGCAGAGGCAGGCGGATTTCTGAGTTCGAGGCCAGCCTGGTCTACAGAGTTCCAGGACAGCCAGGGCTATACAGAGAAACCCTGTCTCGAAAAACCCAAGGAAGGAAGGAAGGAAGGAAGGAAGGAAGGAAGGAAGGAAGGAAGGAAGGAAGGAAGGAAGGAAAGAAAGAAAGAAGAAAAAAAGAAAAACCATGACTGATTGCTAAGCTAAGTAGGTTTACAGAAGACAATGGAGCAATAAGTACATAAAAATCTAAAAATAAATAAATAAATAAATAAATAAATAAATAGAACCCAACTCCATCACCAGGTGGTCACCATGTGATCCGAGAGCTGAAGGAGAGGTGCTTGATTCTTCTAGTAAATACTCCTCTCCATAAGTTTATCTGGCTATTGTGTGGAACACGGCCCATGAATGAAGCTGTGAGCTGTGCAGAGATTTCTGAGAGCTTGTGAAAAAAAAAAAAAAACTTTAAATACACAAGAGAGTCTTGTAATATCTGTTCCTCTATAACACGGGTTGTTCTTGAAAAGTGCTCTCCGGCCTCTCCTGGGTGTAAATAGGAGTGGATTTTGATCTGTCATCTTACTTTTGTTCTTCAGAGATGTTCTCTAGAAGGAGTTGTCCTCCTGACTGTTTACAGCCTAACCGCGTGTGACCTTGCCCTGTGGCTGTATACAGCTTGCACTAAAGTGAACTTTTCTCATGTGACTTTGCCTAATATTCAGAATGCCCACAGATAGGCGTTGTCTGGTTTCCTATATAAAGGTGACTATTGCATGAGATCCTCTGCTCATTTTTTTTTTGACTCCAGGCTCCAAGGTTCTTGCCTCCAACTAGAGTGGTAACAAATAAAATTAAATACAATTATTCCTAATGATAGTCTAGTATACTCATAGATCAGTACCTAGCCTAAGGACCATCAGAGAGGCTTCCTTCAGAAGCTGATGGGAACAGATGCTTAGAGCCACAGCCAGGCATTAAGGAGAAAGAGAACTCAGATTGGAGGCCACCTTCAGGTCTCTCGAAGCTCAGGGAACCTCACAAAGAGAGGGAAAATAAAGTGTAGGATCCAGAGGGCTCAAGGACACCAGGAGAACACGGTCAACAGAATCAGCTAAGCATGGCTCACGGGGGCTCACAGAGACTGAAGCAGCACTCGCTGAGTCTACGTGGGTCTTCACTAGGTCCTCTGTATAGATGTTATAGCTGTTAGCTGGGTGGTTTGTAGAGATCCTAACAACAGGAGGGTGTGTGTGTGACTCTTTCGCCTTGTCTTGGGATGTTTTTTTCTCCCACTGGGTTACCTTGCCCAGCCCTGATATGAGGGGGGGGGGTTGTGCCTAGTATTATTGTATCTTCTTATGCCGGGTTTGGTTGATATTTCTGGGAAGCCTTTCTTTTCTGAAGGGAAATGGAGGAGTGGATCTGGGGGAGGGAAGGTAGAGAGGGAGCTGGGAAGAGTGGAGGGAGGGAAAACTACAGTTAGGATGTATGTCTGAAAGAAGAATAAATTTTAAAAAGTAAAGCATAAAAGAGACTTCTTTAAAAAATCCTAAGAAGTTACAGAAAGAATTCATTGGGTAAATTATCCTTTGATGAAATTAAAGAGACCTTACTAAATTATTCCAATTGTAAATAAAGGGGAGAAATGTATTCGGTTAATAAACCTGATGTTCACATTTCTTAGAATCTTACATGACACCAAAACCAGCTCAAATACATATTCAGAAAATGAGAAATTGACAAATTCAACTTCATATAGTAATCTCCTTTCCAGTTTCCCAGCCAACTGGGTGTTTTCAAATAAATTATTTTAAAAATACAATAGGGCCAACAAGGTACCTCAGCAGGTCAAGCAAGTGCTTTCCACCGAGCCTCATGCCTAATTCAACCCACAGAGTTCACATGGTAGGTGAAAACCGACGCCACAAGATGGGTTCTGACATGCTGTGCCATGTGTGCTTGCAC
Source organism: Apodemus agrarius (assembly GCA_964023405.1). Lineage (NCBI taxonomy): Eukaryota > Metazoa > Chordata > Mammalia > Rodentia > Muridae > Apodemus > Apodemus agrarius. Next base: position 54,382,291 of record OZ030023.1, on the reverse strand, counting down.
AAATGTTCATACACACTAAACATTTCAAAGTACTTGAGTGTACTAGATTTTGAAACAATAAGGACTCAGATTCAAGTCTGGGGATAAAGCAGAATCACAAGGAAAACAAAATAAAAAAAGAAAGAAAATAATGTTCTGGCACAAATCCACAGCCTTCCCGTCTTACCTTTCATCCCTGAAGAGAGGATCTGAGTGTGCAGTCCAGATACCCTGCTGGTCACGGTGCTGTCTGTGAGTGTGCAGTCCAGATACCCTGCTGGTCATGGTGCTGTCTGTCTTTGTCATGTATACCCACCATCTGCTCTGTAAGCCATGGTCCTTCATCAGACAAAAATACCCCCTGTTCTCGCTGCAATTACTAATTCCTTCCCCTTTTCCTTAAGACGGAGATCTAGCCCTTCTTATGGGAACAGCTGCTGCTTAGACTCTCTGGAGAAGATAGGTGAGAAATATCTGAATGGTATAGAGGACAGGGAAGCTATTCCAGTATTGTTCTGGGTTAAATGCCTTTATCTTAAGTTAATATGCTTAACTGCTAACCTAAAAGATATCAGTTTTAGGAGTAGACAGTCTTTAAGGGGTGACTGTGCGTAAAGCTTGTGTTGTGTAATTACTTTCTCCAAATTGAAATATTATCTCCTGAAGGTTTGAGAGGAGATCAAAAGACTCGGGGAAGTAACGTAGTTTAGAAGGGTCAGAAATCTCACCCAAGGTAAAAGACTCACAACCCCACTACTGGCCTATGTATGCACTAAAAATCTGCTGGGAAGAAGGCGCATGAATGGAGCAGCGGGAAGTCACACAGGGCACCTCAGAGTTACAGCATGTCTGTCCTTGCCCATGCTGAGGTGGGTTTTTTGGTAATGTAGATAGGTGTGTTGTGGGTAGCTTCCACAGTCAGTCCTTTGAGGCAATTCCCCAGTGACTATGCTGTGTGTTTGGGATCCCAGTGCCATCCTGGGCCTTTCTCTGGGTGGGCTTTTAAAGCACAGAACCTGCAGAGAGCACAGAAGTCCTTGTGCTCACAGATAAGCACTTGGGGGAATCCAGGAATGTTAAAAAAGCCACATTGTCTCTTCAAAAGAGACGGGTAGGCTTAGATTACTCAAAACCTACTTTAATAAGGGTTCTTGAAGGTTTCAGCCTCCCTTCTAGTCACCAGCCAAACGGAGGAGAGAAAGATGGTCGTGGGACAAGGAGGATGTGGACCTCTTTAGATAGAAGTCGTTCTTTGAGGCAATTCCAAACACGAATCAGAGTGTCAGTCCAGTTCAACCGGCAAATACCACACACACACACACACACACACACACACACACACACGGCTCGATCCTTGAGGCTCCACCAAATTGGTACTCATCTACAAAAGTGGCAAGATGTAGCCAGATTACCATGAGAAGCTCCCTCGCATGTTTCTCTCAATGAAGTCACAACAAGTGAAGACCAGTGAAGACCAGCAAAGCCTTGCAAGGCACATCAACACAAGAGCGCTCCCTCATGGTCTATGGCATTACATTTATATTCTCTCTAAACACCACACACCCTTTCAAGTGTCTGTTTCAGCAAAACATCACATGCCCTCTCACAAGACAGCTTCCAGCAAGACACCACAAGTCTGTTCTCAGCAAAATAGCCTCTCATAAGGCAGTTAGTTTCCAGAAAACATCATATGACACAACTGAGTCTCCCAGGATCCCATACATTTCCACTCCAGAGGTCTAAAACCTGTTTTCACCTACAGTGCAGGGAATGGATGTGGTCAATAGCCTAGTAACCTCTGCACTGTCTGCAGGGCTAGGGGCTTCTCCAGATATACAAACAGGACCAGAGGTGGTTAGTAGCATGGGTGACCTCGTTGTTATCTATAGGATCAGGCTACATATCTCTCCCTGCTTAGACACTTATGAACAGGATTGGAGATGATTAATAGCCTTGTGATCCCTGTGTTTTATACCAAGACCACACCAGATCTTTCCCCAGGGCTATAAGACAGCACACACACACACACACACACACACACACACACACACACACACATATATATATGTATATATATGTATATATGTATATATATACATATATATACACATATATATGTATATGTACATGTACATGTATATTTATATTCATCTATATAAAATCTGTTTTCATGGAAGAGGTGATACATTCTCTAAAAAGAGTTTTGACGTAATTATGCCTTAAGTGTAATGGCGTATCCAGGATTGTGTACACCAGAAACATTTTTCCAACTTGCATTGTATTTAAATACACCAGTAAAATGTCTCAGACTCTAGAAGTTTGAACCAACACTGGCTACTGAATCGTGTTAAACTGGACTCCTTCTTGATTCATGCAGGTCATTACTCTGTTGGTCCTGGGGTTTGCAGGCACATACATACAAATAAAAATACCCTAGTTGACACATCTCAACATGACCAGTTAGCCAGACACAGAACTGCAGAAGCCAAAAACAAGGTTAGCACATTGAAGGACTTTCCCAGAACTATAGTCTTTGATGGATTAGGTCCTTGTTCTTGTTTTGGCCGGTGGTTCTGCCTATATGCTGGGCTCCGTGGCCTGGATAGTACTTTCATCATGGCATCTGTTGTACTAAGTTATGGGGGTTGGGGGTGAGGGTTTGAGGGTGGCTGTTACAGCTGTTTAAGTTACTCACATTCTTTGTCAATGACCCCCCCCTTTAACCACAATCCTGTAAGAAATAATCATCTTATTATTCCATCAACCTAGACACTGGAATTGTTTATTTGGACTCCTGCCAGTGCCTCATCTGGGGAGCACAGTCACATCTCCCAAAAAAAGTCACACAGCAGCTGGAGCCCACGTGAATGAGATCAGTGCCTTTGAGAAGAAAAGAGATGCCAGGAAAAGCTGCTTCCGCTATGAAAGGCATGAGATATCTACTTATGAACTGGGAGGAGGACCTTCCCCCATACCTCAAGGCCAGCAGTGTCCTGAAGCAGAACTCCACATCCTTCAAAACTATGAGAAATAAATCCGTGCTGTGTATGAGCTGCTTCGGCCTACTGTAATCCAGTAAGTCAGCCCGAACACACTGTAACAAAGGTCGGGGTGAGGCTCAGTTATTCTCTCTGATGAGATTTTGTGAAGCACCATCACCTGCCAGAAAACACACTCGCCCTGAGGATGTGGGAAGAAATGTGCTTCGTTCTCACTGTGGGAGACCTCGCAGCAGAGGCTACAGTCTGATGGTATAAAGGAGTCCAGTGTCGCAAGGTTCTGATGAAGCTAAGTGAAGTGAGGGTGAAGAAAACAGGCACCAGGCTACCTGGGGGGAGACACTGCAAACTGCAGAGCGGACATGGGTTCTGAACTGATGAATCCTAAGCTGGCTGCACATGCCAAGAGAAAGCCTAGCCCTAGAGGAAAATGTACTGTTCCTTTGGTAAATTCAGGGAGAAGGGATCTCTTGAAGGGTTAAAAACTCTTAACAGAGGAAGTCTTATCAGGGGGATTAGGGACAGCTTTAGCTTCAGTAGGTAATAAGGAAGTGAGAGTTGGTTTTTGTTTTGTTTTGTTTTGTTTTTTTGGAAGTGAGAGTTTATGAACATGAAATTTTAATGGAATATACCATTATGTTAGAAGTTACCACAGCAGCAGCTGTGATGATCACATTGGAGAAAACAAACCTGGGACAGGAAACATACCACAAAATCACAAATAAAAAAAAAAAAAAAAAAAAAAAAACCTGGCTGGGTGGTAATCCCACGCCTGTAATCCCAGCACTTGGGAGGCAGAGGCAGGCGGATTTCTGAGTTCGAGGCCAGCCTGGTCTACAGAGTGAGTTCCAGGACAGCCAGGGCTACAAAGATAAACCCTGTCTCGAAAAAAACAAACAAACAGAAAAACAACAACAAAAACAAAACAAAAAACAAACAAAAAAAAACAAACAAACAAAAATACCAAGGACAAGGGTAGTTTTTTTTTTTTTTTTTTTTTTTTTTTTTTGGTTTTTTCGAGACAGGGTTTCTCTGTGTAGCCCTGGCTGTCCTGGAACTCACTCTGTAGACCAGGCTGGCCTCGAACTTAGAAATTCGCCTGCCTCTGCCTCCCAAGTGCTGGGATTAAAGGCGTGCGCCACCACCGCCCGGCCTACAAGGGTAGTTTTTAAAACAAAACCTCCGTTGTTCAATTTTACCAATGAAGATTTGAGAGTCAGACTCTGGGGTGAAAGCCTGCTGGCTCAGCGGCAGAGAACTCGCCCCTCTGGCCTTCCTCTTCAGCCGACGTCCCGCAAGTCCTTCCCTCACAGCATCTCAGAAAACCTCCTCCAAACACAATGTCCCTCCCTGTGACTTCCTGGGCATCTATCGGGCCTTCTGACTCCTCTTCCTCTCTATGGGTTTCTTACTTAATAATCCTATGCCCACTTTCTGTCAACTGCTTGCTTGCTCTGCCTCTTGACCAATCATTGACATTACCTAATCCTGTTTATAGTATCCAAGCAGAAAACACTTGGGTTCAAGGTGTGTGCTAAGGCTGAGCCACACCACAACCCAAACCAGGTTTTTCCAGTAAATAACATAATCTCCAGGTTCACAGTATGATCAAATATCCTGCAAACGGACAGAGGACCAAGACAGAGTCAGTGTCTTAGTCAGGGTTTCTGTTGCTGCTCATGAAGAGAGACCATGACTACAGCAGTTCTTATAAAGGAAAACATGTCATTGGGACTGGATTTCAGATTCAGAGGTCTAGTCCATTAGCATCACGGTAAGAAACATGGAGGTATGTAAGCAGGCATGGTGCTGGAGAAGGAGCTGGGAATTCTACATGGCCATCAGCTGGCAGCAGGAAGAGAGAGCCACATTGGGCCTGGCTTGAGCTTCTGTAAAAGCTGACCCCCAGCTACGTACTTCCTTCAATAAGGCCACACCTACTCCAACAAGGACACGCACATAATAATGCCACTATGTATGTATGTGTCTATGGGGGGGTCATTTTCATTCAATCCACTACATTTTACTTCCTGGCTCCCATGAGCTTTAGCCATATCATAATGCAAAATGCATCTAGTCCAACTTCAAAGGTCCTCATAGTCTATAACAATGTCAGGCCTTTTAAAGGTACAAAGTCCAAGAACTCTTTTGAGACTTGTGGCGATCTCTTAACTGAGACCCCCCCTGTAAAATCAAAATAGAAAAGTAGATGACATACTTCCAACACACAATAGCACAGGATATAAATCACCATTTTAAAGGGGGAAAGAGAGCACAGTGAGGAAATACTGGACCAAAGGAGGACTAAAAACCAATTGGGCAAACTCCAATCTCTGCACCTCACGTATGATGTTAAAACGATTTTTAGATCTTCAACTCCTTTCTGCTTTGTTCACGGCAGCACACTTCTTCCTCCTGGGCTGTTTCTACTCCCTGTTACCAGCTTTCCTTGCCAGGTACCCCACTGCTCTCTCATCTCTAGTGTCTTAGGGTCTCCATGACAACCCAGGCTTCACCTTCACAGCTTCACACAATGGCCTCTCTAGGGACACCTTGGACACACTCCTGGCCTCATCACCTTTCCTTAGTGAAGGAGGGAGATTCCAGAACTCCTATCTTGTATCCCTGACTTTAACTGGGACTTTAATCAGAACTATGTGGCCAGAGCTGGCAGGTTCTACCTCTTGCTGGGGCTGAAACATGGCCCCCTTGTTCAAATACACTTTCACCACGTTTCTGGTTCTGACAGTTTCCTTCACTGCCTAAGCTTGGCTGTCCTAGAGCTTACTCTGTAGACTAGGCTGGAAGACAGACTGACACTCTGAGCCTGGCTTGACCTCCTGAGCGTCTGTAACCTCAAAGCCTCTGTGACACACTTTCTTCAATAAGGACACGTCTACTCCAAACAGGACACGCCTCCAAAGTCCCTCGGAAGTCCATGTCTTTATTTCTTTCTGGAAGTACTTTATGGACTATTTTGAGCTCTTAAAGACCAACTTAGTTATGTAACTATTTATATTTATTTTTTCTTTCTAATAGTCTTTAAAACATTTTTACATCTTTAATCTGTGACATAGAGACAACACTCGATGTAGGCATGATATTTTTCTGTCTTTTTCCGGAAAGAGGCTTGTCCTTTTTATGTCTCCATCCATCGGGATGGGGTGTGAGTGGCACGGGGTGGGAAGGGGGATCTGGGAAGAAATGCAAAGGGAAAATGTGAACAATATGTAGTACATGAAAAAAAATTATTTAAAAAAATGTTTAATGTAATCTGATTCAGTCGCTCCTAGAGCAGGCTCAATTTGCTTATTTGAATGATGCCCAAGGAGGTTCTGTGTAAATGCATACCTCATAAATTTAGTCAGTTGTTTATATATTTTAGAAAACCCACGGTGCTAGTGTCTAACCTCAGGCACAGGAGAGCAAAGGTTCGACTCGAATGACAGCGATGTAGCTGGAGATGTCATTCCAGGTCAGGACACACTGTGTGGCTTGCTGCTTTCCAGTTACTCCATTAATAGCTACTGGGAATGGAAAGAGCACATGACCCAAATGATGACGTCATCAAGTCCTCCAAGCTACTGTACCCACACGGCTTAGAGACAGCCTGCCCTCAACCACCCTGAGCAGAGTCAAGCATCTCAAGGGTTCTACCACCGTATGCAGTAAAACTCCCAGAAATCCTGAACTGCATGTGTCAGAATATCACTGAAAGGCCTAAAAATAAAGCAGTATCTGGGCAATATCTATATTCTAGGCATGGGGTTGGGAGTGGCGAGAGGCTGAGGCAATGTGTTTTATTTCATGTGGTTGTTAAGAAGGAAAGAAATAAAGCTATGTAATAAAATATTCTTTGAACATTTCCAGAAAAATCACTTCTATACGACTTTTACAAAACCTCAGTCATCAGAGTTCCATGTCTGCAGTGGCATCACCATGCAGTTCTTCACCCCTGCATGCAGTCCTTCCCCATGCATTCAATCAGTCACCCATGCATTCAGCCCTTCCCCATGCATGCAGTCCTTCCCCATGCATTCAGTCCTTCCCCATGCATTCAATCCTTCCCCATGCATTCAGTCCTTCCCCATGCATTCAGTCCTTCCCCACGCATTCAGTACTTGACCCACGCATTTCATCCACAAACAATGCAGTATTAACACTGGTTAAAAGCATCAGGCTTCACCTGTGGAATATTTTCTCTCATGTAGAGAATATTGATTTATATGCATATATGGCATGGCATAAGACGCGAGTTGAGACAAAGAAGTCTAAACAAAGGGTAGCAGTAGGTGGCAACAGGAGGAAGAAAGACAAATATTGATTGCAAGTTTTCTTTCATATGTATACTAGAAGAAGGAAACCTACAGGAATGAAGGAAGAAGGATGAAGATGAACAGGAACAAGGCAAAGTGATTCTTGTATTTAAAGAGTCACATTAAACCCATTATTTTACTCTATAACAACAGCAACAACAACAACAATAACAACAACAACAACAATAATAATAATAGTAAAACAAGTATCATCAGGTTTTGGTGTCAGGCCATCTGAATTTATATATTAGCCTGACTATGACTAATGACTTTTTTGGAGAGTTAATATACCTTCCTTATCCTTCTCCTGATCCATAGATTGGGGATAATCATAGTATCTATTTCACAGATGTTATAATGATCAAGGTTCATGGGCTGTGCTTCCTCCTGAGATGACATTGATGTCTGTAGTCTGTGCTGTGCTGCTGCTGGAGGTCATGTTGATGTCTATGGCCTGTCCGATCTCAAAGGGCCATGCTGTTGTCTGTGATCTGTGATGCAGCTTTGGGCTGTGTTGATGTCCATGAACTGTACTGCTGCCAGATGGCAGCTGTCACCCGAAACCGTGTGCAAGAGGACCGTGACCCATGCTGCTGCTGACTGTGAAGGACAGAGGGCAGGGGTATCACGGACTGCAGACTCACAGTTGAGAATGAGAGACATTCAAGGATTCTGTCACAATCTCTGTCCCCCACCCCCATCTCACCCCCTTAAAAGGAACGAGTCTAGATGAGAAGCCATTGAAGAGAACTCTTAAAAATTGTGATAGGGATCCTGAAGTGTCACTCTTCACAGTTGATGGCTTCTGGTGGGCGTGCAGGTGGGGATGGGGATGAGGGAGACTCAGTTTTCTTTAAGAAGCTGGCCACTGGGAATTTAACCATGGTCCAGTGGAGTATGGGCAACACAAATTGGACTCGGATCTTCTCTTCTTCTTCTTCTTCTTCTTCTTCTTCTTCTTCTTCTTCTTCTTCTTCTTCTTCTCCTTTCTTCTCTTTCTCCTTCCATCTCCTCCTCCTCATCATCCTTCTCTTCTTCCTCTTCTTCTTCTTCCTCCTCTTGCTCCACCTCCTCCTCTTGCTCCTCCTCCTCCCCTTCTCCTCCTCCTCCTCTTCTTCTTCTTCTTCTTCTTCTTCTTCTTCTTCTTCTTCTTCTTCTGGAAAAAACATAAGGTTGGGGGCTGGATCTGGGAAGTCTGGGACAAGAATGTGATTGGGGTACATTATGTAAAATTTCCAAGCAATCAATAAAAATATTATGTTGAAAGAATTTAAAAATTATATATATACAAATGATTAATAAGTTTTCATGATGTAGATAAATGATTAATGTGTCTTCATTTCACACATACTTATTAAGCAATATTTAGGTATGTAGAAACGCAGAGATTAAAAAGTATAAAGCTATTTATTAATTTGAAAATGTAATGAGATAAATAAGACATGTCAAATGTCAGTAGGAAGTGGAAGAGCTTGGGAGATAGAGATAGGCATAGCTCTGAGTGAAAGGCCAGCCTGGTCTACACAGAGATTCCAGACCACCTAGGGCTACCTAGTGAGACCCTACCCCTAAATAAATAAATAAATAAATAAATAAATAAATAAAGGATGGATGGATAGATAGATGGGAGATGATAGAAAAATGGGGTTAGTTCTCAAAAATCCTGCAAGACTGCTAAGTAAGAAAGAGAAGAAAGTAGAAAACTCAACAGCTATTGTGTATCCGCTATGGGCTATGGGTTGTGCTTAGTGACAGCCATATTGTGAGACACAAGCAGTCTGCTGCAAATTAGATAATGTACATATCAGTAGGAAAAGTGTTACAATGACTCTTACCTTAAAAGTAGGTATCCCCAAGAAAGAGATCTTTCTTGTGGTAAGAACAGAATAGCCTTGCAACATCCTGAAGTCTAAATATGCAAAGCACTGGAGTAGAGCAAGGCCTGGTGTGCGCTAGCGAGGAAGACTATGCAGTATAAAGGATGGTCTACGGTTGCCACATTTCCAGCTTTGAACAGCATAATGAGTGTACGGCAAAGCAAAGTAAAAGAATAATGGCAAGTCGCAGAGAGATGGCAGACTATCATCAAAGTAGGAAAACAGCAAACGTCCAGCAAAAAATCAACTAGGGAAGTCCCCTATAAAGCAAATAACTACTGTTCCCACCAGAAAGAGTCTCCAGGCAGAGTGTCCACTAGGGGGATCTCCCAAACAAAAATAACAAATAACAGCAGATAGGGATCATGTCCTCTAACTGGCTGCTCACAGCATGCGTTAGAAAACAATGGCTGAAGTTCCCAGTTGAGCTTTGTCTCCATGGCTGAGCCCCCCGAGGCTAAATGTCCAATGGCTGAACTTCCCACTTCCCCTACCTGTTGCAATCGCCTTTTGATTTTTAGATCTTGAAATTTTATCCATGTGTATGTAGGCCTGCTTGTCTGTAAGCTCACTCTGTGTGTGTGTGTGTGTGTGTGTGTGTGTGTGCAGTGCCTACAGAAGCCAGAAGTGGGCAGAGCCTGTGGAAATGGAGTTAAAGTTGTTTGTGAGCTTTTTGGTATTGATGGTAGGAATGAAACTGGGTCCTCTGCAAGTCCAGCAAATGCTCCTAACAGCTAAGCCATTTCTCCATCCCTTGCAGGTTCTTTAATTTCACGCAATAAACAATGTAAACATCAGCTAGAAACAGTTTACCTTCTAGATCTCCTAAAGGCACAACATTTTTATCAGTTGGATTTTTTTTCCCTCCTTGTCACAGAGTTAGAGGGACCAGCTCAACCTCAGACAAAGGGTCCATGGGGGACACTTTGAGATGAACATACTTGGCTTTGAAAAGGGGAATGGGCACACCTTTGCTAGCAGGGGGTCAGCTTCTCAGCTTACACTGTACACAACAATTTGGCGATATATAGTGATATATGATCTTCGGAATTAAGATTAAAAAACAAAAATGTAAGAGCTGGAAGTTTACTCAGCAGGTAAGAAAACTCCAGAGGACTGGGATTCTGTTCCCAGTACCAACATCAGGTGGTTCACAACCATCTATATTCCTAGTTCTAGGAGGATCCAGTGCCCCTAGGCTCCACAGATACCTAAATGCACAGACCCACACACACAGAGACACAAAGACATACACATGATTTAAAATAATGTTTAAATTTTACCTTTAAGAAATAAAAGTGTAAATCGTTGGGAATAACAAGTGTCACAAAGCACAAGCTAGATCAGACAAAGTCAGATGTACCAAATCTTTAAAGAATGATATTTCCAGATAAACCACAAAGTGCTTTCCAAGGGATTGTGCCTGTAGCCTGCCTCTCAGATCTCCATCCTTAGAGAGGGCAGGAAAGGAGCTTGAAGGGGAGATACTTCAATCCAGATAACAAGTGCACTGAAGGACAGTTCACGAGAGATCTGGTGCATCATTCAAAGGCAGAAAGCTAACCTCAGGAGGAGTTCTGTAAGCATGCCACCAGGGTTGGAAGAGGAAACAGAGATTTCGGAGCCGGAAGTCAGCTGGCTTAGACTAAAGCAGTCACGCGACAGAATTGCAAGACGCCTATTGGAACCCCAGAAGATCTATATCACATACAAGAGATCTCCTGAACCCCACTGGGTGGAATGCGCTTCCTTATCTACTTTCTTAGTCTGACCAAAAGATGAACAGCTTCACTGCAGGTCTCTGCCTAAGGACACACCTCACTTCGATAACCCCAAAATGTGACTTACAAGGACCAACTCTCTCTCTCTCTCTCTCTCTCTCTCTCTCTCTCTCTCTCTCTCTCACACACACACACACACACACACACCCCTCCCAGTCCTCACTTGGTCATCCAGATCCAAGACACAAGAGGGCGTGAAGGAGAGGGGTCAGAGTTCAGAAGCGCTCAAGTAGGATGTTTGTGTAGGCGCTGGACCTTGGAGTCCACCTGTCAGAGCTTCCAGCATGGCCACTTCTCCACAGGTAGGATGAGTTTCAGTTTCTTTTCTCCTCCTTGCCACCTCTCTGGTTTCCCTTTCCCCAGTGTATGGGAGAGAGACTATCCTTTCAGAACTGGTGTGTTTGAGAACTTCAATGAGGTAAAACTCAGGTGCAGTGACGCGACTGGGAAGGAACACCAGAGCACAGAATGGTGGCGCTCTAGAGGAGAGAGAGGAGCAGAAACTAAGAGCAGGATGCTATGAGAGGTGTTTTCTTTTGTCTGAGAGGCACTGGGGAATACAAAAACAAAGTAAAGGAAGGCGCAGGTTCGAATTCGTTTCTGTGAAAAAAACGTCCATCAGTAATTCTACCCAGTGTGGACATTTGAAACGCCAACCATCCTCCAGAAAGCGCTTCTACTGAGAGAAAAGCGGATCTTCAGTTGTATCGTTCTTGTTGATCTTTCCCTTTAAACTTCAGTTGTGTAATCTCAGTGCCGTAGTCAATTTATGTACCAAAAAGAATGTACATCCTCTTACCAAATGCCTAGCCACAGAACACGGATCTCGAGGTGACTGACTTAGCATTTATTCTGCAGGAAGCCTCCTTGATTGAAAACGATCCACCCGACCACACTACAGTCACAGCCGCAGATGTCAAAGGAGTACACTGGGTCTGGGATATTTCTGCCACAGCCTTTTTCGACACCTGTTGATCATTCAATCAGAGGAACCCTCGGAGCTGAAGATAGGGCCAACTCTGTGGAAATTCCTTCCCAAAATAGCAAGAGCTGAGCAAATTGCTGGGCAGGCAAGTCCTGGTGGGCGGGGCTCGGGGCTGTTTGCGGTTCAGCAACTGTCTTTCAGGGTTGGCATTTTTACACTGTCTAAATCCTCCGTTGGTCCAACAGCTGATTTCCTCCTTTGTCCAGCTCTTCCTTTCTCGTTTCCTGGGGAGTGGCGGCCACATCCTTCAACAGGTCACTTCTTTGGAAGCAACCGCTGAAATGGCCACACAGCTGTCTGCAGTTGTCCGACAGTGACCGCTACAGTGGAGTTTGCTCTTCCCTCTCTAAATCCATGAGTTGTGGAAAAAGGAAACTTTAGGAGGAACAAGGCACTGAGCCCTAGCTCTAAGTCAAATGATGTGCAAAAGCCATTTCTAAACCTTTGCCAGCTTCGCCTTTCTCTTCCCATGGAGGGGGTCAGGGGTTCAAACAACCTAGGGAAGTCTTCATATTTTTAAAACATCAGACTGTGTGTTTAAACTTTAATCATGCAAATATTCATTATGCTTATGTTTCACATTCAAACCACAATTTGTGTATTACTTTAAAAATAAATAGCTCAAGAAAAAAAATCACACTTTATGGTTATCAAATTTTATGAGTTTACTAAGACATTCCATAAACTGCACATGCGTTTGGGGGTGGGTGGGTGTGGATGCTCTTATAAACTTTTAAATGAGTGTCTCCTTTAATAAGGAACATCTCCCCAGTAGGTCTAGGATAGAGTAGGTCAAAGGATATGACATTTCCAAGGTAGCCAAATGAAGATGAATCTTCAGGTTGCCGACTGTGGTCCAGTGGTGACCTGCAAATCAGCATGCAGGAGCTGACTAGGAAGGCAGAGAGCCCCAGTTAACTATTTATAGTCAAAGTTTATTTTTAATTCCCATGGCAAAATATGCAAAATCATGAAAAAACATGGAAAATAGTTTTTTCTCTATTTTATATCCAAAGATCTTGAAGAGTTTTGTGTTAGTTGACGGGTTATACACAACAAGCAATGTTCTAATGACTGGCAGGACTTAAGCTTTCTGAGTGGTTGGAATCTATCCTTCACATTTTTCCTAGTAGTGATTAGATACAGAGTTCAAAGAAAAAAGTAGGAGCAAGGAGGAATCTTGCTTTCCAGCTATAATAACTGGCAAAACAAAAACAAAAACAAAAACAAAAAAACAAAACAAAACAAAACAAAAAAAACCCGACTTTTTGCTTGGATGGTAAATTAAAGTTATCTTTCCCATATCATTATTTTCTATCTTCAAAATGCATCTTAAAATATTTCATATTGGGCCGGAGAGATGGCTCAAGCAGTTAAGAGCACTGACTGCTCTTCCAGAGGTCCTGAGTTCAAATCCCAGCAACCACGTGGTGACTCACAACCATCCGTAATGTGATCTGATGCCCTCTTCTGGTACATGAAGATAGCAACAGTGCACTCACACATTCAGAATTTTAAAAATCTTTAAAAATATTTCATATTAATGCGAGGAGGGTATATATAAAGGAGGATATATAACATGAGAGTAAGAGCCAGTAACAGTCAAGATAACCTATGATGTCATAGGAAGAACTGCAAGGCATGAACATTGCAGTAAAGTTCTCTATGCATCGTGCCCCAGTTAATGCATATTTTTTTGAAGATGTACCACTGTGGAGATACTATATACCAAGAGGAGAGAAGAAGCTGTTGCTATAGATATGGATATATTTGAGAATGCTATGTACATTGTTAATCCAAACCATAATTGTATACTGAATATAACCCTTATGACTACGTACTTATTAATTCATTCCAATCCATCTCCCTCATAGACCAAGGAATATTTATTTTACTGAATGAAGTGAGATATAAATACAGTTCCTTTTCCAGATTTATTTTATTTTTATTGAATATGTGTGTGTACATGTGAGTGCATGTGTGTGTGCTTGTATGTGTGTGCATGTATGCCCACATACCTGTGCATGCCTGTAAAGACCAAAAGAAGACATTGGAACCCCCAAGGCCAGAGTTGCAAACGGTTGTGAGCCACCTGACCTGTGTGCTAAGAACTTCTGAACTCTGATCTTCTACAAGCATTTTTCAACCTGTGAGCCATCTTTTCAGGCCCTACACAAAATCCTTTAATCTATAATAAACAAGATATCAGTAGAATTGTGCAAAGCCTAGAGAAAAAATGGCTGCCACTTCAGCTGACTATTCACACACAAGCATCTGATATGTCCTTTTACCAGAATCTTCTGGTCCCACCAGAGACATCTGCTGCCTCGGGCTTCTTCAGCTGTCCCCTTCCCACGGTCTTCCCGTGTATTTGGCTACGGAAGTTTGTCAGGATGAAATCATGTATTGCTTTTCCAGTTCCACAAAATGAAGCGCCTTTTGGATTGGAGTTCTATGCAATTTGTAGATTTTCTTTTGTTATGAGAACCGACTTGCCACTGAATCAGTCCTTCTTGTGATAGAAATGGAGCACATCGCCGGGCGTGGTGGTGCACACCTGTCATCCCAGCACTTGGGAGGCAGAGGCAGGCAGGTTTCTGAGTTCGAGGCCAGCCTGGTCTACAGAGTGAGTTCCAGGACAGCCGGGGCTACACAGAAAAACCCTGTCTTGAAAAACCAAAAAGAAAAAAAAAAAGAAAAAGAAATGGAGGACATCATTCCATTTCGTCTAGGATTGAATTCCCGTCGTCTTATCTTCCACGTATGTTAAGGCTTACAAGTGGGAGCTGAAAAAAATGGCTCTGTGGTTAAGAACACTTGCTGCTCCTCCTCAGGGAACCTGAGTTCAGTCCTCACCACCTACGCCAGAGGCTCACAACCACCTGTAACTCCAGCTTCTGGGGATCTGATACCCTTTTCTGGCCTCTACAGTTTCATGTATGCATATTCTCTCTCACACACAAATATACATACATACACACAAACATAAAAGATACTTTTAAAAAGACTTGTATATTCTTTGATAATATTTGTAGGTCTTTTATGTCTAAGTCCTACATGACATTACATATGTACATGATTAAATGTGCATATATGTACCGTGTACATACATACATGCTCCTGTGCATATAAACTTTAAAATTTAATGAGTTAGAACCATTTTTCTCACCTTCCAATATTATTTTTTAAATGAAAATGGATGTTGACTTTTGTTCAAAGGCATGCTAATAACCAAAAGAAATAGCCATATGGCTTTTCCCTTTTGACTTACTAATATGCTGAATTATTTTTGCGTAGTAAGACAACTATTACAACTTGGATAAATGTAAGTTGTAATATATTTTTATTTCAATATACAATTTCCTTCTACTTGTTAATAATTCTTTCAAATATTATCTATTACTCTTCAAAACACCACTGTGTGGTTTTACTGTATTCAATTTGACATTATTCAGTAACATGATCATAATATATTACATGATTTATTTCATCATTATAAAGACATGTGCTTATTTTTCTTAAATTAATTATGGCCTATTGAAAGAAATGTTCTTTTTTTTTTTCAGCTCTGTGTAGAACTTTATGCTTCCCCCCTTTAGGCAGATTAGAAATGAGATTTATGGAACTAGAAATATGATTTTGAGGTAGAGTGCAAGGTTCAGTTCCCAGCACTGAGGGTGGGGCAGAGAAAACCCAACAGTGCCCAGTGCTCACATATAATATAAAGCATAGAGTTTCATCTCACTTTTCACATACAATTTCAATTCTATTTTCATTACTTTGGCACTGGGTCATTTTATCTCTAATCATCATGTGCATACACATGATCTGTCAAGTGCCCTGTAACCAGAAGACCACCCCCAGGATCAGACGATATATGTACAGTTGATTAAACAAGAAATCAGGAAACCGAATCTATGGGCAGCATATCTGAAGTTCACTGATGTGGACAGATAAACGGAAACTCAATGTATGTTATATTTGGTTCTGAAGAGTGGTCTCAGCCAGATACGATGTAAAAGAAAGATGTCTAGAGGTGGGCCATGTTTGAAGGATTTGTTTCTGAGCCAGATAATACATCATTGCTTGGAACAATCTTGCAAATTCTTCATGCCTCCATTTTTATTGTTTCTTGATCAGATTCATCAGTTACTACCTCCACTGCTGCCACACCATGCCAGTTTACTGATGGGATTTTCCTAAAATGAAGGAAGAAGAAAATGTGTGTTCTATAAAGGATGTAAGAGAGGAAGAAGACAAGATGAGAATGTCGTACATTTCTCCCATGGCTAGAATCTGCTTTAAAGTCCCAGAGAAGCAGCTTCCTGCCTTCCCCAAGCATGAGACGGCGCCTCCTAGCTGTCTAAAGTGGAAACGAAGAAGGAGCGTTGCATGCTCTACAGGGACTCTCTTAGTCCAGACCGTAGGTCTGATCTTAACTCCTACTTGCATTAGTGAAGTTGTCCATTGAGACTATGTACAAAGCAAGGTCTGACCAAGGCCTCCCACTGCTGACCTCCTCTGGGATTCCAGGGCGAATCACTTCTTTTCTATCAGAAGCCCCTCCTGTAGGCGTGTGGGTTTATAACCTGGACTGGTCCTCATCATTACCACTTTCCACCATTGTATGCACAGTCTCTCATCTTCCCTCCCCATCTCTGGCCTTCCCAGTTTTGTTACTCCTTATGGGGTAAAAGCATGTTACACAAGTGCTTACTTGTTTAATCCTCTAACTCACATAGAGGCAGCACCTCAGGCCGAGGCATTCTTTCCCTCCTGTGATCTGTAAACACAGTTACTCCTTGCTGCCTTCTCTTGGCAGGCATAATGACTGGTGTCTATTGTCTGAACGCTGATTTAAAATCTAACTGCTTGGTTATTTTTTTTTAAAGGTGTTGAACTGTATTCCCAATGCAACAATATTATCAGTGCAGCTTAGGAGTGAAATTATGAGTTTTGACATCATGGAAAGAATTAACTACCCTTATTAAAATGCCCGTGCCTTCCACTTTCTGCTGTGTTATAGACGTACCCCCCATCAGAGGACACAGAACTCAAGGTGAAAGCTTAGAAACAGAACAAGGACTTTCCCTGGACAATGAACCCGTGGGCATCTTTCAGCCTCAAGAAGTAACAGTCAATTTCTGTTCTGTGTAAATTATCCCATCTGTTCTGTTTTCTTACAACAGCAAAAATGACCTAAGGCTTAAGATGAGGGTACCACTTGTGCTCTACAGAGAATAAGTTGTAAAAATCACGAACCGATAAATGTAAGGGTGAATTGTCCATGGAAGCACTGTGCCAGGGATCAGAGCAGAACAAGGAGCAAATACCAAACTTCACTATCAGGAACAGATTTCTTTAGACAAGAAACCGGACCAAAGGTCATGAGATCCAAATAAAGTCTCAGGACTTTCTGAATTCCCTGGGACCCTTCCTGTGATTCCCTCCACCCCATTAGATCTTACTCTAGTAGACAATCTTGGATCAGAAAAGTCCTTGGCTCCTCCTACCTCTGTTTGTTATGAAAGAGAGAACAGTACAGCCTACGTCAGAGTGAGCTGCTATAAAATAGCCAACAAAGGGATTTGTGCTGCATTTTTGTTTTACAGTTGCGACAACTTCATTCTTGTATGAGACGTTCATTCACCATTTGCTCAGCTTTTCCGGGAAATATTTGCTAAGTGTTCTTAGTGCATCAGGCTCAGTGCTCTGAACTGTAAGACTCAGTCTCCACTGAGTCTTACACACTATTCCATTATGCCTTGGACTACGTCTTTAATACACACTCTAGTCATATGACAATTTTTAATGAACACCATGAAGTAAGAAAGCAATTGGCATCTCCACTCAATTTGGCAGGTGGCTTAATTTTTAAATAGCTCTTGGGTTTACTATTTTAGAAGAACCCACCATGTGGCTAAATTTAAGCGTGCAGTGCAGATCATCGCAGGAGTCTTCCTCTGGAGTCTCACTGTTTAAAACTGGGGGTCGTAAACATATTTGTAAATAACTAAAGGCACGTGAAAAGGCTGGGCGGTAATTTCCAACGACAAAGTCAGAGGGGACTGTGTTTAAATGTCATGTTCTTACATTCATAGCTACGGTTCCTTCTATAGTAGGTGGCTTTAATTTCTAAGAACCCAGCCTCTGATCTGGGCCTGCTTTCCAGCCCACTACTGGGATTCCTGATTGTGGCGCTCAGCTGAAACATGAGTTCAGTTACCAAATATAGCCGAGTAGAGTAAGAGAACAGATGAGTGTCTCGGGCCACAGTTGTCTCAATACCACAGACCAAGCAGTCCTTAATGGACAGGCAAGACCGGCCTCCACTCACCAGGAGAAAGGAGAAAAGCTCCTGGGAAATCCGTCGCCTTTGGGAAGGTTACAGACTGAGCAAGCATTGAAAAGTTCTGTGCACACCTTAACACAATTACTGGTAAGACAACACTTTCAAGACTTGTAAAGTTAGAGATATTTCAATAGCTTTGCCTGGCACTGTGATACTATTTGGAAAATGCTTGATTTCTTTTTCTTTCATGAGGATAAGAAATGTAATGTTAATTTTGTACTTTTTTCCCAAAACAGGTAACACATAAACTTTGCTGGATTTCTTTCTGCCCACACTGTCAGACCACTACCTTAAGTTTATAATCTTAGGTATGCTAAATCATTTGGATCAGTTCAGAAAGGCTAAAAGGATTAAATATGTTTGTAGATGGAGTCAAATTTGCCAAGAGTATGCATGTGTTAAATTTCACAGTAAATGAAATTATAGCTATCTTGTCTGATATCTGTGTTTAAGCTAAAAACTGATGGCATAAAATAACAAAACTAATATTCAGTATTTTGAGTTATTAATTACCTTTTGAAAGATTTTAAATTTACCAACAGGACATAATTAAATAAGTTGGCATAATACCAGGTAATATAAAATAATTTTAATATGGACATGAATAAAACATTTTTGACTGTGGATAGTTACAGTGCAGTCTCACAAATAGAAATATCAAAACCCAGTCCTGTATCATTTTGTTTTAAAGCTACTGAGGAAATTGTCTTGAATCCAACACATGATGTTGCTGCAGAATTATTTCAGGCTCATATTACTTTTTAGCATTTTCTAAAAATACTGATTACCTTCTAGTGTAAATACTATGGCCAAATACAAGGTCTATAACTTGGCAATAGAAAACTATTCAAAATCTGTTCCACTTCTGTATATATCTAAATCAAGTCCCTTTTACATGATAAAGATACTGCCCAACTATTTTTCACAGAGAAATTGAATACGCTGCTCAAATATTCAGAACTTTATAACTACTAACTGAAGAGGAGGTCTGTGGTCTGATCTAGCCATAACCCACTCTGTAACAACAGGATTGCACGTTCCTGTTCCTGTGGTCCTGGCATCCATTGAGGGCTAGGGTCCCCTTCTCAGGCTCTATGTCTGCTCTCTGTCCAGTTTTCTTTGTTCTGCAGCTAAAAGTGAATATTTAAATTGTCACTGGTCACACCTCGAGAGAAGGAGTGAGGCTCACTCTGGGAAATCACCACCATGGTGACTTCTTGGCTTTGGTTTTGTTTGCTTTGTTTTCTCATTTAAAAGGTATGAATAGGAGATATTTGAGCATGCAAAATAAATTGGCTTAATTCTTTAATGTACACTAACTGATATGCTTGCAAGGCCAGGACAAGAGTCCCCACTGCTTAGACAGGGTGATCAGAGGCCTTCAAAGGACACTATGATTCTGGAGTTCAGCTAAGGATTAAGGCCACGAAGAGTAAATGTCCAGAGCCTGGTAAAATTCCAACCAAGAAAACAAAGACTAATCAAAGCATTATGACTATAATTTTCAAGTGACACAGTATCACAGCAGAGAATATAGGAACATCTTGGGTAAATAATTTTACTATACATACAAATAAAACATTTTTGACTACGGACATCTAGAGTGCAGTCTGTCAAATATGATTTTTGAATGAAATCGAGAAATGGATGAATGAGAAATAAAAACCATAGTTATTCCCAGTGATTTCAATATAAAGATGATAAAATGAAGAGAGTACCAGAAAACAAAACCTTCAAGTCCTGCCCTTTTAAACACCGTCTATGGCTGTGTCAGAACTGAGTGAACTGCTAGCTTCTGTTCCCAAAATTTAGATAAAGTGTTTTACTTTGGGAGGGTGGATTGTGTTTAAAACCACAGGGTAAATTTGAGATACCTTTTCAAAATGGCAATGTTTCTGATGATGAAAAAGAAAAGAAGCTTGTGTGTTTACTAAGCAATGATCATGTAACTAAAGTCATTTTGCATAGGATTTTATGAGTGTTTTCACATTTGGCTGTTGCTCTACAGGGTTCTTTGTAAGGACAAAAAAAACTGAAATGAGGAAAGAGAAAAGAGAGATTACAAAGAAAAGGAAGAAGGAAATAGGAAGCAAGAAATTACTCTAAAGCTAGCCATGATTCTAAAACACAAAGAAAGAAAGAAATTTCAGAGCTTTTGTTGTTAGCATTGACCTTCATAAATAGGTTTTCTGAATAATTTCGGCAATGTTGAATGCTTTAATCAAAGTGTTTATACATTTTTTTTTCTCTGTCTACAGACAAACGAATGAGGGTGCTTACTTTAAATATCTAAATCATTTACAATAGAGAATTTCCACCTAAGCTCATGACTCGAATTTCCGGTTTCCTTTCCAAATCCCACCACAGAGCTACCCAGTATTGACCAATCAGCTCGCAGTCCTCCACACTTATCATTCATGTACTGCTATGCACATGCGCACTTCCAGGCGACTCCTGAACCGTCTCTCCCTCTCTGAACTCTCCAAAGCTCCAGAAGAGTGCTTTTTAAATCCTAGTCCACATAATTAAAGGACGTACGATTCAGTCTCCATTCTAACATCAGTTTTTCTTTCAAAATTCTAGCCGTTCTCTGGTGTGTCTTGGCTATAGTGTTTCTTGAACATATTCTACAGATCACAACCATTCTCTTACCTAAACACGTATGATTACCCATAGTATCTGCAGTGGGGAGAGAGAGCTTTGGAGCTACACACAAGCTTCCGGGATGAGTCTGGCCAGCTCCAAATGCTACACACTGAGCCAAATATTTGGGCCTTTTTCTTTCAGTCTTGAGTAATAAAAATACTAAAATAGAAATGGGTCAAATGATTTGCTATGAAAACGATTAACTCAGAAGCAGTCATGGGAAGCTTTGCTTCAGCTCATTGTAAAGCAAATCTTTTTGTTGTTGTTATACTTTACACTGGCTGTGTATGTCTAGCTTGTCTTTCTTGTATTCTGTTAAGATTCAGAAATAATTCTTAAGGGCTGGAGAGATGGCTCAGTGGTTAAGAGCACTGACTGCTCTTCCGAAGGTCCAGAGTTCAAATCCCAGCAACCACATGGTGGCTCACAACCATCCACAATGAGATCTGACACCCTCTTCTGGGGTCTGAACACAGCTACAGTGTACTTACATATAATAAATAGATAAATCTTAAGCTGGGTATGATGACACATGCCTTTAATCCCAGTATTCAGAAGGCAGAAGCAGGCAGATCTCTGTGAAGTTGAGGCCTGCCTGCTCTACAAAGCTGGTTATGCTAAAAATAAAACCCTGTCTTGAAAAACAAACAACAAAATGAAAAGAGAAAGAGAGAAAATTCTTATATCAACAGTCAGTAGTGCCTTTTTGTCAACAGGATTATTCTGGAAGGCCATATATATATCCATATATATATGGTCCAATGTATCCATATCTATCTATATATATATATGTATGTATATGTATATATATACATATACATATATATGTGTGTGTGTATACATGTATATATATGGATGTAGCTATGCATGAACATATGTTTTACTCACAATATAAAGGATTCTCCCAAGTGTCATGAATATAATTTTTCTATGCATCAAAGTCAGCGACTTTAAAAGCCATGGTTATTTACAACATTAGATGCATCTATCTTTTTTGTTGTTTGTACATTCACATAGCATGTGAACCACGCACATGTACAATATATTGCATATTCAGGATCTCCAAAATAAATGTTTCCCGAAGTACTAGGGTCGTAATGCTAAGATTTCATTTTTTATTTTTTAAACTTTTCATTGACTCCTTATGACTTTCACCTCATCCACTCCAGCCCTGCTCATCTCCCCACCCCCTCATAACCACCCTTTGCCCTAACAACTTCCTCTCCAAACTAAAAAGCACGAACAAACAAAGCACAGAAAACACCTCATCGTGAAAGCTGCAGTGTAGACTACAGTTCACAGGGCTTCCCTTGCACATGGCCATTGCAGTGAGTCATTGGTCTGGTTTGAGATCTCTGACTTCTGTGGCAGTACTGAATCCTCACAGGCCCTCCTCCCGCTCATCTTTTCGTTGCTCTGTGTCATGGAGATTCTGCCCCTTTAGATAGCATGACTGGCTCCTTTCATGTGTCCCAACCACCTTCAGATGA
Organism: Apodemus agrarius; assembly: GCA_964023405.1. NCBI lineage: Eukaryota > Metazoa > Chordata > Mammalia > Rodentia > Muridae > Apodemus > Apodemus agrarius. Next base: position 54,359,866 of record OZ030023.1, on the reverse strand, counting down.
TATAGATTTTGGAGGGGGACAACTCTAAGCCCTGGATCTGGGCCTGCATGGTAGCTGAGGTGGTCAGCTTGCCAGCTCTCCCCTATCCACACCACCAAGGTGAGCTCTCCAGCACTGCTCTGGCTAGGCCACCCAACGTGGCCACCAACCGGAGGTAGAGTAGCTGTCCTGGTCTCATTTCCTCAGGGGGCTGACCCACCAGCACCCATGTCTCTAGGGCCAGCTCCTCTGTGCTGCCCAGTCAAGGCATGAGGCCCACTCTCCCAAATGCTGCAGCCTTGGAGGGGCTGGACCAGCTCCTGCTCTCACACCCTCAAGGCTCGCTTATCTGAGCCCTCTCCATCAGGGCCAGCTCCACTGTGTTGACCAGGTGAGCTGAAAGATCTGCTCTCCCAAGTGTTATAGCCAGTGAGGGGCAGGGCTAGCTCTCCTGTTCTCATGGCCTCAGGGCCAGCTCTCCCCACTACCACAGGTGGTGAGGAGGAGGGCATCATCCCTACACCCACCCCACCTCAGCCACCTCAGGCCAGATGAGTGTCAGGGCCAGCTCTCCCTTTCCCTCCCTCGGGACTGGCTCACTCTCTCCTCTTCAACCGAGTCCAGCCCTACTGCGCTGGTTCTCCTGAGTGCTGCAGACAAGGGACAGAGCATCTCACCCGCTCTCACGGCCCCAAGGCCAGCTCTCCCGAATGGCAGTGGCAATCAGTGTTCCAGAGCTCTCATCGGGGAACTGGGTTACCTGCACCCCACTATCAGGGTCGGATCTGCTGTGCTTGCTCTCCAGGCAAGGTGTGGGGTCAAACCCAAAGTGCTGGTGAGGGATTGAGCTATGCTAAGGTTTCTTATGATACATATGCAAACTACAAAATGTTCAATATAAACACCATATGCTCTATATTTTATAGGATGACATAATTACACAGAATTCAGATGATATTAATTCAAGAACAAACTGTGAGTCATAAAATTACATATATAAAGACTCATCAAATTAAGTGCTATAAATTGTAAAAATGAGTGTAATATACATAGGAAGTTAATAAAATGTGTGATCATAGGAGTTTACATTTGGAAGCAATGTCTAGTTAGAATAAGCAAGAATTCGGATAGGTTGCATGCTCATATCTGGAGGTAGATGACTGTCTTTGATACCTTGTCCCTCCCAAACTTTTGCAATACCAAATGCTTGCTTAAGAGCAGGAAATGAACATCATGAACACATGTCAAAATTCACCTGCAAGAATTTGCCTGCAAAGCACTGTGGGATACTATCAGCGCTTCTGTTTCTCTGGTAGCTTGAGGGAGACTAAAGCCTGAGCCCAGTCTTGGCTTGTGGCAGCCATCACCCTTCTCTCTAACAACCAAGAGGCTTCCAATCAGCCATGGTCTACAGTAGTGCAATTGTCCAAAAGTCAATCCAGAAAAGATAAAAAGGCATTTAAGGATAAGATATTCAGAATCCGGAAATTATTTCTTAATTTACTAATCATACCTCTTCTATTAAAAATTTAGACTGTGGACATGAAGCTCAGAGGTTGGGCACTTAGTATGCCTGAGTTCTGAGCCCTGATTCTTGGGACCAACAATAAGCAGAAAGTTAAAGGAATATTGGGATGTTAGTCCTTCAGATAGCTATGTCCTTAGGCTATCAAAAAGAAGCATAACTAATAGTAGGTGCTTTTTAAACTGTGTCCATGATACATATATTTACATACATACACACACACACACACACACACACACATATATATATATATATATACATATATATATATATATATATATATATATATATAACAAAGAATTAACAAACCTTACACAATTCTGTCTAATACAGGTTGAAACTTTATGGAAAATGTTTAGAACCAAAGATGTCTCAGATGTTGTATTTTTAGCATATTTTTGCATATGCATAATGAGGCATTTAGGACATGGGCACTCAAGTCTATAAGCAAAATCATTATGCTTTATATATGCTCTACATATGTAGCCGGAAAGTATGTTCCAATATGTTCTTAATGGTATCATTAATAATCACTTTTAACAATTTTTATGCGGACAACAGAATTCCATGGTGGAGAATTTTCTACTTGTGCTGTTAGGTCAAGACTTTAAAAAGTCTAGGGTTTTAGACTATTTTTGGATTTCCAGTTCAGGATAGTACATTCTCAACATGTACTAGAACTGCTGGAAAACAGAATGGGTGATTTCTTTTGCTTCTGATGGTTTTCACGAGACGTTTCCTTGGCTGTTGATAAGAAATGTCCAAGTCAGAATCATTAGAGATAGTGTTTAATATACTCTCTTCAACATTTCTAAATAAGCCAGTGGTGAACATCTTACATGCGAATGTCAGCAGTTCTGTCACGAGCGAGTTCCATCAGTGGCATAGATGGATCTGTTTTAGTCTTTCCAAAATGTGGGAATTTCTTAAAAAACAATAAATTTTACAAGCCACAGCAAATTCTCTAGCTTTAACTGAGAAAGTACTCCTGATACTACTTAGTATTAATGGTCAGTAGCAAACACAGGTACTTCGATCCTTCATTAGTGTTGGTTGGTTGTTGGTTGGTTGGTTGGTTGTTGGTTGGTTGGTTGTTGGTTGGTTGGTTGGTTGGTTGGTTGGTTGGTTGGTTGGTTGGTTGGTTGGTTGGTTGACTGGTTGGTTGGTTGTTGGTTGGCTGGTTGTTGGTTGGTTGGTTGTTGGTTGGTTGATTGGTTGTTGGTTGGTTGGTTGGTTGGTTGATTGGTTGTTGGTTGGTTGGTTGGTTGGTTGTTGGTTGGTTGATTGGTTGTTGGTTGGTTGGTTGGTTGGTTGGTTGGTTGATTGGTTGTTGGTTGGTTGGTTGGTTGGTTGGTTGGTTGGCTGGTTGGTTGGTTGGTTGGTTGGTTGGCTGGTTGGTTGGTTGGTTGGTTGGCTGGCTGGTTGGTTGGTTGGTTTGGGGGTGAGTCTTGAGTGTGCCACAAGATGCACGTGGAGGTCTGCATAGAGCTTTCACAAGTTGGTTCTCATCTACCGTGTTAAGGCAGCTCTCATTTCTCCTCCTGCACTGCATACTCCAGGGGAGCTGGGCTACAAGCTTCCAGGTGGTTCTCCAGTCTCTGTCTTCCTTCATGCCACAGGAGCACTGCCATTGCAATGTACAGTCCTCCATCCAGCTCTCTATGTGATTTCCAGGGATCACACGCCAAGTCACCAGGCTGTACAGTTAGTATTTCACCTCTGAGTCCCTTCGCCAGCCCCACTGATCCCCAATCTAAATTACTAAAATAATCGTTAGCTCACGCATCATACTACATGTGTGAGCATTATTTATGTGTATTCTGCCATGCATGTGGAACACAATGGCTCCTATAAGAGGCTAAAGAGGCTACACCATTCAGAGGAACTACACGGAAAGTCAAGGCAGAGCGTTGATACAGACGCAAGGGGAACACTTTATAGAACGCTGGGTAAGAACCACAGAAACAGAACTGTTAGAGTACAGAGCTGTCAAGGCAGGTCTCAGTGACAGGCAACTTAAATGTCAGTTTCAAGTGGCCCTGTGTGTCAGAGGTGAGAGAAACTATTGGACCTGGAGCCTGGGACGGGGCAGAGGTCTTTTTCAGTGACATTTTCCCTGGGTGAGGTAGCTTTTTATGAGAGACCAGGACATGGGTTAATGTACCTGTCTTATCTCAGTCTTGAGCCTAACACGCCTCATTCTTTTCCCTGAATCCATGGAAAAGGTGGTCTCTGGAACTATTGCCAGAGGACATACAGACCCAGTCTGCTGGGCTTCTTTTCTAACTAGCAACTCCTATGACTGGTTGTAACATCTATGGCCATGACCTTACCCTCAGCAATTTGGTCCTCCACCCCCACCCCCCGTATTGTGTTGCTGTTTTTTCAGGGATAGGCACAATTCGATGACTTTGATGGCATCAAAAGTATAGGACACAGAACCCTGTATATGGTCCATATACAGTGGCACTGCTTAAAGCTCAGTAGAATTGCCAGGCAGTGGTGATATGTGCCTTTAGTCCCAGTGCTTGGGAGGTAGAGGCAGACAGATCTCTGTGACTTCGAGGCCAGCCTGATCTATAAAGTGAGTTCCAGGACAGCCAGGGCTACCCAGAGAGACCATGTCTCAAAACAAACAAGCAAATGAACAAAAAAACAAATAAACAAAACGAAACAAAATCTGAACAGAATTCTGATGCCTGACCATCACAGAGGCATAACCATGGATGCATCTGGATTTGCCTTAAAGAAGTTGGGGGAAAGAGGATGCTCTTGAAATATCAGACTTCTCCTTTTGTTTCTTTCTGAACAATATATTAGGAACAACTGGGGTTTCGATTGTTCTCTTGTTCTGAAACTGCAACACCACAGCCACAGGCCCTGAAAAATTCTGGACCTGGGTGCCATCCAGTGGTGAAATCCAGAAGTAATTACAGAAGCATAGAAAAGAGGAGTTGACTTAGACTTTTTAGCAGGTTAGGGAGACAGAAGTAAAGGCTTAACATTGAGACAGGATTTCATGACAAGCAGCATCTGGAGTGTTTAAAAGAAAACCATCCCCTCGCTCAATAATCAGAAGAAGGTCAGGAAGCACATAAAAGGAAGCACCGGGCGGGAGCCAGTATAGGAAATGTCTCAGAGAGCTGAAAAGAGCTTTTGTGGAACTCAATGAGCCTGAAGAAATTAGAGAATCATTTAATCTTATAAAAAGAGAAACCTAAAAAAGAGACAAAAAGAGTTTCTTCAAAAAAAGATCAAGCAGTAATTCTTGAGTGGCAAAATACACGCAGAAAAACTTAAAGTGCAAAGGAGGCATCCACGGGAGGGACAGCAAACAGAAGGAAAAACAACAGCAAGATGGCCCGATACTCAAATGCTTCCGACTGACATAAAGAAAAGTGTGAGGAGGAAGGAGGATCCGTGGGGCTTTGGGGACAAGGGAAAGATGGCAGTTTTCAGTTGCGTGAGTTTAAAGCAGACTTGAGAATGCCAAGGAGCAGAAATAATATAATAACAGAAAACTTCAGGAACCTGAGGAAAGGTACAAATATACACACAGAGGAAGGTCAGGGGTCACAGGTCAAATGTAACTCAATGAGTTTTACCCCGAGACCTGTTATAATGGAAGTCTCTTAACACAATGCTCAAGAGTGAAAGAGAATGAATACTCAAGGATGTAAGAAAGGAAGGACAGGTAATTACCTGGGTGTATCCCAATTTACCTGACAATCATTTCCCCCCAAAATCTAATAGTCTAGAGCAGTGTGTCTCAACCTGTGGGTTGCAAACCCTTTGGGGTTGAAGGATTACCTATCAGATATCTACATTACAATTCATAGCAGTAGAAAATTGGAATTTTGAGGTAGCAAAGAAAATAATTTTATGGTTTAGGGGTCATCAAAACACGAGGAACAATATTAAAGGGTCATAGCATTAGAGAGGTTGAGAACCCCTGGTCCAGAAGCAAGTAGCATGAGATTGTTTTCACAGTACTAAAGAAGAAACTATTAAGAAAGAATTCGTTGTTTTGCAAAAGCTACCCTTTGGAAATGACAAAGACACACCCAGACAAACCAAAGCTGAGAAAAAAAATATGTATTTTCAAGATACTTATCTACATGACATACAAAAGGAAGAACTACAAACTAGAGGAAGGGTATGATAATAAGTAGATGAGAGCATAGAAAAGTCACCCACAGAGTAACTACACAAACTGAGACTGTGCTTACATTGAACTAAGATGCATAAACCATCCCTAGTATGTGAAAGGCAACAGAGACATGTGAAACGGGCCCTGGAGAGATGGGTCAGAGCCACTATGCTTCTCTCAAAATGATGAGTTCAGATCTCCAAAATCTGTGCGGAAAAGAGGAGGCGCATGCCAATCCTCCTGGAATCTTAGTGCTGTTAAGAGGTAGAGATGGATCACTGGGAGCTTGGCTGTGTGGTAAAGTTCCACACCAATGAAAGACGTGTCTCAAAGGGAATGAAGCGCCTGATCTTCACACATGCACTGTCTGGGAGCTTACCAACAAATCCCAACACACCTGGAGGAGGAAAATGCAAAATGGGACACTGAAATTCAAATCGTGGGAGAAATTAAGTAACATAGCATAACCATCTCCTATGAATTCTTTGTGAGCCTCTTCTTTGTTTCTGTTTGTATCTCATCAATAAGCATGTTAAGGTGCTGTTGTTAAAAATAGATTTCTGTGAACAAAATATTTTTTTCCTGTATTTGGGGTGCTATGCTCCCATGCATGCACATGGTATGTGTGTGTGTGTGTGTGTGTGTGTGTGTGTGTGTGTGTGTGTTCTGAACCTGACATAAAGTGTCTTCTTTTATCTAGCTCTACTTTTATTGATTGAGATTGGGGTCTCTTAACCCAGAAGTCATCAATCTGCTAGTATAACAAACCAGTTTGCTCCAGTTATCTCTGGTTCTTGAGTGCTGGCTTCTAGGTGCCAGCCACCACACCTTCCTCACTTTACCTGGGTCCTGGGAATCTAAACTCAAATGTTTTATTTGCTGAGACTTCAACCCAGTTCCAGAAAGATATATTTGGTAACCCTTGGGGGTAATGACAAAGCAGTCTATTCTTTTTTGTTTCTTCTTGGATTTGTTTTTTTCAAGACAGGGTTTCTCTGTATAGCCCTGGTTGTCCTGGAACTCACTCTGTAGACCAGGCTGGTCTCGAACTCAGAAATCCGCCTGCCTCTGTCTCCCAAGTGCTGGGATTAAATGCGTGTGCCACCACCACCCACCAGTCTATTCTTAAAAAACAAAAAAAATCTAAGAAATCAAATCATACTACCCCAGGAACAAACATGGGCACCACCGAATACTATCAAAGAGGGAGAAAGAAACCATGGCAATATTAGAACACAGGTGTAGTCTGATAAAAACGTTAATCAATATATGAATACATCAGATATGAATTGGTATCCATGAAGTGTGCATTTTTGTTTTATTTTGTTTTGTTTTTATTTTTCAAGACAGGGTGTGGGTCCCCCCTGCTCTCATAGAGTCAGTCCAAGAGGGCGGTGAGAACAGCAGCAGCCAGCAAGAGGGTTGGGAGCCCTGTGAGTACAGAGTGACCGACCACACCGGAACTAGCTCAGGGGGCACATCAACCTCACATAGGGTGACCCAAGGCTTATAAAGTGCAGGGGAGGGGGGAGGGACTGAGAGTAGGAACATCTAGAATGGGCAAAGGTTATTGGTTGAGGGCTTAGGGCACCAAAAGTCTCATTAGCATGGGGAAGCATTTCAGGAATCTCAGGTGCTAGCTGAACAGGTTTTATCAGGATAAAGGAAATTGATCCCATAATCTAATTGAGGCTATGTGACATTCCTCAGGCAATATGTGTAGGAGCTTAGAATTCCCCAGACAAAGTCAGAGAAGGAGAAGCCCTGCTAATGAAGTCTCACATAAAGTGCTGATCCCAGAGGCTATCAGGTCATGGCGGACTTATACTTTAATTAGCAGAGTTTTCCCACAACAGGATTTCTCTGAGTAGCCCTGGCTGTCCTGGAACTCACTCTGTAGACCAGACTGGCCTCCAGCTCAGAGATCCACCTGTCTCTGCCTCCTAAGAGCTAAGTCTAAAAGTGTGTGCCAGAACTGTCCGGCTAAATGGACATATTTAATGTCCGAACAGGATGCTCGAAATGAATTTTTAGGCCTTGTGACTGGCTCGGTGTCCCAAGGCTGCTTATATAAGTTTAATCTCCAGAACCCACAAGGTAGAAGAAGAAACTGACTCCCTTACACACACATACTTCACACTCAAATAAATAAATAAATGCAGAAAAATAAGGAATTTTTACGATTCAAAGTTGACAGCAGAGGAACATTTCAGTGAAGAAGATATATCTGAAATGCTGCAGTGGGGACTCTGCTTCTGAGAGCAGGGAGAGCAGATTTCAGTTCCTGCCTTTGTTTCTGTCACTCTGTCTCCTGCCAAGCCCCCCCCCCCCCAAAGTACAAGACATGTTTGCAGTACTAGTGACTTCTGAGTATTTCTTCATTACAGGCTATGATCCACTGTGGTAAGCAGTAGCCGTATGAAGACTCCACTCAACATCTCCTGCCTTCATGGTACATACAGCTCAGGGGTGGTGGGGGGAAGGGTCTCCTCCCACCAAAAAAAAAAAAAATCTATATACATTTAATTGTGAGCTAGGGGTGTAACTCACTGAGAGAATGCGTGCCTAGCATGCCCAAGGCCCTAGGTCCAATGCCCAGTGCTGAAAAAAAAAAATACAGGCATAATTTAAAAGATGAATGCAATGCTAAATACTACCCAAAGGACCCAGAAGCCAATTGTATTAAGCAGAGAATTCTAGAACTTCTCCAAAGGAAGCGGACAGGCAAACTTGTTAGAGAAGCAGAAGTGGGAAAGACAAGACAGGGGGATCTAAGGCAAAATGGACAATTTATGCAAAGTCACGAAAATATAAAAGCGTACAAAATGTCTACGGAGCAGAGGGGCGGAGGGGCGGAACCTGGGCTGAGACCACTCCGTGTTAAGAGGGTGTGTCAGAGAGTTTTCACTGGGCAGATTGTCTGTAGGTAGGTAGACAGCTCAGATTGCCTGTGAAGCTTTTCACACGGGCCCAGGGAGTACGCCGAGGAGGAGGGGAGAAGGCCTTGACAGGGTAGACTTTGTAAAAGTGGTCCCACGTAAGTCTTTGATCCCTACTGCAGATTGCTTAAACAACATTAATAGCAGACGATCGTCACGTTCCTCTATGTGGTTATCTTTTTTTATGTTTGATCAATCCTAATCAGTCCTAATATTGGACTACTGAAAATCCCTGAAGTATGCCTGACATACCTCGTCTTCCCTGAAGCTTCCCTTGCACCAGGACACAGCTGTCATTGACTGCTCCTTCTACCATTCTGTGCCAGGCAGTGTACGAGGGGCTGGATCGTGACGTTGCATTACGTGGACAGGGCCCTGGAGCAGCCATTTCCCCCGTGGAGAAGAACGTAGAACTGCACCTAGTCCAAGAAACCAGGAAATTATGGCTTAGGGCAGTTTTAGGAGAGGTGACAGGTAAGCTAAACCAAACTGAGGAGAGAGGAAAAGAAAACAGAGGGATTTTTCAGGCCGCCCAAGTCACCTGAGAGGAAGCAGTGAGAGATCAAAAGCTAGAGAGGACCCTTCTATTCCCCAAGATGCATTGCTGCTTGCTGAAGGAGAAACACTTCCCAAAAGCTACCGCCTTTGCCGGGGATCCCCTCTGCTCTGGCCCCTCCTGGCTTACCTTCTGCTCTACCGGCCTTTGCTCTGGGAAGTGGGCCACACTACCAGTCTCGCCCGAGACCCTTGAATCCTCAGATAAAAGACACACGCATGCACACACACACACACACACACACACACACACACACACGGTTAATTCCTTTACAATTTGCCTTCACAATTGCTGGGAGTTACTATCTCTCCCCTGGAAAAGCATGCCCTTACCAATTTATTATCTCTGTCCCTCCACCTGGCCTAAACCTCAGTGGCTAGTCCCACCTAGCCCCTGCCAAACATCCTTGGCCACCCGCCTCAAGTGGAGGCCTCAGGCCCTAGCTTCCCCACCCTCTCCCGGAGACCTTACATGGTCGTTTCACTTTTCTTCCTTTAAAGCATGTCAGGAAAGACCCTCTCTACATCCCTGTGTCTGCCTTTTCCTCCTGCGACCTGGAAGTCCTGCCCGTACCTTTCACTCAGTGATAGGCCCTGGCCTACTTTACATCCAAATCAAGAACCAACTGGGGAACAGGACACTAGAATCAGAATCTCCCCCTTTACATCGGCATTTCTCTCCTTCCCTCTTTACTAACTAAAAGCGAGATAAGTTGAACTCTTAATTTTGCGCCATAGTCTGCACCTCTCACAACATCACTGGACTAGAAAGAGCCTGATTGAGCATCCAACAGGAAGTCTCAGGGAAATACTGGAGATGTTTGCAGCTGTGTATCATTCCTTCTGAAGACAGTCTTTTCATTTTGGGGTGTTGACCAACAACAACAATCTCTGAAGCACAATCTTCCAGTGACCTCAGGCCACCTGGAAACCTCTCTTGTTCATCCCTTGTTGAGTGAGAGTTTTTTTCCCAGCCCATATACATATACATGTTCCAGCAGCAATAACTGAGCTGAAAATTAAATCTGGAGCAGGTACACAATCGTGCTATTAATTCACTTTTCACTTGTGCAAGCAATTTTTAAACGGCACCTAATCCCGACGACCGGATCCCATCCGGTGGCGCCTGTGGAAAACCGACACGTGGGTTAGTAAGCAGGTGAGACAATAAGTGCCTGCAGCAGACACGCCCTGCTTAGCAGTGAGAAGCGGCTGTTTCCCATCATTTACTTATATGTAATGCTTTTCCTGAAGCATTAAAATACATCATAACATTCTCATCTTGTACTAAATTATAATGGAGTTAGTGCTGTACGGATCTTATTTCTGATCCTGTTTTATTAATGGGATACCTGGTTTAGGAATTTTGCCTGTAAAACTACAGTTTAACAGTTCTAAAGTACGTGGTTGAGACAGAGCTCTGGAGTCACTGCCTGGACCTGAATCTTGCTTGGTTCTCCTCTAGTGAGGAGGGCCTCACTGTGGCTCTCTGGCTGGCCTGGAACTTTCTCCTTAGAATAGGCTGCCTCCCAACCCCTGAGTGCTGAGTTGTAAGCATGTGCAGCCATGCCAGCCTGAGTGTTTCACAGACATACAAATTATTATGATTTTTCTAATGAAAATAGTACTGACTTGCATTCCGTATGACTCCAAACATTGTATTTTATTGTTGTATAGATCTTACGCAGTTGTAAGTCTACCAAAAAATTTAAGCGCTCGTAATCACTTGCATATGTGTGTAGTCTTCAGTGCCTTCTTTGGAATGGTTGTAAACTCTTAATGGTTTCATGATTAATTAGCGAAATAAAATTTTATACGTGTATTTGTTTTATACTTGTTTATTTTTACCATGATTCTGTCATCTCAAAATTATGGTTTAACTGCCTGTTGCTCATAAACAAAATATATTTACATAATTAAAAGTGAACTGAGAACAAAGTTTCTTCATAAGAGAATGATTAGGATGGCTCCATGCTACAGAACAGTCAAGCCAAAGAAACTAGAACAGTGGTTCTCAGCCTTCCTAATGCTGTGATCATTTAAGACAGTTCCTCATGTTTTAGGGACCCCCAACTATAAAATTGTTTCATTGCCACTCTAAAACTGTAATTTTGCTAATGTTTCAAACTAGAATATAATATCTGCTAGCAGGATATCTGATAAATGGCCCCTGTGAAGGGGTTGTTCAACCCCCCCCCCAAAGGGGTCGTGACCCACAGGTTGAAAACCACTGAACTAGAGAACTGTTGAGTTGCTAAAAGTAAGTACAATGAGAGGAACTGGACAGTGGAGCTTTAGGATTTGCTGCTTCACCAAGTTAGGTACCTACGCAGTTCCAGTGCCTAAAACCACTGATGAAGACCTGGGAATTCCCTGGAGAGTAGCTGATTTAATCTTCGTGGGAAGTTCAAAGAAAATGGAGTCTGCGGTCAGTGAAGGATCGAAGCAACAGAAATAGATGTGCTTGCTGAGGAAGGTGTGAGGGCAGGCGTCCATATTCCTTTTACCCAGGATCCCTTTATATCTGGGCCATCAAATCGAAGGTGCTGTCCACTGTTAGTTCTCTTTCGGTTTACCTTCTCAGTAAACACCTTCCAGAGGTGTGTCTCCTAGGCGATTCCAAATCCTATCAAGCTGACAATTAAGATCAATCATCAGGATGTTCTGATCAAGCCATCGGATTTCCTTAGATAGAAAGCTGCTTCGAGAATATTAGCCCAATATTCACCTGTCCCAATTGTCACACTTCCAGGGTATATCCCACCTGACAATCCTTACAAAGCTGAAATTCACCATGCTCAATAGCTTCCTTTGGCGACTTCTAAACTCAGTGTTGAAGGAAAGATTACTTTGGGGACTTTCTAACCGTTGCTCCTGTGATGCTATAAGCAGCGTCTAGACAAAGAACATCACAGTTGGAGTGGCAGGAGACTCATTGCTTCAGTGGGCAAAAGGGGGGGGGTCGAAACTGATGCCTGAGATACCGAAGCACCCTTTATTTGATTCCGATGATATTCATAGATAAATGTGGTCCTCTGCAGAACACACAGCTGTCTTATACATCCTGTAAAACTCGACTACTCCTCCCTGCATCGTTCCTACGGTTCCTGTGCATTCCTCACGTTCTTTTGAAGCTCTACCATGTCATTTGCTTAATGGCTCCATTTTATTACCCCGTGTGTCTTTTTAACTCTTGAATGGAATGTCTATGTCATGATTCTGGGTCAAGAGCCAGTCAGCAGACATCGCCCTCTGGAGTTAATCCATCCTATAGATATTTTATGTACAGACTACGGATTTTTTTTTTCACTGAAAAACAAAAACCCTTTAGGACCTTAACAGATGACTCAGTGGTTAAGAATATTTACTGCTCTTTTAGGGGACGGGTTGAGAACCAATATAGGGTGTTTCACGACCCCCTATATAACTCCAGCTCTAGGAAATATGACACCCTATTATAACAGGACTTTCTCTGACCTGCCAGCAGTATAAATAATGACACAGATGCTTTTTAATATTTTCAAGCTTAGGCGTTTCAGTTAGGGCAGTCTCCTGGACAGCTATCTAACTTAATGGGACCAATCCTGACACTACGTCCCATCATGTGCCTAGCTCTACCTCTCTGCTCCATTCTGGTCCCCTAGTTCACCTCCTTATCTGCTGGTGAATCTCTGAGTCTCATTTCTTCTCCCAGCATCCCTCTTTCAGAAGTTCTGGTCTCTCTGCTCAGCTATTAGCTGTCAGATCTTTGTTGTAGCCGATCAGATACAATTGTAGATTGTGTCTAGGCTAGTGAGGAATAACAAAGACACTGACAGCATTTACCTCTCGGCCAGTAAACAATTGAATATACAGAGACACACCTTCACACGGTGGACCCCAACACTCTATTCTAACTATGAGGCTACCCGCATGTGTTCATAAACACGTGTGTGCACATGTGTCACTTCACACATGTCTTTAGTCCCAGTTCCTTTGGTAGACTGAGGTTGGAAAACTGCAAGTCCAAGGCCAGAGCCAACCTGAACTACATAGTTAGACATGTCTGCAAATAAAAATAAAACAAGAATGTTAGGACTTTTAAAGATTAGTATTTAAGAATTAGTGTCCACAAACGAAGTTTGTGGGCCTAGTGATACTAATTAATTTATATCTCATCTATGGCTGGCTTCATGCTCACATGCCAGCTAAATAAATATAACAGGAGTGCTTCAGCCACAAAGTTAGAAACACAATACACGTATAGACCCTGTCTCTCTCGAGAGCAGTTCTGGAATACTTAGTAGGGAGCGCATAGGCATTCTCAGCACCTGAAAGTTAGTAAGCGATTATGGCTGTCAGAATCAAGTTGAATAAATGAGTATGCCTGACATGATGGCACATAAAGGTTGAGACAGTTTATTGATAAATAAATAAATAAATAATCACAAATCCTTAATCTTTCTATTTATAATTATTAAATGAGGGAAATCTGAGCTTGTTCCGTTACCCCTGGTGGATTAGGATCGTATGAATAAAATCAGTGTGCGGATTGCCTTTAGTGACCGTGACACAAACCAGAGTCACCTGTGAAGAGCAACTCAATTGACTCCATCAGATTGTCCTGTGGGCATGTCCCGGGGCCATGTTCTTATTTTATGATTGACGTGATGCGACCACGGGGCAGGTGCGCCTGAGTTGTATGAAAAAAGCAAGGTGGGCAAGCCCAGGGAGCAAGTCGGAAAGCAGCATTCCTTCATGGTCTCCGCTCTAGTTCCTGCCGCCATGATGGACGCTAACCTGTAAACCAAATAAACCTTTTCCTCCCAAAGTTGCTTCTGCTCACAGTATTGATCTTGGGAACAGAAACCAAAGTGGGACAGTCAGAGTTACTAAAATTCTCAAGCACTTATCTGAAAGCATTGCTGCATTGAGACCACGCATGAGCTTTGGGCTGAAGAAAGGCACAAAACCAACCCCCTATGCGTCCGCTGTGGCCCCGCCGAAGATGTCCTCTCCTTGTATCATTTGACAGTAGTTGCTCACTTACGGAGTGCGTGCCAACCTGCAAATACAAGCCGGGCCAGGCCCTGTAACCCAGCCTATAGCGCTCAGACCTGGAAACAGAGATAAGAAGATTGTGTGTTCAAGGCCAGGCTGAGCTACATACATAGCAAGATGCTTCCTCAAAAACCTAAAATAAATACTCCACGAGTTGTAAGTGGTAAACACACAGATATTTGGTCTTTCTTCCAATTTATAGAATAAAGAACGTTGCCATATTGGTTCGTCTTAATGTTTCTTCCAATTTGTTGTTACTAGCGGTATGTGAAAAAAAAATCAGGAGCGGTGTTATTAGAGTTCTGATGAAGACTCTGTGTTGTCTTTCAGAAAGCAAGAACACAGGTTTCCTGTGCCTCCAGCCTTCCTGCTACAAGCAACGGGTGTGTGGAGACAGCAAATATGTCAGAGACTTCCTCCCACGACTCCTTCTATGACTCCTTATCAGACGTGCAGGATGAGGGCAAAAGTGCTGACCAATTCCCAGGCCTCTCTGCTTTCCTCAGCCAGGAAGAAATAAACAAAAGCCTTGACCTGGCACGCAGAGCTATAGACAACAACTCCGAAACTGAAGATTTCGACTCCGAAAAGGAGATCTCGCAGATTTTCAGCAAGTCTCCCACAAGCCTCTGCGAAACCCCTTCCCACGAGGAGACGAAATCGGGCGAGCAGACTTCCTCAGATCGACCTCGGGACACCAGGGGAGCACCTGTCCAGCCTCTAGCGGGAGATCGAGCTGAAGGGATCACTTCCCCGGCTTCAAAGAGAAAACCAGGGGTATCACCCCTGCTGGCCAGCCCCAGCTACATCCGGAGCCTCCGCAAGGCCGAAAAGCGAGGTGCAAAAATTCCCAACCCAAGTGCAAAGCCCAAAGCTGCCCAGCAAACCAAGGCTGGCCCGCAGAGCCAACTATGCGACAAGGCGGCTAGTTTCATCGAGGAACTGACGTCCATATTTAGAGAGGCAGCAAAGCCAAGGAACAGGAGCCCAAATGGCGAGTCCTCGTCGCCAGACAGTGGTTACCTGTCTCCTAAAAATCAGCCATCAACCCTGATGAGTGCCTCAGCCAGCCAGAGCCCCACTGCAGACCAGCTAGACCAACTGGAGACGGACTCAGAGGTCAAGCAACCCCAGGCCAGCCTTTGCTACCGGGCCCACCAGGCCCCAGTAGAGCCCCTGCCACACACTCACATCCCGCACCCACAGCCCCAGAAAGCCCGCCACTTGCCGTCCGCACCTCGGTTCATCCAGAAACTGAGGAGCCAAGAGGTTGCTGAAGGAAGCAGAGTCTATCTGGAGTGTAGAGTCACTGGAAACCCAACGCCCAGAGTCAGGTAAGAAGTCTTATTATGAATGTAAAGTCATTTTATTGACTTCCGGTGTCAATTTGAGGGAGACGAGAAATTTCTTGGACTGTGCATGCTCTGTTCTCTGCAGTAGAATTTTTCTAAAGCGCGTGCCAAACAAAAAGCAGGCCAAACAGCCAGCACCACTAGGTGCCCCGGGTGTAGGTGTCCCGGGTGTAGGTGTCCCAGGTGGAGCAGGTTTTGTTGATACTTGAAGAGGCAATGAGAAATACCAGCTGTTATATGGGGGTGTAGATTTTGCATCACCTAGGAAGTGAAAAATATCTAAATGGTTTATCCAAAGTATGGGGAAAAAGTGTGTGGTTTTGGCCATGAGTCACTGAAGAAGGTAAAAAATAAATAAATAAATAAATAAATAAATAAATAATAAAAAAATTATCCTAAAGCTACAGTCATCCAGAGGAAGAGAAATGACAATGTATAGAGATCAAACATAGATAAATCCTAGAATAGACATCCAGTCTAAGGAATGGGCCAGATTGCCTTATTAATTAGAGACAAACACACACCCACATCTCCAAAGTGTAGCAACCAGAGAAGGCAGACTTTCTGTTAAAGAACAATAAACCAAGTCCATATCCCAGCAGGTTGGTTTTCTATGCTTAGCCTCGGGCACAGCTAAAGACGACAGTGGCCTGAGTGCCTACGGAGAGCCAAAGAACCGTTGTCCATCATGATTCTTTGAAGTTCTTCTTTGTAACTTTCAGGCCGTATACCTTCTCCTGTGCAATGAAAGTTTGGAAGAGCGATCCTACATCCATATTGCAGGACTTAAACAATCAGGGATCTTCCTTGGAGTCATCTCTTAAAACAAGACACTTTGGGGACTTGGTGTCTTCAACATTGAGATGAAAATGTAATAAGAAATCACAATCTGTTCTATGATGTCTGAATTAAATCATATGTACAATAATAATGCCTTGCCGTGGCCTTGTGGATGACGTTACCCAGGCTCCTTGGCATGTCCAATTCCTTAATTGCAAGTCGGGATTAGACTATGAAGATGGGCATCCATTGAGTTATTTGAATGTTTTATCCAATCTGTGTAAATGTTTAAAGGCAAATTCCATTAATTTAATCTAGAAAAAGAGTGAAGTGGGCAAGGTCAGCTACACAAGTCAGAGCAGACTTCATGTGTTCTGCCTGTCTGTGTGAGCTCCTGCACAGGTCACTCAGCTACACAAGTCAAAGCAGACTTCATACATTCTGCCTTTCTGTGTGAGTTCCTGCATGCGTCACTGGCATGGATTTCTTCGCAATCATCGCTTAGAATAAAGGTTTGGGATTATCCACTAGCTAGTTTTACACTGTCAATTTTAACTGTAATGTTTGCTATTTTAAGAAACTGACAGCAGGGGGCAGTCAAAACCTTCCTAATGTGTTTACTCGGGCGCACTGTTCTGGATTCTGCATTTAAGTGTTATCCGTGATAAGTGGATATTAATGAGCCCAGAAGCACTAAATACTCAAGACACAAATAGCAAGTCAAATGATTCCCAAGAAGAAGAAAGGAGAGGACCCTGGGCATGTAAAGATTGCATCCAGTTTAGTAAAGAAACCGAGGGGGGAGGGGGAATGATTGGGGAATAGTTGGGGGGAGAAGAACTATGGGAACTATGGTGGGTGGGAACTGGGAAAGGGGAAAGCCTTTGAAATGTAAACATAGAATATAGAAAATAAAAATAACTAAAAAAAAAAAAAAGGATGAAATATAAAAAAAAAAAAAAAAAGTGTTATCCGTAAGAATGCAATGGTTTCTTTCGGATTCTATTTTGGTTTTTTAAAACCTACCAATTTTAGGAGCAAATAATCAGTAAGACATATATGTTTCTCTGATTTTGAAACGTTATGGTTTGATTTAGATTTATGTGCAAAATAGCCTCTTCCAAGTGGAATTCAGTAGCAAATGCATAACATGTCAAAACTGACCGAAAGCACTCCACTTAGCACCAGAGTACCCGATCAAATGAACAGGCCGTGACTTCTTGTTAAGGTTCACTTAGTCGCTTAGTAACATAGGGAAACACCAAAAGCCTGGGCTTCTTGGGGGCAGGTAGGGACAGTAGGTTTAGACATTTAGTAACCTGGTATTATTATTTTTGGTGTACTAAAATCAATGACCAGTGTTCATTTGACATGGTAAACCGTCATTAAGTCTTTGTTAAAAAACGCCCCATAGCCCATTGTTTAGCTAACTGGCCGTTTTGTATCCTTTAGGGTTTGTTTTTTGTTTTATTTGTGCTTTAAAAGGATGAATATAAATGCACAACAAGGTCGGGGGGGTTTTGTTTTCATTCCTGTTTGAGGGATCTTGGTCATCTTGATCGTGCATTTGGAAGTACACCAAACTTCATGATCATTAAACTTTATTGACCACGTGAAACATGTGATGGTCTTAGTGGAAAACCTCCTGTGAAGACAGTTTTGTGCAGGGGAGAAAACCTTTGATAAAAAGTGCTCTGAAGCATGAGAGACTGGCGCCGCCTGCATCCGTCCAGGGCCACTGACCTACATATTATGGAGACCCAGTTCATTGGCAGGATACCTTTTAAGGATCTTGAAGTAGTTGATTGCCTTATGGAAAGGAAGGGAGTGTCAAGGAATCTGAAGCAATCAGTGGGCAAAAGCCCAAAAGATACTGCTTGATTAAACACAGAGGCACATAGTACTGGGTGGTTGGCAGCTATCCTGGGAAGGGGCAGGGCGTGGCTGGGTGGCCGACCAGAAGAAAGAATGCACTGTTGGCAGGTGTGGCAGTGGGTGGCAGGATCCTGAGGTAGGGACCAGAGCACAGGGAGAAACTTCACCTGAATACCAGGAGGACACAGGAACAGGGCAAAGAATACACATTCAGCTCTTACGACATGAGGCTGACATCTAGTGACTGCATCTGTGCTGGGATAGGACGAGGAAACAACGTCCTACAATGGCATGGCTAGGCTGTTGTATTACTACTAGCTAGCTTAGAGATCCTTAAATCAGGCCAAGTCAGAGACTACTCTACTCCAAAGCCCCAGGCCAGACATGGTAGCACAAGCCTTTAATGCCAGCACTGGGAAGCACAACTCTTTTGAGTTCAAGGCCAGACTGGTCTACATGGTGAGTTTCAGGCCAGCCAGATCTATATATATGGTGAGTCTCTGTCTTTAAAAATTAAAACTGAAGAAATCCCTGGGCATCATCAAACTAATAAATTAGATAAAGTAGCCCCAGCTAATAGGAGATGTGGGAGGAACAGTAATGGTGAAGCCAGGCCAGTCATTTCAAGGCATTCCTACTTCAACCACACACCATCCCTACGGGTACAAATGTCACAAAGAAAAATGCGAAAGCAGTGTTCTTTCCCTCCTTTATTCTTATGTATCCAGAAAAATCTCAACAATGAAAGGAAAGAGAAGATATGTGTAAGTAATGTTCAAGTTATATATAAATTATTTGTTAAAAATTTTAAAGTTTTTCAAGATTTTTATTTCTTTTTTTTTTCTGTCTTCTCTATTTTTTTTAATTGTATATATTCTATATTTACAATTCATTTCCCTTTTTCTGGTTCCCCACCCCCAAAGGTCCCACATGTCCTTTTCCCTCCCCCTGCTCCCGCATCCACCCCCTCCCACTTTACTGTTCTTGTACTCTCCCACAATGATGTTTTGGTCCATTCTAGCACCAGTGTCCACTCCTTTCTTCTTGTGAGACATCACTTGATATGTGATTTGTGTCTTTGGTGTTCCAAGCTTCTAGGCTAATATCCACTTATCAGTGACTGTATACCATGGGTATTCTTTTGAGACTGGGTCACCTCACTTAGTATGACATTCTCCAGCTCCATCCATTTCTCTAAGAATTTCATGAATTCATTGTTTCTAACGGCTGAATAGTACTCCATTGTGTATATATACCACATTTTTTGTATCCATTCCTCTGTTGAGGGACATCTGGGTTCTTTCCAGCTTCATTTCTTTGTGAGTGTGTGTGCTTATATTTATTTGTGTGAGCATGTATCTCTGTAACTGTATGTGCACACGTGTGTGCAGTTGCCCCACCCTCCCCAGAGGCCAACAGACAGCATTAAAGACTTTGTGTGCCATCGGATGGGATGTGAACTCTGGTCCTCCTGACTGAGCCACAAGCACTCCTAACCTCTGAGCCATTTCTCCAACGTCATACAAGTTGAATTGTTCCATCTTCTGTTTCTCCATGCATGTCCTGTCTGAATGGGCCTCCTTTTTCAGTGTTCTGAGGAGCACAGGGACAGGGTACCTGATACTCACTCACCTTCCTTGGTTTTCTGCACTCTCAACTTTTGAGTGGACAATTAATTCATCAAAGATGGGGTTGGGGTGCATTCCTATAAACCTAGCGCTGGGAGGGTAGAGGCAGTATGGTCTTGACTTTTAGATCAGTCTGGACTAGATAGCAAAATTTAGTCTCAAAACAAGATGACTGTGGTGGTATAAAAGGGAGGCTTCCTTCTCTTCTTCCTCCTCCTCTTCTTTCTTCTTCTGAGACAGAGCTCCACTACGTGTCCCTGGCTGGCCTGGAACTCACTATGCAGGGCTGCATAGGGCCAGTCTGGCCACAAACTCACAGAGATTCGCCTGCCTCTGCTTCCTTGATGCTGGCATTGAAGCCTATGCCTCCAGACCTGGCCCACTTTCTGCATTTAAAAATATTTCTTTTAATGGAAATTGTATCTTTTAAACCACTTAAATTTAAGAGGACCTAGATATGAAACCGTACAATAATACACCAAGTAATAAAAATAGTTAATTAATCCCAGAACCTAGCATGTAAGTCAGGGATTTTTATTCCTTATTATGCAGTCTGGTCCATAAGAAGGTCCCACCACTGTCTTTGTTTCTGAGCTGCTGGGTCTGGCTCACTGGCAACCTTCAGATGTAGAAGTGAGAGGAACTATCATCTATAAAAGTCGAGGTATGGAGGAAATCATATTCCAAATATTTTCAAAAAGATGGTAGCGTGATATTGTCTACATAGAGAAATCCACAGTTCTTCATGGCTGTGCCTCTTTTCCTTCAACCCATTAACAGTCATTAAGTAACATAAATGTTAAAAGTGTGTGTGGATACTCCGCATGATAGCTGTAAAGAAAGCTTGGCCTTCCAGTTAGGAGCAGAGATCTACATGCCTTCATATTCAGATAACTGTACGGTGGATGTACACGTACCTGAAAGGGAAAATACTTTCAAACACTCAACTACTGAAGTGAAAAGGATCCAGCATTCACTTTAATATTCCATACACAGTTCCTCCTAACAGATCCTTATTAGCCTTGTAAAGTTTTACTTAATGTGTATAATTGCAATTAACTATATTCTCTCTTTTCATAATTAAAACTCAGCACCTTCAGGGCCTCCACGCAGTTTATGTGAACAAGGCCTTGATCCTCATCAAAAGCCAAAGTGACAAGAGCAGCCATAGGAAACCAATACAGCACTGTCTGTGGATATTTATGTTCCCTCAAGAATAATCATAATAAATAAAACATACCACAGATACTTATCATAGTAAGACTACCTGCATAGTTTTGGGACAATATGGCAATCATACCACAGACAGTACATTATAAATGTGAAGATACAGATGGCTTAGCCCAAGATTATTCCATGAATTGTAAACACTTGAGAATGCTGCATACCACCAGAATATCAAAATAAAAATAGTTGACAATTCCATGTGGTGTTACTACAATAGGACACATAGTTATACAACATTTGGAGCACAGGTTTAGGATAACCAGTGAGTTTAAGATGTGCACACACAAAACCTTTATGATATCTAATGTAGTGTCAAGACTTCCTTTCTAGAAGTGCAAGAAAAACTTATCACAGTCACCCTTTGCGCTTGTTCTCAACCCCATCTCTGGTCCATCCAGCAACCCAGGTGCTTCTCCCTCCAGATCTCCACATCTGATTCTTCATTCCATCACCTCTGGTATGCTCCTCTCTGAGCTCCAACCCCGCTCAGATACTAGCACCGCCTCTAATAGACTTCCCCGAGTCTCCATTTGTTCATCCGAGTCCACGTGACACACCCAGCATAGTTCTTTTCAGTGAACCGTCATCACAGCACTGCACGTAGTGACTTCTTATCTGGAATAAAGTAGAATCAAATATACTGTCCCGGCTGGAGCTAATAAGGTCTTTTCTGTTTGATTTATCCCCTTCTTGCTATGGAAGAGCCCACATCAGCTACCGTGGGACCTTACTGTATCTCTGTCATCGGGTCCCCTGTGACTTCTGTTCCTTCTGCATGGAATGTTCTTTCTTCATATTTTTCTTTAAAGTATTTTTTAGCGTATGGCTTTCTGTATCTAAGTTAAAAGGAGCAGGGAAAGATCCTGCCCCTACTACACAATTCTACTATCTGGCAGTTTTCTCCATAAACTTCTATGACATACTGTGGATTACTGGTTTAATTTTACTATCCATTTCCTTCAATAGAATTAAAAACCCTTGAGTATAAGGACCTACTAATTTTTTCATTTATTGGTGTCTGGGTTCTAAACCAACATCCGACATATAACAGGTAATCAATAAATGCATGTTGAATAATTTTAGGAGTAAATTCCACCACCACCCCCAGGTATATATACCTGGAAGAAAATGTTGCCCCTGTATTCTCAATAAAACTGAAAAAGTAAATGAACAAATTAAATGGTGATATAGCCATAATGAATAAACCAGAGGTGGATTTATCAGATCCTGAAACTCAGAAACAAAATACCAATTAAGAGTGAGCAAGTTAAAAAGAAGTACACAAGGGCTTGGTTAGCCAAGTGCTTGGTCAACACGCACAAAGCCCAGGGTCTGCTACCCAGCACCTGAAAACGAACACACACACCAACAAACCAACACATAACGCGCAGGCAGTGGATGCAGGCGCTTAGACATTTGTAGCAAAAGGGGGATTGAGGCCAGCCTGGCCTCCTGAGTATGCACAACTGGCATAAATAAATGTTTTCCTTAAAGTGACTTTCTAAAACACCACTGTCTTAAGCCTACTAAAGTAGTCAGAACACAGACTAATACACGAGAATGTCAAATGTTACATTAAAGGTAACAGTACACACAGAGACAAAGAAGCAAGGGGCTTCAGTTGTGTTCACAGTATTGTGTATCGTAAGATGTGTGAGTTGCTGTTTTTATGGGTAACATTAAAAGCTCCTGCCCTTTATCTTCCTTTACTATCTGTACTGTTGATGCAGTGATCCTGTGCATAATTTAGTCCAGAAAACCCACCCAGAAGAGCCAGGCGGATCTTAGCTGTTTTCCATTATAAGTTATTTGCTAACTGATTTTCTAAGTTGTGTTAGTCATATTTTAGGACTTTTAAAATAATTGTTTGTTTTGATTTCGTCATGTTCCAATATAATATTATGTATCCAACCATTATGACAAATGACTATATCATTTAATGATATAGTCTACCCAAGTTTTTGGCTATAGAAGATACATGAAAAAGCCAACATGTAGCCACTTGAGTTCATGTGCGCGCATACACACACACACACACACACATACACATACACACACACACACATACACACACACATACACACACACACACACACACACACACACACACTGTTTCTTTTCGCAATTAGCCAAATTAAGTCTAAAGTCTGATAAGAATTACCCACCATCATCCCCCAATTTCCTCCCGTCCATCATGTCATTTGGATGAGAGCATACAAGAGGATTGAATCTACAGGAAGCAAAGACCTATCAATATCTTGTCTTCTCTACCCAGTGAAACCTAAGTTCTTACTCTTTTAATATTCTTTTAAGTCCATTCTCTTCTCTATATAGGCCTTTCTATGTATCAGAAGTCAATACATGTTCCCCAGAACAACAAATTACTGTTGAACTAGAAACCAAAAAGAGGCCAGCAACAGAGTAGTGCCTTTCGCTGATGTGGAAATGGAGCCCCCCAACCCTCTGCCTCCTCCACACACACTGGCTGTGCCCAGCAGATGAGAGGGGTGCGGTCCTCTTGGTGCTCTGTCTCCTTTCCTCTTCCTCTGTTCTTTCTGAGCCCACTTCTCTACAGTACCTGCCCACATGGAATGCTTCCTTTAAAGCATTGGCTTTATCTCTCTGATAAAGGCTGTCATTGATCAGACCATGGATCATCTTCTGCTTTAGATCTTAAGAATATGGAGTCGCTCTGTATTGCTGACCTAGGAGGTACTGGCCCTGTTTGCCAGAATTACTGTTTCATGGTTTGAACAGTTACAGGTGGCCAGTTGCTACTTCACCTCATTTCTGGGTTTCATTTCCTCTTCCCGGGCAGAACCAGGATGTATGACAGGCACATTCACGACATCCACAAAACGGCTGCTCAGGCTGCTATTTCAGGGAATCCAGCTTCGAGGCCTGGAAGATGGCGCTGGGAGGCATTTACTGTCAAGGCTGATGTTGAACATCTCTTAAGGTGTTTCTCGGCCATCCGCATTTCTTCTGGTGAAAATTCTTTGTTTAGCTCTGTACCCCATTTTTTGATAGGGTTATTTGGTTCTTTGCGGTCTAACTTCTTGAGTTCTTTGTATATATTGGATATTAGCCCTCTGTCGGATGTGGGGTTGGTGAAGATCTTTTCCCACTTTGTTGGTTGCCATTTTGTCCTTCTGACAGTGTCCTTTGCCTTACAGAAACTTTGTAATTTTATGAGGTCCCATTTGTCGAGTGACTACTGCATGAGCAATGTGGTACATGTGCAGCTGTGCAGGCATGGATTCTCCAGGGTCTTCCAAAGTTTCTTTTCTAATAGTTTCAGTGTGTCAGATTTTATGTGGAGGTCCTTGATCCACTTGGAGTTGATCTTAGTATAAGGAGATAAGAGTGGGTCGATTCGCATTCTTCTGCATGTTGACCTCCAGTTGAACCAGCACCATTTGTTGAAAAGGCTATCTTTTTTCCACCGGATGGTTGTGGCTCCTTTATCAAAGAACAAGTGACCATAAGTCTGTGGGTTCATTTCTGGGTCTTCAATCCTATTCCATTGATCTACTTGCCTGTTGCTGTACCAATACCATGCAGTTTTTAACACAATTGCTCTGTAGTACTGCTTGAGGTCAGGGATATTGATTCCCCCAGAAGTCCTTTCATTGTTGAGAATAGTTTTAGCTATCCTAGGTTTTTTGTTGCTCCAGATGAATTTGAGAATTGCTCTTTCTAGATCTATGAAGAATTGAGTTGGGATTTTGATGGGGATCGCATTTCTTTTAATGGCTTCTTTGGAGCTGGAGAAATGTCTCAGTGGTTAGCAGTGCTTGCTGTATAATCACAAGGACGAGAGTTTGGGTCCCAGCACCCATACAACAAGCCAGGAGGTCCGCTAACACCTGTAACTATAATTCTGATGAACTCAACACTGTGTGTGCAACACATAAGTGCAGGCACACACACACACACACACACATACACAGAGAGAGAGAGAGAGAAAGAGAGACAATAGACACACGCATGCAAAACAGAATTTATTAAATGTTTTTAAACATTAATTTGTTTACATTTATTACTTTGATTTGGCATAAGCTCCCCCATATTCTATCCGCTCAAACATGTCTGAACTTTTTGTTTTTTGTTTTTTGTTTTTTTTTTTGTCTTTAAAATCTTTGTTCTGCAATTTCCTTTTCTAGTCCTAAGCACTCACAACACTGTGGAGATAATGGAAAGAAACAGCATTATAGGAGAAACAACTGGCTTCTAGGAAACACAAACACATGCTTAAGGGCATCTCAGTACCTATTTTCTCAGAGTCCTAGGTCTGAGTATGGGGTCAGAATCCACCAAGACTTCCCTGGAGTCACTGTCTCCAGGCTCTGGATATTTCTACTTTCTAGCAACGTTTACCTTACTTGGCCTCCTGTTCCTTTATGGCTGTGGGGGATGGGAATACAAACAAAGGAAAAGTGATTTCTTCCAATCACCAAACCCCCACGCACCTCACCCCTGCCACCTAAGCACCCCCCCTTGCTAACCTCAGAGCTGTGAAGGTCAGCCCTGAATTGTGACTTACTGTCCACTTGGAAAGCTTTCCAAACCCAGGCCTCTGACTATTGTTTTCTTGAGGTTCTTTAAATTGTTCCTTCATTTCCTTGGCTTCTTTCATAGGCACCGATTAAATATTTGCAAAATTGAAAGTAGTTTCCCAACCCTTTGCTCCTCGCTTTTGTATTCCAATAATTTTAACAGGAAGAAAACACTAAAAATAATTTGAGTAACAAATACACACTTCCCACCGCCCACCCCCCACCCCAGGCAGGTTGGCTTTGATTTTGTACTGTCTTGCTTAAGTATTATAGCATCCTGCAAAACTCTCAAAAGGAAATGAATGAACCTTTGCATGTTTCCCAGTTTGAAATTGTTTTCCAAGAACCTGACTGTGAAGTATCAGATGCCTCCACAGCAAGAGCTTCCCAGGCGTTCGAATCCTTTCGATGGCTCTGTTTTAATTTCTTCTTTTGCCCGGAGCGATACCTCACTATGGAGCACATGGCGTGTGCATGCGTAATTGCAGCTATTACAAGCTGTCAGTAAACACCGCATTCTTTTGACTTAGGAATTACATTATAGATGGAACTGTGGCAAATAGAATTATGTCTGAAACCCAGCACAGCTTGCTGTGTAATGCAAGATGCAACACTATTCTTCCCATTGGTGTATTCAAGTGGTGTGTAGTTATAGGAATACTTTCCTGCTTCATTTTACTTCTTTGATCCAAAAAAAAAAAAAATAGTAATATGTTGAATAATCTGCGGGAATAAAAATGAACCACTACCCGCCTGTACACTCCCCGGCAGAAAAGTGACCAACGCATACAGGAATTCACTTTGTTCTCTTGAGTATGAGTTCCAGCAGTGGAGACTGGCTCTGTAGAGCTGCGCATGCTCTCGGCTACCAGTGTCTACTGATTCTGTAATCATCAACCACAAAAACGCAAACAACGATACCATGGGAAATAAGGTTTCTTCCCAAGGGGGCGGCATTGAACCTTGGCTGCCCAGAATTGGAAAAGTGATTCTCATGAGAGAGAAAGAAGTTTGGGGAAAGGGTCTGCCAGTTGATAGAGAAGAATGCTCCGAAAAGAAGGTAGAGGGGCGAGGAAGAGAAAACAGAGAAAAGAAAAGAAAAACGTTAATGATAAAAATAAAATAAAAACTCCCATTAGAATAAAATGGATTCTTTCTTTCAAAGAAAGAGCATCAACATCATTTTTACCATGATAGAGGTTATTCCAGTCTGCGTGTTGATTGCTTCTCCAAAAAGCAGATGCCTAAAGATGGCTTCCTTTCGTTACCCACGGCAAGATCAAGAAAGCCCGAAAAAGAAGGGCACCGTGATCAGAGATGTCATGGTCCTCCTGAGAACATGTCATACTGTGTGCAGTCCCGGCAGACTCAGAAGTGTTGACAGGAGGGAGAGTCGACAACATCTTTCCTGGTGGAATAAACACGGTTGTTGCAGCTTTGGAAAGCGGAGCACCAGCCAGAGCCATGTGCCAGGCCGCGCTCGCTCTCACAAACAGTGGTAACGCCAAGAAGAACAGAATAAATACGATTTGTAATCCAGCACGGTACTATTTAACTCTTATACTCCATTGCCAGCATTTTAATTAGGAATGCACCGGCCTATGTGGGCCAGAATCCTGCTACATGGAATTATCCTGTGTGCCAAGGGTAAGGACAAATTATCATCACTGCCTGGAATACAGTTGGGAAGGGCCACTGTGTGGACGGCATTTAGTTCAAGGACTGCTGATAGACTTCTGCTATGAAAGACGCTATAAATCCAACAACACGGGATGGGACTTTTTATGACACAAATAACTTTAGCGTGAACAGGTAACTTTTGGAAGGAAGCAACAAGATTAAAGAAACTACTATCATTAGCACTGTGTATGAGCACTTGTTAACACAAGAGGAGTCACTAAGCATATCAAGGCGACAGGTATCCCTCACCGCTGGAAGAGATATTGTCAGGTGCCCTGAGGGAGTGGTCAGATAAGCAAGGAGACTCTCTATAAACTACTGTTGTGTCCCTTTAGAGACAATTTCACCGACTAAAAGTAGGCACCAATCCTTTGTACGCAGTCAGCTTTGTGACATCCCAATCACATGTCTACCCCAGATTTTAAGATTTGGGTGAAATTTTTTTTGTTTTGTTTTGTTTTTTTGGGGGGTGAACTTTTTAATAGAAGTAGATTGGAGACTATCTTGTGACTCCTTTGTTTCACCTTTTCTTAGTGGAACCTGCTAATGTGCCACCTCAAATTAGAAAGCCACCAGTCTTACTAATTACAGGAAAAAAACAATAGTTTAAACAAGTACTCTACAGAAAACTAGCCTGTGTCATCCCTCCGCTGTGAGCGCTGTTATATTTGGACTGAGTTTTTTTCCAAACCCTAGCAGGCCATTGCAAGACAAATAATGAATCTGTTAACAAGGTGTGTCCATCTTACTCCAAATCAAAGCAACTTTATAAGCACTGTATCATCTATAATATATACCTGCAAGAGTTGTTGCCAATTAAAAAAAAAAAAACTTACTACATGCCTAGTTCCTTTCATCTTCAAGTCTTAAAATCTGAACACGGATTCGTCCGCTGTACTATTGCTCAACAGCTTTAGCTCCTTGGAATCCAAAGGTGTGTTTCTAATAAGGTCTAAACACGGCTCCCTGCCTTCCCAGCTGCTTCCCACACACACCTCGGATGCCCAGACACCACGTTCTCGAAACACAAGGCTAGCCCTTAGCTGCCTTCGGTTCAAACTCTGCTCTGTGGCCCCAGCAGCTTCTGGACTCTCCATGGGGTCTTCCTCAAGTTCTCAGCCGTCACACATGTGTCTTACTCTCCTTCTTTTGATAGGTTTCTAGCTTTCAGATTTTGATAAATCAGAAAAAAGATTAAGCCCAGCCAAAGGCTGTCTTTGATTACAGTTTTCTCTGGTTGAAGCATGCAATTTTCTTACTCACACCCATGGGATTAGAATAAACCGTGATCCGAACTATAAGAACAGTTTTGTCTTCCCTCTCCTCATTGGCATTGTATCCCAGTCCTGTGTCTCTGACACTTATAGCTTTCTGCCTCTTGCTCCTCCTCTTCTTCCTCTTCCTCCTCCTCCTTTTCTTCCTCCTCATCTTCTTCCTCCTGCCTCCTGCTGCTGCTGCTGCTGCCGCTGCCTCTTTTTCCTCTGACAGTCCTGCTTACACTCCAGGTACGTGTATAGAAAACGGAACTTGGTTTTCGTTTTCTTTATTCCGGCATAACATCTATATGAACTAATGGCCTGTGCTTGATGCTCAGGGGATCGTGAGAGGCAGCGATTAGGGTGCCAGCACCTGAGTGTGTTCTCAGGGATATACTTCATCAGTTAGATAGAGGAAATATATCATAGATGATCAGAGCAGTAAGGGAGATGCAAGTTGGGGCTTATAAAAGTACAGGAGACTTTTATAATGAAGTACAATGAAGTTTCCAAGAAGGGACTCAGAAAGAGACAAAGTAGAAGATTAGGCGTGGATGTCATGAAAAAAGCCATTCTGAGAGAAAAAAAAAATGAAAAGGGCCAAGTTGGAAATGGCTAAGTGCTAGAGACCACGATGACATCTATATCCCAAATGTTTCCAGACCAAACATGTAAGGAAAAGAAATTAGCAAGCGAGAGGCTCCTCGTTTCGCCAGCCAGTCCTGGCATTAGCCTGAGCTCTTCCAGAGCATGTGGTTATGCGATCATGATAACAAATGTTCAATATTGATGTGGCAGCAATTATTCTGAAGGGGCATGAGTCATTTTTTAAAAGATGCTAATAGGATTAGCGCAATGAACTTGGGATTGCTTCCTTATGGCTCTGTGGATGGGTATGGGAGGGAATGCGGAGAGAACGTTGTGGCACCTCCTTCCCTCTGCCTTCATAAAGCCTTTCGTGATGGCTCAGAGAGAAAAATTCAACAAATATTCCTTTGGGTCAGGCTGACGTAACCTTGTATTAAGACTGTTAAATCCAAATTCAGCCATATGTTATTTAGCAATTGGAATGCGACCTAAGAAGCATGATTTTGTTATTGTGCAAGCATCTCAGTAAGTTTGCAAAATTCAGAGGGCATAGGTCAGTGTTGTGATGTGGCCCTGTTCTGTAGGATCTGAAGAATGGTCTACAATGGCTGTAGATCTTTTGCTTTAGAATGAATAGTATATTAAGTCTATACAAGCTAAAGTAAATAAATAAATAAATAAATAAATAAATAAATAAATATCAAGAGATGGATAGATACCAAGGCATTATCAAGTCGGGTGCACAAAATATTCTGCAGAAATACTAAGAAAGATCATCTAAAGGAACCAGCTGGAGTCCCTAATAGAGAACCCTGGGCAAAGCAGGTGTACCCTCTGGTGGGGCTCAGAACAAATAACACATATAAAAAAAGTGTGAGAGAACAAATGAAAGTGAAAGACCGAATAGCACATATAGAAATAACATCATCAGACTGAGTACTCACAGTGTCCAACAGAAGCGGACTGGGGAAACGGAGTCAGCCAGCCGGCCTTCCGCACTGAGGAGGCCCTCCCTGCTCTCTCACTAGTGAGCGTCCCGAGGCTGAATAGTTCTCTGCTGTGCAGGCTCCTGGACTGGCAGGAGCAACAGGAAGCTTTGTTGGGAATGCTCACTCTTCCCTTGTGTTCAAGGATAAAATGTTTTCACTCACATTTTTTTTTTAATTTTTTGCCCTCCCTATCACAGAATTAGGGGGACCAGCCCCAAATAATATGCTTGGAGGACATTTCGAATCAAACAGGAGCAGATGTGAAATGGGGGAGAGAGCGAGCCTAGCTTCCAGAACCAGTTTCACAGTAGCTTTAAACAACACACGACAATTTACCAATATAATAGACATTACAGGCCCCTGGATGCAATCCTGGGACGTGGGGCAGCATAACAGGGCACACTGTTTTGCAGCGAACTTTCTTCTTCTTTTGTTTTTTTTTTTACTGAAAAAATATTTTTTTTTATTTTCTATATTCTATGTTTACATTCCAAAGGCTTTCCCCCTTCCCAGTTCCCACCCACCATAGTTCCCATAGTTCCTCTCCCCCCCCAACTATTCCCCAATCATTCCCCCTCCCCCCTCGGTTTCTTTACTAAACTGGATGCAATCTTTACAGGCCCAGGGTCCTCTCCTTTCTTCTTCTTGGGAATCATTTGACTTGCTAATTGTGTCTTGAGTATTTAGGGCTTCTGGGCTCATTAATATCCACTTATCAGTGATTGCATTTCATGTGCATTCTTTTGTGATTGGGTTAATTCACTCAGGATGATATTTTCCAGGTCTAACCATTTACCTACAAATTGCATGAATTCATTATTTTTAATTGCTGAGTAGTATTCCATTGTATAAATATACCACATTTTCTGTATCCATTCCTCCTTTGAGGGATATTTGGGCTCCTTCCAATTTCTGGCTATTATAAACAAGGCTGCTATAAACATAGTGGAGCATGTGTCTTTATTGCATGCAGGGGAATCCTCTGGGTATATGCCCAGGAGTGGTATGCCAGGGTCCTCTGGAAGTGACATGCCCAATTTTCTGAGGAACCGCCAAACTGATTTCCAGAGCGGTTTTACAATTTTGCAATCCCACCAACAGTGGAGGAGTGTTCCTCTTTCTCCACATCCTCGCCAGCACTTGTTGTCTCTTGAGTTTTTAATCTTAGCCATTCTGACTGGTGTGAGGTGAATTCTCAGGGTTGTTTTGATTTGCATTTCCCTGATGACTAATGATGTTGAACATCTTTTAAGGTGTTTCTCGGCCATCCGAATTTCTTCTGGTGAAAATTCTTTGTTTAGCTCTGTGCCCCATTTTTTGATAGGGTTATTTGGTTCTTTGGGGTCTAACTTCTTGAGTTCTTTGTATATATTGGATATTAGCCCTCTGTTGGATGTGGGGTTGGTGAAGATCTTTTCCCACTTTGTTGGTTGCCGTTTTGTCCTTCTGACAGTGTCCTTTGCTTTGCAGAAACTTTGTAATTTTATGAGGTCCCATTTGTCAATTCTTGATCTTAGTGCGTAGGCTATTGGTGTTCTGTTCAGGAACTTTTCCCCTGTGCCCAAGTCCTCCAGGGTCTTCCCAAGTTTCTTTTCTAATAGTTTCAGTGTGTCTGGTTTTATGTGGAGGTCCTTGATCCACTTGGAGTTGATCTTAGTGCAAAGAGATAAGAGTGGGTCAATTCGCATTCTTCTGCATGTTGACCTCCAGTTGAACCAGCACCATTTGTTGAAAAGGCTATCTTTATTCCACCGGATGGTGGCTCCTTTATCAAAGATCAAGTGACCATAAGTCTGTGGGTTAATTTCTGGGTCTTCAATCCTGTTCCATTGATCTGCTTGCCTGTTGCTATACCAATACCATGCAGTTTTTAACACAATTGCTCTGTAGTACTGCTTGAGGTCAGGGATATTGATTCCCCCAGAAGTCCTTTTATTGTTGAGAATAGTTTTAGCTATCCTGGGTTTTTTGTTGCTCCAGATGAGTTTGAGAATTGCTCTTTCTAGATCTATGAAGAATTGAGTTGGGATTTTGATGGGGATTGCATTGAATCTGTAGATTGCTTTTGGCAAGATGGCCATTTTTACTATATTGATCCTGCCAATCCAGGAGCAAGAAATATTTTTCCATCTTCTAAGGTCTTCTTCGATTTCTTTCTTCAAGGACTTGAAGTTCCTGTTGTACAGATCTTTCGCTTGTTTGGTTAGAGTTACGCCAAGATACTTTATGTTGTTTGTGGCTATTGTGAAGGGTGTTATTTCCCTAATTTCTTTCTCAGCCTGCTTGTCCTTTGAGTACAAGAAGGCCACTGACTTGCTTGAGTTAATTTTATAACCTGCCACTTTGCTGAAGTTGTTTATCAGCTGTAGAAGTTCTCTGGTGGAGTTTTTTGGGTCGCTTAGGTAAACTATCATATCGTCTGCAAATAATGATAGTTTCACTTCTTCCTTTCCAATTTGTATCCCTTTGACTTCCTTATGTTGTCTAATTGCTCTTGCTAGAACTTCAAGTACTATATTGAAAAGATATGGAGAGAGAGGGCAGCCTTGTCTAGTCCCTGATTTTAGTGGGAATGCTTCAAGTTTCTCTCCCTTTATTTTGATGTTGGCTACTGGTTTGCTGTAGATTGCTTTTACTATGTTTAGGTATGGGCCTTGAATTCCTGCTCTTTCCAAGACTTTTAGCATGAAAGGATGCTGAATTTTGTCGAATGCTTTTTTAGCATCTAATGAGATGACCATGTGGTTTTTTTCTTTCAGTTTGTTTATGTAGTGGATTACATTGATGGATTTCCGTATATTGAACCATCCTTGCATCCCTGGGATGAAGCCTACTTGATCATGGTGGATGATCGTTTTGATGTGCTCTTGGATTCGGTTAGCAAGAATTTTATTTAGTATTTTTGCATCTATATTCATAAGAGAAATTGGCCTGTAGTTCTCTTTCTTTGTTGGATCTTTTTGTGGTTTAGGTATTAGCGTAATTGTGGCTTCGAAGAATGAGTTGGGCAGTGTCCCTTCTGTCTCTATTTTGTGGAATAGTTTGAAAAGTATTGGTGTTAAGTCTTCTTTGAAGGTCTGGTAGAATTCTGCACTAAAACCATCTGGTCCCGTACTTTTTTTGGTTGGGAGGCTTTCTATAACCCCTTCTATTTCTTTAGGGGTTATGGGACTATTTAGCTGGTCTACTTGATGCTGATTTAATTTTGGTATTTGATATCTGTCTAGGAAATTGTCCATTTCCTCCAGATTCTCCAGTTGTTTTGAGTATAGACCTTTGTAGTAGGATCTGATGATCTTTTGAATTTCCTCAGTTTCTGTTGTTATGTCTCCCTTTTCATTTCTAATTTTGTTAATTTGTATACTGTCTCTGTGTCCTTTGGTTAGTCTGGCTAAGGGTTTATCTATCTTGTTGATTTTCTCAAAGAACCAGCTCCTGGTCTTGTTGATTCTTTGTATGGTTCTCTTTGTTTCTATTTGATTGATTTCAGCCCTGAGTTTGATGATTTCTTGTCTTCTACTCCTCCTGGGTGAATTAACTTGTTTTTCTTCCAGGGCTTTAAGGTGTGCCGTTAAGCTGCTAGTGTATGCTCTCTCCAGTTTCTTTTTGGATGCACTTAGAGCTATGAGTTTTCCTCTTAGCACTGCTTTCATTGTGTCCCATAGATTTGGGTGGGTTGTACCTTCATTTTCATTGAATTCTAAAAAGTCTTTGATTTCTTTTTTTATTTCTTTCATGACCAAGGTGTCATTGAGTAGAGTATTGTTCAGTTTCCATGTGTATGTGGGCTTTCTGTTGTTTTTGTTGCTATTGAAGACCACTCTTACTCCATGGTGATCTGATAGGAGGCATGGGATTAGCTCGATCTTCTTGTATTTGTTGACATCTGTCTTGTGACCGATTATATGGTCTATTTTGGAGAAGGTACCATGCGGTGCTGAGAAAAAGGTATATTCTTTAGCTTTAGGATGAAATGTTCTATATATATCTGTTAAGTCCAATTGGTCCAGAGTTTCAATTAGTTTCACTGTATCCCTGTTTAGTTTCTGCTTTCCTGATCAGTCCATTGAGGAGAGTGGAGTGTTGAAGTCACCCACAATTATTGTGTTAGGTGTAATGTGTGCTTTAAGCTTTAGTAAGGTTTCTTTTACGAATGAGGGTGCCCTTGCATTTGGAACATAAATGTTCAGTATTGAGAGCTCTTCTTGGTGGATTTTCCCTTTGGCCAGCAAGAAGTGACCTTCTGAGTCTCTTTTGATGATTTTAGGTTGAGAGTCAATTTTAGCTGATATTAGAATGGCTACTCCAGCTTGTTTCCTGAGACCATTTGCTTGTAAAATTGTCTTCCAGCCTTTTACTCTAAGGCAGTGTTTGTCTTTAACACTGAGATGTGTTTCCTGTATGCAGCAAAATGTAGGGTCCTGTTTCCGTATACAGTCTGTTAATCTATGTCTTTTTATTGGGGAATTGAGTCCATTGATGTTAAGAGATATTAAGGAATAGTAATTATTACCTCCAGACATTTTTGAAATTATATTTATTTATCTTATTTATTTTTTATATTCGAGAGGTTATCTTCTTTTGGGTTTGATGAGAGGAGGTTTCTATCTTGCTTCTTCCCGGGTGTAGTTTCCGTCCTTGTCTTGGTGTTTTCCCCCTATTATCCTTTGTAGGGCTGGATTTGTGGAAAGATATCTTGCAAATTTGGTTTTGTCATGGAATACCTTGATGTCTCCATCAATGGCGATTGAGAGTTTTGCTGGGTAAAGTAGTTTTGGCTGAAGTTTGTGTTCTCTTAGAGTTTGCATGATATCTGCCCAGGATCTTCTAGCTTTCATGGTCTCAGGTGAGAAGTCTGGTGTTATTCTGATAGGTCTTCCTTTATATGTTACTTGGCCTTTTTCTCTTGCTGCCTTTAGTATTCTTTCTTTGTTTATTACATTTGGAGTTTTGATTATTATGTGACGGGATGTATTTCTGTTCTGGTCCAGTCTGTTTGGGGTTCTATAGGCTTCTTGTATATTCATGGACATCTCTCTCCTTAGGTTGGGGACGTTTTCTTCCATAATTTTATAGAAGATATTAGCTGGCCCTTTAACTTGTAAATCTTCACTCTCGTCTATACCTATAATCCTTAGGTTTGGTCTTCTCATAGTGTCTTGGATTTCCTGGATGTTTTGGGTTACAGCCTTTTTGCATTTAGTATTTTCTTTGACTGTTGAATCAATGGTTCCTATGGTATCTTCGGCTTCTGAGTTTCTGTCTTCTATCTCTTGTATTCTATTGTTGATACTTGCATCTATGGCCCCTGATTTCTTCCCAAGGTTTTCTATCTCCAATGTTGTCTCCCTCTGCGATTTCTTAGTTGTTTCTACTTCTGTTTTTAGTATCTGGATGGATGTGCTCAGATCTTTCGCTTGCTTGATTGTGTTTTCATGTATTTCTTTAATAGATTTTTGTGCTTCCTCTTTCATAGCTTCTACTTGTTGGCCCACGTTCTTCTGTAGTTCTTTAAGTGACTTTTGTCTTTCTTCCTTATTGTCTTCTTCTTTTTGATCCATCTTCTCCTGAATTTCTTGAAGTGATTTTTGTATTTGCCTCGTAAAGGCTTCTAACTTTTGATCCATTTTCTCCTCTATTTCTTTACGAGATTTTTCTATGTGTTCAGCTACCAGCATCCTGACCAGTGATTTTATATCCAAGTCTTGTTTTTCTGGTGTTTTGGGGTATCCAGGGATTCCTGTTGTTGGAGAACTGGGTTCCGATGCTGTCATGTTGCCTTGACTTTTGTTAGTAATATTCCTTCGTTTTCCTTTTGCCATCTGGTTATTTCTGGTTTTAGTTGGCCTTGTTGTCAGTGGCTGGTGTTTGAATCTCCTGTGAGGCTGGGCTCACCTGTTGTTTCTCTACTGGTGAATATCTGTGACTGCTGCTTTAAGGGATCATAAGCTGGCTGCCACCCATGTGATTGTAGCCCCTGTTGGAGTCTGTCTACCTGGGCTTCTCCAGCTGTGTCCTGGTTGCAAGGAACTCGGCCTGCTTGGCTCTGAGAGCCTAGCAGATCCCCCATGATGGTAGCCCTGGAAGGGGTGTCTACCTGGGTCTTTCCAGCTGTGTCCTGGTTGCAATATGGAGGCCCGCCGCTATTGCTGGTCCAGGGGGCTGGCGAGCTGGTTGCAGAACACAGCCTCAGTGCTCGGCCAAAGGGCGCAGGGATGTCCCACAGAGCCTAGGCGGAACTCAGCCTGCTTGGCTCCGAGACCCTAGCAGATCCCCCACCCTGAGGGTAGCCCTGGAAGGGGTGTCTACCTGGGCCTTTCCAGCTGTGTCCTGGTTGCAATATGGAGGCCCGCCGCTATCGCTGGTCCAGGGGCCGGCAAGCTGGTTGCAGAAAGCAGCCTCGGTGCTCGGCCAGAGGGCGCGGGGATGTCCCACAGAGCCTGGGCCTTTCCAGCTGTGTCCTGGTTGCAATATCGCGAACTTTCTTTAAAAGCTTAATTTTTAATTATGTGCGTCTGTATGTCTGCGTGTAGGTACGCGTGAGTGCAGATGCCCAAAGAGACATCCGGTCTTTTTGACTGGCTCTAGGGTAACAGGCGGTTACAGACACACGACAGTATGGGTGCTGGGAACTGAACTTGGGTCCTCTGCGAGCGTAGTCTGCTGTCTTAGCTGGGGAGCCATCTCTCTGGCCCCACTGAGAACTTTGTTATGCCATTTAGGAGGCATAATGACCAGCAAGATGACACATCTGGTAAAGGCAGTTACTGCCAAGTCTTGACGACCTGAGTTCCGTCCTTAGGAGTCTCCCGGTAGAAGGACAGAACGGAATCCCAAAAGATGTCCTCTAGCCTATCTGTGGACAAAGTTGTACACACAAACAAGCAAACGTGAAAATCCTTGGGTTGTAAAATTTCTTTATGGTGCAAGGCGCTGCATTATAGCAGTAACTGTAGTGTCATGGGGGCCACAGAAGTTCACAGCTGCATTACGGTTTTATAGAACTGCCAGTACCCGTGAGCAGTCTGTCACCAAATGAGATGCTATGGACAAGTGCATTGCTGTGCAGCATGGCTCGTTAGGACTCTGAGACAGGAGCGCTGCACAAGTGGAGAGTCATCCTAGCATTTGTGGTAAGTTCAAGGCATCTCTGAAACAAACAAAATATCAATCAACCAACTAATATGAGGGTCCGTAAATTTTCAGTAACCACTTTTTGCTCCATGATATCCTGACTGATCCGGCTTTCGTTGCCTCTAAAAAGCTGTCTCTTACTCTTCTTGCCCTGAGAAGTTCTTCTGTCTATACCACAGCAGATATCTGTAGGCCTGTGGTTGTGCAGAGCCCTTCAGACCTGGAGCAAACCAAAGGGAGGGGAACTTGGGATATTTAGGATGTCATCTTCTTACGGACACCCCTGATCCTCTTAGACAATGCAGGTCTCCACTGTGCTTGCTAATTCACAGCACTGTTCTCATCCTTTATCCTTCTAGAAGGGAGGGGAGGAGCCATCCACCTTGACCCCCAAGGTTGTCCCTAAACTCTTTTGAGTTTCTTATGTTTTGAGACCTTTAGATCTAGTCATTTCAGGAAGCCCCCATGTGTTAAACGCAGTTTTTCTGGTCTCTGTGTCTAGCTGGGACTGACACTAGTGTGCTTTCTGATTACCCATCTCAGGGTAGGAGATGGTTCATCATTCTTATCGTCCAGACACAGTAGTGTGATCAACTTCTAAAATGCTTTCTTTTGAAATTGTTGAGGTAATTCAGAATTTCTCATTGTCAAGTTGTCTGTTCCAATACTATAAAGTACTAGTACTAGTAGTAGTGGTGGTGGTGGGGACGTAGAGGAGGGGAGGAGGAGGGGGGGAAGGAATAGGAGGAGGAAGAGGAGGAAGAAGAGGAGAAGGAGGATTACATTGATGATAAAAATCCCAAAAGGCATTTGATATCTCTTGTTGTTAGATATTTAATAACTCTATTAGTTCTTATTATGGTTTGTCCACCCCCCCAATAATCAAGACAGAGTCCTATTGATGTATCTAATCAGCATTAGCACAATTACTGGCTGATGACCCCTAAACTATTATTCTATGCTAGACTTCCTAACTGCTTTCTCCAAATTACTTGCAGTTTGAGCCTCACCTGGGCTGTTTCTGCTCCATCAGTTTGTCCTCGGGGTACACTTCTCTTGGCCATATACTCCTAGTTCATCCCATCTAATGGCAGCCTCCTGCTCTCCCTGTCTTTCCCCCCGCCTCTCATTCTCTTCCTCTCCTCCTGGTCCCTACATATAAGCCCCCAGCCCTGAACCGAAGCCCCACCCGCCTCTCTAACTGGCTGTCAGTCATGTTTATATAACCAGTCAGAGAAGATTGTAGAACAGAGTTTACACAACAGCTTTTGGTGTCCGTGAGAAAGTGTTCCTCTGGACTACAACCAGATCTTGGGGCCAGTATTTAACATTTGAATATATAGCCGCAGACCAACCCCGAAAAGATGTCATTTATGGAATAGTCTTATTCTTGATCACTCTGGCATCTTCTGTCACCGTGAAATACGATGGATAAGGCTCATTTTCCTATGTTGACCATTTGCTCTGTATGTTTTTTCCAGTTTGCTCAGGAATTCTATTGAGTGGGCTATCATTCCTCTCTTATTTCACACATGAAGAAGCTAAGAATAGAAAGACATGTCTACAGTGTGGTGTTTGAGTGGGCACGCCCCTCATATGCTCCTAGGTTTGAATACTTGGTTCTGAGTTGGCAGGATGGTTTCACACCTCCTTGTTGGAGATGGTTCTTCGCTGGAGGCAGACTGTAATGTTTCCAAAGACTCACGCCATTCCCAGTATGTCCTTAGCTACCTACTACTGGTGGATCAAGATATGAACTCTCAGCTGTTCCTGCCACCATGTATTTGCTTCTCCATTGCAGACCCTGAAACCACGAGTCCAATTAAATACTTTCTTCTACGAGTAGCATTGATTGTAATGTTTTGTCAGAGCAAAAGAAGAGTAACTTAGACATAGAGTTAAGACTGTATCTGAATTATCAACACCAACATTTTTTTCCCTTGGTTAATTTATGATCATTACTGAGGTATACATTTGAATGATCCCTAACAGACAAATTCCAAATGTATTGATTTAAAGCAATTTACCATTTTCTGATGGAGTCTTTGTAGACTGTCCACCATAGGCATACCTATAAGCATTTCCTTCAGTCTAAAATAATCTTGAACGAAGAAATTTCTAATAAGGACAATGAATAGAGGATAGGGAGGAATGAATAGTGTAATACGAAGGGTATTTTAATAGTTGGAGTTGACTCTAAAAGGGGGGTAGGAAGGCAAGTCCAGACTTTAAAAAAAAATAAATAAAAGGAGAAAGTCCCTGGCATAATATCAGCTGGACCGTTAAGAATCATGTTCTTCCCCTTAAAACCTGACTCTTTTCTTTAGTGATGTAACTTTCAAAATAAAGCTCAGAGTGAGGAGCCAGAGGAAAGAAGAAGAAGGTCTAGCTGTTAAGGACTCAGTGTCATGGAACAGAGTTAAGAAAAGCATAGACTTGATACATCAATACACGAAGAGAGAAATGTGCACATTTCTGTCCGCAGGATCTTGCTTTTGCTTGCTTTGTTAAAAATCAAGAATAATCATATTGTAATCAAAATTTTGGCATATTTTATTCTCATAAACTGCCTAAAATCCAACTCAACTGTGGCTCCTCTAGTAGAGCATCATTATTATAGAGAGCAAAAGACTGTCACCCAATTGAGTACAGTTGGTGTAACTTTAAATCAAGTAACTGCCCGCAAAAGTAGCAATTGCTGATATTTTTATTTTTCAAAATAAATAGTAGGTAAAAATGGAAATAAATGCTTAATGAAACCATTGCTTAAGCTAAGAGTAAAGCACCTTCTTTCTTTCCCCTGAATTATCGGCTCACTTATTTTCATTTTGTGTATACCTGGAGTCAGTGCGAGAAAGTGTAAACTTCAAACTAGTTTTATAAACATCTACTAAGTTTGTTATAACCTTCCTTCATTCCATCCTTGGAGTTGGCATTCAGGTTCTATGCACATACAGTTGGTTATTACAAAGAATTGAGAAGATATAAAAGCAGTTCAGTAGCCAAGTGCACTTGCTGTCTAAGAGAGTTTGGATCCCAGGACCAAGGTAATAAGCCAGGTATCTCACACATGCCGGTAACAGCAGCTCTGATGGATGGAGACAGGAGGCTTTCTGGGGCTTGTACTCTTGCAGCCTTGCTAAGGACGTGCGCTCCAGGTGTAGGGAGACCCTGCCTCAGCAGCATAGCTGGAGGGTGATAAAGGATAGTGATACAGGGGCCTGTTCTGGCCTCTGTGCTTATTATGCACAATAGTGCACACACACACACATGCATGTGCATACATCATATCAACCCATATGCACAAGTAAAAAATATTTTGTAGAAAGTTAGAAGAAACCTTTTAGTCTCTAGAATCAGTAGAATAAGTAATTTGACAATAACAGGCTAACAGTCCTTAAATCTCACTTACCTACTGCAACTAGAAAAAGGAGAGGTAGCTAATTGTATGCTAGTCTGGAAGTCTGATATCATAATCAATAATTTTAGCAGCCTCATTAAGCCAAGCATGTCTTTACATGTAGCTTCCCCAACTGTATTCACTCGTATTGTTTGTGTATACTAGTTGTGGAATTTTCAAATTTTTAAATTCGTATGAGGAGGCACTGGAGGATACAAAGATGGTGTCAGCCACTTCCGTGTGAATGTAGGACTGTGGGACGGAGGCAGACGACATAGATATCTATAGCTAAAAGTCCCTGCCTCTGAAGAGAACGCTGCGGCTGTTCCCTGCTCTCGCCTGTTTCATAATCTATGAAGTTCAGACTCTTTCTTCTGCATCCTTCCTGCTCTGCTGGGCTCCCGTTTCCATGTGTGCTGCTTGGGCACTGCGGTGCGTTGACTCAGCTGGGGAAAGTCAGCTAAATTCCTTTATTCACATTTATGAGCCTAATAAACGTCACAGAGAAAGTAGATGAGACGTTTTCACCCCCAGAATGCCTGATATATAAGGAGGGTATGAGGGTAGACACTCCCAGGTGTTACATGTCACTTTCAGGCATTTTTGTCGCATATAACGATCAATGGCCACCGCGCCCGGTGGGATTTCAGCAGATTTGCCTGCTCCTAACCTCTCCCCACTTCTGTTCCTCCTTTCCTCTCCAATTCCCTCTGCTTCTCACCTTTCCCCTTCTACTTACCTAAGTTTCAGCAGAAGTTCCAAATACCAAATTCTTTGCCCACTGATAGTTGTCCCTTTTTCTAGAACCTTGGCATCAATTGACCCCAGAAGTGTACAGAAAAGAATTCTTCTGGAAGAAATTCTTGTGCAAACTACCATCATGTCTTTTGGACATTTTTTTCCCTTTTGTCTCACAACCCTAACTCGAGGCACGAACTAAAAGTGCTGGAAAATAGCAGTGTAACAACGTTATTAGCAATTGCTTTTTCAGTAAGATTATACACGTGTAGACCTATGTAATTGCACAACTCCATGATGAACTGTTTTTCCCTCTTCACACATTTGTCAGCGTGTTTGAAAGCAAGAGCACTTTAAAGTAATAAAAACATTACCTAAAATGACTGCATGTAATTTTTAAGCTAATGATGAATTTGGAGCAGATGGCCAAGCCCTGGACTTGATTATTTTGCTCAGATGAATTATGGGGCTAATAGATGCCTTCGAGTTCTTGGAGAGAATGTAAGGTATAGATGGAATGTATCCTAAGGCAGAGAACGGTTAAAGAAGCAAAGTTCAGGGCTGGAGCAAAGCTGAGAGGTCACTGGGGTAGAAGAATATCGTGACCCTGGATGATGCCCTGTGTGTTTATTCTGTCTGGGAAAAGAACCGAATGTGTGTTGGCCTAAGAAATTCAGACTCAAGCTCACAGATGAAGCAAAAGAGTCAGGCTACACTTCAGAGATACTCGTTTAAGTATTAAAAAACTGATGGAAAACTCTCCCTTATATCCATGGTCACACAAACCATTTAATGCTGGTACAGACAAATTCTTCATGAGACGTTGGACATTAGGTCAACCAAGTCCCTACCTTGTTAAGTGTGCGTCTGACAACACTCTGTGATCCCTGGAGTCATTTCTTTCCTTGGTAATTTTGGGTTTGAGTCTCACAGGAAAATCTTTCTTCCGTAGCCCTACTCTCATAACAAGGCACAAACAGGGAAACATGCTCTTTACTGCCATCAGGATGCAAACCGTGTTATTATGCTGGTCATCCTAGGTCACCGTATCTAAATATCATCGATGTAGACACCAAGGATCTCTAGGCTGCAAAGGAAAGTAACCAACTTGGAAGAACTCTGCTTTTCCATATACATCAAGATAAACAAAAAAGACAAATCTGGAGAGGGGAACAAAAAAGAGTTCAAGAAAAAAAAATTTCAAAGAAAAGTCTTTTTAAAATCCCATTCAAAACCAGGACAAAATAATCTATAAGTATAGCAGAATACCATTAGGTATCACTTCACTGGCAGGTTTTTGCCAGTCCTGTTTGGCTCTGTCCTAGGTTTCTGGGCCATCTGACCTCTGGTTTCTGGTCCTTCAGACAGTGTCAGGAGTGGGCTGCCTCTCATGGCATGGGTCTCACGCTGAATCAGTTACTGGTTGGCCACTCCTACGATTTTCATGCCACCTTTACCCCAGCACATCATGCTGGCAGGAAAAAACAGTAGGTCAAAAGTTTTATGGCTGGGTTGGTGTCCCCAAACCTCCACTGGAAATGTTGACTGGTCACATGACATGGGTGGATCAGACTTTGAATCCTCCATCACTAGAAGGCTTAGCTAGAGTCACCCTAATAGATTCCTCAGAGTTTCCATTGAACTAGTTTTCTACCTCACCCTGGACTAACCCCAATTCCAGTTGTCTCTACCAGTTCTCTTTCATCCATCCTCTCCC
Organism: Apodemus agrarius; assembly: GCA_964023405.1. Taxonomy (NCBI): domain Eukaryota; kingdom Metazoa; phylum Chordata; class Mammalia; order Rodentia; family Muridae; genus Apodemus; species Apodemus agrarius. The sequence goes on along the minus strand of OZ030023.1, from coordinate 54,316,755 downwards.
CACCTCATCCCTCCTGTTCCCATCCCCCCAGGTTACCCATAATACCTATTCTATTTCCCCTTCCCAGGGTGAACCATTAATCCATTCTTGAGCCCTCCTTGCTGCTTAGCCTTGCTGGGTCTGTAGGTCAATTATTCCTTACTTTGCAGTTGATATCCACTTATAAGTGAATACATACCATGTTTATATTTCTGTGTCCTTACTGAGGATGATTTTATTTTGAGTTCTATCCATTTGATACAAATTTCACGATGTCATTGTCTTTAACAGTTGAGTATCATTCCATTGTGTAAATGGACCACATTTTCTTTATTCATTCTTTGGTTGAGGGACATTTAGGTTGTTCCCAGTTTCTGGCTATTATGAAAAAAACTGCTATGAACATAGTTGAGCGAGTGTCTTTGTGGTAGGTTGGAATGTCTTCTGGGTATATGTCCAGGGGTGGTACAGCAGGGTCTTTAGGTAGATCAGTTCCCAATTTTCAGAGAGGCTTCATCTAGAAACTGATGGAAACAGATGCAGAGGTCCACACCCAAACGTTAGGCAGAGTTAAGGAATCCTGCTGTAGAGGGGGGAGGAAGGATCGTAGGAGCCAGAGGGTCAAGGACAAAGAACCCAGAATCAACAAACACGGACTCATAGGGGCTCACAGAGACTGAACCAACAACCAGTGAGCCTGTATGGATCTAACCGAGACCCTCTGTATATATATATCATAGTTATGTAGCTTGGTGTTTTGGTGGGACTCCTGACAGAGAGCTAGGACTGTTTCTGGTATTTTTGCCTGCTTTGGGAACCCTTTTCCTCTTACTTGGTTGCCTTATCCAGTCTTAATATGAAGGGAAGTACCTAATCTTATTGCACCATCTTATGCCGTGGTTGGTTGCTATCCCTGGGAGGCGTGGCCTTTTCTAAAGGAAAATGGAGGATGAGTGGATGGGAAGAGAGGAGTTCAGGGAGAAGTAGGAGGTGGAGAGGGGCGGAAGAAGGGAGGGTAAACTGCAGCCAGTATGAATATAGGAGAGAATAAATACTATTTAAAAAGGAAAAGCCAGTGTTGTATAAATAAGAATGTGATTAATGAGGGTAATAGGTCATAAAGAAATTTAAGGCAGCAGAAACTGGAGGAGGCGTGTGAGGTCATGGCTCAGCAGCAGAATTCCCATAAGAGAAGACAGAGTGAACATGGAGCGGAGGCTCTTGGAAAGGAGTATTAGATAGCTCTTAGCTTTTTTTGAGAGAATGGCTGGAGTCCTCAGGAAGAGAAACATCCATCAAGTGCTGCACGCAGTGAGTGTACAGAGAGTGACAGGGAGCACGGCCCACAGTGGACAGAGACTGACAGGGAGCACTGCCCACAGTGGACAGAGATTGACAGGGAGCACGGCCCACAGTGGACAGAGACTGAGAGAGAGAGCACGGCCCACAGTGGACAGAGACTGACAAGAGTCCATCTCCAGATGAAGCAGTACTTCCAAAACTTCCAAGGAAGCAATGGCCTTTGTGTCGGCAGAGCCAAGGATGAAGGAGAGATTCGGAGAGTTACACGGCATGTGGGTAGCTCTGGGTGTTGATGGGATTTCATAGGCTGGAAGGCTGAAGAGCTGGTCGGTCGTACTGCAGACAGCAGCGTGAGAATTCATTCTGTCAGAACCAGTGAACTAATTGTCCCTATTGAAAAAAGCCCAGCAAGTTTAGGCAAACAAAGGGAATGACATCACCACTTCAAATATCTGTCAGCTAATTGTCCCAGGTGATATCTATATTAAAACGCCTACGGAATGTAAGTTCCAACCTTTCGCCCATTAATTCTTAAAATGAAAGAAAGTAGACATCTGAATGGCAAGTCTTGGAACACTCATAGAACAAAATCGGGGATTTGGGACACAATCCAGGCTCATGTTCTCTCTATATAAAAATACAAATATTGTAACTCTGACAGAACATCGCATAAGCAAGATGGTGTATCATTTATGTCAAGATGTGGGGCACCTCTGTGTCAGAGATTTCACCGTGTGGGTTTTAACTTTCACTCCTTTGTGTTAATGGACAGGGAAGCTCTGTATAGCTGTCCTGAATCGTTCCTCAAGTTTTAATCCTTCTTGTAACTTCTTCAACCTGTAATTCTCTCCTGCTATTCAGGGCTCTCCGGAAAGACCTTTACCATCTAGTGCTCATTTCTGCCTGTAACGTGAGGCTACCCCGTGAGGGGGTCTGTTTCCCCCTTCACTAGGCTACTGCTCTCTCCAGATCTGAGATCTCAAGACTACTCTGTATCACTCCCCACTGCCACAGTTACCTTCCTCAATTACCTTCTACAAGATTTTAGAGTTGAAACTTTTCGTAGATACGTGAATCGCCTTTCCTACGGGCATATATCTAAGCGATACTGCCCTTGCAACTTCAAACTGTTTGTGTGGAGAATACAACCTACTGACGGACTATTTCAGACATTAAAGACAAACAAACAAAAACAAGCAAAAGTCCCCACCTCCGTCCTTTTAAAGCGCTAAACAAGAAGCAGATGCGTGACTCAAGCCATCAACAACCACATCTTGTCAACGACTGGCTGATGGCAAGTGTCCCACATAACTGTCACTTACCACTTCTAAGACCGTCCTCCTCCAGTCTGCTGTGGAGCAAATTGTTTAACTGTGATGTTGCATATCTCCAATTAACTCTCAATTTAAAGACCTTATAATTAGCTTATATCAACGAGCCAAGAACATAAATAGCTCGTATTGAATCATACTTACACTAATAAGAAGACCCTCAAGGTTTGGCCTCAGCGCTCATCTCAGATAGGCTTCCAAAAACCATGATGATGGTTCCCAACTCTCCAGACAGCTCGAGTCTGCAAATGTTGGCTGGAGATCTTGTGAGAACAAGGTTTTTTTTTTTTTTTTTTTTCCCCAAGAACTACAGTGTCTGTCTCCAGACCTGGCTTCAAATCAGACTGCAAAGGCAGATGAAATGGGAGAAGAAAGTTTATCTAAATATTTCAGAGCTCCAAAAATTAGGTAAAGGTTCATAGGAAGGAAACTCTTATTTTTCTTTCAAACCAGTTAAGTGCAGTCTGTACCTATCCACATTATGTTCAACCTGCTACTACAGTAATGAATTGGACCGTTCCCCTAACTTAAAGTGAGAATAGCTGTGCAAGTAACGTTTATATTTATGTTCTTGGCTCCTTTCCCTGTTTTAACACACTAGAGTGGCAATACAAAAACAAGCTGTGTTTTTATTTAAATTGTTTCAACGTATAGGCACCATAACTAAACACTTACTGGTGGTTAAGTAGTGTATTAAAATGAAAGGAAAAACAAAATCAACAACAAAAAATAAAAAAAAAAAATGAGCTGCAGCAAAACAGAAGTAATTCTTTACAATGCAAATGATTGTCCACATTCCTCAAGGCTGGAAGTTCAGACTTAGTTGTCCTAGGGAAGTTAGCCATTGCATTTTGTTTTAGCTGAGGCATTGTGAAAGGTTTCAAGTCTCTTGCCGGTGTGTGTGGGGGGGAGGAGAACAAAAGGTGAAGCCTGGCAGGATGGCTCCGTGGATGAAGGAAGGTGCCTGCCACCAAGCTTAATGACCTGAGTTCAGTCCTCCAGCCCCACACGATGACAGGATAGAACCGGCTCCTGCAAGTCGGTCCTCTGGTTTCTCACGCCCTATGGTGTCTGGATGAACATACACAAATCTGTAAAGAGATATAATAATTTTAATCAAAAAATTAAAAAGTGAGCAGACCAGACAAGTCCAAAGGCTTGACAGAATCAGAAATTTCTGAATGTAAATTTGAAGCTCCAGTCAATGCAAGTTCAGACTAAATTTGCTTTAAAATTAAAATTAAATAAAGTTATGGAATTGATGTTAACCCTACATTCTGATTTGGTTTGGTTTGGTTTGGTTTGGTTTGGTTTGGTTTGGTTTGGTTTGGTTTGGTTTGGTTTGGTTTTTCAAGACAGAGTTTCTCTGTGTAGCCTTGGCTGTCCTGGAACTCACTCTGTAGACCAGACTGGTCTCGAACTCTGAAATCCACCTGCCTCTGCTTCCCAAATGCTGGAATTAAAGTCATGTACCACCACTGCCCAGCCCCTACTGTCTTCTTTGTTCAAATGTTCTGCACCCATTTCATGGCCTCTCCTCTTCAGTCTCCAGAATGCAAGCAGCCACACAAAGCAGGACACATAATAAATCTTAGGGGTTTTTAATTGAATTTCAAATTACACTGGGAATACAGTGTAATAAATCCAGGTCTTTGGGGGGGAAATCTTCTCCACCGTGAACTTCCTTCTCTGTCTTGGAAGCCATCTTCCAAGTCTATAACATCATGCTCACATCAGTCTGAACTTTAACCTTTCCCCAGCCCTCCCCTGAGGGGGGGGGGGAAATGGATCTGTTGACCTGCAGAAAACAGCCTTTCACAGATTTGGGTAAATTTATAACATGTAATAAAGCTAGCTATGGATTCATAATTTGACATTTAAAAATAAATCCACCTGAGTACCTGCTATGTGCGGAATTTAGTTTAGCGTCATGCACCGTTTCCTAGAGTCCTCACAGCAATGGAGGAAAATGGACCCAGGAAACAATTAACACTCCCAGTGTGTTAGGGTGGGACACGGGGCAGCCAGAGTCCAGACAAATCAAGTCTGTGTTGTGGGTGAAATCAGATTTTCCCTGAAAGCCTAAGGCTTGTATGGACACCTCGCCCTTTCTTTCCTTCCCTTTCTTTTCTTCCTTGGAGAGGGGCTGTGTAGATCACAGCCCAGACAGCACACACACCCAACCACACAGCTCACCTTTCATCTAACAGATGTCACCTAATTGATGAATTGTAGCTAATTTCCCTAAAGCATGGCGCCCAGCCTCCTGATCAGATGGCTGGAAATGACCTCCATCGTTTCTGTTGATTCTGCCAGCACCACAGCCTACAGGCAGATCGGGCACTCTTCCTCTGAAGAGAACCGGTCACACTGTACTTCAGGAACCTTAAACCCAGGGGCTGGAGAGATGATGGTTCAGTGTGAGGAGCACATGCTGTTCCTGCAGAGGACCGGTGTTGGCTGTCTCACAGCTCCAGAGAATCGGGCATCCTACTCTGGTCTCCTCATGCACACAAGCACATATCCTCCCCAGCCTCTCTCCCTCCCTCCCTTCCTCCTTCCTTCTTTCCCTCTTTCCCACCCCTCCTCAAATAAAACTGAAAAAGAAAAAAGAAATCCCTTAAAGTCACTAATTGTTACCTGTTCTGCCAACGTGTCGCTGCTGGTCTTCTGGGTGGGGACACAGGACCAGTCCCAGCTTTGCCCTGGCTGATGCTTTAGTCTGTTCCCAGGAAGGCCTAGTACAGTCCCTGACCCCAGCCTGCTGCCATCAGATTCCTTCTCAGCTTTTCACATTCCCAGGCACAGATAAACTGCAGGCAAGCTTAAGAGCCCAGGGAGGCTTTCCCTTCCGGGGAGGGCTGATTAAGTTTGATCTGTGTCTGCCGCTGCCCCTACTCCGCTTCTGAAACCTAAGACTGCCCAATGGGCACTGACTCCTCAGGTCCCTGGGGACTGCTCTAATTATGTCTTCATCCTGACACTGGCTTTCTTTCAGAGGGAAAGGCAGTGTCCAGTGAGTGGGTGACAATTCTCTTTCAGTTAGCGTGAGTTCTTGCGGGTGAGATGAGAACAACTTGAAATTAGTATCGATGTCTTCATATTTTGACTTTTTTTTTTTTTAAGGCAGAAGGTGTGTCAGAGTGTGTGAATGTGTGTGATGTTTTGTTTGTTTGTCTTTATCACTTCTTTCTCTGTCCAGCTTCTTATTTTGCCCATTAAGGAGCCGCCCGTTAACACTGGGTGGTGGGAAGGGAATTCCATTCTGTGTGAGAACGCCTGCAGACTATTATACATTCTCTCTCACTGAATCAAAGCCGTCAGAGGCCCTCCCTGGACCAGCGGAGCCTTTCATGGATGGGAAGACAAACTCGCTTGCTGTTTGTTTGTGTTTTTCAACACCGTGACCAACACTCTGAGAACCCGTTGGCTGACAGTTTCAGTGTTTCTCACTCACGCTCCATTAGCTCCCCTGTTTCAAGGCCCGTGGTGAGGCCGGCTGTCGGCAGAGATGACCAAGACAAATGGAGACGCTCATTGCATAGTGGATAGAAAGCAGAGACAGGCAGGAAGCGGGAGGCACGTGATCAACCCTTCTGGAACGTTCTCCAGTTCAGCTGTACTTCATAATGACACCAAAGGATTTGGAGTCTATCAAGGGGTTAATCCACTCATTAGGTCAGAGTACCAATGATCCAGGCACCCATCCGCGATGGGATCCAACAGCTGGAGGCAAAGCCTTCAGCAAATGTTGAGTATTTCATAAGCGCGCCATAGCAACGCAGGGGTGATGAAGGCCTATTGTGCATGGTTGTGCTATCAGATCAGCAGCCAGGCGATGAAGCTTTTATCAGGTGTGACTGCTTGTTTCACCCCTCCCTCCGTCCTCCTGCCTCCCTCTCTCCCTTTCCTCTCCCCTCCCCCATCTCTTCTCTTCTCTTCTCTTCTCTTCTCTTCTCTTCTCTTCTCTTCTCTTCTCTTCTCTTCTCTTCTCTTCTCTTCTCTCTCTCTCTCTCTCTCTCTCTCTCTCTCTCTCTCTCTCTCTCTCTCTCTCTGCCTCTCTCTCTCCCCCAACTCTTTCTCTAACTCATAGAAAGGCAGAATTATTCCAAGCTGTTGACTGCTTGTGGGGGAGTAGTTGGTCTCAGAATTCCTCCCGTCAAAGATGACTGCACTGTCTCCCTGCTCCGTGAGCACAGGCAGTTCCTGCCGGGGAAACGTAGATTTAAAATAAAACAGTGGGCAGTGACACACAAGCTCTCTTCCAGACCTGTGCAACCCTGTGGCCTCCTTCTTACTTAGGATCTAATGAACCTAGGGAGATGTTTCCTGTCTCTACCCTCCTCCAGCTGGGAAGATTTGGAGAGGTAACTGCCTTCCTCTGTCCATTTATGTTGTTTAGGGTTTTGTTTTTGTTGGTTTGTTTGTTCCCTCTCTTGTGAACGGTTCAGATGATTGCATTTCCAACAAGATTAATAGTCCTGACTGCTAAAATTATCCCTTCTTGTCTGACGTAATCATAGCAATCAAATTAAGTTATCTCAAAAAGACATATTTGTCTCTCCTTTGTGGGTCCTAGATTTTGTATAGGCAAATAAAATCATGCATTTGACATATGATAGGAACTGTTTAAAGGAATAAAGGGGAATGGTTGGGAGAGAACGGAAGAGTAGCATGATATCGGGTGGAGCTTTCTTAATGTATGCTCTGTACTTATAGGAAAACACCCTTATGTAACATGGTACTGTGAATATATACTGTTCACCATATGACTGCCTGACTCAATTGTTGCAAAAAAAAATTGAAAATTATTGAACACCTACTAAGTGTCATCACTGATCAGGAATGGAGGAGTGGACAAAAGAGAGAAAACATTGTGCCCTTTGAAGATAATAGTTTGCTAGCAGGGCTTAAAGAAAAGAAATGGTGGGTGTTTCACCAAACATCTCTCTACCATGGATGTGTTCAAACTCTAAGGTTTACATAATGAACTTGACTAATAACCACACTGTATGCATACAGATTCTATACTCTACACACATGGGAAACTGAGGCACAAGGAAACTGTACCCAGGACCCCCAAGGGAGTGAGCCTCATGTCTTGCACACTGCTCTTGTATTTGGCTGGGAATCTGTGTTTCCACATATAAAAGTGTTGCCACTTTTCTCAATGATAGGTTTTGTTTTTTTTTTTTAGTAAACCAAGAGAATCATGAGATAAAACAGACTAGTTTATACTTGTTTCTAGTATTTGGCATTTGTAGATTTCATGTTTTCTGTTTTATCCCCCCCCAATCTATTTAGAAATTTCCAAGGGTGGTCACTGAACTATTTCATTGACTTTACAGGTAACCTCACATGTCAGTTGAGGCTAATTAGCAGAGGGGACTCTCATTGTCACATGAGGACTGTGTTCGTATGGCTAGCCTTTCTGCTGATGGTTGTCTGAGCTATCTCCGTGCCTGTGCGATCGCCATAGTGTGCCTATTGTGAGCAGCAGGCAAAGAGAGAAGTCAGCCTGGTCCAGACGAATGCAAGGCTGACTTCAGATGAGCTTCAACCCTCAATCAGGCTTCCAGAATTGACCACATTCCAGAGCGGAAACCATGCCCCCAGGAGCAGACTCAAACTCTACACACCCACTCCCTAAAGCCCGAGGCCCGGCCATGAATAACCACCTCCTTGCTTTCTTTTCCCCAAACCAGAGACATTCTCTTCCCTCTCCTCCAGCTGGTACTGCATGAAAAAAAGGAAATACCTTTTTAATTTTCACACTTAACTCTCTATCTAATACGACCCCTTTGCTGAACATCCATTTACAAGGTCTGTCCTGTATCCCTTCCATATGGTACAACTATTGCATCACCCTCTCCCTAGCTCAAAGATGATATTGTTGTAATTAAGGCTGTTCATGGGTTAATATAAGGAAGACCCCTGAGTTTATATAATAGGCACTTTGCACAGCTGAGAGCAGTCTCCATTCATGGATGTTTACAATAGGGATGGGTTGATGGAATGTTCACTCCCACATCCATTTTTAATAACTTAATTACATTAATTTATTTAACAAGTCATAAAAAGCTGTCATGTTCAAATCTTAGTTTCCCAGTTTAGCAAAAGAATGAAATACTACTCAACTGTACAGTTCTATCCTAGGAAGAACAGATTCTGTGAGGGAAGAAACCGCTGGGTTTTGCCGACCCCGGCATCTTAATGGTTTTTGTGTGTGTACGGTTGGCTCTACGCTGACTTTGGGCAAGTGCCACACGAAGTAATCGGAGAAACACGTGGAATTCCTGCAGGACACCTGAGAGGAAGAGAATGAAGAGGGAAAGAGGGAGGGGGAGCTGCCAGCAAGATCAGAGCACTAAAAACATATCACAGGTTCTTTAAAAATCCCCAGAAGCAAGAATGGCTAACGGGGGGGGGGGGAGGGGAAAGGAACTTTTAGGAAGGCGGATGTCTGTTTTTCAAGTTAAGATTTTTACTGGGCCTGCTTCATAGACCTTTCTTGTCTCCCTAAGCGAATAACGAAATTCCTTAGCACACGGAGAGGCATTCTCTACACATCACAACAAGAAGCTAAAGTAGCTATGTACACAAAATATAGACGAGGCGTAGCTACTGGCTGGTACCCCACTTATCCACAGAGCATACATACATAGTATCAATCCTATATAGACTATTTTTCCATATATATAATTTCCCAATTACAAAGTCTAATTTGCAAACCAAGTGCAAAAGGCAATTAATAGCTATAGCAGTCTCTAGTAATTGTAAAATCACTTTCTATGCCAAATCTTCCCCTGAATCTATTTAACTCTCCCCTTGCAGTAGATGAGTTGGGATTAGTTACTTCAGGCGAGCCTGTCTGTGAATTAGCACACGCCTGTGGCTCCTGTTCTCCACCCACAGATGTGATTGCCTTTTTCATCCTAAGCCCTACCATGTGCCGGAACTAACTTTTTATGTCTTCTCATCAGCGTGTGTGAGCTGCAGGCACATCTAGTTGTGGACTTTGAGGCTGTTACTGATAAAACCAGGGTTAGGGGAACACCAAAGCCCTGTACTGGCACATCTAGCTGACATCATTACTGTGTAGCGGGTGGGTTGCATAGGTCCTGTGAATACTGGGTAAATGATGATTTGTCTCATACGTGGGATAGAGCAAGAGATGGATTTTACTACACTACGCAGATTTAAAATGTATGTGTTTGGGTTTGCTTTGTTCTTTCTGGAATTTTTCTTTTAATATCTTCAGATTTCCGTAGGCCATGGCTAACAGAAAGCCCAGAGAGCAAAAGCAGCTACAGCTAAGTTGTATGTACTGCTGGCCTCTGTTCTCAAATAGCAGGCCGTGGTGCCACGTGCTATGAGGAGAGAGCGTACCAAAGGATGCCAGCTGCTCGTTGCAGATGCCAGATGCACACACAGGAAAATATCGGAGGATGCTACCTGCTCATTGCAGATGCACGCAGATGACACCTTGGATGAAGAGGAAGTGCGATCGCTCTATCTCATGACTCAGAAGTGGGTCTGAGAATGATAAGACGAGGTCCAGGATGAAGGACTCGCCAGCTGACGGATGCGCAGTCCGTGTCAACTTCGGAAAACAATGTATATCTTTGTTATTAGCCCATTTAGCAGGCGATAATTACAAGACAAAATTGACCATGGTTTACTTCCAGCACCGAGAGGCTGCTCTATCTCCTGAGACGTATTATATATATCCAACAGTGGTATGAAAGTCACTTTAACTTGCATTTTGGAACTGTACGTCCGTGTGAATACCAGCCACAGACTATACTTTTTCACAGAAACAAGCGCTTTCCCCTCTCCCTGCCATCCCTAAACCTAAAACCTTAATTTTTTTTCCTATAAAATGTCATTTGGGGGCTTTCTTGGCCAATCTTTCAACTTGTTAAAGTAATTTGGAGTCGTGAGTCTCTCATCCCTGGGTCAGCTGTAAATGTAAGCCTTGTCTTTCACCCTACCATGGGTTCTAAGGCGTGGAAAGGAAACATCTGATATAGATTTGGAGATGATTGTTCATAGTTAGACACGAATCTTGCAGGCTCTGGACCAGTAGGACTGAATCCTGCAGTATTTCAATTTCTCTAAAAACAAATCTGTGACAAACTTTCCTACAATTATTATGAAAACTGAGTGGTGTGTGTGTGTGTGTGTGTGTGTGTGTGTGTGTGTGTGTGTGTGTGTGTTTGTTGATGGCATGGTTATCATCCCTATGTTCTCATGGGACAGCACTGTGACCAAGTTATGATAACTGTGAATCCCTATGGGCCTGCCAGGAAATCTCCATTCCTGTAAGCTCCTGATACAATTATCAAACATTTCCTTCTTTTAAAAAATAATTGACTTTATTTATGTGTATGTGTGTGGATATGTACACAAACGTAAAAATACCCATAGAGATCAGAAAAGGGTGTTGGATCCCCTAGAGCTGGAGTTACAGGTATTTATGATCTGCCAAATGTGGGTACTATGAACCAAGCTCAGGTCCTCTCCAAGATCAGCATATGCTTCTAACCTCGGAGGCATCTCTCCAGTCTAGAAACACTGACTTTTTGAAAACTACTGCACATGAAATTCATCTCTTCCAGCTATTCAACAGAGAAAAGGGGACATAGGGTCTCATCTAAAACCATTGGCTTTTGTCTGTCTGTCTATCTGCCTGTCTGTCTGTTTTGTAAAGAATGAGAAGTGAGGGAAGACTTCAACCAACAAAGGGCAATATTTATTACCCTCTTGACTCCAACTTAAAATGGAAGAGACTGTCTCTGCTTTCCCAGATGAAAACTTAGGGAAAAGATTTCTATCTAACTCAGGGGAGGGGGAACAAGAGAAGACTCAGCTACTCTTAGCAGATTGCATTGCTTCTAAGGGTGGCTATGGAGAAAAGATGGGCTCATCTGAAATGGTCTTTAGCACTGAGCTCTTCTTTGTGACTAGTTTAAATGGAGAGATTGTATCTCAGAAGAGCAGGTGGAGGGGTGCTGTTGGGATTCTTATCCCTGAGGTCTAAGGCTGAATGGGATCATCAGAGAAATTTCTAGTTCCAGGTGAGCATTATGATATGAAAGATGAAGCCCACAAAATTCTGTGGAGAAACAGCCAATAACACAAGGAAGATAGAGATGCAACCAAATTTATGTAAAAACATGTTGCAAGTTAGTTTCTTTCTGAAATGTCTAGGTTATCTTAAGTGTCTTTATTCTTAAAGTTAACTAAATGTAATTCAGGAACAGTGATGCATAATATGAAAATCATAATTACAGCTTGAAGAGAACTAAACCAAGAAAACACACACACCACACACACACATACACACACACACACACACACACACACACAAAAGGCTGGTGAGTGAAGCCACAAGAATGCCATTTATAGTCTGTGTAATTAAACCTGTGCAGCATGGGTTTTGAATGATGAGTTTTCTCTCACAAAGATATTACTCTAGTAATTAGAATTGTCAATGGATCTCAGTGTCACTGCTCTCAAGAAATATTCAGTGTTACAGAATCCAAGCCAAAAGTAGAAAAGTTGTTACAGAATTCAAGACAAAAAAGGGTGTCGATCGAAGATGGGTGCCCAGCTATTGGGTATTCAAAACACATTTTTAAAATCTGATAGCTCTGTAGAAGTATTTTCACAATCTTACTGTACTAATAGGAGATAGCAAATTGTATATTCAAATGTTTACTGTTGCGGTCATCTATTAAGTAATTACATGTAAAAATCAACTAATTAATTTTCTCATCTTTATTTCTTTGATTTTTCAAACATCTAGCACCAGATCATCTTGAAATTATAACTCCTATGCAATCTTTTCCCATTATTAAAATTTCACCCAATGACTATTTTTATAGAGGACTGTCTTTATTTTAAGAGAAACAGTAGCATACAAACCTCAAAGCCCACAATTTATTTTGATGTTCTGCTGATAGATGAAAAACTAAAGCCATCTAAATAGTCGTTTAGTGGTTATCCGTTTTCAGAGAAGGTGATCAGGCTAGGTGTGTTGTCAGATACCTCAGGCTCATTATTTGGCAGCCTGAGGCAGAAAGATGGAGGGTTCCAGGCAAGAGTGGGCTTCACAGGCCAGCTTGGGAGGGGGGGCAGGTCAGTCAGGGCTGCACAGTTGTCTCAAACGAACAAAATAGGCAACCACTAGTTTGTGAACCTGAGAGGAGAGAGGGGGAGAGGATAGGGGATGGGGAAGTTGAGACAAGAAAGAAAGGACACACACACACACACACACACACACACACACACAAGGGGAGAGAAAGACAGACAGACAAAGACAGAGTATTTTTAAAAACAAATCAACTACAGAAAACCAAAGGTTTTTTTGTGTGCCTTTTATTTTCATTTATTCCTCTTCAGCTCTTTCAAAAATCATTTTATAACCCAAAAGAATGAATCTGGGTTGTTGAACAATTTAAACATTAGTCACAGCAAATGCAAATCAGCAAGAGCTAAAGCTCCAGGTTCGTTTTCCTCAGGGCACATTTCTGAATATCAACAACTATTGATGATAAACATGGCTCAGGAGTTGGAAAGGGGTGGAGAGAAAGACACAGCCAAAGGGAAGAAAAGGAGGTATTCAGAAGTAATTCTAACTTTAAAGAGAGAACTTCACTCTGAAACCACAAATTTTCCATCAGAAACAGTGAGTTCTTCAAACATACCACTCAATGCAAAATTAATGACTATATCAAATCTGCCCCAAACTACAAAAAAATTATATATTTCAGTCCTATAGTTCTCTTGATAGCTAGAATGAATCTTTGAAGGACTTGCAGAGGAACCATGTAGAACTAAGGATACTAGCTGATTTGGAAAAATTACAAAATATTATGAACCTCTAGAACTCATCAGACTCAAGGTTCACATGTTTATGAGAGTTTAAAGAGATTTTCAAAGGGTCTGTCTACTCCTAATGCCCACCTCCCCTTCTTTGTTTACATTTATGATTCTATGAGGATGTTTCACTAATCAACTGGAACACCCAACATCAGAACTTTTATTGTAATGGCAAATTATCTTCACTTATAGAAGGTGGCCAGTGTTTAGTTGTTGTCTTCTCATACATTCTATAAATTCTTTAATTCTTGACTTTGTTTTATTGCTTTTTGATATTCTATTTCAAATCCACATTTTTTTTGCTAGAGTATAATGTTTGACCTATGCAAAATGGTTTCTAGTAATCACTCCTCTTACCAGTGATAATTTTGTACACTTGGAAGTAATGGATACAATTTTAACATCATTCTATATCTTTTACAAAGCTCTCAATTTCCTCAGGAATTTTGACATTTTATAAATCCAGTGCCAAAGTTGTATATTATAACTTATGTCTTTATTGATTGTCCCTTCTGAGACAGAATCTTGTTGTGTAGACCTGGCTCACCTTGAGCTCACGTTTGTCCTGACTCAGACTCCCAAGTTCTGTGTGATTACAGGCTTTAAACAACCACTCCTGGTTCTTTTGTTTTGTTATATTTTGGTTTGTTTCACCATGTAATATTGAAAAACAAATCTTAAATTTCTGCATTCTTGGTAGAATTAGATAGTGTGGTGGTTTGAATGGGCGTGGCCCCCACAGCCTCATGTATGAACGCTTGGCCATAGGGATCAGCACTATTAGGAAATATTGTCTTGTTGGAGGAGGTGTGGCCTTGTTGGAAGAAGCATGTTACTGTGAAGGCAGGGCTTGGAGGTCTTAAATGCTCAAGCCACACCCAATGTGAAACACATCTAGTGTCCTCCCTGCTGCCTTCAGGTCAAAATGTAGAACTCTCAGCACCTCCAGTTCCATGTCTACCTACATACTGCCATGCTCCTCACCGCGATGATAGCAGATTAAACCTCTGAAACTGTAAGCCTGCCCCAGTTAAATGTTTCCCTTTAAGAGAGTTGCTTTGGTCATGGTGTCTCTTCACAGCAATGGAAGTCCTAACTAAGACAGATAGTTTACATGTTAAACTCTGATGGTTTAATAATGAATAGAGTATATATGCACTTTTGGAATAATAAGTGTATTTGAAAATGTTTATATCATTTGTAAATTATTGATGACGGTGTTTTGCCTTCCACTTAAGTAATTTAAGGCAATCCAAGGGTGATGTGAGGAAGCAGCCAGCCACACACTGTGACTTACTTTAAACTGGGAATGGAAAAAAAATGCTCATTTTTTTTGGGATGGGGGAAGTGGTCGAATTCTTGAGTGCTTTGCACAGTCACTTATTAGAGATAATTTAATTAAAAAATAATAACAATGACAAACTAATTTATTGTCTCTTCTTTATGGAAGAGATATGTATTTAGATAAAAAACAAACCCAGGGAAACATTTACAAAGACATTCAAAGGTCTCAGACAGTAATTCAAAATAACTTTATTATTAGGTTAGGAGGTAATTAACTGCATTTTATAACGTCCTAAAACAACAGTAACAACAACAATAACAAAAGACAGAGAATCATGGATTTAGAGCTGTCTAACAGTGGATGGGACACCAGGAGCAAATCTATACTTAATAAGTAGAATTAACAGCGGTGTCCCCTTGTGAGTGGAAACATCTGACTGTGATATTTAGAACGATTGAGAAGAGGAAATAGGAGCTGACGTTTCCAACACACAGATGATTCCAACGTTTTTGAAGTCATGAAATACCGAGTCAAATTGGGAAGAAAGATAGAGGAAAACCCAAGAGTTTTCTTTTAGACGGGACAAGATGTGAGTGACTATAAATGAAAGTATGAGGTAAGATGTTTAAAGAAGTCTGGCACTCTAGGACGTGAAGTCCTAGACCCTGCAGACTTCATATACCACCCATTGGGTGGCTGGGCTCTGACTGCTATAACCAGCCAGAAGAAATCAATCAAAGCCTTGGCTACGTTTTCCTAGTTGGAAGCAGAATGGCAAACACTATCCTACCCAGTACAATGTCACAGTGCATCTATAGTAAGAAAGACATGGAGGTCTTGAGAGAGACTTCAAATGGAAACACTTACTGTGTACTCAGGCAGACAGTACTCTTAGACCGCAAGTCTCTAGTAAGCTTGGTCCATCCCAAAGATGTGAAAATAGTGTTAGAGGTGTTCAGTACCTCATCCAAGTTTGTCCAGCCAGCCAGTGGAGAATTATCTACTTAGCATCCTATTCTTTACTGCCCGTGTGAGGAGAGGAGGACCATACCTTTGAAAAGTCTTGAAGAGTCATCAGTAAAAAAGGATGAGCCAATCTGAGAGAAAAAAAAAAAAAAGACAGCCTCGTGATGGCTTCAGAGGAAATCTCCTGAAGGTAGAGATGGACAAGGAGGTAGAACTTGCTGAGGCAGGAAGATACTCACGACCATCATTAAAGCATATGGGGCAACAACTGATGATAGTGTTGAAAAATGCAGATGTCTGTGTCAGCTAATAGGGGATGCATTTGAAAGAGCAGTCAAGGAAAAGAGGTTACTTAAGAGTTACCTGACTCAAACAGCTGGCTCCTAAAATGGCATCTGCATGTGAAAGAACTGTTGATGTCTCTGTCAAAATAAGACAAGAATTTGCTGCACAGCAATTCCTAATCTGTACTTTGAGGGAAAAGCTCTTATTTTATTAGATATATTCTTTATTTATATTTCAAATGTTGTCCCCTTTCCTGGTCCCCCCCCCTCCTGAAAATCCCATAAGCCATCTCCCTTCTTCCTGTTCCCCAATCAACCCTCTCCCGCTTCCCTGTCCTGGTATTCCCTACACTGTGGCATCGAGTCTTTCCAGGACCAGGGCCCTCTCCTTCCTTTGGTGTCTAACAAGGCTATCCACTGCTGCCTTTGTGTCTGGAGCCATGGGTAACTCTATGTGTACTCTTTGGTTGATGGTTTTGTTCCTGGGAGCTCTGGGGGTACTGGGTGGCTCATACCGTTGTTTCTCCTATGGCGCTGCAAACCTCTTCAGCTCCTTAAGTCCTTTCTCTAGCTCCTCCATTGGGGACTCTGTGCTCAGTTCAATGACTGCCTGAGAGTGTCCCCCTCTGTATTTGTCATGCACTAGCAGAGCCTCCCAGGTGACAGCTACATCCAGCTCTGGTCAGCAAGTACTTGGCATCAATAATAGTGTCTGGGTTTTATAACTGTATATGGGATGGATCTCTAGGTGGGGTAGCCTCTGGATGGTCTTGAGGGAAGAACTCTTAGTATATTTATCCAGGTTTTTTTTTTTCAGTTTCCCTGAATATGTTTAGAGAGGTTATTCTTATTTTCCT
Source organism: Apodemus agrarius (assembly GCA_964023405.1). Taxonomy (NCBI): domain Eukaryota; kingdom Metazoa; phylum Chordata; class Mammalia; order Rodentia; family Muridae; genus Apodemus; species Apodemus agrarius. The sequence continues at coordinate 54,299,864 of OZ030023.1, read as the reverse complement.
GAATCTAATATCGATTTCTCCACACACTAAGCTGTTTACCCAGTTGGGAATCTTGACTTGCTAAATGGGAAACCCAACATTTTGAGAAGAATCCCCTATGGAAGTATCATGTGTTATTTGTGACAGTGATGGTTGGAACTGTTGTTTTTTCCTCCATCCATACCAACCCCCTCACTCCCAGCACAGGGCCTGACACACACACCGTTCACTGTCACTAGGTCCATGGACAATGCAGAAAACACCATAACCAGCAGAAGGAGCCAACTGGCTCATTTTTATGGCTGTAGGAAACATCTGGCCATTGATCTTTGTGAAGCATTTGATGTGTGAGCGACCGTTGTTATTAGGCCATTTGTTCTGCCTTGGTTTGTTTGTGTGACTTTTCCTCTCCATTGAGAACATCATGCTAAGATGTCTTTTTTCAGCTTCTAATTGATTAAGAGAGCTAGCTAACTTTTCACTCTCTGTTTCCCTGTTGTGTCTCTTAATCTTCAGGCCAGCACTCTAGGGGTGACAGTAGGAGTCTGTCATTGTTGCAGTACTGATATTTTCCATCTGTTTTAATTGGGGAAATCTGTAGAGCTACAAAATCATACCAAGAAACTTAGTGATCCAGGGCACACATTCCTCTGTCACTACAGGCAGTCGTGTCTATAGGAAGGACGCTAATGTATACAGTTTTTAAAAGTAACAATACTATGAAGCTGCTGTAATGTTGACCTGATAAATACCTTAAACTGTTTAAGGCTAAGTAAATTCTCATTTAAAATGTAATCATTTTATTTTTATATGTATGGGTGTTTTGCCTGCATATGTATGTGTATGTGTATATGTATATGATATATATGTATATACATGGATACATGTCTGTGATGCATTGCATGTGTGCCTAGTCCTCTCGGAGATCAGAAGATGGTGTCTGGTCCCCTGGACCAAGAGTTACAAATGGTTCTGAGCTGTCCTGAGGTGCTAGGAAGCTAACCTGGAAGAGCAGCCAGTCCCCAACCCACCGACTCATCTCTTCAGTTCGCATGATTAAACTGAAGGAGTTTTAAGTAAGAAGCAAGTAATTTAAACATCCTCAAACTTTCATAAGCTGCCAGGCAGTGGTGGGACACGCCATTAATCCCAGCACTTGGGAGGCAGAAGCAGGCAGATTTCTGAGTTTGAGGCCAGCCTGGTTTACAGAGTGAGTTCCAGGACAGTCAGGGCTATACAGAGGAACCCTGTCTCAAAAAACAAAAAACAAACAACAACAACAACAACAAAAAAGCCCAACAACAACAACAACAAAACAACTTTCATAAGCTAAGAAACCTTTTTCCTATTTTGCTTTCATCTCTTTTCGGTAACAAACCTGACTTGAGAGAAGTAGTAGATTGTAATTGTTGCGTTCTGTCAATATGAACTATCAATTTTTGGGTTAAATGAAGAGCTTCAGTAGTCTTTAAAAGATAAACATATCTCATTGCTCTATTAGTCATCGGTATGAGTTCAGTGGCATAAAATACACACACATTACACAGAGGGGGGAGGAAAATGCACCAAAGTGAAATGGCCTTAAAAACATCAGAGTTTTGAGAAACTCTCCTATATTCCTATAGTTTAATTACTTAATAAGAAGTAAGATATTTATTATTTTAGTTTCTTCTACCGAGACAGAGTCATTTAGTGGAGTTTGAAATGAAGATACAGAATATAAATCTATCATTACTAAAGATGTCCTCTTTTTTTTTTTACCCTGAAAAGTTTGCTTGTCTATGAGCTCCAAATGGTGGCGATAAGAACTAAGTGGGTATATGCTAATGGTGTTAGGAACACAGTACGGAATAGAGAATTCTAGAAGACAACACCATCTGAAACAATTGATCTTGGGCGACCAGAGACTCTTAGTAGAAAAGGGAAGGGTGCCTGGAGTTGCCTACAGGGAGGGACAGGGGAACCACTGTATTAAGACCCGAGGCCTGCTGGGGGGAAATGCTATCCTCTGGGTTTCTTCAAACGCAGCCTTGAGGCTATTGCTTTTAGGAGCCTGGCTCTGAGTGTTTATTAGAAGTAAGGCTCTTCAATTAGCAGATCAATCATCCCTGTCTCTGCTTTGTCATACAACGAAAAGCCGAGGGTGAAGGAGCTGCTATAGATGGAAATGGACCAGATGTTCCCCTTCTGGGTGGACTTGCCAAGTGTAACAGACGCAGAAGAGAGATGCGGCTCATTCCAAGGCACTTGCTTCCATCCTCATCATTCATCTATGTATTCGCTATCATGGCCGAGCTGGACACTTCATGATCTATCTAAAAGGTTGCATTCGGGTGACATAGTTGTGAAGAGGTATGGTATGGATCCTGTTCAACGGAGGCAAATGGTGTCACCTAAGACGTACTCTTCAGTTATCTTAAGTCTCCAATTCCTCTTTGTAAAATGTATCTAAGACAACCTAAAAAGATAACGCTGTGGAGCAGAGAAAAAAATTTAACCTCTAAGCATATTTTTATATATATTTTAAAAAACATTTGGCTACATTTACGTGTGTGTGTGTGTGTGTGTGTGTGTGTGTGTGTGTATGTGTGTGTGTGTGTAGGAGTGTGCATAGTAATGCACACATGTGAAGGTCTGGGGATAACTTAAGAGAATCCATTCTCTCTTTCCACCGTTTGGGTCCCATGGATCAAACCCGGGACATCATTGGTTGGTGGGCAGCAAGTACTTTTACTCAGTGGGTCTTCCCACCAGACCTCTCAGCAAAGTTCTTAAAAACATGCTGTGTGCGTATAAATGGTAGTCCATATTACTAGTACCTTTACAAATAGGAAACAGGGGTTAAAGAAAAAACTGACTTTTTTTTCTTACAGTCGCATATTTTGTCTTTTTTTTTTTTAATTTTCAAAAATGGGACTTTTGAAGTAAAATTTCACATGAGTAAAAAGAATACAGTAAAATATTTTTAAGTATGCAAATTAATACCTGAATATCCCGATTTAAAAATAATAGGGCCAGAGTTATGTTGCAGTAAGCCGAAGTTCAATGCTAAGTACCCATATGATGGAAGAACAAAACTGAGTCCCTCAACGTGTTCTCTGACCTCCACACCCATGCTGTGTGCACATGGAGATGTACATACACACACACACACACACACACACACACACACAGCAAAAATAAATAAATAAAAAATTTAAGAGCCATTTATTTATTTATTTCTAAAGCAAAAAATACCCGTTCCCTGTACAAAGCTTAAGATCTTTATTCTGTCCTGTTTTTTTAAACCAGTTGTATTTGTAGGGAAAAAAATCATTGTTCATATCAAATTTAATATTAACTTCAATATCCTCAAACTAACTTAACAATAAAAGAAGAGAAAGCAAAGATGAGAAAGGACAGAAGCGTGTGTTGTCGAGAGAGACGCGTGAAGAGGTGTCAAAGCTGGCGGGCGCCACTCAGATGCCTTCATGCCCATTGCGTGCTGAGTATCCCACATCCGAGCGAGTGTCCTTGCATCTGAGTCATGCAGCCTGAGAGGAGGGAGGTCTGTGTCTAAAGCCTAGGGCTCCATTTCTTCTCAGAGTGGCTCTGTGCACAGAGCAACCAATGGACAGGCAGGGCCTGCCATCTCTCCCCCAAGAACCATCAAGCACCGTTGACTCTCCACTTAGGTTTCCACTTGCCGTTTGTTTAATTGATGTTTTCCCTGCAGAGTTCCACAGATCCAAGGACATTCCACTGGGTTGGAACCTATTCCATGGCAAAGGCCCCCACTGTTCTCCTAGCTGCGGTGTTTCTTTATATGAAATATTACTTTGAACCTTAGCCGGTGTCTTTAACTCAATCTCAGCATGAAGAAGTAGAACAACTCAAGGAGGAAACCATCCACAGCCTATTGTCCTTGTCCACTGTCCCCTTTGGATATGTAGAATACATTGAAATTATCTTTCCTCACCCCACGGTGATGGTGTAAAGGTTAGCAGGTTCCTAAGGAAGCTGAGATAAATTCTTCAAGGACCTTCACTGGGAGAGTCACTGCACTACACTGGTAGTCGTTGATGGGTCCCCGAAAGGAGAAATGGGAGAGTCACAACCCTGTTTCATGATCCAAAGGGAGTTTCTGTCTTATATGTTTGGGGGACAGGAGAGTTCATGTCACAAATCTGGGAGGTACTAGATAAAGTTAAGTTTTAACTCAGGGTATCATGGGGCTGGGCTTGCAAGCTGCAAATGGAGAAAGAACACAGGCCACAGCACATTTTGCCTATCAAGTTTATGAAGAGAGTGCAAGGGTGTGTGGCCTGATTTCTGGGAGAGAGAGAAAAAGTAGCTAGGTTCTGTGATCTAACAAGCAGAATCTTCGTAAACACGGGCCACGCTCTAGTAAGATGCCCCATGTTCACTCTAACTCAGAAGCAACCTCCTTCAGTAAAGAGAAGGTCCAGCCCTGCGTAATTCTAAGAACCTATCACACTGAGAGGGGTAACCTTGTCTCCCCTCCCTCGGGGGGGGGGGAACTAGGTTAAGGCTGTGGGCCAGCACAGGGCAAGGAGACCCTCTCTACTAACCTCTTCCCTCCTGTCCGCACATTTCCTGCCAGCACGGAAGTGTGGAAGTATGATGGGGGGGAGGGGAGGGGAGGGGACAGAACGGTGTTTGAGTGGGTGGCTTTGCTCTCTCCAAGCTCACAATGGCTCACACTAACTCTGGGTCTCACAGTGCTTTTGTAGGCTCCTTGAAGTCTCAGTCCTCAAGTTCCCCTTAGCCTGGCAGAAGCGTTCTCACTCTGAGCCATGTGAGAATCCTTCCTTCCCACTGGCAGGTCAGTTATTCATTGCCAGCCTCTCCTTTCTAACTCACTCTCTTCTGAACCCGTCCAGGGTACCCTTGTGTATCTACCCTAACAGTCTACATTTCCTACAGTTACTGTTATATTCTCTGACCTCTCAGACTTCTGTCTTAGTGAGGGCTTTACTGCCGTGAACAGACAACCTTGACCAAGGCAAGTCTTATAAGGACAACATTTAATTGGGGCTGGCTTACAGGTTCAGAGGTTCAGTCCATTATCATCAAGGCAGGCACATGGCAGCGTCCAGACAGGCATGGGGCAGGAGGAGCTGAGAGTGCTACATCTTCATCTGAAGACTGCAAGTGGAAAACTCACTTCCAAGCAGCTAGGGTCAGGGTCTTAAGCCCACACCCACAGTGACATACCTACACCAACAAGGCCACACCTCCTCATAGAGCCACTCCCAGAGCTAAGCATATACAAACCATTACAACTTCCTTCTGGGATTTTATGAAACAGACAGAACTCAATCAGCTTTATACTTCAGCTTTCTCCGGAACAAGGCAGTTATCAGCCTTCTGTGCACGCCAAATGCCAAGGTCAAGCCTAGAGCTCAGTGCTTGGCCCTTCCCCCATCCCTAGGCTTGTAGCTAGGTGACAGAATCCTTTCCTCATTCCTCGCATAGGAGATCCTACCGGTAATGGAATGCTAGGGGATTTATTTTGCCAGATTTTCTTTCCTTTCTTGTTCTCTACCACTGTGTCCATCCTGATCGAGAGTCCCCAAAAGAGGTTTTAATTTTTTTTTTAATCCTCTCATCCGTGGCTCTATTTCAAGCCCACATGGCTGCCTGGTACCTACCGTCTTTGCGCTTCAGTTGACACAGAGGCCAGATAAGCCTCTACTCCAACATCCTGTTACATAAGTGAAAATGGAATTTCTTTGGAATGGTATTCATTGTCCTTATGCCAGGACCTCATCATAATCAACACTGCAAAGGAAATTCCAGAGGAAGCAATAATGATCTACCATTTGTTGTAAAGCCCTACCTAAGGTGTGCCTTTGTTCTATGTTTATATAATGGCAAGGTTCACTTTATAATGTAACTTTCCACATGGCAATTGAAATAGCAGACGCAGAGGTTATTACAGGACTAGGTCGGAACATATGAACTACCCATATGGTTTTATGTGCTCTAAAATAGCATCTTATAGTTCTTATGTGGTGCTTAAAATCCCCCCCCTTTGACTCACAGGGAATTGCAAAGTCTTTATCAAGAAATATTTTCCTGGGAAGAAAATAGTAACGTGCAGAAAGCACCCTGGGACTTTTAAGCATACCAAGCCTTTCACACTATACTGCCTTTTATTTTGTCTGCTAGGGCTCTCCATTTTTGTAGTCTCCAAAGAGGAAAGCCTGTGGAATAACTGGTCAGAACCATTAGCAGGAATGCGAGAGGGAGAACTTCAGAGTAGCTTTGCGGAAAGGGAAGCAGGCAGCCATTGAAAGCTGAGAGTATGTGATATTGATCCTGCCCTTCTGATACATAAGGCAGGAATTATTTGTTCTTACATTCAGCAAAGGAGAGCTGCACCTTGACACTGGACTTCACCACCAGAAAACAGAATTAAATCGAAAGTCAAACACTGCTGAGCTATTTTAAGATAATGAGTTCGAGTATACATATTTCAAATGGAAGAGCCTCATTGCGGTGCTGACATAGGAACAATTTATGGGGAATAATGGAGTCCCAGAAAGAAGGTGAAGTGTAAACCAGAGGTCTTACCCAACTCTCACTAATCATGTTTGGGTCCATAAGGCATCTAAATCACACACACACACACACACACACACACATTATAGGATTGTTTTAAATGGTCCTGTTTAGTAAAACACAGGGGTGTGATAACACAGAAGTAATTTCACAGCAAACATGAATTGCAGCGGGTTATAGAGTATCTTTTTCTGAAGAGGAATGACGAGGTTTTTAGCTTGTGAAACAAAATAGTTCAGGTATACTAAAGGCACACGGCCCCTAAGAAAAGCCCCTCGCCTTCTTTGAGGGCACTCGCTCTCCACAGTGAGAACCTTCACCTTACTCAATCCCTTAAGAATGGAGCCGCTCATCCAGTAACCCTGCCAGCCAGGAAGGAAACAGGCGCTGGGAAGTGTTAGGACTGAGCACGGTGTTGACACTGCAATCCGAAACTCTGGTCTCAGCCTCTGGTCTCAGGTTCACACATAATCTGAACCAGACAGATGTCTTTTGAAACATTGCTCAAAAGTGGCTTAAATTGGAACACGAACACTGCAAATAGCAGGAAGGTGATTATTTTCAGCAATCCAAATGAAGTAAAAAGCATAAAATCAAAGTGACTCGTACTACCTTCAAAAGGAGAGGCTGTTCCACGGTGCCTATTTCTAGAATCATGTTATTAGGGAACCAGGTTCAAAACTCCTAAGTCTATTCAGACCTACATTTATCTATCTGTTCTTGTACTGTAGTAAGAACATGAGCTTGCTGGAAGGAAGGTAGATCCAACGGCATTGTTGTAGAGCTTTGGCCTGTAATTTTAATTTTATAAAAATCTGGTTTTTGTCTCATTGGCTGGCTGGCTTGGTTTTTGCTATTTGGATAAGATAACCTTTATGGAAATGGAAACAGGTGTATATTTATTCAGTTTAGAAATACATACACACACAGATATCCTGCTATAACTAGGATGTTGCTTATGAGTCATTGTCTCTGAGAAGCAGAATGACCTAGAACAACAGCGTAGGCACTGTCCATGGAAAATGGGAAAGGATTTGTCTTGAATTGGAAATGTCTTAAGTGGATGTCACTATGTCCTGAAGCCGAGAAGATAATAGATGTGTGCAGCCCCAGCCAGAAGTCAGATCCTGTAAGACCTCTCTGGATGGACCAAAGACCATGGAGACTCATGGAGTTACAGTAACAGACACTAAAATGGGTATTGTTAAAATGTCTCCATGATTAAAGACAAATCTCAATGCAACCAAGAAGTCCCCAGAAAACTGCACATAAAACTATTCATCGGTTTTCTTCCTTGAGTTTTCCTTCTGCTACTCATTTTAACATGGCTTTAAATTAATGTTCATGGGTGTGGTCACCGCAAAGACTACATTTTGTCATCCGGTAAAGACACTTACCCAGGAATCATGTGGAGGAAAGTAATAATGGACTCCTGCAACTTGTCTTCTGACCTCCACACCATGTACAGACCAGCACGCTCATAGCATGTATCTGCTCCACACCATAAATAAATATCATTTAAAAAAAAAAAAAACCAAAAACAAAACTTTGTCTGACCCAACATGAGCGGCCAACTAAGGCCTAGAAGAAACTGGGTAACGCTTCTTTGTAGGATTTCTTTTCCAAAGCTGCAGATTTTTTCAATTTGTTTTCTACTGAAGGGCAGACATTGCAGAAGGAGCTGAGAGTGCAGGGCAGGGGTGCCTGGACCTCAGCGGGCTGGGGAAGATGGACATTCTCTTCTTGGTCTAGCTGTCCCATTACAGCAGTGGTATAGGTCCCACTATTCAAGAGAGACTGGGAGGTTCAGTCCGCAGCTCCTCCGCCATTCCAAGCCTGTGGTTCAAATGAGAATAAAGGTCTTGGGAGACAAGGCCTTGTCTCTCTACTCCTGCAAAGATAGCATCCCAGTGACCTGATCCTCTTCCTTTTCAATCTTTCTTTATAACTCTTTTATGAAAATATGATTACTTGACTCTCCATGTGGCATGGAATTGAGCAGCTCCTGGAGCTGAAAATTGTCTCAGGAAACATTATTACTTAAATAAAAATATAATTTTTTAAAAAATAAAATAAAATGTTTGATGCTCTTTAGAAAGTCTTTTTTATTGCGACGAAATGATTTTAAAATTGTGGGTGGGGGCTGGATATATGGCTCAGCGGTGCTTGCTCAGCAGAGCAAGGCATGGGCTTCAATCTCCAGCACCACAGAAATGAATCATTTTTAATTTGTTGAAATAAAATTGTAAATGGACTCAATAAGATTATCTCCTGTTAAGATTCTTGACTGTGGGGCTGGGGAGATAGCTTAGTGCTTAAGATCATTAAGTATTCTCAGGCACTCAATTCCTAGCACCCACATGGTGACTCACAGCCATCTATAACTAAAGTTTCAGGAGATCTAATACCTTCTTCTGCACTCCTTTGTCACCAGACACACTCATGCTGCACAGACAGACAAGCATGCAAAACATCCAAATATAGCAATGGTTTTTGGTAAATAGAGTAATTTAACATTTTTTGACTGGGACTAAAGACAGAAATTCATCAATGAATTAAAAGTTTGGGGAATGAGCTTTAGAATTTAAATAGATATAAACAACTGGATTAGATATGATTTGTAGTACATATAGACAACATTAATTCCTCCAGGATCCAATAATTTGTATGTATTTATTAATCTTAGTCCATATCTTCATGGTTTGAGAGAAACTTCATTCTAGCTAATTTTCTAGATCTTTAGACTGATCAAGAGCATCTAATCTCACCATTATCCCTTAAGAAGGTCAACATTTTTCTTGAAGTCAGCATTTTATTGTCCTTGAGAACACAATAGTGTTTTTGTGTTTTGTTTTGTTTTGTTTTGTTTTGTTTTGTTTTGTTTTGTTTTGTTTTGTTCTGACAAATGCCACATTTACCAGCAACTATTCAAACTCATGGTCATTCCGTAAGTATCCCCTGAGTGCTTACTGTGATCCGCAGGACATGGTAGCAGAGCCTTAGAATAAGGCAGGGGATACCCAGAGACCATTCCTGACCTGTCTGCCTAAGTGACTCCACTCAGGTGTGCGGCCAAGCACCATGAGCTGATCCTGCCTGAGACCTGGAAGAGGCTGACAGAGGCAGGCTCTGATGAGGCAGGAGAATGGGCCAGGAAAGAACACAAGAATGGGAGAGCGTGGAGCCTTCCTTCCGTAGAACTTGTCCAGGGTGTCTGAAGCATGGAAAGGATAGGACAGGAGCAGAGACCATGCTCACAGGACAAGTTCTAGAATGATCTGGAGGACAAGTACCCTAGGGCCTCAGGCAGGGAGGCTCATCTTCACATTGATCAACAAAACTTGATCATTTTGTTGTTGTTGTTGTTGCTGTTGTTAAATGCCAGGTTTCATGTATTCTAGGCTAGCCTCAAACTTGCTTTGTAGGAAGGTGATATTGAGCTTAATGATTCTCTTTGTTTCTGTGTCCAAAGGGCTGGGATTACAAGAGTTGCTTTGGAAATGCTGAGGATTGGTCCATGGTTTGTGCATGCTGGGTGAGCATTCTAGCAGCTGAGCCCAGCTCCGGCTCAGAGAAGCCCATGTCCTTACCTACACCCTGAAAAGATGCTTGCTAGAAGCAAGATTTTGATGTTCCCTACATTTGTAATTTGTGACTAGGTAAAAGATTATAGCTTGTCGTCTCCCTAAAATATCCAGAAATAAAAAGAAAAGTCCACAGAAGAATGTCTGTTTTTAATCAAAAGGAAAAGCTATCATAATCAAAAAGCTTCCCCCCTCCTCTTTTTTTTTTTTATTTTTTAAATGCACCATGAAATTTTATAGCCTTGAGAAAATTCTGTCCTCTGAATCTAGCCAAATAATACTCCTGTCTGTTGCAGGATAAAAGTGTTTTGTGCTAAATAATGTTTTATTTTTCTTTCCTCAAAACTTCCATAAGAACTTTCAACCAGGCCTGAGTCCAAACTGTGGACAGAAAGTGGGTGTCCAAACTGTTATAGTGTGAAACAGGTCAGAGAGAAAGACATAGTCTCCTATCATTTATCTAATCTCTTTGGCCATCGTCCAACAGAAATTTTTCTCTGGGATGGCTCCAGTATAGTTCCTAAAAGGGAATGTATTTTTACAGATATCAAATTCAGCTTACCCTCTTCCAGATTTGAACATTTGTTGTAAAGAATAAAAATTCTTCCAGCTTTTCATAGAGAGACACTACTCCACGACTATTAATCTTAAGCAATTAGGGTTGGGAAACTGAGTCCACAAATAAGTAAATTGTTAAATAGTATGCTTCTTCCTAAAGTAGTGTGGACTTTATCAGTCCCATTCTTTTCTTATAGGGCTGAGCATAGAAATTGTATTAAACATTAGGGTCATGACTGCTTTGTCACAAACTAGGTTCCTGTGGGAAGAGGGACTTTCAACTCTTCTCTATCAAATTGGCCCGAGGAACTATCTTTATCAGATTACCCTGTGGCATTTTCTTGATTGCTATTTGACGTGGGTGGTCCCAGCCCACTGTGAGCAGTGCCACCCCTGGTCTGGATGTTCTGGGTTGTATTAAAAAAAGCTTGCTGAGCATGAGCCAGAGAGAACACAGCGGCAGGCATCATTTCTCTGTGGTTTCTATTTCCGTTTCCATGTGAGCAACTACCCTGATTTCTCTCAATGGATTGTGACCTAGTAAGTGTAAGCTAAACAGACCTTTCTTCTCTGATGTTTCTTTTGCTCATGGCACATTTGTCATAGCAACAATAAAGAAACTAGAATCAGTTGTATGGTTTTTGTGTGTATAGATAACTTAGGTTGACAAAACTCAACAGAGATGAACAAATATGGTGGGGCTAAGGATATACACCCAGTTATGCCTACAAGACTCAAAAACCATCCTTTTCTTAACTGAGACAGCAACATAGAAGAAGACATAGGAGTCTCCTTCTGATGTGCTCTCTAGTGTGTAGACCCTAACCCAGCCAGTGAGGGATCTGGGGTTCTGTTTTAGAAAGACCCAAGTCTCATGATTAAATTCAGGAAGTAGAATGATCTTCAGACAACAGAAACTTAACCTGTTAGGTTACCCATTGAGAGTCTCTTTGATTATCTAAGAACATTTAAAAAACAAGGATACTCAGGCAGAAATTGAAATCCCTCAGTATCTAGCACAGCCTTTAAAAAAAAAATCAAAAGTGCCTGATTTTGTGAGAAGTTCTGGGGTTCTATTGTCATGAATGTTTTGTTTTACTTGTTTTGATTTGTTTCTATTATTATCGAATAACCAAATATAGTTATCAATATGATGAAATATAACTAGCTACCTAGTGATAAAGGGGAAATGTGCGGTATAGAGATAGTTTGAGCGATAGTTAATAATCTTGAAATTCAGTGCACGACCACTAAAAACATTCCCGCTTGTTGAGCAGTTTGTGACATTTTACTTGTACTGTTGGGCACACGTTGATCATTACCTTGACAAAATTATCTTTTAATTTTTTTAAAAGTATTTTATTTATCCATTATGTGGGTATATGCTTGTGTGCATATCAAAGCACTCATGTAGAGGTCAAAGGGCAACTAGCAAGAGGCACTCCTCTCCCTCTACCATGGGAGCCCCAGGGATTAGCAGGAAGCATTTTATCCACTGCACCATCTTGAAGCCCCTAATCTTTAATTATATTAAAGGTATAGTGGGTATTCCTTTTTTTTTTCCGTGTCCAGCAGGGTGATATTAAACTCAGAATCTAAACTCTTTCCCATCCATAGAACCCATAGAAACACGTCCACATTAAGTACACATTGGAAAAATAGTGTTTCTCTAAATACAAAAGGAAAAACATCTGCCTGTGAATGTTTTTAAGACACTGCCTAAATTGGCATGTGATTCACATTAGTCCTACAGTGTTCCAGCTTGCATGTACATGTGGACATTCTATGGATTCACACAGAGCTTAACCGTGGGACGTGTGCGTGTCTATGTACCTGTTCGGACCCCAGCTACTTCCTCTCAATTTTGGGTGAACAAAATTGAGTCTTAGTGTCAATCTTCAATATACACATAGATCCCAGCTGACTATTTTAAACATTTTTTAATTGAGTCACAGAATGGGGGTGGAGTCAGTCTATATAACGAAAACATTTAAATGTGATCTTTCCAGATACACATCCCTGAAGAGAAAAATCCAATTCAAAATAATAAAGTAGAAATCATCTCCTTTTTTTTCTTTTTCTTTTTCTTTTTCTTTTTCTTTTTCTTTTTCTTTTCTTTTCTTTTTTTTTTTTTTTTTTTTTTTTTTTTTTTTTTTTTTTTTGCTTTTTTGCAACAAAAGTGATAGGTGATAGGGAAATATCGGCAGCCATTGCGAAGTCTGTCATAAAGATCTACTGGGTACCTGCTTTGTCGAGTGTCTTATCAGTTAGCACAGCGACACAGACAATAGCAGCAGCTCTTATCAGCAAAAGCCAGGTTCAGACTTATTAGTGGAGGGACTTGGCAGCCACCCCGCTCCACATAGCAACTGGACAAATATTGTTCCAGTGCCCGAGTGACCAGTGAGAGGCAAGACAGTGCTTTCAGATCACTTCAACACCAGCAGTGTTAGTGTGGCAGCCTCCCTCTCCGTCTCTTGCCTCTCTCATTTAATCTTTCCCATGTCAAGACCGTGAGCTCATTACAGCCTGTAAATACTTGGGGACTTTTATGAAGGGAAAATATTACAAAGTTTGCTTCAAGAACAACTTAGGTAGGCATTTCTGTTTAATTACCAGCTACTTGTTCATGTTGTGGGGCTTGAGAAGAACGGTAGTGCTTGTATTATGTTCATCGTGGGCATCTCTAAATGTCAGCGTGTCAATCAGCAATCATGATGCTTTTTTATGATTCTATAAAGGTCTAGAATGACTAAAATCAAGTGGGAAGCAGATTCCTCATTACTTAATGAACGGACCAGGATTCTCGTTCTTGGAATACAGGCAGAAAACGTTCTGGAACCCATTACTGTGATGTATCGTAAATCAGAATCAGCCATGAGTCCACCAGGTTATTCCTGAAGCTTCATTGTGTTGACCCTGGCCTTCATTAACTCCTCAGTTGCCTTCGTGTTCTAATATAGAAGGGGAAAATTCTAAGAACTGTCACGTGGGAGTCAGGCAGAGAAGGACCCTTGAGTCAAAATATCAGGGGATGATGTTTCTTTACCGTTGTAAAGGAAGGGTTGTAGATTTAAAGCCACGGGGTACATCATTCACCCACTGGATTTCCTGGTTTTCTTCTACTTGAGGCTTCCCCCTTGTTTTTGACAGGGGCTAGTATATAAGCCACGATGTCCAATGTAGCTGAATATTATTAGCAACAAGAACTAGGACTTCGCGTCACCCCCGCACGTGCAGTAATTTTGGTTATTAATTGCAAAACGGCTGACGTTAGTGGAACAGTTCAACCGCCCTGTGCTGCAGGCTTTACTCATAGGGAAAGAGAAAAGCAGCTTTAGAAATTGTCTGTCAATGGGCATGTTTCCCTTTAAACCAAACTCATACTGTTTTTTTGTAGATGCCTAGATATTTGGATTATGTTTTTTTGGCTCAACAGAAAACTCCCACAATGCAAACTTCGCTCTGGCCACCTAAGAGTTCTGTCATAGCAGCAGTGCGCTTGCTTTCCCTTGTGGGTTTTCAAACTTGGCCACATGGTATTTTCAAGTTGGCAGAAGAATACCTTCTAGACAGGGCTTTAAGTCTCTCCTTAATTGAGTACAGCAGGTTAATAAAAGTGCCAGTGTTCCTTAAAAACAGAAACCCAAATGCTCCGTGGACCCAAAGCAAATTCTCCATATTAGATTAAACTGCCAGTTGCAATTCTCCGTGTTTATCTTCTGAGATAGGAATAAAATTATAGTGTGTTACCATAGCAGCATCTGTAACATTTTATGAGACAAAAGATCCTTTTTTCCACATGAAGATCCAAGCCAGAAGCATTATCCATTAAAGAAAGCAAATAAGGCTAGAGGGACATATTTTTTTTTTTACAGTCGTATTATGGAAATACGAAAGTTCCAGTGTCCTGAGGTCAGATAGTGGAACACAGCTGTTCACATTCTCTTTTGTCCTGGATTGACACCCATGGGTCAGTCCTGAATATTGATCAGCCCTCGCTCTTCAACACACTACAAGTGGAAACACAGTCTCCCATCCACATTTTTTTTTCCTCAAAGAGCATGTTAGGGGTAGGAAGTGGTCACTGTAACCGTATGCTTTATGAAGCTTTTATTTATGTTGTTTCCCAGCGCCGTTTTCTAATCTTGTCTTTATTCTCCAGAGCTTAGTTCTTTGGCTTCTCTACTGTGAAAATAAAGGCTGGGCTCTTCTCATATGAAGGAGAAGGAGCTGGACCTGTTTCAGGGTGTGAGTGTGCTCTGTCCCCCTTTAGAACATATGTCTCTCTCCTCTCCTCCCTGGTCATTATGGCTGTGACCCTCCTCCTCCTCCTCAGCCTCCTGTTCAGAACACATGCCAGTCTCTCTGCCTGTTTCATCTACAGGAAACTGTAAATACTCAGTAGAAGACTGTAAGTGGATTTATTTTATAATTTAAAACAAACAAACAAACAAGAAGCCTTCCTCCCTAAATCTAACAGTGCTTTACATGTTGTCGATCAAATGCACCCATTTTAATCGCTCACCGGCTACAATCAACCTTGGACCTTTCTTTTCAATTTGTAGTTGATCCGAAAATACTTTAATGAATGACAACCCTTGAACTTATTTAAATTTCAATCAAGTGCCAAGGTTAACGTCTTCATAAGGTAAATTTTGGAAATTGGATAAGTCATGCCATTGAGTTCTCTTTAGTTTTCTTACTATCAAATGAAGGATTTTAGTATTCTTTCACAAATTGGTATTTTATTATTTTTATCTGTGTGTGTGTATTTGTTTGTGTGTGTGTATGTGTTGTATAGGCATGCATACCATAGTGCATATCTGTATATCAGAATTCTCAGTGAAGCTATTTCTCTCCTGTTACCTTTCTGGGATTCCCAGAAATCCCACTGATTTGGTGACAACCATCTCTACCCAATGGGGCATCTTGCTAATGCAAGATTTTAGTATTGTTTAGAGCACTAATTTTCTTTCTTTTTTTTTTTTAATTTTCTATATTCTTTGTTTACATTCCAAAGGCTTTCCCCTTTCCCAGTTCCTCCCTCACCATATGTTCCATAAGTCCTCTTCCCCCCCTATTCCCCAATCACCCCCAACCCTTTCTCTGTTCTGGTACTCTCCTGCAAAACTGGAACCAGTCTTTTCAGGACCAGTGTCCTCTCTTTCCTTCTTCTTGGGAATCTTTTGATTTGCTAATTGTGCCTTGAGTATTCAGAGCTTTGGGGCTCTTTAATATCCACTTATCAGTGATTGAATTTCATATGTATTCTTTTGTGATTGGGTTAATTCACTTAGGATGATGTTTTCCAGATCCAGCCATTTGCCTACAAATTGCATGAATTCATTATTTTTAATCGCTGAGTTGTAGTCCATTGTGTAGATATACCACATTTTCTGTATCTATTCCTCCACTGAGGGACATCTGGGCTCCTTCCAATTTCTGGCTATTATAAATAAGACTGCTATGAACATTGTGGAGCATGTGTCTTTATTGCATGGAGGGGAATCCTCTGGGTATATGCCCAGGAGTGGTATGACAGGGTCCTCTGGAAGAGTCATGCCGAATTTTCTGAGGAACCACCATATTGATTTACAGAGCAGTTGTACCATCTTGCAATCCCACTAGCAATGGAGGAGTGATCCTCTTTCTCCACATCCTCGCCAGCACCTGTTGTCTCTTGAGTTTTTAATCTTAGCCATTCTGACTGGTGTGAGGTGGAATCTCAGGGTTGTTTTGATTTGCATTTCCCTGATGACTAATGATGCCGAACATCTCTTAAGGTGCTTCTCAGCCATTCGAATTTCTTCTGGTGAAAATTCTTTGTTTAGCTCTAGAACTAATTTTCTTGAGCTGAATCCAAATTTCATGCTGTGTACACATCCGTCTTCAAGATTTCTTGCTGACTGGATTACTAGACTGTAATTTCTTAAAGTTTCCTCTTCAAAATTTAAACTTGTAGGTAAATTGCTGAGTTACAGTTTTTCTTTATATAAAAGAATTACCAGTAGCAGCTTAAGTAGGTGCTTGGGACATTCTGTCAAGAGCAAAAATGAAAAGATGGAATAATTAGTCTTCAAATATTTAAACTGCTACAGAAAAATTCCATATAGCACACCCATGTGCAGGAGCTTAACTTTTAATAACCAAAGTGTGGATTAAATCCTGTTAAATCTATTGGTAGAAGAATGGGTTAAAACATTATGTGCAGATATGATGAACTAGCATTCAGTCTTAAACAGGAAGGAAACTCTGACATAATTCTGGCTGCAGTGTTAAGTGAAATAGGCCGATTAACAAAAGGAGAAATCATGTAAGAATCTTCTTATAGGACGCACTTGGAGTGGTCTGTTCCTAGAAGAGTATGGGAGTGGGAGTCTGGGAGAGACGGCCACACTGCGAGAGAGTGGAATCAAAGTGGGTGGTGAGCCAAAACTAAGCAAGAATGAGCTCAAGAGACATCTGAAAGCTGAGAAGAAAGTACCAAGGAAAGAGGCCCAGCAGAATGAGCTCATTGGGGAATGGCTAAGCCAGGCTGCTGCTGCTCACACCAACCACACTACCGACAATGATGTGGGTGCTGAGGAGAAGACTCTGGACCCAAACCAATACCGTAAGACACATAGTCAAGCAGTTCACTAGCCAAAGGTCAGCGGGGTTCACAAGTTCCATGTGGACACCCTATTCTCTCTGTTCATCCAAGAATACAGTCACCTGCAGCCCATGGATATTAAAAGTGGCAGATTGGATCCATACATTTTCCTTGGGGAAAGAACATCTTCTATGACATTCAAGCACAGGGAATCAGGTTACAAGTCATGGCCAACTCCAGGAACTATAAGTCAGAGGAAGAATTTGTTCATATTAGGAACAAACTGTGCCAGGGAGACATAATCAGAGAGTTCAGGGAATCCTAGGAAAACCAAGAAGGGTAAGTTGAGCATCATCGCCTGTAAAAATCGTACTGTGCTTGCAAATGTAAGCACATCTTCACTGTACCCTCAAAGACAAGGAAACTATCTTCAGAGATACTTGGACTTGATACAGAATGACTTCGTGAGACAGAAATTTATCATCTGCCCTAAGATCATCACACATACAAGGGCTTTCTTGGATGAGCTGAGATTCCTAGAGACCAAAATTCTCATAATGAACATCATTCCAGGGGCGAGCTGTGGCCAAGCCTCTCATCACCTATCACAACCAACTGGACGTGGACTTATTATCTATGAGAACTCTACTATATGATGCTGGCGGTTGGTGGCATAGACCAGGTTTGTGAAATTGGTCACCAGTTCCAGAATGAAGATATTGATTTGACGCACGATTCTGAGTTCACCATCTCTGAGTGCTGCATCGTCTGTGCAGATGATCATGGCATCATGGAGAGTGCAGAGAATATGCTGGCCGGGTACTGTGGAAAGCACATAAGCAATTACCACCAAGCTCACCTCCCACCCAGATGGGCCAGAAAACCAAGCTTATGGATTGACCCACCCCACCTGTCCTAAGAATCAGCCTAGCAGAAAAGCTTGAGACAGCCCTAGGTGTGAAGCTGCCAGAAACTAGTCTCTTCAAAACTGAAGAAATTCAAAAACTTCTTGGTATTTGTGTTGCAAAAGCTGTCGAATGCCCACCACCTTCGACCACAGCCAGAGTCCTTGATAAGCTTGTTGGAGAGTTCCTGAAAGTGACATGCATCAGTCCTACATACATCTGTGATCACCTACAGATTATGAGACCTTTGTTCAAAAGACACTGCTCCAAAGAGGGTCTAACTGAACACTTTGAGCTATTTGGCATGAAGAAGGAAATATGCAGTACCTACACTGAGCTCAAAGATCTCATGCAGCAGCAACGGCTGTTTAAAGAATCGGCCAAGGCCAGGGCTGCTGGTGATAATGAAGTCATGCTCCTGCATGGGAACTTCTCTACTGCCCTAAAACAGGTTGTGCTCAGCAGCTGCCTCAGACATGGGTATCAATCAAACTGGCATTTTTCTCACAGATTTCAACAATATCATGGACGGATTTCTGTTTCCTGCCATGATGCTTGAAGAAAAGAAGGAAAACGCATGGCTGCTAACACCCCCAGAAAGCAGTGTGGCCAGCCCCTGTGTCTAGAAGATACACTCAACTCTGGAGTCTCTGCATGTCAGCAGAAGATCTGGTCTGAGGGGTTCATGTGTAGTGTTGTCCATCTGGCCAGTGCAGTCCAACTGCCACAGAGAGAAGAATTAAAGAGACTCTTTGTATTCCTTGTTACATAATAAACCATTTCTCTCTACCTAGGAAAAAGAAAGAAAAAGAAATACAAAGATGATTATGAGGTTGGGTATTAACAATTTCAGGTGGCTAGAGAGCCTCCATTTTTGAAAAATGGAATGAGTTTGGAAATAAGGAGTGGTAGTGGTGGCACAGTGGTACAGCCATACCCAGCACCACTGAATTGCACATTTAAACAGGAGTAAAATGGGAATTTTACATTTTCATATATTTATCACATTAAGTATATCTGTATCAGAAGAGAGTATTCTTTTTTTTAATGAGCATATTGGTGTTCTGTGCAGGAAATTTTCCCCTGTGCCCATGTGCTCAAGACTCTTCTCCAGTTTTTCTATTAGTTTCAGTGTATCTGGTTTTATGTGTTGGTCCTTGATTCAATTGGACTTGAGCTTAGTACAGGGAGATAAGAATGCATTGATTTGCATTCTTCTGCATGTTGACCACCAGTTGAACCAGCACCATTTGTTGAAAAGGCTGTCTTTTTTCTACTGAATGGTTGTAGCTCCTTTGTCAAAGATCAAGTGACCGTAAGTGTGTGGGTTCATTTCTGGGTCTTCAGTTCTATTCCATTGATCCACCTCCCTGTCCCTGTACCAATACCATGCAGTTTTTATCATTATTGCTCTGTAATACTGCTTGAGGTCCTGGATACTGATTCACCCAGAAATTCTTTTACTGTTGAGAATAGTTTTAGCTATCCTGGGTTTTTTGTTATTCCAGATGAATTTGAGAATTGCTCTTTCTAACTCTATGAAGAACTGAGTTGGAATTTTGATGGGGATTGCATTGAATTCATAGATTGCTTTTGGCAAGATGGCCATTTTTACCATATTAATCCTGCCAATCCAAAAGTATGGGAGATCTTTGCATCTTTTGAGGTCTTCAATTTCTTTCTTTGGAGATGTGAAGTTCTTGTCATACAGATCTTTCACTTGTTTGGTTAGAGTCACACCAAGATACTTTATATTGCTTGTGACTATTGTGAAGGGTGTTGTTTCCCTAATTTCTTTTTCAGCCTGTTTATCCTTTGAGTATAGGAAGGCTACTGATTTGTTTGAGTTAATTTTATATCCGGCCACTTTGCCAAGTTGTTTATCAGCTGTAGGAGTTCTCTGGTGGAGTTTTTTGGGCCTCTTAAGTATATTGTCATATCATCTGCTATCATATCATCTGCAAATAGTGATAATTTGACTTCTTCCTTTCCAATTTGTATCCCTTTGACCTCCTTTTGTTATCTAATTGCTCTAGCTAAAACTTCAATTTCTATATTGAATAAATATGGAGACAGAGGAAAGTCATGTCTAGTCCCTGATTTTAGTGGGATTGCTTCAAGTTTCTCTCCATTTAATTTGATGTTGGCTACTGGTTTGCTGTATATTGCTTTTACTATGTTTAGGTTACTTGAATTCCTGATCTTTCCAAGACTTTTAACATGAAAGGATGCTGAATTTTGTCAAATGCTTTTTCAGCATCTAATGAAATGACCATATGTTTTTTTTTTTGAGTTTGTTTATGTAGTGGATTACATTGATGGATTTCCATATATTGAACCATCCCTGCATCCCTGGGATGAAGCCTACTTGATCATCATGAATGATCATTTTGATGTGTTCTTGGATTCGATTGGCAAGAATTTTATTGAACATTTTTGCATTGATATTCATAAGGGAAATTGGTCTGAAGTTCTCGTTCTTTGTTGGATCTTTGTGTGGTTTTGGTATCAGCAAAATTGTGGCTTCATAGAATGAGTTGGGTAGTATTTCTTCTGTTTCTATTTTGTGGAATAGTTTGAAGAGTATTGGTGTTAGGTCTTCTTTGAAAGTATGATAGAATTCTGCACTAAAACCATCTGGTCCTGTGTTTTTTGTGTTTCAAGTTTTTATTTGTTTGATTGATTGAATTTAGTTGGGAGACTTTCAATGACCACTTCTATTTCTTTAGGGCCTCTGGGTCTGTTTAGATAATCTATCTGATTCTGATTTAACTTTGGTATTTGATATCTGTCTAGAAAATTGTCCATTTCATCCAGATTTTCCAGTTGTGGTGAGGATAGACTTTTGTAGTAGGATCTGATGTGTTTTTTTTTTAATTTCCTCAGTTCCTGTTGTTGTATCTCCCTTTTCATTTCTGATTTTGTTACTACACCCAGTATTCCCAGAGCTCCTAGGGACAAAACCATCAGCCAAAGAGTATACATGGAGTTACCTATGGCTCCAGATACATAGGCAGCAGAGGATGGCCTTAATGGACATCAAAAGGAAGAGAGGCTCCTGGTCCTTGAAAGGCACAATGAAGCAGTGTAGGGGAATACTAGGACAGGGAACTGGAAGTGGGTTGACTGGGGAATAGTGGGAGGAGAGATGGGTTATGGGATTTTCAGGGGGTGGGGATAAGGAAAGGGGACAACATTTGCAATGTAAATAAAGAATATATATAAAAAGTATCAAATAAAAAAATGTGCCTATAGTTCACCTTAGTTATTTGGACCTTTATAGTATATGCATAAAAGCTAAAAGCCTGAGAAGAAAAGGTCTGCTGACCAAAACTAGAGTCCTTTATTGTGTGTGCATGTGTGTGAGTGTGCATGGGTGTTTACGCGTATGCATGGGTGTGAGTGTGCTCAATGCAGGTACATGCATGTGTATGTGTATGCATGTGTGTGCATGTGCCCATGCATGTGTGTGTATTTGTGTGTTTGTTTGTGTGTGTGTGTGTGTGTGTGTGTGTGTGTTATACATGGGAACACTTCTGTGTAAGAGTAGTTTGTATTTTGTACCTGTGTAAGCCAGAGAGAGAATGTTGGGTAACCTGGTTGACCACGCTGTCTTATTTCTTTGAGATAGAGTCTAATTTTTCTGAACCTGGAGTTTACCATTTCTCTCTCAATGACCAAAGACAGCCCTCATATCTTCCTGTCTCAGGGTTACAGCCATACGAGCTGTGTCTGGCTTTTCCGTAAGTTCAGAGGACAGTATTTCGGGTCTTTGTTCTTGTTTGGACATTATTCTTATCCCCTGAACCAAGTGCCCGGTCCCTCTATGTCTTTTCTGATTCAGTCTCCAACATAGCGGACCCCGTGGCTCTGCTTGCCAATCAAGCCTGTAATGCTCCTTGACCTAGCCTGCCAATCACCCTTGTAACAATCAGCTTAGGCTGTCATTATGCAACAGTTGGCCTAACCCAGGGCCATAGAGATCCCAGGTAACCTTTACAGTCATCGAATGGAGGAGCTAGGGCTAAGAGAAGATATTATTCTAATGCCAGGGTTCCTTAGGTAGGAAAACAGGAGTATAAATGCAAAGCTTCCTCTTTTGAGTGGCTGGAAACTTACATATTTTCCTGCAGTAGCAGAAAATATTAAGACCCTCTGTCACTTGATTTACTGCAAGTGAATAAACCTGCCCAGCAGTAGTTGATGTCTCACAGGTTTCTCATACTTAGTATAGCCAAAACTGAACACTGACCCTGTCAGCCAATGCCCAATGCAGTCTCTAGGCCACCAGCATCGTTCCACCCATTTACTTTTGGCCAGAGCCTAAGCACCTTGTATCCAGAGTATACTTCATCAGCAAATCTTACCCATAAAGCTTGAAAACATGGGTATTTTTCCCCATTCCCCACTGCCCAATCTTGACTCATCATCTTTTCTCACATGCGAGAAAGAAACAGATCATCATCTTTTCTCACATGCGACTATCTCTTCTAAATACTACCTCTCCTCTTGTTCTCTCCACAATAAAATGGTTTCTAAGATATAAACCTTATTAAGATCCTTACCTACTGTGTCAACTTTCCTTCATACTGTCTACATGGAAACCCCTATACACTTGACCCCACATTCACCCCCTCCAACCTTGTCATCCCTTCTTCTCCCCATATGGCCCTAAAGCTTTAATTCCTCACCAACTGGGAGTTTGGTTGCGTTCCCAATGCAATCCCCTCAATGCAAGCCCAAAATTAGTACCCGACAGCCATGAAGACCTAACAAACAGCTAAGGGGATGGACAGCCATATCCTACTCGAACACTCTTCCGGTTTTTATTGGTAGGACAGAAGGTCATGATGCCATAACTAGAGTTCTGAGGGATAAGTGCTGTAACAAAAAGATGCAAAGAATTTTAAAGGCATATGAGAAGTTGGAAAGAAGCTAGCTAAGCCTTGGAAGGTCAGAGAGAGTTCCTTGGAGAGAATCATCCTCATAGAAGGTTCAGTTCCCTGAGGATTGTTCCTTTGAAAGGAAAAGGCACACAGGTGCCATTCGTCAACAGGAAGAAGCAACCCTACGCTGGTGTGAGGCTGGATGCCGTGTTTGTAAATGTTGGAGACTGCTAGCATCCGGGACTGCTACTCTCATCTAACCTTCAAAAATAGCCTCTTAGGTTTGGATCTTTGGGGTAAAGGGGAAGAAAGTGTCTGGGAAGTCTCTCTTGCTTCTGAAAGGTTTATCCGTAGCTTGCCAGGATAGCTGCATTTTTTGGACGCTCTGGGCCACATCTGGCTTTCAGACCCTCATTGATATTGCCATGGTGCTTAATTAAGCATAATACTGGCATAAACAATATAGTCACGGAATGCTGGAGATAATAAGAAGGGCATGCTGTGGAGCATCAGACATGGACTGTATAGTTTATAGGATGATTTTTATCAAAATCTAAAGTTGGAGTCCTCTCCGTTGTTTGTTTCTTCAGTTGTTCTGACTCGCTGGTGCAGACGATGGGCCTGTGCTTGCTTACAAATCACTGTTTTAAGCACTGTGTAAGAATTGCTTATATGGGTGCATCTTTTACATTTTGCCCCCCTCGCCAGCCTCTTGCTTAAATTTTGACAGTAAATACTCATTGACCCTCTTAAATTGCTTTTCTGCTCCTCGAATCTGTCTTCCAGCCCTGTTAGTCCATGTTTCTAACAAATGAGCGTATCCTGCCTTCACTGTATGAGGTATATATCGAATCACTGTCTCTATCTCACCAATATGCTCTTAGGGGGAAGAACTGTCATTTTGCCTCCAGATTATTTGTATCTAGTAGCATCTGACTTTTTGGTAAGTGTTCAACCACACCTAGGATGAATGATCCATTCCCCTGAAGAGGCAAATAATTCTCTCCTTTTTGCCCTGAATGTGAAGTGGAAGGTGATGGCTTCAGAATAGCATTCATTAGGCAATACTGAGAACTAATCATGGATTTGTTGCAGATGCTCTAAAGAGCCAGGGGTGGGGGTGGGGAATACTATGGTAAGGGATTAAAGTTAGAGACATTCCCCAGGCTTAGACTGTATCACTTTCTGACTCACTTAAAACCTGAGAAATCATCATTAACCATGTTTTGTTGCCTGTTTCCTTAATTGTCATATCTGCTATTATTTTTAAATCTGGGATTAAAAGCTTACTGAGCCCTTAAGACTCTAGTTAATGCTCATTAGTCACTATGTCTGCAAAACAGGTCCCTGCCTGTGTCCCATCTCTTTGCATGGCCATATCTGGTCTGAGCCTGTCATCAGCTGTGCTAAAGGAAAGGGTGGGCTGCAAAGGTGGCTTTCTTACCACTACATGTGTGAGTCTCACCAGAGATCTTGTCAAACTCAAAGAAGCTGGGCTCCACCCTGGCGTCCCCTGTGTTTCTGATTGACTGTCACTGGGTTGAGTCCTAAGAATTTGCATTTCTAACAAGCTCCTACCCAGGCCAGCTGCCCAATGAGCTGGTCCAAATTGCCTCTCTAACCTTAGTGTTAGAATGGGCATCACATGCACAATCTGCTTTAGTACATCTGGGACAAGCTTTGAGGTACTACATTTATTTC
Organism: Apodemus agrarius; assembly: GCA_964023405.1. NCBI lineage: Eukaryota > Metazoa > Chordata > Mammalia > Rodentia > Muridae > Apodemus > Apodemus agrarius. Next base: position 54,275,089 of record OZ030023.1, on the reverse strand, counting down.
TTCTCTTTTTGTTTGTGTGCTTGTGTTGAGACGTGCATGGATATACATACACATGAACATGAGTGTGCGAACATATATGTGCATATGTGTAGGTATGCCTGTGAGTGTGCATGTATATATGGCCACATGTGTGCAAATGTGCATGCATATACCTGCATATGAGTGTGGATGCTGGAGGTGGATGTCAGATGTCTTTCTCCACTGCTCTTCACTTTTTTTTTTACTGAAGCAAGGTCTCTCACTAAGCCTGGAGCTTGCTAATTTGACTACTTAGCAAGCCTGCTTGCTACAGGGATCCCTTGCGTTGGCACTGCAGGTAGGCTGCCACACCCACCCTGCTTTCCTATGTGGACGCTGGGCATCTAAACTTCAGTCTTCTTCCTCATGCTACAAGTGCATGACCCACTGAGCCATATTCCCAGCCCCGACATTCTGTATTACTAAGACCTTACTAAGCAATGCTGTTGCTGTCGGTCTGAGGGCCACTTTTGAGGAGTTCACCTCTCTAGCCAAATAGTTATTCACTATAGATGCTTAAAACTACTGCTACCCAGGTTAGGTCATAAGTCTTGCTTCAGTCTCCCTGTGAGGAGAGCCTTGGATTCTCTATTTTTCATGAGCAGCCCCAGCAGCATGAATCAATTAGTGCTATGACCATATTACATGCTTGAAGGGAAACTAGAGTAGAGGGAAATCATTTGTAGAGTTTTCGTGTAAATACTAATAAAATTTATGTAAACTGGAGAATATACAAGAAAATATCATTCTGTTTTACTATTACCAAGATGCATTTTTTTTTTATTTATATTGAAAGACTTCTTCCAACCAGTGGAGTTCACAATTATAAGCAGCAGGTATTTTTTGTCTGTGCCAGATAACAGGACAGACAGAGTAGTGTGGTTCTTGCATTCTGAAAAATGTAGTCATTAATTGACAACAACAACAAAAAATCTCTCAATAAGACTTGAAACTGACCTGTCAAGCTAGACCATCAAGCCTAGGAACCAGCCTCTCTCCTTCCTTTGTGCTGAGATTACAAGCATGCACCAGCCCTTTTAAGTGAGTGTGGGGAGGGGGGGATTGAACTCACATACTCATGCTTGCTTGCACACAAGCACTTTATTCACTGAGAGGTCTCTATAGACCCTACCTACTTCAGACTTAAAAATACATTGGAAAGATATAAAATATAGAAAATTACTTGTTATTTTTTTTGTAATTTTTCTTTGTAAGTAGGGAATTTAGTGTAGATGGGGGGAGTGCTAAATTCATCTTTAAGAAAAAAGAGATCGTTGGTGAATATTTGAAAGGACCCCAGGGAAGGAGAGAGGAGGAGGAAGGAGTCTGTAGGGACCATTGATGGGGAACATCAGAAGTACAGCTGACCACATGGCCTTGGAAATGGAATACGGGACTAAGAGAAAAAAGCATTTAATGCCAAAAAAACAGTCCTTCCTCCAGCACACAACACACACACTTTGTTCATTTCTAAGAACTCATGGGGACCCAGGCTACTTTCCAGTGTTCTTTGAACTTGACATGTCTTCCTCTGGATGCACATACTGACTCAAGATGCCCTGAACTCCACAGACAACTTGTTAACTTGACATTTATTGTTTTCTCTCAATTATCTTCTGAGGTCAGCAGTTTCCTTGGACAAATATCTTCCATTTATTTAGGCCTTTGTTAAAAAAAAAATCCAACTGGGAATCAAATGCCCCTCACAAAAACAGTCCCCAAACTGGTAATCTGAACTGTAAACGTATGGAGAATGGTTGTGGACAGGGTAGGAAAAGCATACACATCATAAGTTCCTACGGTGTGCATATGAAAAAAACAAAAGTGGGTGATTCTTTTACATCGAGGTTTCTCAGACTTCTTCAAGCAGAAATCATAAAAGCAACTAACAGTTGCTATGTTAAGAAATCATAAAAGTCAGAGAGCAGGAATGTTGGTGCATGCCAATAATCCTAGAAGTAGAGGCTGAGACAGGAAGAGGCAGGTAAGCTGGGCTACATAGTGAGAGCCTTCTCAGAAAACTGTATCAACCCCCAACTGCTCAGTACTGGAACAGTATCCCAGACAGTTTTTCAGTTGCTGCCTTCTGTAATAGTTCAATTTCAAGTTTTACTAATTCCTAGCCGTTTTCTATTGCAAGATGGAGAACAAGTTTTCACAGCAAAAGGAAAGCATATGGAGACCAGAAGAGGGGATCAAGGAGAAAATCTAAAATTAAACTTCAGCTGTGTACCGTAGCCTGAGGCAGACCTTGCTTTCAACCCCTGGGAAGTCCCCGTAGGTCTCCTGCAGAGTGGGTCAGAGCAATTCACCATAATGGGTAATAGCTCAGGGATTTAGTCTACCCTGCAAGGTCTAACCATTTGAGGATTGCATAATCTCCCAAACCTAGCTTGTACCTTCATCTAGTGCAGTAAGAAAGATGTCTCCTACAGGACTTGGAGAACAGTAAGTGGGATAGGGTAATCACTCGCAGCTGTCATCATTAAAGCATCCACTGGCCAAGATTCAGAGTATGACTGAGAACGTTTGCTTGAAAAGCATGGGAATACCGAGATATTGCGACAACTCTACTCGAATTTTGCAATGTATATGCATGTGGGTAGATACAACTCAGATATCTAGGCAGGTAAATATGCATATTATGCTGAGCAGTTCAAGACTGGAAAGAGACCAACAGTGGGCTCAGTGAGTGAAGCGTCCGCTGCACACAGGTGAGATCCTGAGTGCAGATGCTCAGAGCATTCACTGTAAGAACCTGAGGGCATCAGATGTTCTCATGAAAAGCTGAGTGAGGCAGTAGGCACTGGTAACCCCAGCAGAGAAAGGCTGATCCTGGGGGAGGGCTCCCATCCAGCCTAAGTGAGAAGCTGCATGTTCAACAATGGACTGTCTCACAAAATAAGGTAGAAAGGCTGGTGAGATGGGAAGATGGGTAAAGGTAAAGGTAAAGGTAAAGGTAAAGGTAAAGGTAAAAGCCTGATGAACCCACATTTTGTTTCTGGAACCTATAATGAAAGGAGAGCTCAGATTCCTGAAAGTTGTTTTCTGTCTTAGTTAGAATTTCTATTGCTGTGCTGAAACACCATGACCAAAAAGCAAACTGAGGAGGAAAGGAATTATTCACGTTACACTTCCACATTGCTGTTCATCACCAAAGGAAGTCAGGACTGGAACTCAACACGGCAGGAATCCTAGAGGCAAGAGCTGATACAGAATCCATGGAAGGTGCTGCTTATTGGCTTGCTTCCCCTGGCCTACTCAGCTCGCTTTCTTATAAAACCCAGGACCACCAGCCCATAGATGGCACTTCCCACAATGAACTGCCCCAACCCCGCCCCCCATTGATCACTAATTGAGGAAATGCCTTACAATTGGACTTCATAGAGACATTTCTTCAACTGGGACTCTTGTCTCTGATAAATGTACCTGTGGCAAGTTGACACAAAACCAGCCTGTACAATCTCTGACCTTCACATAAATGGCATGGCATAAATGTACACATGTACATACATACATACATACATACACACAGACACATGAGAGAGATTATACATGCACATACATACACACATACTATTAATAATGGAAATAATAGAAGGAGGAAAAGCAGGAGAAAAGGAGAATAAGAAGCAGCATGAAGAGGAGGAGGAGGAACAAAGAAAGTTGCTTAAATGAGAGCTGAGTGCACACCTTAAGTCCTAGCACTTGGAAGGCAGCAGAGGCAGAGACAGGATCCTCTCTGAGAATCCAAGACCAGCCTGTTCTACATAGAGAGAGTTACAGGTAAGCCAGGGCTACAGTGATATCCTGTCTCAAAAACAATTTTCTAAAAGAAAATAAGAATCACTTTGGCTGGCCAGGGTCTCTTAGCTTTGCATATGAATTTTAGGATTTTTCTATTTTTGTGAAGTGTCATGGGGATTTTGCGTGAGATGGTTCTGACTGTCACTTTTGGTAGGATGACCATTTTCACATTAGTCCTACCAACCCATGAGCAAAGGAGGTCTTTGCAATTCCTGAATATTACTCAAGTTATTTCTTTAAAGATATAAATTTTTCCTTCTAGAGGATTTTTATTCCCTTGGTTATTTTTATTCCTAGATTCCTTTTTCCCTCTGAGGCTATTATGTATGGGAGTTTCTGTGATCTCATTACAGTAGGTTTGTTGTTGGTGTATTAAAAATGCTACTGATTTTGGTAAGTTGGTTTTGTACTCTGCCACTTTTCTGAAAGTTTTCATCATTTCCAGCAGCTTTCTGGTAGGATTTTTGGGATCTCTTACTTATAATATTGTGTGATCTGCAAATAGGGAAAGCCTGGCTTATTTATTTTAATCCTATATTTCCTTCTCTTGTCTTATTGCTCTAGCTACTGCTTCAAACACTATATTAAAAAGGAGTGGGGACAGAAGACATTCCTTTCTTGTTTTTTATTTTACACTTTAACATCTAAATTAAACTTAGCTTAAAATTAAACTTTGATTCTTTAATTCTTTCTACATTCAGGATGATGTTGCTATGGATTTGTCATGGAAATCCTTTATCACATGGATTTACTGATAAAGGATTTCCTTTAATTCTGTTCTCTTGTCTAGACTTGTTAGCTTTTGTCTAAGGACTTTATGGCATCTATTGAGGCTATAATTGTGATTTTTGTCTCTTACTCTAAATGATCTATTACACTTACCAACTCATATCTGTTGAGCCACTCATACATCTCTGGGATAAAACCAACTTGGTTATAGTAGATGCTGTTTTGATATATGCCTATATTCTCTTTGTAAACATTTTATTGAGAATTTTTTCATCTGTGTTTATCAGGGATATTATATTGGTGGCGGTGTTGTATCTTTACCTGGTTTTGGTATTAGAGTAATACTGGCTTCGTAAAAGGATTTTGGAAGTGCCACTTCTGGTTCTTTCTTTTTTTAAAAAAAAGAAAGAATGAGTAGTATCTTCTATGAATGTCCAGTATGATTCTGCTGAGAATCCATCTGGACCTGGAATATTTTGTAGTTGGAAGTCTTTTGTTTTTTACTGGACATGAATCTTTATTCTCCACATGTGCCTGCATAGGCACATATGCCAACACACATATACTCTCCCTACACACACACACACACACACACACACACTCACTCTCTCAGAAAAAATAGAAAAATATCCAAGTCAGTATTTCTGAAATAGATATTTAGAGAAAATAACAATAATAGACCTTGTTTAGATCCCTATAAAAATTAATCATTCGTGCCTTAGTGACATGATTTTATTGCATCAAACATATTTCAAAATTTCTCCCAGCTAGGGATAAATATAATACTAAAAACAATATGTTCAGAATTCTATTTTGAGAATTGTGTATATTTAAAGTATACAATGTGATCTTTCAATATACCTGTTAGTTCTGACATGACTGCCATGATCAAGTTATTAACATGAGCATTACATACCATGATTATGACCCTTATTGTATAGTAAGAACACTTAAAAATACTGTCTTTGCTGGTTTCAAGTGCACAACCCCTTGTTATTGACCACAGCCACCATACTGTAGATTACATTTCTGGGAACTTTTCAGCCTGCCTACCTGAAATACTGTCCTCTTGGACCAGCATTTCCCATCCTTCTCATCTCCCTGGTAACCACCATCTTCTTCCGTGCTTTTATCAGTTTGACCTTTTCAAATTGCAGGTATTAGTCAGATAAGTGCAGCACTTGTGGTCTGTTTCCCTAGGCATACTGACATCCAGGCTAATCTAAGTGACTACAAATGACTACAAATGGCCATCTCTCCCTCTTTTGACACAGTGTGTATAATAAATCCGCTTTTCACTTTAATATGGGATTACATCCCAATAAACCCATCGTAAATCGAAAGAATTATAAGCCAAATCTTCAGCTAATATACCTAGACCACAGAACACCACAGCTGGGCAATGAAGAGCCTTATGGCCGATGGGTTGTTTATTCACGTGCTTGAGTGACTGCCTGAGAGCTGCAGCTTGCTGCTGCTGCCAAACATGAAGAAAGGGGCTGTAAATTGTCACTGGGACAGGAAAAGACCAAAGTTCAGAGTTCAAAGTATGAATAATACTGAGTGCATGAGTACATGTTGTTGAGAAAAAAATCATAAAGTTTCTGTAAAAAAAAATCACAATAAAGTCAATGTAATTTAAGAGTATATTATTCTATTGTGTGTGCGTGTACAGTCATACCTCCCATAAAGACATGGAATATGTTTCTGAGACCTGTGTCATTCAGGGTTTTCATCATCTCATGAATAGCATAGTGAGGATGTACACAAACCAAGATGGTGATAAAGTCACTTAACAATGTAATCTTACAGGACTACCACTGGAATTCCACATACACACATTGGTAAATACAGCTTTTTTTTAATTATTCATTCATCCATCAGCAGGGTTGTTCCCAAGTCTACTGCAAATATTGGTGCAGTGAGCAGGTGACCTTGGACATTGCTTCAGAATACTGGTTTCATTTCCTTCTGGATCCTGAGTCTCTATATACCCACTAAGAGAAACTATGATATCAGCTGGAGATTTTGCTTCAAATTCTACCCTGTTCTTCACTCTCTACTCATGTTACTATCAACTTTGGATAGGGTTCCCTTTTGTCCATATGATCAGGAATCCCTAGTTTGGCTCTCTGGTCATCCTAGAAGTGTGGAGTGATACATCCTTGTCATGTTTATCTGTAGTTTTTCATTGGTGACATCAGGCACTTATACACATTTTGGACATTTGTCTTTTCTGGAGAAATGAGTACACGAATCCTTCACCTATATTTGGATTTGGGGTTGTTTGCTTTGTCCTATATTTTTTGTTTGGTTTTCTTTGCTTTTTATTTTTCTTTTTGAAGTCTTTGTGTTACAAATATTAATTTTTATCAAATGCCTGCTTTACAAATATTACCCCCCTCTCTGTTGCTAGTATGCTCACTCACAATAGATTCTCCCCCTCCCTTTCTCTGTGCCTATCTGTTCACTCACAATAGCGTCTTCCCCTTGTTTTTCAGTTTGGTTCATTGTAATCCCATTTTCTCATTTTCTGTGTTGCTGCCTATGCTTCTGATTCACATTAAAACATCATGCTGGGCTGTGGTGCCACACACTTTTAATATCAGCACTTGGGAGGCAGAGGCAGACAGATCTCTGAGTTCAAGGGAGCCTGGTGAACAGAGCGAGCTCTAGGACAGCCAAGGCTACACAGAGAAACCCTGTCTTGAAAAACAAACAACAACAACATCTCATTACCTAGGAGGCAGAGAGATTAGCAATGGAAGAGAGAAAAATGGAGAGAATCATATAGGAATGAAATATGAGCAATGTACAATGACTATATGTACAAACACTAAAATACAATTAATAAAATAATCATTGCCTAGACCACCATCAATGTTTTCTACACATCCATTTTTATTTCTGTAGCTTGTTTTTTGTTTGTTTGTTTGTTTGTTTTCTTTCTTTTTTCATTTTTTCTGAGACAGGGTTTCTCTGTATAGCCTTGGCTGTCTGAAACTCTGTAGACCAGGCTGGCCTGGAACTCAGAAATCTGCCAGCCTCTGCCTCCCAAGTGCTGGGATTATAGGTGTGAGCCACCACTGCTCAGCTTGTTTTTTGCTTTGCATTTGTACCTATATGGGTTTTACTCCTCCAGGTCTTACATCATAATTTTAATCCATTTGATTTGACTTTTTGTACATTATGTGAGACCAGAGTCTTTTATTCTTCAGAATGTGGATGAGTATCTAGTTTTCCAAGAACCACTTACTGAAAATGCTATTCTTTTCCCATGTGCAATCTTGGCTCCTTTGATACCATCAGGGGGTGCTCACTCCTGGGCTCTCCATTGTATTCCATTGATCTGTACGTCTCTTTCCATGCCTGTACCATGTTCTTTTGTTTATTGTAGATTTGTAATATTGTTGGAAATCAAGTAGTTTCAGTGTCTCTATCTTTGTTCTTCTTGTTCAAAACTGCTTGCACCGAGTCTTTATAGTTTCAGAAATATAATAGGATTGTATTGAACCTGTAGTATTAAGTAGTATGGACATTTTTAACCAGCTAGTGTTTTCAAATTCATTTATTTGTATCTTCTTCAATTTCCTTCTTCATTGTTTTATATTTTTCAATGTAAGCATCTTTGACCATGATTGAATTTATTTCTAGGTATTTTATTTTCTAATGATATTGTGAATAGAAATATTTTAGTAATATTTTGGACATCCCATTGCTAGCATATAGAAGCACAACTGAATTTTGTGGGTGGGTTTTATTTTCTGAAACTTTTCTGCATAGTACATATGTGTGTTCGTGTGTATGTGTATGTTATTATGTGCTTGTGAACATACATGCTTGTGTGTCGTGAACACATGAGCTTATGTGTATGTATGTGTGTGAACATGTGTTTAAGCATATGTGTATGTTTACGTATATGTAGTCTCTAGAATTGTAATTTCATGGATTATACAATGAGTGAGATCCCATTGTCTGATCGATGTTGATCATAGCAACTTTCCTTCTGCTTTGAGAGGCTTTTATTTATTTTTCTTGTCTCATTTCTGTAGATAAGACTTCCAACACTGTGCTTAATACAAGTGGCAGTAGAAAGCATCATTGCTTTCAGTTTATTACTAAATGTTAGTTGTGAGTTTGTTTCATATTCCCTTCAATACGTTAAAGTGCTGTCTTCTTATGCCAGGTATGAGTGTCATATTCAAACAGAATGCTGAATTTTATCAAGTGCCTTTTCTACATCCATTGAGAAGACTATAAACTTTTTGGTCTTCATTCTTTTAATGTAGTAGGTGACATGTGCTGATTTTTTAAGTTGAGTCATTCTTGTAACTCCTTAATAATATACTATTTAATAGTAGTATATGATCCTTTTAGTGTAATGTTGAATTTGGCTTGCTTGCATTTTGTTTATTAAAAATGTGTCAAATTCACTGTTGCCATAAAATTAAGCTGGTGCATGGTACATTCAGCTGAACAAAATCATACTTCTTGATTCCAGTACTTGAATGTTCACTAAATGCTAGGAAGAATTAAAGCCAATAAATGATGTTAATAACTCCACATTGCACTCCTTAGCACAATTTTTATTGCTAATGAGACAATGACTCTTCTCTTTGTATTTCAACCCTAGGGGACATTTTAGACAGCTTTTAGGAATAAGAGAAAAGACCAAAGTATATAAATGAAATATAGACATTTCATTGTACTTCATCTGGAAAGGCGGAAGATGAGACGCTACAAAATTAAAGGGCATTTAGTTTTTGAGTGTTTTGATGGGGATATGGTATGGGTGGATAAAGTAAGATTTAGAGTTATTTTAAGAGTGTAGGAAAGTAAGTAGATGATGCTGTGACTACAAAGTTGTCTTGTAGGTCAGTTCTTCCCACTCTCTGATGGGCACCCACATCTCCTGGGGCACTCCTTAGATGCAGATTCTGAGTAAGGAGATCCAGATGGGAATCCACATCCCTTTGGCACTCCAGAGTTACTGCTGCTGTTGCTCTTCTGTCCACACGTTGAGGAGTAAGACCATGGATTATGTGAATGGATATCATTGGTCCACCAAGCTAAGTTCCTTTTCTGACTTCACCCGAGAAGACCTATAACCCTCTTATCAGTCTAAGTGAGTTGAGTAAAGAGAACCAAGGCAGTATTCACTTGGAATGCTTTAGTTTCTAAATAAGGTTACTTGGGCAAAAGTGTCTCTATTGTTGGGTCACCTTGGATCTGTTCATTTTTGCCAAAAATGTGTCTTCATTACATTTCTACTTTGATCCAAGGATCACTGAGACCTCCTCCATTTACCAGTCCTCCTCTTCAAGGTCACTCTTTGTCAACTGCTCTTGGCTCCAAGCTTTCAGATTCGAAGGCTGTGTGGTTCCCACAGCTGCGGAAGGCATGGTTTTCACCCTAACCCCACCAACCCTCGTAAGCACACGTTTTCTGAGCTTCAGATTGTTGAAATAAGAAGCATGAGCTGATGTATGTGGGAGTAGAGAAAGTCGTGAGATGACATGTAGCATGGCTCACAGAGTGAGTGTCTGGCACCAAGTGACTACCAATAAATATCAGACTTCATGCTCATCTTCTTATCTTGCTCCAGCCACTGGTTTTTATTTTATTTTATTTTTCAGAATCCCAAACCATTATGTGTAGAACATAACATCTCGCTGTAGTTTGCACAGTACTCAAAGACCAGTTTCTTTTTGCTTAATCAAGTTTAATGAATTAAAACAATTCAAACCATTAAATTCTGGATGTTGCTCAGCATGCTTCTCCTCCTCATGGTGAGCCCCTTATTCACGCAGGAAAGATTGCTTGGGAAACACCAAGAGACACAGGACCAGTACCACATGTGAGAGGGACTACCTTTACTGTGTCTGTCATTAAACACATACAATCTTAAGGGAACATTTTCATGAATCAATTTTATTAGAATTCAACAGAAAAAAAAAACAACTTCTTAATTTGAATTTTTTACTTAATCCTTCATTATAATGTGTGTTTACACTCTTAATTTGTATGATTTGCTTAAAGAAAAATGGAAGCCATAAAGTACGTGTTGCTTTTAAACCGTCTAAAGAACTGTGTTCTATCTTGATCACCAAGTATGTCAGAAGCGTCGTTTCAATGTCCTGTATTGCAATCTGTGGTTTGTGTCTGCCATCCAAAAATGAGGGGACTTCGGCTTCACCCAGCTGTGTTTCTGAATATGAGCATTCAAATGTGGACCATGTGTGAGAGAAAAGCCTCTGGTGGCTGAGAACGTGGAGAGACTTGAGGAGGATCATTTGATGGAAAGTTGTTATGTGATATATTTTCGTTTAGTCACTTAACAAATATTTATTCTAGGTCAGGCTATCAGAGTACAGTGGTGAGGAAAATACACTCTCAACAAGGTACCCACAGAAATGTACAAAATAAGAGCATGTTAATTTGGTGCGTCCACTGGATCACCCTCCCACCATAAGCTATTTTATACTAGTTCCAATAGGACTATAAATATTCAACTGAGCTAATGTGAACAGTATTCTAATTGACAAGAAGATAGATATGGTCTTTCAAAATGTGTTTCCATTTGGCAATACATCCCCAATATATTGAGAGGCCTCTTAAATATGTAGGAAACACGGTGCATGCTATCCATGGTATATAATTAAAATCAGTCTTGAATTCATAACACGTGGCCATTTTCCAAGTTATTCCATGGCCAGCATCTTTCTTGGTCATCACAGTATCTTGTGGCTGATGTGTATGTGCATGTGTGCAGTTATGCTTGTCAGTACAGAAGAGGAGAGAGACCTGAGATATTACTGATGCATTTCCCAGATGAGGCCATCAGAGATGTGACTCACATCATGTCTTCAGCTATAATGTGGTTGACTTCTGCTGTCCACAAAAAAAGGGCTGATTTCTACAGCCCCAGAAATGAGCTTTGAAATCCCTCTCCTCTCCACTAGCCCAACATCACAAAGATTTTTCTTGTGACTAACCAACAAGAGCCTTTCCATAGCTCCCCTGAGCAGTAATGATGACACACAAGAGAACTCTTCTTCGATGAAAATGGAAAGAATGTGAAGCTGGGAACCCTGTTTCTTGTCCAGCACCATGCATGTAACTATCGTGGCATTTATGTGTGCAAGACCAGTAGGATGAGCAAGCTGCTGTTTTCTGAGGCACCAGATGGGGGAGCATGTGGACCCATTACCTCTGACCCACCCTTTAGCTTGGAGTCGAACCAGTAGCCTACACCCTGTAGAGATCCGAGTTTTCCGAGCAATGTAGGAGAAGTGATGTAAGGGGATTCTCTCTGGATTCATGAGAGAGCAGATTTGCCATCTTCTCATGATGGCATACCATTTGAAATCACTGGCTCTAGGGTCCTCCCTGCTTATAGGATGTCAGTACGACGTTCTTAACTAGATCAATCCCATTCCCTAGAACCCAATACAGTGATGCTCTTACAGATTTCTCTATACCAAAGATGCCATGTGAGCATTCCTTGTTGGTTTATATTCTATCATTTTCTCTGAGACTAAACAGAAATGTTCCTTTAAAAATTATGAGTTAGTCAGAGCTTTGAGCACTTGAGCAAAGTTACAGTGTAGCCCATCATTTCTCCTGATCCCCAGGAGACTGTGGTTACAAGGCGACAGGGGGAGCTGGGCATTTTCTACCCAAGTGGGGCTCTTCAAAGCCTTATTTCCAACCTTGGAAGAAAAGAAAGCTGAGATCCTCTACCCGCTGATTTTAATATTCTCCAAAGTCATGGTAAACCATTAGGAACTGGAAATGTCCCAAACTTACACAGCAATGCCTGTCTTAAGAGCACAGAGAACATGTTTATATATATATTGAGCCATACAATTGGGCTCTGACTTGAAATTTCTTTATGTACCGTAGCTCAGACTTCACCATTACCTGCATGCTGATCCAAATTAGCTTTGCTATAGTTGATCTTCTATGAATTCAGGCAAACTAATAGAGGACCAAATCTCTACATTTACTTTAGATCTAGTAAAATTGAGATAGTCAGAGATTTACAGATTTTCCAAATGAGAATTTAACCCAAATCAGTGTCCAGTTATTAATTAAAATCACAGTCCCAGTCATAAAACACCTCTAATGATCCTAACATTAGTTTACCAATCCCTGAGTTTTTGCTTCCTAAGATCCAGGAACAGGCCTCATTTCAACACTAAAGGAGTTTAGAACCTTGTTACCATTCAAAGTTCTCGATTCTCCATTAATTCTTTTGTGGGATTTAAAAATGTTTTCTCCTAGATTTCTTTAAGAAAAATCAAATATTGCCTTGGGCCGGAGAGTAGGACTAGGAGCCCCTTGGGTCATGGGGTGATTGGTTATTAACATCTGTAACAGAGCAGCTCATCACCACACTCCAAGGCCTTTATCAATGTCTAGGGACATTCTTCTTGTCAATACTGGGAGAAAAGAATATTACTGTCATCTAGTAAGTGGAGGACAGCAAGGCTCCTAAAACTACCACATTGCACTGGAAACTCCACCGTCATCCAGTCCCAACCACAAACAAAGATTGTCAGGAGCCCTGCAGGTAAGCAACCCTGGTGTGTCACCTATGAGCCACAATCCACTAAGCTTGCCTTGTACATGCTGAGGTAGAAGCAAAAACAGTAGAAGTTCAACATCATCCCAAGCTTCATAATGAGTTCAAGGCCAGCATGAACTGCATGAGCCCTTGTCTGAACGGGGCTGAGGTACAATTACATAGGAACTGAAATATTTTCCACCTTAGCCTTGTTTTACTAGGATCCGTCATATTGCTTTTTCCCTTGAAGAAAAGCAATTGCTTACTTACATCATTCTGTAGCGGCCCTGCTTGGCTACAGCAGCAGAGAGCGTACCAGATTTGTCTAGAAAGACTGTCGTCTGGCATAGGCTCTGCCAGGAATGCAGAAGCTTAAAGAGGCATCGGCATTTGGGCTCAGGAGTTAGATATGCCAGCAATTATGAAGGGCAGAGATAGCAACGTTCCTGACTCTTTATCTTGGGAATGGTTAAGGTTGGCCCCGAAAAAGCACCTTTTTTCCTATAGACCATCACTCGTTGAGCGTATTAATTCTCTTAGCCAGCTTGTAAGATTTGCCCTTTCTCCCCTTTCCTAAACAAGAACCTACAATGCTGGTTGGCAAAACTTTCAACAGCCAAGGTCCAGTCATGAGTTGGCCCACCAATGCTCAGATGACTCATTAAATAAAGAACACAGAGAGGGCACAGGAGCTGTCACGTGGTAAGTGACTGCAAGTTGGAAAGAATTGTGGGTGGGAGATAAGACACCCCCCGCCCCAAGGACGGGGCTAAGAGGTTCTTTTCCTGGTGCCTCTTCCAAGACCAGTCATTTAGGCAGAAATAGAGTTGAGTCATCCTTAAGGTGAATCTGATGCTGAAGGACGGATTTGGGTCGGTCTCCATGAGGTCTGGGAATGCCTGTGGAGAGTCCATTCCTATCAACAGTGATCTCAGACACTTGTGCAACTCTGAGTCATTGATTTGCTTTGCTTCCTACTGATCCCAAGCCCAAATTCCTCCCAGGATCATTGGTAGCCCTGGGAGGTTAGATTTGCAGAAAGAAAGAAAAAAAAATCCCTTAGGGTTAAACTCCTGGAGCTCCAAACAGATTCTTGATGCTGAGAGTTCAAGAAAAGCTAGAGCATCCTAAAGCCAGCTTCCCAGAGATCCCCAGGTGGGTCGTCTGCTGATGTAAATGAAGGAAAGAAAGAAGTTTAGAAACTTTGGAGGCAGGTCCCAGTTATAATACTTCTTGGGTTAGTTCACAAAATCAGTTAGTTGTTGAGAGTCAAAAAGTGCAAGCGGTGTTTTGAAAATAGTATGCCATGACTCTACCAAAACCCTCTTCAAGTAAAAATTATTTTCCTCTAGTCAGTTTTGTCCTGCAGACCTTCCCTTGCATGGAAACCCAAAATCTGAAACCTTAAGCAAGGTGGCTCTTGGAATTTTCCAGCGTCTTATTTTCTCCTTAACAGTGAATGTCAACATTTGGGCCAAATATCAAACTTAAAGTAAAAGTTTCCTAAAAATAACAATCTTAGGTAACAGGAAGGTTTCACTAGAAACACCAAGCAGAAATGTACTGTTTCATAAAAGCTGGCCATAACCTGGGCCCTAACAGTGCTTAGATGTGGCAGAATTTGATATTCCTGATTGAGAGTATGATAAATTATGCTTTAAGAAGTTATCAGTCTGATCCCCTGTCTGATCTAATGGGAGCAGCTGCATTCCACTGCAGGTAGAGTTCTCTCCTCGGCTTCTCCCCTCTGGGCCAGACAGGTGTGGCCTAAACTCAGTCTAGATAGAACTCCTCAGAAAGCCCAGGTGCTGTCAGACTCCAGGATGAGGTCAGAAATTGGCCCAAATCCCTCTGAGTCAGAATTCTGAATCATCTCTTTTTTAAAAGCTATTCAACGACCACTTCCTCCTGTGACTATCGATGCATCTGCTTTGCATCAAGGCCTTGTAGCCTTGAGATCTTTCCTAGGGGTACTCAGTCCGTTGGAACCATTACCATCTCCCACCAGTACAGAAAAAAAAAATTGTACAGCCCCTACCTTTGTATTCAAAAGCAGGAGAGAAAGAAAAACAAATTTAAATAACTAATCCAGAGATGATACTCTGCATTATTATTGTTAAGGAAGAAATGCTTAGGAAACTCTTAAGGATGAGAGGTCTGCTGCCAAAGTGTACTGAATTCCAGATATCATCAGAGACTCTTGAAACCATGATAATCAAGCCTGCTCTCCTCCCTGCCCTCCCCCAGCCCCCATCCAGTGCCAAGTATAAAAGAGACTAAAAGTTCTTAAAGGTTTCTGAGAAATCTTAGCCAATTCTTTTTTCCTAATGGTCCATTTAACTTCTCCTTAGTATACACACGAGCTGCCCCTGTTTTGTCCCATGTCAACCTGAATCTAAAACCAGCCCTTCAGCAGGTTTTATAAGGAAATCTCTTTTTACTAAATGTCAAACTGTAGGAGAATTTGCCAGAGCCCCCAGAACTGGCAAACTTAACTCCAAATTCTTTCCCCAGGTTGACCAGAAGTCTTAACTGCTCCATAAAAGTCTTAACGTCAGCTAGTTTCCAATGGGTATCTATGTGTTTTTTTCCAACAAATAATGCTTTTCCTCAGAAAAATAATTCCAAATCCAGTTAGTACCATACTATTAAAATAACATGAGAAGTCCATAAGGTTATAGTACTCTCTTTCTGTATAATAACTATATAGTAATAACAATTTGCCAAAATGCTTTTCTTTATATGACTTAGCAAGCCATGTATTTTAAGTAGCAAGCCATATGGTTTTGGATTTTGTTATTCTAGTAATAATTAGTCTTTGTTGTGATCCCGTAGTGCTCTGAACAGTATGTACAGGGACTGGCTGACTTGTGAGACATGTCTTTAGGGTGCTTTAGAGTCTTAGGAATAGCTAGCCTAGAATATAACTAAATAAGTCTGTACTTCAGTTCAAATGGTTAGAACATCATAAAGTGAAGAATGAATTGAAATCTGTGTGGAAGAGTTTCCCGTGTTTATGCAGAAGGAGAATTTCGGAAGCAGTGTGTACCATCTATCAGTCTACTGCTGCTACCGTTTCACCTTCTTGCCAGGAGAGAGACTGCCACCATGCCTTCACACACGAAGGCATCAGGGATATTTTAGTAACACTTCAAGTGGGTAAAATGAGTTTCTCAAGACAGGGGATAGGTCCCAATCCCAGTGACCCCAATGAAAAGGAGATCATAACACCTTCCTAAAGCTTTGATGTGAGAATTAAAGGTGTAGATGTATAATCAGACTGGTGTATAGGAGATTCTAATAAATAAAACAAAGAAAAAAGTCACCATCTTTATCTCTATACTTTTGTTCTAACCACCACAACAAACTGAGTTTGATTGACCTATGTCCTTGAACATAACACTAGACATTCATTTAACTTGGTATTATTTATGTATTATTAATTCTATTTCTATATAATATTGCTGTAACCTTTAAACTGTGTTTTGAGAAGTTCAGCTTAAGCATGGTTCTTGTAGAAAATTCCCAACTTGAGACCTTTTATTTTATTTCCTAAACAATTTTAATTAGACTTCCTTTTCCTAATAATGACTCAATAGGGAATTGATAATAACCTTCTGACACTGAACATTTTCTTTAGAGAAAAAAAATAACAAGAGATGAGGCTCTAAACTGATTAGAGTCACTTGTTTTGAGAAGTAATTCCCAATATATGGATGTAAACTAAGCAATGGAAAAGTTACTCTTGTGTCCTTAAACTTTTTATATGGTTCAAGAAGAGAATTCCCAATAACACATAGCAAATCCACATAAGAGAACTTTTGTTTTCAGGAAATAAGATCATGTCCAAATCAGGAGAAATTCTACTTAGAACCTTAAGTATATAGGAGTATTTTTATATTAAGCCTTAAAAGATAATGGCTGTGTTAAAGTATGCCTTGAAAATTAATTTTAAAAAATAATATAAAAATTAATAAATTAATCTGCTTCTAATGTTCACAAATTCTCATGCCTGTGGATCATGTTGTAGGGAAAAATAAGGTAAAGTGTCACACTTGATTTTTCTTCTTGATACTGACTCCTCTTTATTATGATTTATTGCTTAGATTCCATATCAAAGGGAGCAACATGAAGTATTAAATTAAAGGAAAAAAAAAACCTCCTCTTAGCCTGATCTGTCTAAAAGCCAAGATAAAAATAATAGTGTTATTATGCTTTGTGGGACAACAAGTCTTACAGGACCAAACTTGAAGAAGAATCTAGGTCATTGTCCTGACAGATGCGTGCTATAAAAGCTTGAAGAGTCGTATATGTCTAGGACCGTGCCAACCAATCACCCGATCAAAGCTTTGCTTCTGGGATTTGCATGTGCACAAAATGCCGTTCTTCCCCTTCCTTTAAAAAAGTCAACTTACGAAGATTGTTAGAAGGAGCAAAATGAATTACAACCAGCAAGAAATGACTGTCTTGCCATCTCCCTTATCTATTGGTCTCTATTGGGTTTTTAAAAATCACTACAGGAGATTTTTTTTTTTTTGGTTTTTCGAGACAGGGTTTCTCTGTGTAGTCCTGGCTGTCCTGGAACTCACTCTGTAGACCAGACTGGCCTCGAACTCAGAAATCCGCCTGCCTCTGCCTCCCAAGTGCTGGGATTACAGGCGTGCGCCACCACGCCCGGCACTACAGGAGATTTTAAAGGAGGGTCAGTCTAATGTCTCATTTGCCTTGGGACCCCCTCTCTATTCCTGAAAGTTTCCATCTCTGCTGCTAAGCTTTTAGAAGACAGCTAAAGGCAGCTTCTCTCTAATTAAAGAGAGCAAGAGAACTCCTCCCGCCCCTTGTTCGTCTCTTGACATTTAGCCTATGTCTACTGAACTAAAAAATAACAATACAAAATAGTCATTGGATAAAGAGATTATCACTTAGTAGGATAAAAGGAGAGAGAGGGTCCTGAGGAATAATCAATAACTTGGTTCTGAAATCTAGATCAGTAATAGAAAGGATCAAACTTTCCCAGCAAGCTATCTTTCAGTACTTGAATCATCAGGCCAGAAACTGAATGAGGAAGAGGCCAGAAGACAGGAGGATTAGACAGGAAGAATGATCTTCTGTAGATAACCGAGCAGAAAGCAAAAGGCAGTCATAGCCACAAAGGGTGAACACAAGGAGTCCTCGGCTGTGAAAACTACTGTGTAATCCTTTTCGGCCAGTGTTTTGGAAGCAGATGGTACTTTCCTTTGGAAGCAATGCTACAAAGTGGGTACCAAAGATCCCACTTACATCATAATTTTGGGCAGTCTACATACACATGTGATTAAACTGGAAAAAAAAGGGCAAAAAGCTCTTTAAGATTGTAACCACTAAACTTTATGGTATGAATAGTGGTCATTATTGCTGTGCTATTGGGAAGACATTTTATCAGCTTATTGGAGGTTGATGGGGGGAAAAACATCTTGGGGATTTCAGAGCTTCACATCTTAACCTCGCTTGGTGGCAGGTGTCATCACAGACCTTCACAGCGAACATTACAGTTGTCAGTTGTGATGAGAAAAACTCTTAACACAAATTAGAAGAAGTGGAAGTTAAAAGAAAAATGGATGGTGGCGCATGCCTATAATCCCAGAACTTGGGAGGCAGAGGCAGGCGGATTTCTGAGTTCGAGACCAGCCTGGTCTACAGAGTGAGTTCCAGGACAGCCAGGGCTACACAGAGAAACCCTGTCTCAAAAAAAACAAAAAAAAAATTATTAATGTTTTGAAAACTTTATACATGTATGTGTGCGTCCGTGTGTGTGTGTGTGTGTGTGTGTGTGTGTGTCCATGTGTGTGGTGTGTGTGTATCCATGTGTGTCCATGTGTGTGGTGTGTGTGTGTCTCTGTGTGTGTGTGTACATGTGTGTGTACATGTGTGTGATGTGTGCATATGTATCTGTGTGTATGTGTGTGAGTGTGTATGTGTGTGTCCATGTGTGTGGTATATGTGTATGTGTATGTGTGTGTGGTGTGTGTATGTGTATACATGTGTGGTGTGTGTTTGTGTGTGTGTGTGTGTGTGTGTGTACGTACATGGTTATATCCATCCCTCACATTCTCTCTCTGGCTCTCTGTTTCCCCCCAACATATCTTCTGTCTTCCTCCCAACTTCATGTGCTTTTTAAAACAGAACTCTCTTAGTCCAATGGATGCTTCTGATATGTGCACATGTGTTAGAACCCTCTGAGGCATGGGCAACCTATCTATGTCTGCCACCCTCCCCCAAAAACTATTTGACTCAGCTATTTATTTTTTAAAAGAACAAGGGGCAGGCTTTCACAAAAAGAGAAAGAAGGTAAGGTGTAAAGAAGAATGTAACGAAGTTGTGGGGTTCACCTGTCAGTTCCTAGAGAAGGTCTAGGTACAGGGATGGAGATGGGTACAGAAACAGCATGTGACAGTTTAGCAAAAAGTGAAGGCAACTTGGACCTTAGTCCCCAGCTGGATTACTTACTTTTCTCATGAGTGTACAGCTAGATCTCAGAAGCAACTGATGGAGGAATAGTCTACTTTGCCTCATATGGAGGTAGTCCAGTCACCTATGAACAGGGAAGATGTGACATTAAGCTGTATCCTGATGGTGACATTGGGGAGCATGAGATGACTGGTCATATTGCCATCACAGACAGGAAGCATAGCCTGACTAGAAGTCTCAAGGGCCTGCCCTCACCCCTATTGGCCCACTTTCACTAGCTAACCTCCTGTGACATTATTTTCACAACTTTTGATGATGCAAAAGCAGCACTCTTAAGCGTGGAATTGAATTTCTAAATCCACGAACCTGTGAGAGAAGCTTTATAATCATAGCATAGCAATAGCTGGTACTACCATTCCTAACTAGACAGGGTAAGCAGATGGTGCTTATAAAGTAAAAGTAGCCCCAAAATAACAAAACTGTGTAATGAAGGAAGGCAATTGTATAAAATATTCCTATATGTAATGTTGGTAACATAAGAATCACACACACACACACACACACACACACACACACACACTAATACAGCCGTTTATAGAGCTAAATGAAGGCATTAGTAATAATATAAAAGCCATACATTTATAGTTAATCTACCTTGGGCTCGGACGCTAGCTCTGTTAAGGGATCTTGGTTAAAAGAAATAAAACTGACCTCTGTAGTCCTCAATTGAGATATATTTCAAGTGAACATGTGGTAGGCTATTGCAAAGATTTTATGCACAGCCAGTGCCCATACATTCCATAGCTGGCCTATTTTTAAGTTTCTGAAATCCACTAGCCATGCCTTACAGCTGATGTATGTAATGGTATTTCTGTGGTGTATGAACCTGAGCACATTAGTGTGTTCAGGTAACATATATAATCTCATATAGAAGTGTCAAAATTGCAAAACATGAATCCCAAGTAAAGAGAATTTTCATAGTGAAGCATCCATTCCAAGTAAATGAATTGTTTAATTTACAACCCAGGGTGAAATGCATTCTTTTTCCAAAGGTAATGATACATGAGCAAAAGAGTAGAAACTGGATACCCTGACTAAGTCATTCAAGGCTCAAGATGAGTGTTTACCTGTCCTTGACTTCCTTCACTGGGCAAGGCTTCAAGTTGTTTGCCTTTCCTATTGAATCAACAGTTTGGTTTCTGTCACAACGCCAAATATTATAGTTAACTATTCACCATTAGTGTGCATGTGTAAAACTCAAGAACCAGGCTATTTTAGCTTTCTCAACATTACTGTGCTTTGGAGAGTATAAAGGAGACACTATTGCATAGCACAATGATTTATGGAGAAGATCTGTGCTACATAAGGAGCAGATGGGACAAGGCCAGAAGCACATGGTATGCTGGTCCCTCCGGCATCTTCTTTCCTCTACCAGCTCACATCACTTGCCATAACCTACTTTGAAGCCTTTGTCCAAGATGCTTATTATGTCTAATTATATGGGTGAGTGTTTATTAAAGTACGGGCACTGTCATTTTAAGGCCCCAGCCATGCCTCTCCAGAAATGTTAGTTTTCACTTTGTAAAGGGTGTTTATACAGAGCTAATGTGTGAACCCACAGCAAGGCAAGGCAGGGTCTTTTCAGACTAAAGCAACTCCCAACTCTGAAAAGAAAATGTGGACATGAGCTCAGTCCTGAAGGAGCAGGAACCAAGAAACCCAAGGTTAAAACTGGGACCTGTTAGGCATTATTTTTGCCCACTCAGTAGAATACACCACTTTCAGTAACCACCAAAGCAGTGAGAGCTGAGCCTCTGTTGCTACCTCAAATAGGTCTCCCTCTAATAGGCGTCATAGTAGTTTGGAAATACACTGTTTTCTTCTTCGTTCTACTTACGATAGCCTTGGAGCACACCTGCCAAACAGCTTAGGTGTGAATCTACTGTGAGACAAACTTGATGTGAGTTCTGTGTATTTCAAAAGGGACAAAACACATTCCTATCTGCAAGAAGTTCATTGTTTAAGTAGAGAGGGAATAAGCGGAGATCACGACACACCTTGAGTGCCATTGAGATGCCATAAAGCAAGGACCGTGAAAACATTGCTGAGGGAGCCTTAAGGATCCAAGCCAGGCTTCACTGGGGCAACGTTTGGGGTGAGTCTTAAAGGCAAGGAACAGCTGCAAGGAAAGTAAGCGACTAAGGGCTGCTACCCTGGAAGGGGCCGTTGAGTGGAGCAACTGTGGGTCCCCCTGTGTCATCTTTTGTGGATGGCATCAGTTATTACTCATTAAGATGCACCCGGCGCCGTGAGCCTGGGAAGGTGAGTCTGGGGCACATCCTTCTAGAACCCCCGCCTCGGAGGCCTACCTCTCATTACTGAGACTCTTTAAAAATGCCAGCCCTGCAATCGGCCCAACTCCAATCACAGAACAGCTTGATTCTGTGATAAGAAAGAGGAAAGGAGACAATAAAATAGCCAAAAGGAAATCATTTTCAAAACGTTTCACTATCCCTCTGACGTAGAGATACTGAGCCAGAGGGTTCAGATCGTTTGAAGTTTCCAAAATTATATTTTTCTTAAGTTAGCTGAGGGAGTCAACACCTGTGAAGCATCAGTCTATTACATATGAATCTTTGAGGTTTAAAAAAAAATCCTGCCATCACCAGATATGGTGGCACACACCTATAACTTCACCACACAGGAAGCTGAGTCGGGGAGTTGGGGGGGGGGGGACCTGAGCAGCACAGCTAGGTTGACTCAGCTCAAACAAAATAAAAAAAAAACATATCTATGAATTTGTAACTTTAATAAAAGTTATGTGTGTAAAATAGAAAGAAATACATATTACACTCAATATGAGATGAATAGCAAATGACCGGGGGCGGTATTTCAAAGACAGTCCGCCCACAGAAGGAGCAATTGCAGTTAACCAAACTGCCACAGATAAATTATGCATGTATATGTGTGTATGTGTGTTGTATATGTATGTGAGTTTATGTATTTGAGTGTTTGTGAGTGTACATATGTATGTGGTATGTGTATGTATGTATATGTGTGTACCTGTGTGTATGTATATGTGTGCGATATATGTGAGTGCATGTGTGTATTTGAGCATATGTGAATGTATGTATGTGTATATGTATGTGTATATATGTGTATGTATATACATGTATATATGTGTGTGTGTATATGTGTGCTGTATATGTGAGTGCATGTGTGTATTTGAGCATATGTGAATGTATGTGTGTTTGTATGTGTATGTGTTTGTGTGTATGTGTATATATGTGTGTATATGTGTGTGTATATATATGTGTGTGTGTGTGTGTGTGTGTGTGTGTGTGTATGTGTGTGTGTGTATGTGTATTTAAGGTAACTGATAGACAAATAATAATGAGAGAAAGAGCTACAGAAAATAATCACATGAAAAATGTTCATCTTAATTCCGGATTAAAGAAATATAAACTAAAACAACAAAGATATGCTGTGTATTATCAGATTGGCAAGTAGAGAAAAGATTTTACTGCTACCCAGAGTTGGCAAGAACATGTGTGGAGAGGCACCCTCATCAGCTTACTCAGGTCTAGACCTGACTTTCGTGCCTGAAGCTCATGTCATTTTAGAAATTTACTCTTTAAAAAAGGATGCAAGATTAATTTTTATCAGTTTATTATGAATCTTTTGTTGGTTAGGAATAAGTGTAATGAAATATAAATTTTTTTAAAGATGACAGATACCATAAACAAAAGAAATCCAGAAAAAAATAACATATTGGTAATAACATACCAAAATACACAAATATAATCTGTCTTTTCCGTATGTCTTTGGGAGCAAACTTCCTGATAATCACTGTCTTATGTGACAATTTTACAGAGGCAGAATAGAAATTAGTGTCATTTTTCTCTGGCTTACATCACTTTGTCGCTTCTCATAGTTTTGAAACTTTTCTTTCACAACTCCTTGATGTGCCGTTTACTTTTCTAGGTTAGGTGATAAATTCATCAGAATCTCTGAAAGGCTCTTTTCCAGATGATGTCACTTTTCTCAGAATTGGAGACTTTGTACAGCACGGATTTGACAGCATCAGAGACTTTGGATTGATGGCTCTGTTGTGCACTTGATGCTAGTATCCTGTTCATGAGCTTTGCATTATTGTTGCCATGACAGTATTTCCTGAAAAATAACAAGGAACACACTCACTTCCCATGTATTCATGATTTTGCTCTCAATAAATGTAATTATTCAATAACCAGAACCATGTTCACTACTTTATATCCAAAATGTATTATGTCTTTGATTTACTGCTTTTGGAATGAATTGAGTTTCTCTTTGCTTTGCAATTTAATTCTTTTTATCATAGAAATTTCTGTGGATTTGACTGGCCATCTTTATTGCCTTGATTTTATACTCTACCAACTTTTTATGTTAATTTTCTTGCTTTCATCAATTTCTTTGAGGGGGACTCCCTACGTCTATTTCAGGAGCTGACCATTTCTCATTTATTTTATTAAAACCTCCTGGAAGGTTTTATGTATTCTCATCTCAGACTCCCTCAAGCCTGATCCCCAAAATACCCAACAGCTGGCTCAACTTTGCTTGACATGTGAGAGATAATACCCTGTAGAAGAATAAAGATATAGCAGTCACTGCTGATGGCGGCTACAAATCCGCTCATTAATTTTATAAAAACATTGGAATCTGTACACTCAAGCCATTCCAGAGGGCCTAAAGGACTGTGAAGGTGGAAAGATTATGCTCATAAATAATTAGCTTGTAATTAATAACTCACTGTAAACATCCAACACATCTGTATGGTAATCATTTAAACACTAATCATCAGTTGGAGGAACTTTGGTAGTGTCTAGCAGAATTTAGTGTTCTTCCAACCAGCACTTCTGTTTTTCTTTTCTTTTCTTTTTTTTTTTTAATTTGGTTTTTTCGAGACAGGGTTTCTCTGTGTAGTCCTGGCTGTCCTGGAACTCACTCTGTAGACCAGGCTGGCCTCTCCAACTCAGAAATCTGCCTGCCTCTGCCTCCCAAGTGCTGGGATTACAGGCGTGTGCCACCTCTGTTTCTTATAATCCTCTAAATGAGCAGACTGTCATGAACAAAGCTTTATGTACAAGAATATCCCACGAAGTGTTACTTATAGCAAAAGAGAGAGCAAACACATACAGAATGAATAGAGAACCAGCACAGGCTGGCCAGTGGTGGCACAGGCTGGCCAGTGGTGGCACAGGCTGGCCAGTGGTGGCACAGGCTGGCCAGTGGTGGCACAGACTTTTCATCTCAGCATTCAGGAGGCAAAGGCAGGTAGATTTCTGAGTTCAAGGCCAACCTGGTCTACAGAGTGAGTTCCAGGACAGCCAGGGCTACATAGTGAAACCCTGATTCAAAAAGAAAGAGCAGAAGGAAAAGAAGCAGCACAATTAGTGATGGATGTTTACACTATATTAGCAGTATAGTTATTTAAAAGAGTCAGTTCTATCCATCTTACTATAAAAGACACTTCCCCACTGAAGATGGGGAAGAAGGACTGTAGGAGCCAGAGCGTTTTGAGGAGAACACAGAGCCCAGAATCCACCAGCAGGGCTCCCACGAGCTTACAGAGACTGAAACCGTGAGGGTGGAGCCTGCATCTGTCTGCACTAGGTTCTCTGTGTGCGTGCTGTGGGTGTTTCGTTTGGGGTGTTTGTGGGTATCTCTCTCTCTTTTGCCTGCTCATGGAACCTTTTTTCTGTTGCTGGGTTGCCTAGTCCTGACTTGACATGAGGGGTTTTGCCTCGTCTTACTGTATCTTGGTATGTCCTCTTCAGGTGACATTCCTGGGAAGTCTGCTCTCTTCTGAAGGGAAATGGAGGAACAGCAGATCCGGGAGAGAGGAAAAGGAGGCTGGGGTGGGGGAAGATGGACTAAAGGAGGGTTAAGATATATTGTCTGAGAAAAGAATAAATGAAAAGAAAGATAAAATAGATACCTAAGTTATATTTTAAAAGAAACAGAGAAGGTTATGCACTCATATGTATAATTTAGCCACTGTTGAGATCATATAAAAAATTGTGTTATGTACTATGTTATATCCATATAAGGCTACCTGCAGAAAGACTGGTTTGTTTAAGAATAAAAATACATGGGGTCAAATGGTATAACTGGCATCATATGGAATATCTTTTTAATGGCTACTTTTAGAGATTGAACTGGAAAAAATCAAGATTTCTACTTATAAAACACTATACATTTTAATACTATTCCTCTCTTTGTGAATAAATTGGCTTTATGATTGTAGAAAATAGAACTTCTATTCGAAAGTAATTTCTATTATTTCCTGTATATAAATGACTTCCTTACTATTATTTATCTTTCTCTCATATATTACAACCTGAACAGTTTCCCCTCCCCTATCTCCTCCCAATCCCTTCCCACCACGCCTCCACTGTCCCACCATCCACTCCTCTCTTTCCCTTCAGAAAGGGGGAGGCCCCTCATGTATATCAACCAAATGTGGCATACGAGGTTTCAATAAGACTAGGCACCTCCCCTTAGATTAAGGCTGAACAAGGCAACCTAGTGGGACGAATAGGGTCCCAAAAGCAGGCAAAGGATTCTTAGTCTCTGCTCCTACGCAGAGAGACTGGGTCAGACCCAGGGGGGCTCCCAGGTTGTCAGTTCAGTCTTGTGAGCACCCCACGGGCATAGGTTAATTGATTCTGCGGGTTTTCATGATGTCCTCGACCACGTTGGCTCCTAGAATCATCCTCCCCCTCTTTTGGAGGGTTTGTGAGTTCCACCTAATGTTTGGCTATGAGTCTCCATAGCTGCTTCCGTCAGTTGCTGGGTGAAGACTGATGACCATTATGGTAGGCGCCAGGTATAGCAGAAAATCATTAGAAATGATTTTCAAACACAGTCATGTTTGGTTCTATCCTAGGTCTCTCCAGCCTCTGGTTCCTGGGCTCCTTCTCATGGCGTGGGACTTAGGCTGGACTGTCTGGTTGGCCACTCTCACAATTTCTGTGCTACCTTTACCACAGCACATCTTGTAGGCAGGACAGATTGTAGGCCAAAGGTGTTGAGTCTGGGCTGGTGTCCTCCTAATCCTTCCACTGGAGGAAGTCTTGCCATATTCCCCCCTCACTAGGAGTCTTAGCTTAGCTAGGGTCACCTCCATTGGTTTCTGGGAATTTCTGTTGCACTAGGTTTAATCTCATTCCCCAAATCCCCGCCCCCAATTCCAACTCTCTCTCTCTCTCAGGATTAGCTCCCTCCACCTACTCCCCCCTGGTCCCATCATCACCCATCACCACTCTGTCAGCGATATGTGTTGTATTTCCCCTTCCAGGAAAACCCATCTTGAGCCCTCCCTGCTAGCTCTTCCCCTCTGGGTCTGCGGATTAGAGCATGGCTATCCTTTACTCTACAGATAATATACACTTATAAATGAGTGCATGCCATGTTCATATTTCTGGGCTTGAATTACCTCACTCAGGATGATTTTTTTTCTAGCTCCATCCATTAGCCTGCAAACTTCATGATGTTATTTTTTTTTTATTGCTGAGTGATACTTTATTGTGTAACTGTACCACATTTCTTTATCCATTCTCCTGTCCAGGGACATCTAGATTGTTTCCAGTTTCTGGCTATTTATGAATAAAGCTGCTATTAACATAGTTGAATAAGCGTCCTTGTGGTAGGATAGGGCATCCTTTGGGTATATTCCCAGGAGATGGGTCTTAAAGTAGGTGGATTCCTCATTTTCTGAGAAACTGCCATATTGACTTCCAAAGTTGTTGTACAAGTTTGCGCTCCCACTAGGGATGAAGGAGTGTCTCCCTAGTTCCACATCCTCACCAGAATCAACCGTCATTTGTGGTTTTGATCTTAGCCATTATGACAGGTGTAAGATGGAATCTCCCAGACATTTCATTTGCATTTCTCTGATGACTAACGATGTTGAACATTTCTTTGAGTGTTTCCCAGTCATTAAAGATTCTTCTGTCAAGAATTCTCTGTTAAAAAAAAAAGGAAAAAGAGAGAGAAAAGCATATACAGACAAACCCTGTAGCTTCTTACCCCTGATCACTTCTATTACCCCTGCAGCTTCTAGTCTAATAATTCATGTGCAAGCCATTTTTGTTTCTGCAGCTGGACGACACTGATATCAGACATTACAAATGTGTACTTAACTAGCTCGCTAATTTATTGAGCACTTGCTAACCATATCCTATCCCTTATCTGGCAATAAAATATATCTTTTCAAAAAGAATGAATTCTCTATTTAGCTCTGTTACCCCGTTCTTAAATTGGATTTGTTGGTTTGTTGATATTTATCATTGAGTTCTTTATCTATCTCAGAAATTAGCCCTCTGTCAAATATGGAGTTGAGGACAATCCTTTCCCAATCAGTAAGCTTAGAGTTTCATTGAGGGCCTTACCTAAGCTTCTCGGCTTCATGAGGTCCCGTTTATTAATTGTTGATCTTAGTGTCTGCATAATTGGCACTCTATACAGGAACTTGCCTCCAGTGCTAGTGTGTTCAAAGCTATTCTACCAAATTTCTTTCTTCCTTCTTTCCCAGCCCCAGATTTTTTTTTAAACATTTAGAGGGTCTCTTGTAGAAAACTCAGCTTGCCAGTCAACCACACTTTCAGTTTGGATTGCCCCCCCCCCCGTACTGATGTCAATCTTGTAACCTTATGGCAAAAGCAAAGCCAAAATTGATCATGCTTTCTTGACTAGTGCCTTGCCAATGATCACGAATGATCAGAACTGTTTCAGGGTTGCATGCCTAGAAACAACCCTGTTAGGGCAGACTGTGATCAAAAGGAGAACACACGTAAAGTCTGGCCTACAAGTTATTCTAGAAAGACCAGACAGTTTCTAGTCATCTCAGAAGAGGGATGGGTGTGTTCTAGAGTATTTGAAGGAACGTTTTCCTTCAAAAGAGAAAAGTAATCCTATGGAAGGACCTGATCTCAATGATGCAATATCAGCTTCGCCTGGGGGGACGGGGATGTGCGGGCTTGCCTGTGAGCTGTCTTTAGCATAGCTTTCTTACTGATGCAAGGAGGTTAGGAAATCACTGATTTATCACTATTTCCTTGTCTCAATATTTTCTCTTCTGCAAGTCTGGATTGGCCTGGAGATTTTTGTTTTGCTTTTAATAATCTTGGTGATAGCATACATCCAAAATTCCTAGTATTTCAACAAACTATTTGCTTTCAGAGATTCTCTGAATGTTTTTGCAGGCACATTACATGACAGATTGTACAACATATAGAGTGAAAAAGCCATCTCTCAGGTCTCAAGAGAGTTAGCAGCTCATTTTAGAGTAGAATGCTAGGACATGTGTGTAGTCTTTGTCACCCCCCAACACACACACACACACACACACACACACACACACACACACACATACACAGACATACGCAGACACACACACAGAGACAGACACAGACAGACACAGATAGACACACACACACACACACACACACACACACACACACGACTCACCACCTTTGCTCCAGAGGTTTCTAGGCCATGAACTCTACTTGTGTGTTCTCAGAGAGCAATGATTTGTAACTTTACACACCCGGCATGTTAGAATGAGCCAACCACTTCTCCTGCCACCTCTACGATAAGACCTGATAAGACCCCACCTCATCATTCTGATTTGGGACTACACTTAGAAGCTTTCCCTAGGGTGCATGGTTCAGTAAAGGGATGTGTACAAAGCAAAATCAAGCTGTCCCTCTATGAACAGATTCAACTCTCTGCACACAGACTGGTGAAAATAGGAACTAAACAAATGTTGGTCTGATAATCTGACAAGCACAGGTAATCTCAAATAATAGATGGTTAAGCTAGGCCTCATCATGCAAGCCTCTTATCCCAGCTACTTAGGATAAGGCAGAGAATTAGAAGTTTAGGCAATTCCAGCCACTAAGGGAGAACTTGCCTCAAGATAAAAATTGCCAAGATGGCTAAGGGAGCCAGGAGAGGATCAAAACATTTGTTATTGTAGTCTTGAGGACCTGAGTTCAGATCCTGGTACCCAAATGAAATGCTGAGCATCTCCACAGTCACTTGTAATCCCAGTGCTGTTGAGAGCAGAGACAGGACAGTCACTAGGACATGCTAGCCAGCCACCAGCCTGGCTCTAGAACCAGTAAGAAACCGTGTTTCAAAAAAGATCAGAAATGACAGAGCAAGACAATTAATATCTTCCTCTGGCCTCCATGAGGGTACACACAGGCACATACATCCACACATATGTGTGTGTCACATGTACACACACACATACACACACACAAACATTAAATAAATATAAAATAAAAATATGTATGTGTGTATATATGTATGTATGTATACATGTATGTATATATGTATGTGTGTATGTGTATATATACATATATATGTGTGTGTATATATACATGTATACATGTATACATATATATATATATATATATATATATATATATGCATTGAGCAACTCAGTTTGGAGATGCAGGATCTTTGGGACCCAGCGGTAGCTCTAAGACATCCAAAAGCCACAGCCCTGTTAGAGAGACTTTCGCCAAGGCTTCCTTTCTGTTTAGTTTGTCTTTCCAGCTCTAATTTCCACCCACCTTTTTTTCCCTCTATGGCACAACTTCTGCCTTCTAACGGGCTGTATTTCTCAACCTGTCTGCTCTCTATCCTATCCTCTCTAATTTCTATCCACTGAGTCCAACCACAGCAGGAGGGTGTGACAGGGTAGGGCCACCACATTCACAGTAGAGTCTGCACACCTTTTGTGAGCTACGCTGAGTCTGAGAATACTAACAGCGGAGTCAAACCTTAGGTGTTGCATCTTGGCAGCGAGAGACATAGGATACAGAGCAATTCAGTATAAAACTCGGACAGGAGGTTGTAGACGATACTGTTGGAAGATAGCTCTGCAGGTGTCAGGTGAGCACCATGAAGACCGTCCCTTTACTTGGTCATTCAACATTTACTGAGACTCCAAACATAAAGCTAACTTACTTGCCAGAAATGAATACCAGTCAAGACATAGGTTCTAAAGATGTGCTGGCTTCTATATATAATCCTAATAAGCAGGAACATAAGATGGGTATTGAAAGTCCAAGGAAAGTGTGGCTTACATAGGCGTTACAAGGCCCTGAACTACTTGACAAGACGCCATCTGAAAAGGCCAATGTCCAGTGTTACAGTTCATTTGCAGAGTATGTGCCTAGGCTATATGTACAGGGCCTTGGCTATAATCCCCAGCACTGCAAACACAGGCACATGTGGACACACACACAAACACAAAGAGACAGGAAAACAGAAAGATGCAGAGAAAGACAAAGATACAGCTTATTCTACAAGGACCTCAGAATCTAGTGACAAACTGGGTAAAAGAGAAAGCAGCTCCAATGTGACAGCCACCAACCACAAGGGACCAGAACTGAGGTACTCAGAAACCCAAAGAGACAGGAAAGCCGAGGCTCTCTGGAAGCGGTGAACCTTGAACTATGTTCCTCTAAGTAGATGAAGTCACATGAGAAGGGAAGTCGGGCAGAAGTGGAGCTGGGTGCTTGGCAGAGTCCCAGTGATGTGGCTCAGCTACCTCCAAGGCGACTTTACTGTGCTCCGTGGCCAAGTGGCTTGCCAGGCATTTCAAACTCGGTGCAGGAAATACAAATTATCTTGACAAAGAGGGAGACTGTAAGTATCTATGAACTTCAAAAGGATACGATTCTTGGAAGACGGCTTTGGGGAATAGCATACCCGACCAGTGCATTAAGACTAGACAACCATATCCCAGGCATGGATTAGCCACCCTAAAGAGAAATCTGTTGCTATCAAGTAAGTGTTTATCTCTAATTTATGGACTGACTGTGAAGATCCTTGAACGATCCTGAACAAGCCAGTGCCATCTGGAAACTCAGTGTTTATCAACATTTTAATAGACCAGTTAAACATTCTTGACCCACTAGCTAGAATCCAAAGTGTCCAGAGATTTATTTTCCCAAGGAAAAGAAAAAGGTTTGTTGTTCTTATTTACCCCTTGAATGGCTTTTATATAGTAAGCTTGGTACTCTAAAGTCTTTTTTAGGCTGCTGTTTTGCCCTCGAGTGACTTTCAGAGGAAAAGCTGACTGTCCTTCATGGGAAAATGAAGGCCGGTAATTATGAACATGCAACCGAGTCATGATATTCTAATGCAGCTCATGCAAACGTCAGGAAACAATTGGCTTTTGAGATGAACAACAACAAAACTCAGGCTTTTTCATATATTAGGCTCAGAAAAATGGAGCCTTTTCTCTATCTTATGTTACAAGACATGTGATTTTTTTCTGTGTCTTGAATACAATGGTTTCAGTTTGTTCCTTCTGTTTTGCTTGGCTCGGTCCTTACGGTTTTCATATAATCCTCTGGTTATAGTATGTTTTCAGAAGGTGGTAGGGACAAGTGTAATTCCTCCTTTACAAATGAAGCAGTTTAAAAACGTAAGCGATTTGACTGAGCTTGCTAGCCCATGCCTGTAATCCTATCTCTTTGGAGATCGAGACAGGACGATTGGGAATTGGAGGCCAACCTAGGTATCATAGTGAGTTTTAAGCCAGCATGGCTATAATATGAGACCCTATCACAGTCAACCAATCACTAAATTAAGTGCCTCTGCCCAGGGTAAAAGTTAAAATGGTCCATACTTTCCACATTACTCCAAATGTTCACAGGATAGAAAAGAGTTCTGCGGTCAAGGAAGATTAGGAAAAGGGGTTTTAAACAAGAACAACAACAAAAACCCAAAAGTAAAAAGTTATTATTTTCATTACAGACATCCCATAGTCTAGACATGTGCTTTCCTAGTCTCTAGCAGTTCTCAAGGACACACATAAAACCTTCCCATATCCAGAAATACATCATGGCCTGAGTTCATAAGAGAGGGTCCTTATCATATCCTACTTCAGAAAATGACTTCAAAAATGATCCCTTAAAAACCTAGTTTATGGGGAGCTGTTATGCAAACCAAGAAAGAAAGAAAAAAAAAGCAGCATTCCTGGAAAATTCTACAGCAGCCGGAGGGTCAGACAGGCAGTCAGTGGTGCTACACCAACCAAGGGCATGAGTCAGTCTCCCTCCACATCAAGCCATGCCTTAGACACAGAGTGCACCATACTACCACATCTCCAGTTTCTCTCACTTTTACTTCAAACAGGAAAGAAAGCTAAACACACAAATGGTGTCAATGTACCATAGGTAACATCCTTTACCCAGAGAGGTTTCCCTCCCCCCAAAAAAATCAAAGGCTGAAAATTCAACCTAACCAACTCATCAATGAATCTAATGGTCTGCAAATGTGATCTCTCTAAACATAACAAATGAAGCTGATTGCTTTAGCAGGCTCTTAGTGCTTGGTAGAGTCATACAGAGAAACTGGGGATTGTAGAGTACAAGCTTACTGTTTCAGCATGAATAATATTTGTTTTGTGAATATTAACTAATATGAATATTAATAATGCATGTGTTTTAAGAGCAAAGGGGACAGTCCCATTGTCTGAGTATTCCTACAGTCAGGGACAGGAAAGGACTTTTCTAAGGACAAGTTCCTCTCTGCCAATGCTCTTGGTGGCTCAGGCTCAGTGCAAATGAGACTCTGAGAGGATGCCTGAAAGATTCGATCCTGTTCACTGTCGTGAATAGAGGGGAAGAGAAATAACGTTCTCCACTGACAGATTTTTCTGCTGTTTCTCCAAGTCAAGCTTTAGTACAGTACTGTATGCCCCAAAGGATACTAAATCTACCATCTAGCCACCAGATCAAGTGAAGAAAGAAAGCTACCACAAAGCGAATTTCCCTTTGTTCCTAGTTAAAGCAGGGGGTACTCTGAGGACTTCTTTTGTGTGTGTGTGTATGTGTGTGTGTGTGTGTTTACTGTAAATATAGCTCCAGTTCAGAGCAGGGTGAGAGGGTGATACAATGGATCTTAAATGAACTGTCTCTAGGGGGAACTGATGGCACACACTTAAATCCCAACACTCAAGATGGGAGGCAAGAGGAATGCTGCAAGTTCAAGACCAGCTTGAGCTTCCTTTTGAGACCTTCTCTCAAAAAAGGAGTTAGAATAAAACAGATGTGATAGTTTGGTTGAGAGTCACCCCGGTAGGCTTATGTGTTTGAATACATGGTCCTGAGTTGGCGAAACTCCTTGGGAAGCCTTAGGAGTGGTGGCCTTATTAGAAGAGGTGTATCAAATGGTAGGTTTTGGGGTTTCAGGGGTGCCCTGCCATCCACGGTGCCCTCTCTGTCTCCTGCAGGCAGTTGGGAATGTGAGCCCTCAGCTACTGCAAGGCTTTCCAAACCTGGATTCCTAAGAGATGCCTTAGTGGGCTTCTTTCTAAAAATTCAGTATGCCTAGAGCTAGGAAGAGGGCTCATTTGATAAAATGCTTGTCCCACACTCAAGCGTGGTGACCTGGGTGTGGATCTCTTATTCCTATAATTAAAAACATAACAAAACAAGAGCAGGGAAGACCCTGCCTATAATCCCAACACTGGGAAGGCAGAGAAAGGAAGATCCCTGAGGGCTACCAGCCTACCATCCAAGCTCCAAGTTCAGGGAGAGACTGTCTCAAAAAATAAGACTGTAGAGAAAAACCTAAGCCCTCAGACCTGCACACACACACACACACACACACACACACACACACAAGCATTTCTATAGCCCATACTTAACCAAGTAAAAAGACTTCTCAGAATGGAATCTGTGTATTTTCTTAGATTTTCCTAGATGACTCTAAATAAGCATCCAAAGCTAGTGTTAAATCCATGACTGGGAAAGTAGTCTGTAATAAATAAGTGAGGGGGGTCATGAAGACAACACCTCCCTCCCCAGTGATCACCATGGAGTCAGTGGCAGATGTCACTAGAAGGCAGGTCAGTGTGAATGCAGGGGATATGAGACCATGACCAGTGTCAGTCAGTACAATCCAGGGAAATGACCCGTACACTGGACCTAGGGTTTGCTTAGCCCAGCTGTCTGATCATTAGACTGCAGGAGTCTGGCTCCACAGGGCACCTCTAGTTTCACTACAGTCTCTTTCTTCATCACCGCCACTGCCCAATAAATAAGAAAAAGGATTAAAAAAATCCTTTTATGAGAAAAAACTCTGATAAAATGTGAAGACAGCATAATAAATAGTTTTACAAAAATGAATGCCTATCACCAGAAGCATTCACTATTTATATTTCAGTAATCAGACTTTGTGCTAGGCACATGCACATATGCATATGTATATATTTTCTAGAGTTTTTATTAGGAAAAAATCCTATTTTTTTAAATTAAAGAATCATATACATATTACTTTCTATAGCCATTGCTCAAAGTATCTTCCATATGATATAGTAACTTGTTACTCCTAACTGACAATATTTCTCTATTGTGTATGGTTATAAAAGTGAAGTATTAGTGATTTTCATATTTGCCATTGTGAGACACAAAAGTAAAAATATATGATCATCTTAATTTCTGTTACTGTGATTTTGGAAAAGATGTTTTTGATTTGTTGCTGTTGTTTCTATTGCTATTTGGGGGGGGTTGGGGGTTTTGATTTTTTATTTGGTTTTGCTTTGTTTGGGTAGTGCTGTGGATGGAACCCAGAGCCGTAAGCGTGCAGGGCAGCCGTTCCATCACTAAAACACACCCTCAGATCTGTCACGCTTCAACTATCAAGAAATGTGAAAATCTTTAAAATTATTCATGGAGCAACTTTATGCAAATTGTATCACTCGGTTTGGAGAAGGGAATATTAAAGACTGAACTCGGGCCTCCAACATTCAGTTTTTAAGCAGCTCAATAATTCACATACTCCCATGGAGAATGATGGACCCCGTAGGTCAATTTCAATTGGGATTGGGATTTTGATGCTACTTTAAGATAGCATTTGACAGCGTGTAGGAAATTAAATGCATGAAAAAGAATGTTTTACATAGTCATTAAAATTCCCAATCTAAGAGCCTCTATTATCTAAGACATTTTCCTGATTTTATCTTATATCTGGCCTTAGAGATTACTCATAGAACCTGCCTTCTGACACCCCTAAGGATCTAAGAAATAAAACGGTCAGCTTGCCGACTGATTCACTGAAGATGAAAAAGCATAGCGGCCATAAATGGATGTGTTAAACGAACCTGTGATGAGTACCTAATATTCAACAAAAGGCCCAGGACCTGGGAGGTGGGGAATGGGAGGTTAAATGAAACAACCTGACAGATGTTCGCAGGAGTCTGCGGGGGGGGGGGGAAATACAACCTAACGGGACAAGGGCATAAAACGGAGGACAGAGGGTGAACAACATAAGTCATATCTCTGAACGTAGACTCAGGAGGATGAAAGCTGGTTGTCTCCTCCCTATCCTCTGGGGAGTCAGCCTGTCTCCCCTTTTATTTCCACCATATTTAATGTGGTTTATTTAAAGATAAACAATGGCAGAAGTATGTGGAAAGCGCAAAGCACATAGAGGCTGGAGCCATGATGGGCTGATGGTTGTTCTGACTCATATGGTTGGACCTGACACTCTCCAAGCTGCTTGTTGTAAAGAACTGACTCATCCTCCACAGAGGCCACGGGGAAGCATCACTGGGAGTGGTAATGGATCTTATTTACTAAGAGCCATACAGAGCTCTGAGTGTATTGTCTTTACGTTTGGCACATTAAATAAGATAAAACTGTTAAGCTGGTAAGAATTAGTATTTCCACCTAACAATGGAGGAAACCAAAAGTTAGTTAACAGAGCTCTGGTAACTCAGAGTCAAGTGATTCATAGGTTGGAT
This sequence comes from Apodemus agrarius, assembly GCA_964023405.1. NCBI lineage: Eukaryota > Metazoa > Chordata > Mammalia > Rodentia > Muridae > Apodemus > Apodemus agrarius. The sequence continues at coordinate 54,238,703 of OZ030023.1, read as the reverse complement.
TCATGTGACCATGTATTCTTCCATAAGGTTAATTACCTGTGAACGTAGAGTTTGTTGTTGATGTTGTTGTTTTAATTTGGCTACAAGAAACAGAAAATCAACTGGTCCCAGACCTTTGGGGAAACAGTCTAGGTAACCTATAACCTATAACCTATAACCTATAACCTATAACCTATAACCTATAACCTATAACCTATAATTCTTGATCTAGATAGAGATCCTTGGGAATGAAAATACAGGCCACCACTGTGAGTAACTTGTGGAGACCCGTCCCAGGGAGCCCTACAGATGCAAAAACCACATATACTCAAGTCTCAAATGTAAAATGTCGAATTTGCGTAGAACTTAGACATAAACGCTGGATACTTACAGGACTATCTGAACCTTTGACACTCATCTATGTGTTGAGCCACATTCACAGCTATCCTTGAACATGTGTAGCTCATCATAAGGGCTATATGGGTGACTAAGTAATCACCCTATAGATTTCTTAAAACATCCTAAGACAATATACTGTGTAAATTGCTGGCTTACTATAGTACTTAGGGAACTGTGATAAGAAGAAGGATCGGCAATATATTCCGTCCAGATAGAATCACTTTTCAAATATGTTTGATCTTCAGTTGGTTGAATCTGGCCATATGAGATTCAAGGGTGTAGAGGGCTGACTGTGGCTTGCTTTATAACGAAAAGGCCTTCAGTCCTGGAGAAGTACATACCTGAAGCATGCCCACAGCAAGCCCCTAGTTATTTATAGACACTACGTCTGCATCTCAAGATGGCTTTTTGACTCTTCAGGATTATTGGAGCTTTGATGATATACTACAGGGTCAGCCTTTATAAGGCTTATAAAACCAGTGCTAAGGGATGCTTCCCCCAAAGTCCCTGAAACAGAAAACTCTAAGTACTGCCGCTGCAGTAAACATCATTGAGGGCTTTCTACTCTACCTTAGAACATTTAGTTCTCAAAAGTCAGAAAAAAAATTGTGTATTTATAATAAACCTTAAAGCATTTGGACTGGGCAGATATCCACCCTCTTTGCTAGTTTGTCCGCTTTCCTGTCAATAACCCCTGTCAATAATCAATCCCTGTCAATAACCCCGAGATATCTCTTGCGATGTGCCTCCTGGTCCGCTCTTACTCCAACAGGTGTCCACCTCATGGCCATGAGCCTCCTATCCCATGGCAACGTCCATCTTTCCTTCTCTCTCCTCCTCTCTCTGACAGGTCCCTGAGACCCCAAGCCTGGCAACCTTCTCTCTGCCCACTTTCTTCTGCCCTGCCCAAGGCCAGAGTCATCTTTATTAACCAATTCAGGATCACTCTGGAAGCAAAGAGTTCACACCACAAAACCTGATATACATGAGGATCTACTCAGCTTGGAGCAACCAGGTCTTCGATACAGTATTTAGCATTTGAATACAGAGCAGTACCAGACCAACCCACTAACCACACAGTGGTTTCTTAAAACGTCTAAGAATTACCTCTTTCAAGTGACATCAGATGTTCTTTAAATTTAGAAATTCTTACTCGAGGTATTTCCTCCCTTTCTCCAACCCTCGGGTGTTTTCGTTCTTCCCTCATATCTAGAACTAGTTGTTATTTTATTTTGATTTTTCCCCCTTTCTTTGTTTTGTCAATAGCTCCAACTTGTACAAATCCTCTTAGCATGTTTTGGTGTCTTTTATTTTTCTCCACTAGTTTCCTTATAGGTTGGTCAACGGTGGGGTATTAGAAGACAAGGAAGAATAAAATCTCTAACTATCTTTGCCCCCACAAAGTTTCGTCTTGCTGAAATCATTACAGTTTTTTTTTTTTTCACACAAAAAGAGGAACAGCAGCACACAGCAGCACCTGAAGCTTTCCTCCAGGCTGTGCCTGACAGCCCTCCCCCATTTCCTTCCTGTCTCCTACCGAGTTAGAAGTCTCTCCAAGGAGCGTGGAGTGTTTCTCTCCTTTGCACTGGGGAATCTAGAATTCTGGTGAAGTTAAAACACTTAGCAGCAGGATTCAGACTTCCTCCACTCAGCCTCTGCATCTAAGATCAAACTGTATCCGAGCCAAGACGATGTCCACCTGTGAGTAACAGGCAGTCTGATTTACTGTGATTTAAGCCCACAGAGGCCTGTGTTTTCCTGTAATAAGAAGCCCGGCCTTGGGGAGACCATGCTGGTGTTTGTTCTTCAGTTGATCTTTTAAAGCAATGTTTCGGGGTCCACGTACAAAGGGGCTCAAGAGTAGAGGCCAATTGTGTCCGCTTCTTGGTTGCTGCAGATAACATCATGCGTTGATGGCATCCTTTTCACCAAAGGGCACAGGGAGGCCTTTGTTGGCCCAACACTCAAGGCTGTATACGACTCAGTTTTCCAGATTTTGCTCATTGTCCAGGCTTATTGTCAAATCTGCCTCCCACATACTTATGTGGGGAGTTTGGTCCCTGGTTTAAACAACTGACTAGCTTAAGGAATCTCAGGGCCCATTCCTCTGTGCCAGGAGCTCTAACTGGACTGTTGGTCCTCAGTGGTCAGGCCCTTGCTGGACTGGCCTGACCATCAGCAAATCGAGTAGCTTTTTATTTCTTCTCTGAAGTCTGTGAAGTGACACTTGCCTCTGTATCCTGAGAGTTTATGCAGCTGAAGGTTGTACTTTCTCTCTGCTAACAAGCTCCACCAGCAATCAAATCCACAGCCACCCATCCCACCACTTGGCTGTGACACCTAAGCTTGCAAGGTTCTGCTATAAATCACTCCCCAACCGCCCTGAATTGATTGCCTGAGGTCTTCTGAGCTGACTTCTAGCACACCTTGCCAGGTGGACAGACACCAGAGTTCTCGTAGCTCAAATACAGAGTTGAAACCCTCTGCCGTCTTGTTATCAGGTGTTGAAATAACAATAAAACTCTTAGATAAAACCCCTCATCACAAGATCCTGTTGATGTTTCCCACTTGACAGATGTATGTTTTATAAGACTTTCAGCTTATGGATCACCAAAACACAGGTCTTTGAAGTCTTAGTCCGTGGCCAAGCTCTAACAGCAAATTCTGAGGGTCAAATTTAATTCCTAGTGTCTATCCATTTTGAGGTTCTGCGTGTCCAGCATCATTTTAACCCATGATGTTGCAGATGGACCCTGTTATTTGGGTTAGTTCATGTAGCCTTCCCCAGTACATCTTCAAGGTTGCGTGCTTCTTTTTGTTATTGCAAGCACTCACAGGCTGCGATCTCTATGAATGCAGTTAGGCACACAAGTATGAATATATTCAACCCTTTTCCCAACTTCTCCAAAGAGATCTAGTTGTAAGACCTACGGTGCGCTTGAAATCTGAGTTTATGTATGCCTTCATATTCAGAAATCATCTTTCCACCTCTCTCTCTCTCATTAAAGAAATTATTGGCCATCATTTCCCTGTGATGATTTTCATGATCTATCTGTCCCCAACACATGAATTCTTCCACAGTGGTAATCCTGGGTTTAGAGAAGTCTCCATTTTTTTTCTCCTGATTTGAGATTGACCCTCCAATAGCCATGAGAGGCCTATGTCGAACAGGCCCCAACTCCACAGATGTACACTAATCAAAGTATTTTTTAGATACACTGTGGCCTAATGATTTTGTCCACTGTATAGCTGGGTATTATTCTTTGGGCCCCAAATCTAATATATCTGTTCCCACAATATAAAGTAAATTCAATGAGATCAATATGTAGCTGCTTTCTAATACATCTCACCATAGCAACCCGACCTAGAGAAACAGAGATATATCACCAGAATTGACTTTTAAAACTATGTCTCTGGTTTACTCGAGGCTTCTTGGAGACGGAATGGAATGGTCCACATCTGTGCTGAGTAGGGTGAGCTTCCTGACGGTCTTTCAGCCTCTGAAAGCAGACAGCAACACAGACAGTCTTCTCTGGAAGACGGTGAAGAAGAAAATACAGTCTTCCTTGAGGATCAGTGCCGATGAAACCATAAAATCCAAAATTCTCTCTTGAGTGTCTCTTCTCTGTGCTCAGACCTCTTGAGTCTCTGTCCTAAGAAGCCACCTTGCTTGTGTGGTTCTGCTGAGTCCACCTCCAGGACGCCTTGGCATCCTTGTCTTCCTTTAGGAACAAGTAGAGAGTGTGAAAATATTCTGGGATATAACATGAGAAGAAAACTAAGTTTTGAAGGCTATTCTTCAACATGCACTGCTCTGTTTCCAGATGTAGACGTCTTACTACCTTAGAGGCAACCACGTAGTTAGGCTGGGCATGAGGATGGATGGACCCAGAAGTCCGTAGGAAAGTTCTGGGCAAACTTAGACATATTGGCCACCCAAGTTCGGTGTTCCCAATGAACGGTGACAGGGGAGTGTTGCTGAAGTGACTGTCCCAAATTAGGTGTCATGCTTCCTTTTCATAGCTGTGAGTCATCAGCAAACACAGACCATGAGTCCTTTCAGAGCCTCAGCTCTGCATACTGTCCCCAACCCTAACCGTTGCCTCTTCCCTCCATCTTTCCTCCCCCTCTTCTGGGTGTGTGCCACCAGTCAGGAATCATGCTGCATCCTGTGTTCCATGATAACGATGCCAGAAATAGAGGCAGGTTTTAGGCATGGGCTGAAAGGGTGAGGTTGTAAACTACACGTGTTTCTATTTGAGGGGAGAGTGGTAGAGAGATGAGTCCTACCTCCCCTGGCTGCTGTGAGGAGTGAGCTCAGCGCTATACCCTTCCAGCTACAGGGTAATTAGAAATAATGAACCACTGGGATCACCCCAAGTTTTCTGAGGACCTGGAGTGTACCCCAGTCATACTGGCTTTGAAGATGAGCATCCATAATGATAAAAGTGAGGGAACTAGATTATACTAATTCATTGGTACATAGCCAAAGATAATCTTAAAAGATGGCAGTGATACCACATAAGTAATATGTACACAATAAATAAATAATGATGAGTAATAAATAATAATGGATACCACGAAGTCATGCCAACAACCTTGTTTTTAAAAAAAAAAAAGAGAGAGAGAGCTAAACTTCTATCCAGCTGCCTTAACCTAACACTGTTATCCTTCTGGTTAGGAGCTAGGAATTCATTAAAGGCTGAAGAATTTGCTCCATCATGGGCGCTCTCTCTCTCTCTCTCTCTCTCTCTCTCTCTCTCTCTCTCTCTCTCTTTCCCTCTTTCCTATCCTCCCTCAATTCTCCCCTCCTTCCCTCTGTCCCTCTGATAAAGAAATGTCATAAGTAATGGCTATCATACACAACTCTGTCTCTACAGATGGCGCCTTAACTCTCGAAAAGAATCTGGAGTCTCTTTACTGCTTGGCTTAGTTCCTGTCTTTTGCCTCTTCTCTTCGATCCTATCAGTACACACTGGTCTTCTTTGGAATGTCTTAAAAGTTATGAACTTGCTATTTTTTTTAAAAGATGCTGAGGACTATGTGACTCATATTTTAAAAATAATAATAATGCCGTATTAATGGGAGATCTGATGGCTGGAATAGTCCTGCCCTGGGAAAGCCCCTGATTGCTGCCTCTAGACAAAAGGCGGCAGGAGACCAGCTACCCTGCCTGAGTGTGTTCTGCCAAAGATTTCCTCTTATCTGAGAATTGCTCGTGTATGCCTCATCCATGTTTGAAGTAAGTCTCTCTGCTTTGGAAAAATCATAAAGCAGTGATAAACAACCGGGATTCTCATGGCAAGCTCCCGGGAAGCCTTGTGTACACTTCTACAAGTGTTTATGCAATGGTCTCACTGCGCCTTCGCGTTTGCACTAGAAGCTCTTGCTGCTGCCTGTCCATGCACCCATAGGCAGGGGCAGCCCCTGATCTGTGCATTTCTCACTCTTAATATTTTAAGAAACCACAGGAATAGAACCTAGAGCTAGAAAGAAAAGAGGAGAAGCCCAAGTCCCATGACATGATAGCAATCCTAGTAACAAAGGCTTCTCTTGTTTCCAAACTGCGTGATCCTCTGCCACCATCCAGATCTGTGCAGGGGAGGGGGGGAAGGGGGGTGGGATGGCATGTCAGTGAGCCATCTGAATTGCCCATGACTGACTACGAGGGTAAAGGGTAACAGCAGCCACACGGGCAGCAATGCATTTAAAACACTCTGGGTTTTAGATTCCTCACATGTGAGGGGAGCGGAGCCAATAAGCACTGGTGCGTGGATGTGGTGGGGCTGATTGATTAGGAGCCCATGATTAAAGGAACAGAATAGGAACATGAACTGCTATCTATCAGGCTTGGCCCGGAGTCCTTGCAATGCGTCTTTTGGATACTTCTGCCATAATCTCTCCATGGGAAGATGCTGGGGGCGGGGGTGGGGAAGATGTGTGCCGGGGTAACTTTCACAAAGCATTACTTTAAAACACTCCTACCTATAAAGAGCAGAGGGGATGGAAATTATATTCATACTTCAGGTTCACACGCTCTCTGTTACACAAACACTATATAAATAAATACATACCGGTTTTTTTTTTCTTCCCCCAAAGCTACATGTGGCATTTACCACAAAGAGCTTGAGTATCGGGGAAGGGAAAATGATTTATCTTCATTATCGTCTCTCCACACATGCTTTTTGTAATCATGAAGACATTTCTCCTTACAGCATCACAAGGAAAATAACAGAGCTCGGGGCCTGAGAGCTGGGATCTGGCCCGAGTCCATTTGGTGGCAAAAGGAATTCTTAAGTACTGACATTACATTTCAACAGGGCATGAAGAAGAGATTTACATTCCTCCTTGGATTAAGTTTTGCTTTTTTATATTCAATCTCTTTCCATAATCAAAAGCACGTGTCCCACACCTTGCCAGCTCTGCCAATGGCGGACTGACTGACGGGTCAGCATGGGGGTAGCCCACAGGGCAGAGCTTTGAGATGTCTCGTGTCCAAGAGACCAGTAAACTGCACTGCCAGCCTGAGGAGGACTCGGGACTCTTCCTGTACTACCTCTGAGGTGTCAAGTCACGAAAGCACTGAACGTCAGCTCTTCTGAATCCTACCAGTGACTCCCTTAGAAAAACACACATGCAGAAGCCGTCAGGTTTAAATAACGATTGCCTTGTGGGCAACACAGAAGAATCTACAGTCAATTTATGAGGGCTTTCACTTCATGTTATAGATGAAAAAGTTTGCTGCTAGCGGGAGAAAGCAATTTATGATGTGACTATGAGACCGACCTATCTCCCTCCCTCCCTCCCTCCCTCCCCCTCCCTCTCTCTCTCCCTCTCCTCTCTCTCTTTCTCTGTCCTTCCCTCCCTCTTCCCCCACTTCTATCATTGTTCTTGGCTTTCATTTTCAAGGCTGCTACATCATTTTAAAAAAAAAAAAACCCAATCCATACGTATTCCTTGTGGCTTTGAGTTTAAACTGGGTTGTATTTCAAGGAGTCAACTTTAATTCTGTGACAGAAGAAGGCACATCCAGGGGCTGGGAAAGCAGATCAGTTGGTAGTTTGCTTGCCCGGCAACCCTAAAGCATTGGATGTGATCTTCAGTGCTGCATAAACCAGGAGTAATAGTGTGCGCCTGTACTCTCGGTCCTCGGGAACTGCGGGCAGAGGGACCACAAGCCGAAGGGCAGCTGGAGCGACACAGCAAGGCTGAAACCAGCTTGCACGACATGAGATGCTGGCTAGCGAAGAAGACAAGAACCTGGACTCAGAGATCCTACCTTCACGCATGCTCCCGCTCCCGTCCTTTCCTCTCCCTGACTGGTTACATGTATGTTCTCAGAGGGCCAAGCCCTTCTCCCATTTCATGTCTTAAGCACCCCTCCCCCCCCCAAAAAATACACAATTTTACACAATTGACTCTAAATTCTAAAGCTGTCAGAAAATTCACATGGAAGAGGCTAGTTCACTGAATTAAAAGACTTTTCTAGCATTAAATTCTTAATTACAAAGGAGAAGTAAGCTGGGTCTCAGTCAAGCAACCCCCCCTCCCCATTGTGGTTCTTAGGAATGAGAACTCCAAAAATACAAAACATAATTTTTTTTTTTTTTTTTTTTTTTTTTTTTTTTTTTTTTTAGAATGCTTCCCAGGTAATTCTTGAGACCCTGAGTCTGGGGTAACAACTTTCATGGGATGTTCAAAAAATTTCCCAAGTCCTTCAAACCAAAGTGTTCTGCAAAGTGGGAACATTTATAGAATCCCCTTATAAGGTGGCTCTTATATTCTATAGTGTTACAGTGTGGAGCCCATTATTAATAATTCCTCTCAGTAAATGACAGCTTTTGTAATAATTACTACTGGAAATAAGAAGCATCAGAATCTGTGATTGTAATGTTCTCTCTAGCTGCTCTATTACCTGACTTTCTTCTGACTATCTGGTAGGGGACAGAGGAGGGAGGGCTTAGATGGCATTTTTAAATCCCTGGCATTGCTTTGCACAGAAATTAAAATCAAATATATATATTGGCTTTTCAAGACAGGGTTTCTCTGTGTAATCCTAGCTGTCCTGGAACTCATTCTGTAGACCAGGCTGGCCTCGAACTCAGAAATCCACCTGCCTCTGCCTCCCAAGTGCTGGGATTAAAGGTGTGCGCCACCACTGCCCGACGCTCTATATTTTTCTTCAGGAAGAAGTAAACAGAATACCCGTGAGGCCATGGGAGGGAAAGGATGGGAAGTTGTGTGGTGGGGTGGATCGTTCCAGTCCAAGAAACTGCTTGCTTTGTTGCCTGGTAAGTGTAGTCAAAGCCTCAGTGTCCTTGTCTGTAGGATGGGGATCTTACCGGTTGGAGATGGGGCAAGGGAGAGAAATGCCATGCCAACAAGCTTTGGAAACGGTGAAGGACGGTTCTTGACTCTGCAGTTCAGACTCCACACTGCATCCCTGCAGACAGCAGATCTTCGAGCACTTCTCCTCTGTACCTGGTATTTCCTACTTTAGGAGGCTCTAGGGACAGAAATTTTGGACACAGTTATTACCAGTTACTGTCTTTCCAAGGTCACCAGGTGCATCCTTTTATTGATAACAAGACACAAAAACACATCAAAGCAATCAAAGATTGTCTTTCAGTCTCAGACTTCGACTCAACTTAACCCTTTCAGTGCATAAAAAAAAATAGAGAATGGCAAGGCCAGTCATATTCAGATATAGGAATAAATGTTAAATCCCTTCTAAATATAGTGGCTGTGCATGGCATGGGGGTGGGGTGGGGGTCAGCCTCATTCCTTTCCAGTCTGAAGCTCTCGGATGACATCAGAGGTCAAAAATGCCACCTGTCACCTCTGCAAAGCCCCAAGAATGAGTCTTGTCTTCCAAAGAAAATACTAGGCACAATGAAATGTGTTTATTTATTCACGGAGCTTCCTTTCCGGCTCAGCCCATGGTCTGTGCCATCTGATAGACCGCTCTAAATCCCACTGTGCATTTGTCTTTCACATCGATGTTTTCTTTCATTCATTCATGGACGGGTTTCCAGAAGGCAAGAAGAGTCATCCTTTTTTATTCAACATCCAACACATCTGAATGCTATGTGCAGCTTTTAAGGATCCGGATGTCCACCCAAAGCACGCGGGCCTTTGTTTATTGAACATCTATTATGCGCCAGATATGTACGAGGCAGCGAGCTAGGGATATGGACATAGTCGTGTCCCTTTGGCCACCCATCAGCAAAGGGAGCACATTACACAGAGAGACAAGGTGACGCGTCCGTAGGTGAAGAATCATAGTCTAAAGATGGAAGGAAAATGTCCAAAGACATGGATAGCGGCCAGAGGTTTGAAGGATGAGTGTAAAGAGTTACAAAGGGCCTGAACAGGAGGAGGGGGTCGCTATGAATGAGGAGCTGAAAGGAACCCTGCAGGATGACGGGAAGGGGGTTGGAGGGGTACGCAGAGGACGAATCATACATGTCTTTCTTGTTTGATGATATTTCAATGACTCTAACTCTTAATCTAATTGTGACTGGCAGCCACTTAGTCATTTTAGAGTGGGACATGACCTAATCCAGTCTGTACATTAAGTTGCTGCTCTGGAGAAAAACCAGTCGGGGGGGGGGCGGGGGGGGTGCTTTTCTGCCGTCTGGGTTGGAAAGTCTAGAGGCTTAGGGAGGGCTGGTATCAGTGGAGACGGGATGAACTGTTCTTCACACTGTGCGGAGAATCTTTCATCAGAACCCCTGGAGATCTCTGGCTCCTAACAGCCCGAGGATAAGACTGGTGGAGGAGGAGCGAGGGGTGTTGGTTAGAAAGAACGACCTGCAAGGACCGGGTCCACTTCGAGTGTAGCCTTCTGGCCCCCTAAACCAACCAACTTAACCGTCACCAAACGTACTCTTAAACAGAAACATGATTCCCCATAATGAGAAACATGGTTCTCCTAACCGAAGACAGTAGACTGTGTTGCTTAAGGCCTTTCCAGTAGGCGTGATGAAACTATGTAAATCCATCCACTCATCTTCTCAACCCCAGAGCTCAAACGTTTAAGACCAGCGCGCAGCGTGCTGGCATGGACCAGAGCAGAGGAACCGCACATGCCACAAACCATCCTGGCTCCTCGCTAACAATGTAGTCAACAGACTTGATTAATGATATTTGTTTCATTTTTCTTTGCTTTAATGGCATGTTACGCTTTGACTCTGGAATGCCCCCCCTCAGGCCCACGCCTTGAAAATTTGGCCCCCAACCGATGACACTGTTTTAGGAGGCTGTGGAATCCTTAACAGGAGATGCATAGCTGGTAAAGGGGGACCAAGGGGGGCCACTCTTTGCCATCTTTCCTCCATCCGGCTGCCCCCTTCACCATGAAAGTGAAGGTGGAGCAGTTCCCAAGATCTACCCCGCCCCCCAGACCCCGGAAGCATTACACCAGGACCCATGGAAAGGTTTTCCATTTCTTAGAACGAAATGCAAGTCTGCGCTCTTTACCAAGAGAGGTCCTCAGCAGATAAAATGAGACTGTACTCTACAGAAGAAAGGGCACAATAAATACAATCACAAGAAATCCAAAAGAAAATAATCCAACAAGCAGCCAAATTCCAGCAGGCAGCACTGGTACACATCTCTTGCTGATACAATGGCCAAGAGGAACCAGAAACCAGAAGTGAGAAAAGCCGGCGAGCTATCAATCAGGCTATCAGGGCTGTGAAGGAAGCCAAGGGGACTGGCCAAGCATCTATGAAGACAACAAAGGCTGCTGCCAAAGCCCTCGCAAGGACAGTACCTACACAATGACCCTGCAACCTGTGAAGAGTTGCTCCCCAAGTTGGTAGGAAATGTTTAATTGGTAGATCAGATTTGCAATAAAAATTCGTCTGTAACAGTAGGTGCTGACCTTTGAAGGTTAGAGTCCAGGTTACTCTCAACTGCCTGATATGCCAGGATTTGAACAAGCCAGCCTAGAGACCCTGCCGCCATACCATTCCCCACGCTGATGGACCATATCTACAACTATGAGGCAACATAATACTTTCCTGTCTTCCCATCGTTTCTGATGGGTGTTTGCTAAAACAGTAAGAAAATAACTGGTATGTGATAGGTTAAAAACAACAACATTGTCCTTGGAGTTGTCCATACATGCACCACATACACACACACACACACACACACACACACACACACGGCTAGTGAAAAGAAAACAAACAAACAAAACCCAACTGGAAAGATGTTCTAGTGATATTACTTGATCAAAAAACTAAATAAAAATAATAAACTATAATGTTTTGCCATGCTGAGATCTGGGTCCCTTGTGGAGGTTGACTCGAACAAGGCTTGCCGCAGAATATCTTGTGTCACGTCTAGTCCGTGGAACATCTGTGTACACCCTGTCATTTGCACACTTTGACAAGAGAAGACCCAAGATCTGAAATTAAGACAGTCCCTAGAGGTCTGGATGGCACAGTGTGTGCAAAAACCATGGGTGGTAAGAGCATGTGCTTTCCCTCACGACTCTCTTTAAATGAGGCAGTAGAATATTCTAGACTAGCCGTTCTCAAAGTGGGCTTTCAAGTTCAGGTATGAATTACTTTTCTCATTCCTGTGACAAAATGCCTGGCAAAGCTACTTAAGGAAGTGGGGGCTTATTTTGCTCATGGTTTCAGGATACAGTCCATCATTGTGGGGAAGGCACGGAGGTGTAAGGTCACACTACATAAGCTATCTGAGAACAGAAATAGAAATGAATGCTGGTGTGCCTCTCAGCTTTCTCAGCTTTATCTGATTCGGAATCCTAGCCTATTGGATGTTAATGCCCACATTCAAGTGGGTCTTTCCTACCCAGCAAAGCATTTCTTGAAACATTCTCCTAGTCACATCTGTAGGCATGTTTCCATGGTGACCTTCAACCTTGACAAGAGAGCAGTGAAGATTAAACATCACAGACCATGTTCATCAAATATCTTAGAGTATTTGATAAAAGTACAGATCCCTTGACCCAGCCCTGGTCCTCTGGGTCTGTTCTGGAACACCAGGGAATCAGCATTTCAGAGAGGCCCATGTGATCCTGGTGTGTGCACGCAACCACAATTTCAGACTAGCAGATGCACACCCAATTCTTCAACTGCTTCAAGCCTGTATGGTTGGCTTTGGTTTTTCTTGTCCCCGGCCATTGATTACCCTCTGAAAAGTAAGTAGAGATTTCTGCCAGAGAACCTTGAAGGAGACAGGCTCAGTAAACAGTGCCAAGTGACCTACATGAAATATTGTGTGAAACAAAATCCTTTCAGGGTGTACAGCTTGCTCCCTGTTGCCATTGCCTTACAGATCTTCGTCTGAGGTTTGCTTCTAGGGGGAGAGTGAATGTTGCCAGCCTTTAGGTATGGATCTCTAGCTGAGAGCAACTACCTCACCCAAACAGGGGTGAGAAAAGAGAATGCTCGACTCCCCGTTCTCAGTTGCTTCCTCCTCCCACCCCCAGCCCAGCCTTGATTGTTGGTACTGAAAACTTTTGCCGTGTTTACTTACTTTATGCTATGTTGTTTATGGAAACATGCCTTTCTGTCTGGAATTTGGGCCCAACTTTAGCAATTATGCAAAGACCATATTTCCATATTTCCTTGTTTTGATGTGTAAATCCCTCTCCCAAATGCTTAAGCATCCCATGACAAGCAGTGAAAGGAATTTTTACTACAAGGCTCGGTTGCCGTTTACCAGCCTCTCGCTTGGCAAGTGTGACCCCCAGGGTTCCATCACTCCATTAGGTGGCAGATGAACTGCTCAGGCTGTGAAGTCCAGAGACCTTTGACCCGCCCTTGCTTCCCAGAAGCTCCCTCCTAGATTTATGGAGGATGAGATGCTATGTAAATCTATCATGAACGTCCTGGGCCTCCAGGAAAAGGGTGATGCTTCAGGTCTGGGAACACATGCTTCATCTGTTTGACTTATATGGGCACCCTAGGGTTTTTATTTGTGCCAAAAAGTGGAAGCCAAGCTTTCATTGTAAACAGATGGAGCTGCTAGCGAGGGAGGCAGAAAATTCTTGCCACTACTCTACAGCACTGGAGACCCAAAGGAGATTCTGCTTTAAAAGTAAATGAACAAAACAAAAATAATGATTATGAAGATCATAATAGCAAAAACTCTCCCTGTTCCACACCCCCACAGAGTCTAGGATCACACAAACACACACACACACACACACACACAAAAAAAAAAAACATATACATACACACAAACACACAAATACATACAAGCAAACATATACACACACAAACATACATGAACACACAAACACACACACACAAAAAAACATATACATACACACAAACACACAAATACATACAAGCAAACATATACACACACAAACATACATGATCACACAAACACACACACACATACACACACACACACACACACACACAATCTGCTTTCCATTCTTTCTTTCCTTCCTTCCCTATCCTCTTCTGAATGCCAAATTCTACATTCCTTAAGTGACGAAACTATAAATAAAAACTGAACAAACTCAATCTCAAATCACGAGGGGGGGACTTCTCTTTCCATGACTACAACACAGGCATTTGTCCATCATTTTGGGATTTTTTTTTTTTATGAACTCTTGAAGAATGTTCAGAATTCCAGTCTTTCTCAGACCCACTCCTGGGCATGATTCAGATGCTGAGTTTCAAGACAACCTGAGAATTTCAATGTAGAAGAAAAATGTGGTCAGAAAGAAGCATCTCCATGTGAAATATTTCCACGTCTTTTTTTTTTTTTTTTTTTTTTTACTTCTTTCAGCCCAGCATATGGGAACTCCTCTTACATTTCTTTTAACTGGAAGCAACAGGAAGTTGATTATGATCTTTTAGTCTCTATGCCGCAAAGAGAGCTAGCGTTATTAGCTGTAATTTGGTCTATGCTTCAGTTTCTCCATCAAGTAGCATCCTGTTACATCACCACTCTCTGCTTCTGAATCAAAGCCATTGATACCAATCTCTTGACAGATCGTACTGGTGCCTAAGTTTGAAATGCATCACTCTGATGCCCTGACATGTTCTTTTAGCATAGTTGGAGGAAAGGGGGCACCGGAGGTTATGTAGACATCCCTGCCGTGGGGCAGGACCACAGTCAGGCTGTCCGTGAGGTCTCTTTATTTTCAAGTTTCTACAGAGAAGGGATTCTGTGACCTTCTTGGGTCGAGCATCCAGTCTTTCAGCGACGCTAGTGTTTTCTGGGGAAAGCTGAGCTCCCTGGGTGTTTGCTCACTTATTTGATTCACTGTCCTTCGAGCCTTAGAAAAAATTTCTCTTCGCATCAGGGCTTCTTTGGAGTAGAACAGAAAGTTAAGTTGTCTGCCTGTCCATACAAAGATAATGCGGGAACTCATATTTGCAAGTTTCCCTCAGTCTGCCCAGCTGTCCAATGGGAACAGCTGTCCCCCCCCCCCAGACCAGCAGGATCAGAATGCTAGGATATGAGAGCTCAAATTAAATGTATCCTCACCAAAATAGCCATTCCAAAGTTACGTGTTGTTATTGTGGGGGGGGGGTGTCTATTGTATACATTCTTATGGTTATTCATTTTTTGCGTATGTGTGCACATGTACATGTGTGTGCATCGGTGGAGGCCAGGAGTTTATATTGAGCATCTTCCTCAACTGCTCTCCATTCAAGGGTCTCTAGACTTATGTAGAGAACACAGGATAGCCTAGCTGGTCATCTTGTTCTGGAGATTATAGATAGGCCTGCACACATGCCCAGAATTTACATGGGCGCTGGGGATCCAACCTCTTGCCTTCACCTGGTGTGGCAAGCCACTTGTCATCTACCCCTGGAAGTAGATTCTACACTTACTTCATTATAGAAGTAATGAGAAACTGTGGGAAAAAATACCATAAATGTGTCAAACGTTTGCTCATGAGATAATATTTTAGGATTCGTGTAAGCGAGCTGTGTACTGAGGCCTCAGAATGTACCAGTAGACATTCCTCTCCACAAAAGTGCAGCTCTTACTCTGAAAAGCCACAGCAGAAAGCTGCGTCCACTTGTTGAACGGCAGATGCGGCGGGTACTGGCTGAGCAAGGACTGCATCTCAGTATACTAGAAGGGTTCGTTCTGAGGAAAGAGCACAGTGCAGAGTGCTGAGCTGACAGCCTCAGACCCTGGGCTCAGGGTTCCAGGGAGAGATGGAAGGGAGAGGAGGAGGGGAGTGGAGGGGAGAGAGAGAGACTGCTAGAGCGAAACAATGCAGAGCACATTACATCGCTGTGGAGGAAAGAAAGGCATACGGAAACAGAGCGAGTTATGCCTCTACCATCAAAAGAGGTCGAATACAATAAAGACATATGTTCTTAGCAGCCTTGTTTATAATAGCCAGAAATTGGAAGGAGCCCAAATATCCCTCAAAGGAGGAATGGATACAGAAAATGTGGTATATTTATACAATGGAATACTACTCAGCAATTAAAAATAATGAATTCATGCAATTTGTAGGTAAATGGTTAGACCTGGAAAATATCATCCTGAGTGAATTAACCCAATCACAAAAGAATGCACATGAAATGCAATCACTGATAAGTGGATATTAATGAGCCCAGAAGCCCTAAATACTCAAGACACAAATAGCAAGTCAAATGATTCCCAAGAAGAGGAAAGGAGAGGACCCTGGGCATGTAAAGACTGCATCCAGTTTAGTAAAGAAACCGAGGGGGAAGGGGGAATGATTGGGGAATAGTTGGGGGGGAGAGGAACTATGGGAACTGTGGTGGGTGGGAACTGGGAAAGGGGAAAGCCTTTGGAATGCAAACATAGAATATAGAAAATAAAAATTAAAAAACAAAAAAGAGGTCGAATGTAGGCCAGCAGAGAATTAGGTCAAGAAGAGGTGCCAAGCAGTGCGGGATGGAAGAACTCGGAACGATGAGAAACAATTGACAATACATTTTGATTAAATCACACAGCAGTCACCTTGCAAAACCCAAAATTACAGAAGAGATGAGAGAAAGCTTTCAGTCCATGATAAATCACTGAACTTTCAAGTTCATGCAAATGACATAATAGAACCGTTGTTATCCAATTTATCCTACACAGCACTAGTTTTTAGCTGACTAAGAAACATATACAGACTTGGTCATACCTTTAGTCCACAAAAGGAAGAGATGACAAAGTCTAAAGGTATATACATTATTTCTTTTCTCTTTCTGTCCTTATTTGATCTTATTTCCTTTGTGGCTCTGGAATGTAGACAGGACCTCTCCCATGGTTAGATGTGGACCCTCTCCACAGTAAGATGTGGACCCTCTCCACGGTGAGATGTGGACCCTCTCCACGGTGAGATGTGGACCCTCTCCCACGGTGAGATGTAGACCCTCTCCATGATGAGATGTGGACCCTCTCCACGGTGAGATGTGGACTCTCTCCACGGTGAGATGTGAACCCTCTTCCACGGTGAAATGTGGACCCTCTCCATGATGAGATGTGGACCCTCTCCATGATGAGATGTGGACCCTCTTCCACGGTGAAGTGTGGATGGACCCTCTCCATGATGAGATGTGGACCCTCTCCCACGGTGAGATGTGGACCCTCTCCATGATGAGATGTGGACCCTCTCCCACGGTGAAGTGTGGACCCTCTCCATGATGAGATGTGGACCCTCTTCCACAGTGAAATGTGGACCCTCTCCACGGTGAGATGTGGACCCTCTCCACAGTAAGATGTGGACCCTCTCCCACGGTGAGATGTGGACCCTCTCCATGATGAGATGTGGACCCTCTTCCACGGTGAAATGTGGACCCTCTCCACGGTGTGATGTGGACCCTCTCCATGATGAGATGTGGACCCTCTCCACGGTGAGATGTGGACCCTCTCCACAGTAAGATGTGGACCCTCTCCACGGTGAGATGTGGACCCTCTCCCATGCTTCACGAGCATTTAGCTCCTGAGCTCTAGTCTGGGTGAGACCTTGTTCTTTGATCACAAATGCAGTAAAATAAAAATAATCAAAATACCAATTATGGGCCATTGACACGGTTACGCCGTTAAAAGCACTTATACCACAAGGCCTGATTACCCAAATTCAACACCCAGAACCCACATGGTGGACAGGGAGTTCTGACTCCCCGACCTTGTTCTTTGATCTCTATGTGTGCACCATGGCACATACACACAATAAATAAGTAAATAAATTTAGAAACTCAGCAAGGATGAAATATACATACTTTCAGTCAGCGTTCTACTGCTGAGAAGAGAAACACCATGACCACAGAAACTCATATAAAGGAAAACTGGCTTACACTTCAGAGGTTTAGACCATGGTCGGCATGTTGGGAAGCATGGCGGCATGCAGGCAGACATGGCGCTGGAGAAGGAGCTGGGACTCCTTCTCCACATTGGCAGGCAGTAGGAAGAGAGAGTGACAGTGGGCCTGGCTTGAGCATCTGGAACCTCAAAGCCCATCTTCAGTGACACACTTCCTTCAACAAGGCCACACCTCCTCTAGCAAGAACACACCTTCTAATAGTGCCACTCCCCGGGAGCCTATGGGCCTGTTTTCATTTAAACTACCACATATACTAAAAAAAAAAAAAAAAAAAAAAAGTCAATGTTAAAGACAAAAACATGAGATAGCTTGGCATGTAAGGATCTTTGCCCCCAAAATCTGATGGCCTGAGGACCCAAGTTCCATTCCCAGAACCTACATAGTAGAAGTTCTCCTTTGACCTCCATACTAGAGTCCATATACCCATGTCCCAGACATGTAAAAAAATAATTAATGCACAAGAGTATATACTAAGAAAGACCTTCCTAGGAATTTGTTAATGGATAAATTCAACTATAGATGAATTCTAAATTAGAGCTGCTACAGGATTCTATCTGCCAAGTCCAAAGACAGCAGGCAAACGAGCTTCGTAAAACAGAGTGCTGATCTCCTCAGGGACGTGCAGTTTTAAGAGATCGTAAAGAAAACATCGAAGACTCCAGCAGCATATGGGAAGGACCCATCACTCGCCACGGCAGCTAAGTGGACGTGGATGCTAGGCATGTGAAAAGTTGCTCAGAGTCATTCCGAACCAGAAATGCAAATCAGAACTATCCTGAGACATCACTTTTCACCGATCAGATTGGCCAGAGCCCAGAAGTTTAATTGCTTACTCTGTTGGGAAGGCTACAGTGCTCTTGACTATGGCTAGAATATTGCTAGCAGGAGTGGAAATTGGTTCCACCCCTCTGAAGGGCAATTTGGCTGCATCTATCAAAAACCCGAAATGGAAAATGTAGCAATCCCACTTGTGGGAATCAGTACCACAGATCTACTTGCACAAGTGTAAATACCATCCATGGGTGTCTAAAACATTGTCTAATGTTTGGAAGCAACTCAAACGTCTATCATTGGGATCTTTATTAAATACATTGTACTGCATTCATACAAGTGAATACTCAACATTAAACATAAGCATGTTCTCTAGGCGTTGTGTGTGTGCGCACACATGCAATGCGTAATGTGTCCACATGTGCATGCATAATGCCTCTCCTTCCTTAAGACTCTCCAATGGCTCCCTAATGCTTTAAGAATAAAAGCCAAAGAGCTACAGAGATAGCCTACCAGGTAAAGTGCCTGCCACTCGTCATGAGGTCCACAATTCAGATGCACCCCAGCATGCGTGAATGTCAGGCAGGGGAAACGACAGCCAGCCTGGAATCAAACTGCTCTAGAGTGAGACACTGAAGAAACTCCAGTGCGAAGTGGCTGGCCAGGCTAGCTAGCTGATGCCCGATCTCTGCGTTCCAGTGAGAACTCAGCTTCCATACGTAAGGTAGAGAACAACTGAGAAAGACCGAAGCCATCAACCTCCGAACATATACAGACACGCTGGTGTACAGCATCCACATACGCTGGCTGAAAACTCAAAGAAGAAAGGTGAAATCTTCTTGCCCCGTTCCTAGACAGTCTGGACTGCCTGCCCACTGCCTGTCCTCCTCCTGGTGACATTCTGCCTCATGTGCCCTTCCCACTGCACTGGCCTCTGTCATTCCTCGCGTGTATTCTCCCTGCCACCACTCAGGCCTCCGCACTAGCTGGCTCCTACGTCACCAGTTAATCCCAAAGCTCACCTTCATCAAGTCTTTGTTCAAATGTCACTGTTCCAGCCAAAAGACCCTAAACAACCGTGTCACCTAAACAAACCATCATCCTTCCACATCCCCAGCCCTCCTCGTGATCTTGATATATTCTTCTCAGCTGTTCCTATCATGATTCAGTATGATATATCATTTTCTTACACCTGTTTGGGCTGGCTACTTTGATGTCAGCTTGACACAGGCTAGAGTTTTCATTGGAGAGATGGGAACCTCAGTTGGAAAAAAAAAATGCCTCCATAGGGTTTGACTGTAGACAAAGCTGTAGCACATTTTCTTAATTAGCTACTTAGAAGGAAGAAGGACCTAGACCATTGCGGGTGATGCCAGCCCTGAGCCCGTGGGCCTGGGCTCTACAAGAAAGCAGGCTGAGAAAGCCTTGAGAACAAGCCAGTCAGCATCACCCCGCCGTGGCCTCTGCATCAGCTCCTGCCTGCAGGCTCCTGCCGTGTTTGAGTTCCTGCCTGGCTTCTGATGACGAGCAGTGATGTGGACGTGTAAGCCGAATAAACCCCTTCCTCCCCTAGTTGCTTTGGTCGTGGTGGTTCATCATAGCAGAGAACCCTAAGGCAATTGTCTTGGGGTCTGCTTTATGCCGTGGTGCGAGGGGGAGCTAATTTCAAGCATATAATACTTTACCTAAAGTAAAGAGTAGCTACAGCCCCGCATATTTTATTTAGAAAAAAAAGAGAAAGAGAGAGAAAAAAGAGAATGTGTCTCTGGTATCCATGTACTTAAAGAAATCTGGAACCCTACAGGAAACATTAATACCACCATTATTCTGGGGAAGGATAGAGGCAAGAATGTAGAGCATTTGTGATCATTTAAAGTATGTGAATTGTTGCTTATTCCAATATTATTATTATTTTTTTTTTAGTCTTTTGAGACAGGGTCTCTGTGTAGTCCTGGTGGACCTAGAACTCACGATGTTGAACAGGCTGCCTTGAACTCACAGAGGTCTTCCTGCCTCTGCCTCCTGATTATTTGGATTAACAATGTGTTCTACCCTACCCTGATATTCATTTATTTCTTTTCTTCTTCTTCTTCTTCTTCTTCTTCTTCTTCTTCTTCTTCTTCTTCTTCTTCTTCTTCTTCTTCTTCTCCTTCTCCTCCTCCTCCTCCTCTCCCTCCTCCTCCTCTTCCTCCTCCTCCTCCTTCTTTTCCTCCTCCTCCTCCTCCTCCTCCTCCTCCTCCTCCTCCTCCTCTTCCTTCTCCTCCTCCTTCTTTTCCTCTTGTTAAGAAGACGCTGATGTCATGATTCCCAGGCAAAAATTCTAACAGTAGTTGTGAGGAAAGCTCAGGAATTTGCATTTTCAACAAGCTCACCACCCCTCTGGCCAGTCCTGGGTGAGATAGCAGTCACACTCCCTCTCCTGATGTAGGAAACTGCAGAATGTGCAGCAGTGGCAGAGTTCCCAGCTGGGGCGTAAGCAGATGGCTGATTACAGAGATAAAAGACGGGGCTCCCATAAACTTTGTCCAGCACCTAAGAGCTGAACCCACAGGGTAGCTCCTTAGACACAGGAAGTGGGGAACAGCAGATCCCATCCAACCTCTGTTCTCATCCACACTCACACAAAGGGGCCTAGGAAGGGCCCCATCTTCGACTGGGATTGCATTTCCAAAGTCTAAAATGTTCACCTTTTCAGTAAGCATCAACCCCAGGGCTGCTGGAGTTTCTCTACTTAGGGTGACCACATGCCAAGAACCTTTTGTTTTTGCCTGTGCCTTTAATCAACAAAATGCCTTTCTGATTAGCAGAAGAAAGGGGCTTCTAACCACTGGCGATGAGGAAGAAGGCAGCGAAACTCCAGAGTTCCCAGAGTCCCTTGCTACCTGTTGAAGGAGCAACATTTGGCTGTTACTCAGTAGCCCCAGGAAAGCTCCACACAAGAAGGGACTGGACTTGCCAGACCCAGAATATCTTCCCATTGAAAAGCAACCTCGACCTTATTAACTTGACAATGATTCCCAAAGGAAGGGGAAATTTTAATAAGGACAGGGGAAAAAACACAATATATCACGAGCCATGGCTTCCTCAGGATAACAAATGTGAACTGGAAGTGGACCACACTCTTTCCACGCGTTTGCTTCCAGCATGTCTCTCGCTATCTCTGGTTGGACCTCTCAGGATGACTCTATTTTTGGAGCACATGTTCTGATAAGGCTTCTAATTGACTTCAAGAATCTGTCATGCCTTTGACATTTTATGGTCTCTACTTGAATTAATAGCTTTATTGGTCCCTCGTGGGTTTCTTCTTCAAATTTCTAAATCCAATCCTGGATGTCTGTGTCTCAGGGCAGGCTAATTCTGGAATGGGAAGATTCGAAACACCTACGTGGTGAGGTCAGCTCCTCCAGTGTGTTAAACCCCATCTGGGGGCGGGGGGGGGGGGCTGGCAAATCGGAGGGTTTTCTTACATGGTTGGTGTGAGTTTTCCTATTGTTTCTCAGTTATATCCATCTTTGCAGTGCCTGAGTCACTGGGGTACCATGCAGGGAGGAAGAACTGCAGGAGAAACCAGTCAGGGACCATGCTCACTCTCCGTGAACCGCAGCTTGGATGCCGGAGGAAAGCCCTGATTAATGGCAGACATGTTCAACATCAGCAAAAGAACAAAGACCAGATTTATTCTCCGCGTTCTCTTTGCTAAGGGTTCCCAGTGTGACATGGGGATTGATGTATAGACTCACAAGAGAGATTTCATTTAAACAGAGAGACACACGGGATCATGGGAAGACACCCTCTCATGGAAGTGGATATAAGGGAGGATGGGAGTCCCTGTCGCCTAGTTACCAAGGACCCAGGTGTGCAGAGAGACTGTCTTTGTGAACGGAGTAAAGGTGTCTAGGAAAGGCTTCAAACTGAAGCTGACCTGGTGGCTTGCTTTGGAACTTGCTTGTGGCTGGGACTACCTTGTCCCTTCAGTGGTGCGTGATTGTGATTCGCCCACCCTGAGCCAAACAAAAGCCTTTGGACTTGTAAGTAGGGCAGGAGAGAGGGGCGTTATTTCTGGACATTAGCAACATTCCTGCCCAGGACACACCCTCGCCCTCTCCCCCTCCCCAGCCGCCCCAGATCCTTTTCTACCTCTCTCGCTCGCTCTCTCTCTCTTCCTGTCGCTCACTCGCCTCACTCGCGCACACTCGGCACACACGCGCCCCTCTGCAGACGCGGTGCACTCGCGCGGCTGCAGTCCAGCCGCCCGGCTCCGGTGGCGGGACGGACCGGGACCCACATCCTCCTCTCCACCGCGGGCTGCCGGGAGCCCCGCGCTAGGTGGCTCCGCTGCCTGTGCATTCTCCCGCACCCGTGATCTCCAGCCCTCAAATTGCACTCGGACGACAGGCGGGATCTTAAAGAGCCTTAGAAGAGCTGCTTCTTCGGCGGGGCGTGCAAAAGCGTATTTGGTGCCCAGTTGGTAAGTGGTGTAAGCCGCGATCTCGGGATGCAGAGCCCGCGGTGCTGCGCACGGCCCTCCGGATCCCTCCAAACCCCAGAAGGGGCGCGGGCAGAGGGTCCTTTTCCGCCAGACTTCTCCGTTGTTAGGGTTGGGTGGGGGAGGGGAGAAGGGCATGAGGTTACATCTCTGCCCTCTTTGTCCACCGCATCCCCACTTAAAAAAAAAAAAAAAGAAAGAAAGAAAAGAAACCCACTACGTTCTTCTCTGCACACCCCCTGGAGAACTTTGGGCTGGATTTTCGTCCAATTTATCATCCGCTCCATCCCTGGCTGAACTAGAAGGAAACTTTGACAAGGCAAGCCGCTTCTGACAGCCTGAGCTACTACTCAGCGAGCTGAATGAGTTCTAGCTGGAAACACTTTATCTCAGGGAAAGTTTGAGGTTGCTTTTTGTTGCTCTTGAAAAATCTGCGCGGTTTTTACCTCTCCCCCCCCCCCATCCACCCCCGGCCCCGCACTCCCCCCATCCCCCATCCCCCCACTGTCCTTCAATCTCTCCCTAAAAGTTGTTTGTTTTCTTGGGTCTCGCTCGATGGCAGTCCTTTGTCTAGCTAAATCTAAAGCTACTTTCTCTGCCCCCTTTCTCTCTTGGAAGCCCTTTGGACTGAGTCCCTCTCTCATTAGTTTGCATGCGGTTGGCTGCGGTTCTAGGGAACAAGTGGCCAGCAGAATACAATGGGGAAGGATACATTCCTGATGACTCCTCTACCATGGAAAGACTGAGAGCAGAAAAGCTGGCCTTCCCCATTCCTATTACTCGTTATGTTGTACAAATGTTCGAGGCGGGGGGGGGGGGGCGGGATTCTGGAAAAGATCGCTTCTAGAAGCAAGCAGCCGGCATTTCTTTTAGGGAAATGGAGATTCCGGCCATCTACTTCCCTCAAAAGCGCAGATATGAGCTTGGCACCTGGCAAGCCAGATGGGATTCTGAATTCACCTCGGGCTAGTGGCAGGCTACTGAGGAAAAGCAAGAGTGGAGTGTGGTGCCCTCTTGGGCCTGACAGAGGACCATCTGAAAAAGGGACTGTTCTCCAAAGCTAGCTTTTTTTTTTTCCTTTCTAATATTCGGATGATTGACAGAATCATCAGGATACTGGAATGTAGCTCGTCATCCTAGCACCGGCACACTGAATTCCTGACCGCAGGATGAAAACAGACTTTCAATAACCCTTCGTGACACTTCTAAGTAGAGCTCAGCGGAATGCGTGTTTATGCCTGTGGCTGATGAGTCCATGGGAAAGCTCCGCTGAACCCAGCAATTAAATAAATAAATAAATGCAAAAAGCCCGAGTTTATAACTGCCGGCGTCAGAGCTAATGGGTTATTTTCAGTATCCCGGAATCTTGCCTTTCTCCCTTTAGAGTTTACAGAAAGATATGACCAGGGTGCATTTGGACTGCTCCCTCCCCCCGCCACCCCCTCCCCCCCCCACACACACACCCAGGCTGAAATGAGCAGTTAGTTATTCCTAGGGTATCTGATGAGAAGATTGTTGCCACACGCACTACCAGAATGTAAAATAATATGTCTCCCGAGAAGATTGTAGCTGGTAGGCATATGCCGCCGCCGTCTGTAGCTGCCGTGCGTTTTTTGTCCTGGTCCCTTAAGGAACAAGAAAGACCTACTCTGAACCTTACAGGTTGTTTACGTTTGCAGCTTGTTTGTGCGTTCTGTGATTCTTCTGGGCCCTCCGCCCCTTGCGCTACAAAGCTCCCCTGACTAGAGTCAGCAGTGATGAGTCTGTAGGGCTAAAATTAGAAATGTAGGCATAGCCCTCTCGCCCCCTAGAAGTTCCGCAGAGCCTCCTTTAAAAAACGCTGCTCTCCTTAGCCGCTGCTGTAAAATGATAGCTAGGTTACTCCGAAATAGCACTTTTATTTGGAACACGTTTCCCCCTCGAGCCTTCATCATACTTTGCCAGCGTCTGCTAAACTCTGTTTCCCAGAGGAGCCTCCAGGCGTGCCCATGCATTCAAAGACTGTACACTTAACTCTTTGAAGAGCTCCTTCAAATAAATAATAAATAAATAAAAATAAACAAGCGAAAAGACCTAGTTGCACGTACAGAACACAAGGCTGGCTCCTCTGATGTGACAGCAGGTGGCAGTCGCAAGAGTTTTGTTTGGGCCTGGTGCCGCTCGGCTAGGTGTCTCGTAAATTAATCATGAATTGAATAATTGATCTCTCACGCCTTGGGCTGCTTTTGACTTCTCCGGTATACATTTAAAGACAGGTTGGTACACAGGTCTGGGTCCCTTAGAATTCCTGTTGAGGGTTATCGAGTGTTTTTACAGTCGGGGGTCCACGCTACTCGTCACGTGCTCCATGAGACACCTGGACTGTCTTGCTTCAGGCTCTCCTGGCTGTCCCAGTTCCAGGACAGCTTCAGTGGGTGACTCCCTGTTCCTTGGTCAGCCCTGAGGTTGGCGGGGCCGATGGATACAATGAGTTTCTGTAAATGTAATTAAACCCGCCTCTGCCAGTCTGCCTCCTGTGGTATTGGCGAATGTTTTCATAAGGAAAACTGTTCTCGGGGCTCCATCTGCCCTCTGTGGTTTGTGTCCTATTGCATTGCTGTTCTGCAGCCCTTGCAGTTTTGTGTGTGTGTGTGTGTGTGTGTGTGTGTGTGTGTTTCTGGAATGATTATGCTATGATGTCATGTGCTATCTCAGTGTGGAACTTTCAAGGCTCTTGCTGGGGTCCGTGTGCCTGGGGGGGCGGAGGGGGGTGGAGGGGGGCTAGGGGTAGGGAGGGGGTGGGAGCTCCCTCAGAGCGCACTTAGTAGCGACTCCCCGTCTGCTCCAGCACATTCCATTGCCTGGAGACCAAAGCCACCAAATGATTTGCGGTCAGAGTGATTTGAGGCTGGTTAGAGATGATTTAAAGGGAAGGTTTTGGGCACTTGAAGTGTAGGGTAAGAAAATATATTTTACTACTTCGGAGACCACATGGCTCCAACTTCGACTTCTTTTTAACATGGAAATTGTTGACTGAACTGGTTCGCAGTGACCCCTCCCCCACCCCTGATTCTTTTTTTTTTCTTCTTCTTCTTCTTTTTTTTAAATGGCTTATGGCAAAAGGCAATATTCTCTATTTATTGTAAGCTTGACCTTCCTCTTATTTCTGGAAATTGTGAAATGCTCAAGAAAACAGGGGAATGCGGATCCGTTGGCTGCGCTCTTTGGCTCTGGATTGAAGAAGCAGTCCCACTCTTCCCAATAAATGGAAGAAGGATCTCCAATAGTCAGCCTGGAAGAGAATCACTTAACACAAGAAGCAAAGGCCAGACTGAACAGAAGGTCACCGAATGCCTTTGTGGAGGTACATGTTACTTGATAAGTGGAAGAAATGATTTGGGTCAACCTCCTGAGGATTCAGTATACCCTGTGATTAATAACGGAGCCAAACGAAACATATAATCTTTCCTAATTCACAAATAATGGTGAATGAGCTCAGAGACCAGTGACCCTCGTCTCATTAGTGGTCTTCGGAAACACATAACCCTTGGGCCCGTGTTTCATTTGTGAGATCAATCTCCCGCGCCCCCCCCCCTTCTAAGCAGGCTACCATAGATTGGTACAATCAACCAGCTATTACCACTGGACAAGTTCCCAAATCTCTCTCCAGCACGAATGGCTATTATGACTTCATTCTACGGCTTACATCCATCCTATTTTAATCCAAGGTTTGTGCTCTAACCTGGTAGTCCACCAGAAGCGAATCAAAGGACAACTCTCGAGTTCCAGCTTGATGTTAGGAATCTGGCTGAAGAAGCTTAGGTACAAGGACAGCTCACTCGTGAACGTGACCCGACTCCCAGCAGCCAGCAGCTTGGCATCTGAGAGCCATCACTATAAGATAACGGAAGGCCACCTGAGATGTCTCTAACACGTCATCAGAGATCCTGCTCTGCAGTCTGTCTCAGCCCATCTGGAGTCCCACAGTTGGAGCCTAATGTGCACCACTTTGAAAGAAAGCATGTGGAGATCAGAAATACATGGTGGCTTCTGGGGAAAAAATCTATTTTTTTTTAATGTTTATGTCATGAACATTGGTGTTTTACATGCGTGCGTGAGGGAATCAGATCCCCCTGGAAATGTTAAACCTGCCATGTGGATGCTGGGAATTGAACTCAGATCCACTTGAAGAGCAGCCAGTGTTCTTAACCACTGAGCCATCTCTCCACCCACCCCCACCCCCACCCCCACCCCCACCCCTCGGGGAAATCTTAAAACCACAGAATTGGGAAGAAAAAAGTTGAGACATACTGGATGATGAAAATCAAGTGACACTGGAACTGAAGATGCTGGTGGTGTTGGCCACCAAGTAACCTTGGATAAATTACATTAAAATTTTAACATATGGGGCAGGTTTGAACTATGTTTTAGCCTATTCTTAGATGTAGTAGCCTTAGGCTAACACTAGACAGCAAACAGAGGAGTTGGTGTTATCTCCATTGTACAGTTGTGGTAACTGGAGTGAGTTACAGGGGTTATTGATGTTTTCAAGGTCACACAGCAAGTCAGTGTTGGTATTTGGTCTCAAATCCAGACCTTTGTAAACAACAAATCCCATGTTCTTTCGACTGTAGCAGGCAGCCCCCACTACTCTTAACCTCTATGGACCTCACTCTCCTCATCTGCAAAAATGAGACATTTGGCTTGGGATACCAGGAGACCAGTCCAAGTTAAAATTCTGTGTCTGATGAATCACCGGCTGGAAAGGACTTTAAGAAATCACTTAGTCATACTCCTCACTTCCAGCAGGCCTCTGTCGACTATTTTGAAAAGAAAATAAAGCCCTTTTTTTCTTACAATCAAGTGAAGAAAGGAGCCTGGCCCAGGAGACTGTCCGCACACAGAGCACAGCGAGGAATGAGGAAAAGTGACATGTCAGTGCTCAGTGGGAACTCTGGGCTCTTAGGGAACTCTAAACTCTCTGAAGTTTGGGTCTTGCCTTAATAGACGTGAACATTGAGGGGCTAAGGGTGTGGCCCCGGGAGTATAAACGTTAGGTGGTTCTTCCTCCCAGCCCCGTGCTCCCAGAAATAAGACTCAGACTCAAAATATATTCACAGATACCTTGGCCCTTCTCTGACTAGGTCATGATTTAAAATAACTCATGGATTCTAATCTACCTTCTGCCACATGGCTGGTTCCCTGTGCGCGGGTACCGTGCACCTGAACTCTGTCACATCTTCCCACGTGAATCTATCACACTTGGCACTATCCCAGAATCCTCTCTGCCTCCCAGGTGTTCTACCCCCTGTTTCCTGCCTAAGCCATAGGCCATCAGCTTTATTACTGACAGGTGCCACATCCATACAGAAATAAGATATTCGCTCTACAAGTTGGCACAATGCTTCCCGAACGTTCTCAAAGTCCTGGATTCAATACCTGGCACTGCGTACACCAGGCGTGGTGTATATACCTATAATCTTAGCACGTAGGAAGTGGAGGCAGAAAGATCATAAATTCAAGGGCAACATTGGTTATATAGAGAATTCAAGGCAAGTCTTGGCTATATAAGACTCTACCTTAAAATAATAATAATAATAATAATAATAATAATAATAATAATAATATCAACAACAACTAACACTTTATCAAGATCTAAAGTAAAAGAATCACTAATACACCTTACTGGGTAGGAAGGAATTGCAAGACAAGGAAGAGTTAGGAGCTTTAGAGTTACTAAAGACTCCTGGAGGATATGGTGATTGAAAGAGCGATTGGAACATTTTTGTTTAAAGAACCAGAACCTTCTTTATCTGGTGGGAGGAGCCAGCTATGCTCCTCTTGTTCTTGCTTGATACGACTGATGGAGGTGGTGCAGAGAGAATGAGAAGGGACTTCGCTTTAATACACTGCCTCTGAGCACAGGAGCTGAGTACCTTATCTCCCAGCACTGTTCTCAGGAGCCAGAACCACCAGTTAGAGTTCACTCACCATGCTAGAAAATGACCAGCAACCAGACTTAATCTTATCTTGCTCATCTGTCTTAGCTGTAATCTTCAAAACGTTAATCCTTTGTCCATGTTCTTCCTGTTTTGTTTCCAAGAAATTGATGTTATAAGCAGGACAGTGACTTTGGGGACAGATCTAAGTAACTATTCCAACTCTCTGACTTGCTTAGGTAAGCACTATGTACTCTGAGCCTCAACAGCTCACCTATGGAATGTATGCCCGCATTAATGTTTGATATTCCTTAGAAATTAGCCCTGAAATAATGGTCAGTGGGCTGCATAAATAATAGTTTACATCATTAGGAACAGTCCAGGTCCAAGCAGTTCCTTAAAGCTATAAAATTATTGATAATCCCTTCTTGTTTGGTCTCAATTCCCAATCCAAGATTTGTTTTCTTCATGTTTAGCATGGGTCAGGCACATGAGTTGTTTTAATCTTCAAAAAAAAAATGTTCTGTAGTAGATACCACCATTTTAGTATCTTGAAACTGAACTAGTAAGGATTACCAACTTTCTCAAGATCATTAGACTAATAGTAGAGGCAAAATGGAAAGCAACTGTCTAGCTTCAACGCTCTGTGCTTTCAGACCTTTAGGACTATGAAGAAGTGGATACCTTCTCCACATGAACAGTGCCCCTGACACTCTTGGTTACAGGTGACAGTCCCTGGAGTGATCGCCTCCTCTATTTTGAGTCTGGGCCATATCCTAGGGGCTGCTTAGTCCTTGAACTAACATTTCCTTTAGTTAACATCTGCTCAGTCCTTTAACTAAGGCTTCATCTGAGTCAGTCTCGGTCTGGTCAGGTTGCTATAACAAAAATGTTCCAGACTGGATGGCAACAGAAATTTATCACTCACGGCTGAGGGTGAGAACTCCATGACAAACATTCAGGAAAACCTCATGTTGAGTGAGAATCTGGTTGGTGTTTCTCATGATGTTCACACATAGAGGAAGGACTAAAGAGGTCCCTTGGCCTTCTTTCATAATAAGGGTGCTAATCTGAAAAGCTCCTTCCTCCTAGTAATTACTTTGGAGGCAATACTTTTCAACATATGAGTTATGTATTCACACTAACATTCACACCAAACAATCAGTGTATCCCGGAATGACCCCACAGTCCCTCCTTTCCCTGTCTTCGTTCCTAGGTGGCTTCCTGGTACTCCATATCCTCCATTTCTGCTCCCCACACCCCATCTCTGTAAGGGCCTGCATTCTTTCTTTTGTCCTTCTCTAAGACAGATACTCCTCCCTAAGACCTTGTAGCTCTCTCCAGTTTGGCCTTCTCATGACATCACCCCATCAAACTGGTATCATATCATGGCCTATTAAGATCGATGCCCAAATCTCTCAGCACATATCTTCTTTTCTTTGCAGTGGCCAGAACACTTTAGCATGGTGACCTACAACTATTGGACTGTTCTCCCATATCACAGAATATGAATCCATAGCATCATGAGAGACCATGGGATTCATCTGGTCAGTTATATTTATTTTACACATGGGAAAACTGAATGACAGAAAAGCTGATTTCCCTAACCCCAAACCTACAACTCTGCCCCAGACCTGGGACAGCTTCCAAATTCACCTACTGTTGCTTTTCATAATCTTCGTATTCTAGTCTGATGTTGATCGTTGGAGTTTGCATCTAGAATGTCCATTTACAGATTGAATTTTGGGGGCCTGGTCCCCAGCATGTGGCACTATCTGAAGACTCTAAGAACCTTTAGGATGTGAGGCCTACCTGGCAAAAGGAGGTCTCTAGAAGTGTTCTATTGGAAGTTGTATGTACTCCTGGTCGCAGCCCCAAGCCATTTACTTTGTGGTCCGCCATCTTGTGAGCAGCCCATCCTGTTCTTACCGCCACAGAAGGAACACTGTGATGAACCAAAACCATGGGTCAAAAGAAATCTTTCCTCTCGTTAGTTATGTCTCCCAGGTATTCTGCTTACAACCTTGCAAAAGTAATGGATGTAGCCTATTTGACCGGCATTTGGAAAGTTCTGGAAAGTTCTCTCTCTCTCTCTCTCTCTCTCTCTCTCTCTCTCTCTCTCTCTCTCCAACCCCCAATGAGCACATTCAGAGGACAGATTTTTTTCACAAGAAAGACTTTGCTTTGCTTCCTGTGAAACTCTTTCGCTGGACTTACGCATCTTTTTTTTCCTCAAGAACATCTGGTGATTGTCAACTTTAGTTCTTGGAATGGAAGAGTGGAGTCCCCGTAGCTTTCCTCTCTTTAGGTTAAATAACCTCAGCTCCTTTTGCTTTCCCAGAGTGGTTCTTCTCCGGGATGTTCGTCATCTTTATTTCTATCTGTTGAACTAAGTCCAAGGACTCTATGCTTCTCAAACGGTGAAGTCCAGCACTGGACAAAGAAGGCCCATAAAGGTATGATAAAGTGAAAAGGGCCCCACAGTTCCTTCAAACTGTGCTCCAGTCAGTGCGGCCAACACTCGCAGCTGTGTTTGAAGTGCTGGCTGGACCTCGTGGGCTCGTATTCAGCTTATTATTCTCATTTGGCGAGACGTTGCCTATGTGTTTGCGATAATGATCGTTTCCTCCAGGATCAGCCAGAACTTTTCATAGTGATCTGTTTTTTCCTTTGTCTCTCGCTCTTCTCTGATTCATCAACTCATTGGGGACTCTAATCATGGTTCTTTTAGTTCTTAACTCTTAACACCAGCTACTGTCCCACACAGTATATCCATTTACCCCCCCCATGAAAGCAGACCCCAAATACTTCCAGACCCTCAAAGCCCTTCTCCCTCATGGATCCAGCAAGTTGGTCCATCTCCCACCACCGGGTACTCCACTGAACTATCAAATGAGGTCAGAAATTCTGAATGGAATAATAGATCACCAAAGAGCCATCTAGGAAAATTCATAGTTAGAAGCTTACCTTACACAGGTAAGGTCTGTCTTGGAAGTTTACAAGATTCTACTTTGGCCCCAAAATGTGATCATTACAAATATTTGGATCTTACAGATGGCATTTACCTTGATTATCTTCAACAATTCTTACACAGAAATTCACTGACCCAAGGTTTGAGGTGAAGGGTTCAAGGCTCAATGAAATAAAGTGATTCAGAAGACTGCACGGCGACAGTACTCAAGAGTTCTCTCATGATGTGCCTCACAGTGTTCTGTGGGACAGTTGTTTAAAACCTTAGAACTTTAAAAAACAAACAATTGCTGACCCCACCCCCAAATTCCAATACCTAACAAGTAGTATGCTTATCAAAAATACAGATTCTAGGACCAAGGCTTCAAGACATACTAATTTACTGGCCTGAGTGGAACTATTTTTGAAAAAGGAATGAATACAGATTCTTTAACCAGCATTTGGAAAGGTTTCTTTCGTCACTTCACTTGTACCCAGGTTGGCCTCTGGGTTTCTGGGTAGTGAAGGATGACCTTGATCTTCTAATCCTCCTGCCTCCACTTCCAGAGCGGTAGGTGCAATCTAGGAATGTACCACCGGGATAGGATTATGTAGTATTGGGAACCAAACCCATTCTTTCATACATTCTAGGCAAGCACTGTTCCAAGTAAGCTTTTTTAGCCGGGAGCAGCATCCCAGCCTGGATCTGCATTTTATCAAGCTCTTTAGAAGGTCTAGAAGAGCGAGTAGACACACTTGAGGACCCCTTTTCTAGACCAGACCCAGCTACCTCTCCTCTTCCGAGTCAAATATGCTTTCAGCGCCTTTTGATTTGTCTTTTTCTGTTTGTGTGCATGTGGTGGTGCACGTGTCCATGTGTGCACGTTTTCAGGCACAGGTGTACCTGAGAGAGAGTTCATGTGTGCCCGTGCTTATAGAAGAACTACAGGTGGGTGTTAGAATACTTTTCAGTGTTCTTCTACCTCATTCATTCAGTTAGCTTCTCTCAGTCAAACCCGGAGCTCACCGAGATGGCAAATCCCGCTAGCCAGCCTGCTCCAGGCTCCCCTGTCTCTGGCTTCCCATCTTGACATTACAAGTGATTTCCCCAGGCACCCAGCATTTATGTAGAGTCTGGAGATCTGGACTCTGCTCAACATGCTTGCAGTGCCAAGTGTCTAAAGCCCCGGCAGCCCTAGCTCTTGAGTTTTACCACCTTTCTCGTTCTCTGCCTTTGCTTCCCACTGTGGTTGTAGAGAAATGACCCTTGATTCTGTCCTTCTCCGCAGCTCCCCATCAGGATACCTTTTCAACCATGCCTTAGAGTAGACCCGATCAGGAATGCTGAGACCGTCTGATGGCTTTCGGAAGTCTTGCACTGGTGCCCCTGTAATGGCACACAGGCCCTCTCCGAGCGAGGCGTCCACTGTTGTGATTAAACGCTGTCCTAGTAATGGCTGTGATGAACACCGTCCTACTCCAGATTACTCATGCCATAAGGAAACACCATGACCAAAGCAAGCTGGGGAGGAAAGGGCTCATTGTCCTTACACTTCGGCAACACTATTCATCACCAGAGGAAGTCAGGACAGGAATTCAAACATGCCAGGCGCCTGATGGCCAGAATTGATGCAGAGGCCATGGAGGGGTGCTGCTTACTGGCTTGCTCCTCATGGCTTGCTCAGCCTGCTTTCTTATAGAACCCAGGACCGCCAGCCTAGGGATGGTCCCTCCATGGGCTGGGCCCTCCCATATCAATCACTAATTAAGAAAATGTCCTACAGGCATTCATACAGCCTAGTCTTATGGAGGCATTTTCTCAGCTGAGGCTCCTTACTCACAGTTGACTCTAGTCTAGTATCACATTGACATAAAACTAGCCAGCACACCCACCTTAGCATCACTTACAGTGTAGACTGATAGCCAATTCCCTCAATCCCCTTAGCTAAGATGAAAACACGTTGTTCTCTCAATCCAGGTGTTTTCATACACTAAAAGAAGGCTAGGCTCTAGGCGTTCTTGGGTACCAGAGACTGTGCTAACCCCTTCCCATGAACTGTGCCTTGTTATCTCCTTACTGGTACAGCACATATTTAAGATTGTTTTCTGTGATGCTCTTAAGGCACCTAGAAATGAGCGTTCCATAAATTATAAATACTGACAGAAACCCACTATCTACCAGAGAAAGTTGGGTCTTCCATGTACAAGGAACAAGATGTGTTAGACCAGATTCATTTAGCCGTGTTTCACCAAAAAGGAGGTTAAGTCTGGAAGAAAAAGAAATTATCTGAGCTCAATGCAGACTAACAGCATGGTTGAAAATTTCCATGGCAACACATTGGAAGGCCCGGTTTGTGTTAACAGGTCTATCATTGCTCCTTTCCGCGTTCCTCTTCCGAGTGTGGGGCGTCTTTTTACAGAAGACTTCATGTTTCCTGTGCCTCATCAGAAACATCCAGATTGTGCTTGTTGGACAGGAAACGAAAATAAACTTTGACAGCACATAGCACGGCCAAGTGTTACCCTCTCACCTTGGTCTCTGCTATCTGGCGACACCCGGAAAAGAAATTTCCAAGTGTAAGTGTCCTGAGAGGCTGTCAGACGTGTGCCCTGTTGTCCCTTTAGCAGACGTGAGAGCTTTTAGAGAAGAAAACAAAGGGCTTGGCACTAGAGAGAAAGGGGTGTTTTGAGCCTCCAAGCAGATTAGCCTCAGAGCCTTAGAATACTGTCAATTTACAAAACTTTAAGGTGTGTGTGTGTGTGTGTGTGTGTGTGTGTGTTCGCGTGCACGCGCACGAGCACATGAACACACACACACATGCTTTTATTTTGTCTTTTTGTCATTGTTATTGTTTTTAAAGAAACTGTTACATGTTGTAACTTGAAAGGCTATAGAACAATACTAATGTTAAATGACTTATTAGAAGTTGTCAGGACATGATGGGGAGATTATACACCCTACCTGTGATTAGGTCAGGTTCCACAAAAAAAGAAACAAAGAGGCTGCTTTGCTAACCACAGTGGAAGAATTTCATTAGGTAGAATTCTTATCCAGATTGCATTGTCTGACTTGAGGATAATATACAGGAAGCAATAAGGTTTTCTTTCTTTCTTTCTTTCTTTCTTTCTTTCTTTCTTTCTTTCTTTCTTTCCTTCCTTCCTTCCTTCCTTCCTTCCTTCCTTCTTTCTTTCTTTCTTTCTTTCTTTCCTTTGGTTTTGCTATTAAGCTACAGAGAGAACTTGCCATTTCGTAACTGGCTGAGCAATGTTAACAGTTACTGTAGGCTCACCAAGATGGCCTGCTCTAAGGCCTTTCTGTTGTTTACCATAATTGGAGGAGCACCGTAGTGTCTGTGGGACTTCACACACAGGCACCAAGTTACACATCAAGACACCCAACGTGCCCTGACAACGCACTCTGAAATGTTACCCACTGGAAAAGCAAAAGTCCCCTTTGCCAGTGAACCCTGTCGAACAGGCCCCATAAAGCTACCTGAAGCATCAGAGATCGCCCACCATTGAGGAGTTCCCATGGGCAGCTCCCAGGGGTCCAGCAAAACCTTGGAAGTGGAAGCACAGATTTTTCTCATGATGACTTTTCTCGGATGTTGGTTAACCTGTATAGCAGTGCTGTGGCGGGGAGCTTCCGCACACTTAATTCCTTCTTTGTTTAAAAATCCGACCACAGAAGCAGCAGTTCTCACCCCCATTTCCTGGTTAAGGAGACGAAGCGAAGGGAGGCAGAGCTCGTAGAGGAAGAAATGGCAGAACTAGTGTGTCAACCAAGACCTGCCCGATGCCACAGCCTGTGCTTCCTGGATGTCATTCCTTCAGAACCATTTGGTGTCTCCAGAGAGAGCAATAGTTACTCAGTAGTCCTTAGGCTTCAAATGTCAGGCAAGTGCTCCTTAGATAATAGTCTCTTTCGAAGTATTTGTGGAGCACTGGCTTTGTCCCAAGGGCTTACACGTGTTATAAGACTTGAATCCTGCAGCCTATAAGCTAAGTACCACACCCTTGCTTTACTGGCAACCTAGTGTGCTTACCGATATTTCAGTCTTGCCCCCATGACCCAAAGGCCTGACTTGGTTTCTATCTGACTGTGGTAAGTAGACAGGGCCAAAAAGCCATGTGGCCATTTTAAGAAAAAAAAAAAAGGACTCAGTCATGGAAGCCCCAAAACGCGTGGATTCCATTGCTCTTGATAACTTAACTGGTTTTGCTTCTGAAATTGTTTCTTCCATTTCTTTTTTCCAATCTGCATAGTTCATTTCTATAAGGTGGAGCGTCATCTGGTTTGCATATGCATGAGAAGTAGATTCCCTTTCTTCTTTGCAATGTCAACATTGAAATTACTGAGCCTTTCAGACCCTCACCCTCCCAGCCTGGAAAATGGAGGCGGCAATAGTCTACGTCCATGTGTTATCGCAAAGACGGAGTAGGCTAGCACCTACTATCCTAGAGTATACGCTGTGGTGTGTAGCATAGCACTTAGCCTGAATTACGAGTTTTACCTTTCAAATGGTGGTTGTGTTTCTCTCAACTTACCTCCCTCAGCCATCGGCTCTTCACGCACAGATGTGGTGACGGGTCTGTGAACCAAGTCATGCCACCCCAATTGTCACCTTTAGGGAGACACTCTTGTCTTCTGGGTAAGACTTCAGTCTCTTTGAGTTTACTGGGAGAGTGGCTCATTCTGTCTCACTACTCCCTGTGTGACTCGAGTTATTCCTGGCTTTCCTTGGTTCTCTTCTTTGACATGGGTGCACATAATGTATCTCTCTTACATTTGGGGGAGGGCTGGATTCACTCATATCTGATTAGTGCTTTGAAAATGTGTGGCACAGAGTAAACATCAGATGCTGCCATTAGTGTCGCTACTGTTGCGGTGGCATTGTCTGTGATCTTAGCCGCTTCTTGCAGGCTCTCTAAAATAATTGAATATGGTTGGCTGTGCAGACAGGGTGCTTGTGGGAAGCTGGGTGCCGACCCCATTACCACCATTCTCCAACCAGCCCTGGCAAGGGGCGGTGATGAGGATTATTGCAGTAACATATGGAAAACGCTTTTTTGTTAGGTCCTGGGGGGGAAGAGGGAAACAGCAATAAATAAGTACAAGGAATTATTAAAAAGCTAGGAGACGACCTCACAGGGATGCCCGAGCCTTGTGTGTTATTTGCTGTTTTAAGAAGAGACGGGCAAGAAGCCAACTTTATCCCCAGGTGACAAAGTGGTCTACTGGCTGCTGTTCAAGGGACGGCAGCGTGTGGCCTCACCTCACCAGATGGAGGCCCTCCGGTCTCCACTTGTGTGCAGGTCAGCTCAGTCACCCGCAGAGAAGGACCCAGATATCCCATTGGTTGCTCTGTCTGTCACCGTGTTCTCCCCCTTTCATCTCAACCCCCAAGATTCTCCTTTGGGTAGCACCACCAGAGGCAGAGTTAAGCACTCTTCAGTCGGGACCCACGAAGTTGAATATTGGCAGCGAACTCCCTTGGGTGCCGGTGTCTATGACCTAGAGGCCACCAGCAAGCACAGCAGGATTCCTGGGGTCAAGCCCCAGGCTTCCTTGCCAAGCATTGACAAGCATGTGGAGTGAGCTGAGCTCTGTAATTTTGGAGCTCACAGTCCCTATTTACAACTTTGCCACCCACCCCTGAAGCATTCCTCTCTCCAAAAAAACGAATCTACACACTACAGTGAAACAGACTTAAGTAGTCTCCAGGTATCCCTTGTGAAGTGGTGGGCAGGACCATCCAGGAATGAATGCAAACGTGGCGGCACACTGCCAGCGCAAACCTGTGGCCTCTGGCTTCCCCCTCAATATCACTGGCATCGAATTACATTGCATGGCTCCGAGCGATGATTGTAGGAACAGCCTTTTTCTCCCGGCCTTGACATAAATAACACCTTAACCCAGAGGTCCTGCGGTACATACAAAGTTCGGAGATAAGCACATTGGCTCTCCAAGTCTTATCGTTAAGAATTAGCACTTCAGGACACAGAACCTTTCTGTTTCTCTGGTGAGGATGCAGTTTTTTTTAAAAATGCTGATCACTTCTCCAAATCCCGATTCCAGCCCTCAGAACTACCAAAAACTTTAAGGCAGGTAATTTAGTAGTATGGAAGACCAATGCTTATGTGCAGGCATCACGGAACCATGGACAAGTTAAGTTCTTCAACAAACTTAACCTAAACCGTTTGGGAAGAAAAAAAAACAAAATTGAAAAGTCTACCAATCCAAAGATAGTATTTTCTCTCCTCCTTATTCTAGCCATCTCGAAGGTACTGTATTAATCACTAGAGATATATAAATATTAGAATTAAAATATTTTCTATTAACATTTTGTAAGGATCAAGCTAGTTTAAGTCATTAAAAGATCTGTCTTACTGTATTTAATCAAAATACAAAATACATAAGAAACAGTGACTCATTTCTCATAGTCCAATGTATTTTTTCTTGCTCATATAGCTTTTGTGAAACAGATCAGGATTAATTATTTAAAAAAAATTTTTTTTTTTACAGAAAATGTTTTTTTCTAAGGCTGCTGGAAATCAATCTGCACGTAACATAATCTCTTGCCCAGTCACCATAGCCTCAGAAGTATGACTGCCCTAGACAGGTTTTGATTTAAGGCCTTCCTGGTTAACCATTTGATTACAGTGCACGCCTCGAGCGAGAGAACGCTTGGAGGGGTGACGTAATTCACTTGACAGAGTGCTAGCCTGGCCTGCGCAATGCACTGCCTCAGAACTGGAGATGGGTGCACACTTGGAATCGCTGTACTCAGGAGGTGGAGGAGGAGGATGAGATAGCCTTCAACTATATAGTGAATTTGAGGCCAGCCTGGGCTACATTAGACCCTGTCTAAAAAAAAAAAAAAAGAAGAAGAAGAAGAAGAAGAAGAAGAAGAAGAAGAAGAAGAAGAAGAAGAAAGAGGAAGAGGAGGAGGAGGAGGAGGAGAAAGAAAGAAAGAAAGAAAGAAAGAAAGAAAGAAAGAGACAGAAAGAAAAAAAGAAAGAAAGAAAGAAAGAAAGAAAGAAAGGACAGAAGTAGAAAGAAAGGATAGAAATTAGAATGTGAATGCATTTACATTGAAAAACTGATAGCCTTTTCCTACGTATTGATATTAATCTATTAACCTATGAATCTATGCTATTGCACTGGGCCACATCATTGTCTGCCTTCTTCTATCGACCCACTGAAGTAGCTCGCTGAGGTCACTGGAACATCCCCATAAGCTCTTCCCCCCCCCACCCCCACCCCCCTCCCCCGACCCCACCCCCCCACCCCCACCCCCCACCCCCCGTCATGCCTGCTGACTAGAGCTCCCTAGATTGTTCACACGGAGGAGGAGGCCAGGCGGACCCCAGTAGCTGCTACAGGGCCGGTCATCGTGACATAGCAAGTTCAGCATTAAAATTTCCCCATATTCATTAGAAACAGCTGTCTTACTACTGAGAGTGAAAAAAAAATTAGAAATCTGTGTTATAAAGGAAGGTCATTTTCTCAAATGAACCTTTTCATTGTAGAGAAAGACTAGGGGGTCTATATTGTCAGAGGTGAAAGTGCTTTGGGTCTTTGCAAGTACATTAAGGTGGGGGAATGCCCTTAGAGAAGAAAACATAGACACCATTTGCCTGGAGGGGAGAGACTTGACAGTTATTCGTCAGTCTGCGTGGGGAACTCTTTTGCAGCTAGGCAACGCTGTTGCTTACAGTTGAACCTGGTGTGAATATAGTTTGGTACCGAGGATCTGCCTTCGGGATAGCCCCATGCATACTCAGGAGCCGATACTGTCATATGCCGATGCTGGCACCTTTATTTTTTTATAGAGTTATAGTGAAGCAAATTAGTATTGCCGTGTCAAAATGAGCTCACTGTATCTCCACAACTCCCTAACCCTGACACCTCTGAGCTATAGCCTGTGGTTTGTTCTCCTCAAGGTTGTATGAGAGAGGAACTAGAAACTGGCTTATTGGTGTGGCTTTCTGAGTACTTATTTTCCCTTCTATACTATAACTAGCTTCTTCCCCCTATCAAGCAAAACTGGTAAGGTCCCAGACTGCCAGGAGGACGGAGGCGAGATTCCTCTGTGCTCTGGGGATGGAAGGCATCCTGTTCCTGGGACTCTGACTTCATACAGAGTCAAGCGCTTTTCCCAAAGCTTTTGCTCAGTTGTCGAGGTCACAAGAGAATGCTACCTCTAACGTGTCACATTCTACATAGCCTCGTTTATGACATGGGGTGGTATCTTGCACCTATTCTGCGGCAGGATGATTTGAAAAAAAACAAAAACAAAAACAAAAACTCTTTGCATCAGTAGATCTAGTTCTAGGGTTGTGTGTGTGTGTGTGTGTGTGTGTGTGTGTGTGTGTGTGTGTGTAGGGTAAAATACCTCAGTATTGTCTTCTGTAGGGTCCAGTGTAATTCTTACCATGTATTACCGTGTGATCAGAAAGCGGACAATGCCTTTTGTGGCAATGTGAAGCTTTGTGGGCAGAATGAAATATTACAAATATATTAATATGCCATTCCATCGAGGTGATAGCAAACGGGAATAAGGTAGAAAATCAATGCTTTCACGCCTCAAAAGCCACAGACATACCTAATGAATATGTTTTCTACCGCTTCTTCCTTTAGCTAATGTAAAAGCAGCTGCCTACCATGGCTACGTAAAATTCATTGAGCTCACATCAGGTTATAGGCATGCATTACCTCCTTTATTCCCCATTACCACAGGACAGAAGAACAGACGAAACATGGATTTAAGAGACCACAGCGGGGCTGGGGAGGATCCGTGAGAAAAGTGCCTGCTTTGCAAACATGGGGATCTGAGTTTGAAGCCCCCGAACTCACACAAAGCTGGGTGCGGTAGTACGTGTCTGCGGTCCTAGTGCTTGGCCATGGAGATGGGGCAAGCATGCAAGACTCAGCCGGTTAAAGTATTTGCTGATAATCTGAGCTCAATCCCTGGAACCCAGGAGATGCAAAGAGAGAACACTCTCCAGCTGTCCTTTGACACCCAGTGGTCGGTTGGTCCATCAGTCTGTCTGTCTCTGTCTCTGTCTTTCTTCTCTCTTCTCTTCTCTTCTCTTCTCTTCTCTTCTCTTCTCTTCTCTTCTCTTCTCTTCTCTTCTCTTCTCTTCTCTTCTCTTCTCCCCTCCCCTCCCCTCCCCTCCCTTCTCCTCTCCTCCTCCTCCTCCTCTTCCTTCTTCTTCTTCTTCTTCTTCTTCTTCTTCTTCTTCTTCTTCTTCTTCTTCTTCTTCTTCTTCTTCTCTCTCTCTCTCTCTCTCTCTCTCTCTCTCTCTCTCTCTCTCTCTCTCTCTCTCTTTCTCTCTCTCTCTCTCTTTCTCCCCCCCCAGGCAGGTAGCCATCATCCCGCTAGCTGCCTACAATTTTCACGCCTTTTATTACATTATAGTTCTGACGATACTAGGGCGCTTACAAATGGCTTTCTAATCATTAAATGTATGACCCAAAGTTTGGAAAACCACTGCTCACAGGGGTGGGGAAGGCCCTTAGAGGATCAAAATTATTGTTTCTCTTTTGTGTCTTTGTGTCTTGTGAGTATATCAAAACCTCACTTCCTAGAAATGAACCCGGTAGATCAAATAGTATACATTCTTAGAGTTGCTGTAGTCTTTTATGAGGAGCATACACAGATGCTAGATCCATGTCAGCCAACAGCAGTCTTCAAGGAGTCTGAGCACATGCTTTAAATGTGCTTGTTTTCCTAGTGCAGGGTCATACAGTTCCCAAACAGAAACCTATGTCCACCCCTGGCCACCACCTACACGCGGAACAGATATATTACAATATTACAAAGTCCAGTCATATATCTTTATTGCCTTCTTTATGGGAAGGAGCACTGAATATTCTGAGTAGCTCTTTGTGCTTTGCTTTTTTAAAAAGCGATGACATTTATTCGTTTGTTGGGAGTGGGTTTGCATATACAGGCCACAGCGCCGGTGTGGAAGTCAGAGCCCTGAATGCAGAAATTGGGTCTCTCCTACTCTGTGACCACCAGAGATCAAAGCCAGGTCCTCGGACTTAGCAGTCAGCGTCTTTACCAGCTGAGTCATCATCCCACTACCTACCTACAATTTTCATGCCTTTTATTACATTATAGCCTGTATATTCTGATGATACTAGGGTACTTACAAGTGCCTTTCTAATCATTAAATATATGGCCAAAAGTTTGGAAAACCACTGCGCACAGGGGTGGGGAAGGCCCTCGGAGGACCATGATTTAACTTAGCTAATTGCATTTGGGAGATTGATGCACTGACTTAGGCATGGTTCTATAGTGACGGTTATACGAATCGCTGAAAAGTTATTGTGCAGGGATCAAGAAACCCCTTCAAGAGCTGTGCGGGAAGGCTCTTCCATCACCTCCTCCACACACCAGCTACAATTACATTATTAGGCTCCAGCGTGCTGGGCAGACTCATTTCTTCAGCTTTTAACATTGCAGTAAATGACCTGGCAACAGATTTAACGTTTTCTTTGTAATGTTCAATGCTAACTCTTTAGTCACTGGCCAGAACAATTTCTAATCCCACCAGAATTTTAGAGGTATTAAGAGCTTTGGCTCTGATTCACTCAGAAAAACATAATGATGTTTCCCAGGAAGAAGTGGGGAGGAAGGAGGCACAGCCACTCTCACTGGTGACTTAAGTCCAGTTGGAGCAGTGGGAGGGCACTGTGGCGTCTCAGCACCACAAAGGTGCGGGCGGGAGAATTGCCAAGACTTTGAAGCCAGTCCACCTGTGCAGTGGTTTTTCAGGCCAACCCAGGCTACTTCACCTCTTCTTCAGGAGAATTTACAATTGATTCCTGCAGGCTGACCTTTGACCTCCACAAGAGTTCAAATACATGATAGATAGATAGATAGATAGATAGATAGATAGATAGATAGATAGATAGATAGACAGATAGATGGGGGCTGGAGAAACAGCTCAGTAGATAACGGCACTGGCTGCTCTGCTCCTGTAGATGTCCTCAGTTCAATTCCCAGCAACCACATGGTGCCTTGCAAGCATCTCTGACGGGATTTGATGCGCCCTCTTCTGGTGTGCAGGTGTTCACGCAGACAAAGCACTCGTGTATGTCAAACATGCAAGTAATTAAACAAATGTAAAATAATTAAACAAACGACAGTGACAAAGAAGACCAGGGATATGGTGACAAAGGCATGAGAAGCAGGGGCATCCCTGGGACCCCCAGCTAAACCATCAGCCTAGCTCAACTGGTGAGCTCTAGGCTAATGAGAGACGTCTTCTCAAAAACAAACAAACAAACGAACAAACAAAAACAAAACAAACAAGTAAAAGCCTCCTGTCTTAGTTAGTGTTGTACAGCTGTGAACAGACACCATGACCAAGGCAACTCTTATAAAAACAACATTTAATTGGGGCTGGCTTACAGGTTCAGAGGTTCAGACCATTATCATCAAGGCAGGCGCATGGCAGCGTCCAGGCAGGCATGGTGCAGGCGGAGTTTGGAGTTCTACATCTTCATCTGAAGGCTGCTAGTGGAAGACTGGCTTCCAGGCAGCTAGGATGAGGGTCTTAAAGCCCAGGCCCACAGTGACACACCTACTCCAACGAGGCCACACCTCCAAATAGTGCCACTCCCAGGGCCAAGCATTATACAAACCATCATAGGTCCTAAGAACCAACACCCA
This sequence comes from Apodemus agrarius, assembly GCA_964023405.1. NCBI lineage: Eukaryota > Metazoa > Chordata > Mammalia > Rodentia > Muridae > Apodemus > Apodemus agrarius. Next base: position 54,195,206 of record OZ030023.1, on the reverse strand, counting down.
GGGTTATCCTATGGCTTACACAAATGGGTACACACACTTCTGCACACACATACACCCTCCCACAGACACACAAAAGCTTACACCAACCCACAGTCACTTATTATGAGCACAATCCCAATGGTCTGCCCTCAGTATTCTTAGCACTTAGATGGTGCCTGGGATGGTGCCTGGGTAGAGGAGAATAAGGTGCACACGCTGTCTCTGGCAGTCAGGGTCAGCGATTGCCAAGTCAAGAGGCAGCTTCCCATATGCACCGCATCACAGTAGCACGATCCTTCTCTAGAGAAAAAGCGCATTTGTATCACAAACACATTTACGAATGACAGTCCTACTATTTTTGGTTGATGTATTGAGAAGAATATTGTGTATGTGTGTGGGGGGGTGGTTCTGAAACAGATATCAGCAAAAGAGTAAAGGGCAGGATAGAAAGCTATCAAGACACACGTACAACATAAAAAAAATAATTCTCAAGAATTATTTTCTAGTCTAACAGCAACACTTTAAAGAGTTTCTTTAGTGCTCTCGGGTGTGTCGTTGGAAACTTAAATTACACCTCTCACTGGATGTGAACTTAGCATGTGACTTCCTAGCAGAAGCATTTGTAAAAGTTAGAGGCTCAGGATGTGATCCCCAGGAACAGAAATGGAAAAACCCATACAGGTAGGTACTATTAAAAATGATTAAATGCAGAAACCTTGTCACTGGAGGGGAGGCGAGATGTCAGACGTTAACTTATAAATTTATGTGTTAGTTTTCTTTTTATTACAAACTACGAAGTTATTTTTAAAGATCTATTTTCACAACATAATCTGTTTACATAAAAGTAAATAGTGCTGTGTGTGTGTGTGTGTGTGTGTGTGTGTGCGTGAATGAATGTTGCTGCTTATATTTTATGGAGTCCTTTGCAGCAGAGCAAGCATATGCAGGCGTTAATATCAGTAACATTTTAAAATACCCAAATACATCTATGTTATTTGCTATTGTACAGGAATGCTATAGGTTCTCTCAACAAATGGATAACATATGCTAAGGCCTTTTTCCCCAACTCCACACTCCTCCCTCAGTAACACACAGAACTCCAAGATGCTTTTGCTCTATGGTAAGGGGTCACATGGTTATGTTTCTAAAACAGTAACATTTATTTATTCATTTATTTATTTTTGCCCTTTTGCCAAGTCTGTATTACTTCTAAGACCACTTTTTACACATCGTATATAGTGACATCACTAAACCCCTGAACACATAGTGTGGAAGCACCCTGATGGTGTACTTCCAGGGAAAGGAAGGAGGGGTTTTAAGTATCATCAGAAAGGAGAATACTTTCACCATAACATAATAAAAAACATCTCTTCTTTTTTTTCCAAAGACAAAATTTTAACTCTGTAAGTCATAATCCAAATTCTCACACTTAAAAAAAAACAAAACAAAACAAAAAAAAAAAAGCAAAACCCAAAGAACTGACCAATTAGAATGAAATGTCAGCCTGACACAATTTGTCAGGAACAGCCTCCTGAAAGGGAAATGCCATTTTATTCGTTATTCAAATGCCCAGCTACACTGGCCTATAATTAATCCTGACTTCCTGTTCTTCCCCACATACCTGAGGCTCCTCCCTGCTCAGGCAGTAGCTACGCACCGCACCCCCGGGAGATCTGAAGGCTGGGAGAGGCGGCTTTCTGGGAAACCACCTCACTTGTCTGCAAATTTGAAAGTATGTACTTGATCCAAATGGGGGGCTGAGGTGGCCGGTGTGATTTAGGGAATGACCTGACCATCCACTGTGGCTAGAATCAATGGAGCAGCTTTTGCAAGGTGTCTGGGAATCTGTCAGGAACTCGCTTCAGGGACTGTGTTACATGTTTGATCTAGGGAGTTGTGTACATAACATAGGTATGTCATTCACACTTGCGTGTGTGTGTGTGTGTGTGTGTGTGTGTGTGTGTGGTGTGTGAATGTTACTGCACATATTTTATGAAGCCGTTTACTATCCAGGCAAAGAGTCACTGCTGGGCCATGAGTGCTGATAGCAATAAAATTCCTTCCACCCCTAATGTTCCCTCTTGAGTTGAAAGCATGCTCCCCTCAGTAGTTATTTCATTTAATACAGCTCTCCTTGGAAAGCTAACTTCTCTGCCTACGGACTTGTGGGAGGAACATAAAATAAAGAAGATGGGGGGGGAAACGAAGAGGAGACAAGGTGGCTTTGAAAGGAGTTAGCTGCACACACGCCTTCCCTTGCAAAGAGAACATCATGGTCTCCACACAGAGTTTCTGACGGCAGGGCCAGTTCAACCATGCATAACCAGCTTGGCTTAGGTGTTTGCTTTGTGGTTCTGGAGATACCGAACTGGCCACCCTAGAATGATGTTAGTTAGACTAGTGGAGAACCAGCAGGCTGTGAGGGGAACTCCTCCGGCCTCTTACAGGCCAGCCACGTGTCTGAGCAGTTGAAGCCTCTCTTTTTGTCCATTTTCTCAGCTGAGAGAGCTTCCACCAACTGCAGCTCACATGATGGAGTGAAAGGTAGGAAGAAAGACCTCTTAAGGAGCCACTTTTATTATTATTATTATTATTATTATTATTATTATTATTATTATTTTAGACAGCAGTGTGAATGGCCTTTGCTCCTTGGCCCCTGCTGCTCTCCCGTTCCTGCCCCGCTTCGCCTCTAGTCGAGAGCAGCTAGCAGCAGCAGCACCCTTAAGGCAAGACAGCAAACCCGAGGAAGTTTAGGTGAAACATCCATCACTTTGCCTGTGGAGAGAGATGCTCCCACGGAGGAACGTCCTTCCGTGCTCAGTGCTGTTGCTTACCATTGGGACCAGCCATCCAGCTAGGCTCTCGGAGAGTCCAGACATGAACTGCGGCTTGCTTCCTGCAGCTTCAGAGTGGAAACCGCCAAAGCAGAGCGAGCCAACGTCCCTTTTCCAGGTTTTGGCTTTGGGCCCTTTAGGTTTCATAAGTCTGAGGTCATCGGTGGAGTCGGATGGACGGGTTCCAAGAGCATGGAACATGATTGACAGCGGGTGTCTAATAAAACATCTCCCATTTTATCCCCTTTGGAATGCCATCCAAGTTACCACGATAGCTAATAAGTACCTGCCATAGCTATAGCAACAAACTAGCTGAGTGTGCACCTCGGGCTGGTTTTATGTGTGCGACGTCTCCTTCCCAGGCTCTGTAATCCGTTCCTTCCCCGTCTGAGGACGGGGAAGCATCGAGTACAGATTTTCACAGTGTGGCTTTGAAGTACGACTTGTTGGTTCATGCCGACTTATTTGTGTGCTCGCCTAGAGAAGTAGTGAGAACGTGCTGATTTTTTTTTTTAAACTAACAGGTGTAACTCGAAAAGTCTGTAATTGAATGACATGTGGGGGGGGCGGGGAGTGAGAATCTTGCCCATCTCCCACCTCACCCTTATATTTAAAGTTTACATCAGGTACTACTAAATGGCACTATCACAGAGTAAGATGAAATCTTAGTGATAATTCAGTTCACCCCCTCCCATCCCCAGAATTCGCCTCACACTAACTGCTCTGGTTCTTTCTCACGGCTCTCAAAAATCACGTGTTCCACCGTCAATCGTGACGGAGTCAAGTGCTCACTCAGTCCAAGCCCTAGGAAGACCGGGAGCGGAGAGAGATGTTTAGTTTTGTTGAACTCGGTGTTTTGTTAAGTGTCTCTGGCTATAGAATTTTCCAGTGTGGCTGGTCAACCTGTGGCAGTCCTAGTTTTCTGGGACCCCCCCTGGAGGCAACGCTAGTCAAATCTATCCGATTTCACAATGCGGTAAACTCTGATCACCGCAGCCTTAGCAGCTGCAGAGGCTGGTCAGAGTGAGACCTACTAACGCCCATACTAGGTCCTTTCTACTGCACCGCTGGTGTGGAGAGTGTTAGGCACAATCCAGAGTAATAACAGCTCTGGCAGCATAGTGTCTCAGTATAGATTTAACTTGAGTACCTTTATAGTTGTTGTGTACGCAAAACAATGAAATAACCCTGTGCTCGTAATGTGTTTTCACAAAACCATCATTCATAGTCAAAACAAAATAAAATCCCTTTTTAGAGTTTAATCATCTGAGTTGGTCCAGTTCCCCACCCCTTTTTCTTTATTTTATTTTGTTTTGTTTTGTTTGTTTGTTGTTTTATTTTTTTTGTTTTGTTTTCATTTTCTCCCAAAAGAGATAAAGGAAATACTGAAAAAAAAGAATTGCTAGCCATGAGCTTTGGTTTAGGTTCATAATCTGTCTTATCTGATTTCCCTGGGCTTTGGATTTCAAAAAGCCGGGTTGTTTATTGGTCCTTTTGGACAGTTCGGTTAAAGTACATCTGTTGTCCACATAGATTTAGCTATGGTCCTTCAAGCTAAGCAATCACGGAATTATAGCCATAGTAAATTTAAACAAGAACCCCCTTCAGTTCATCCCGCCCATAAATCCACATGACAGAGTAAACACAGTACAATCTTGTGGCTAATATGGGCACATGTGAAAAATTAAGAAATCTTTGGTGACAAGACAAAAATTACTCCATAAAAATTAATTGGTGTTTAAGTGAGGACATAGAAAACGCAGTGCTTACAGATGGTGGTGGACTGACTAACAGTGAGGTCAGACATAAACAAAGCTCGCGCTAGGCCCGCCTGGCCGTTGGGTTTTGAGGGACTCCAGTCCATGGCAGAGTGCCACCAGCCCTTAAGGAGAACAGGTCATCTGGATCTTTCCGAGTTTCTCATCTCCGTTCATTTTCATCAGAGTGGTGTTAAGGAAGTGATTGCTGTGCTTCTCTTCAGACATGGACTTGAAGGAAGTGCGTGCCCTTGAGGAGAGGGCGCCTGCTCCCTGAGCTTATCATTGGCAAACCTTTGAAGACAAATCACCCCCAGGAACCAATGAAAGTAATGAAAGAAACTTAAAAGATAAATAAATGAATAGAAATCAAGAGCCATCTTTTCAGCATAATAATACCTTCCCATGAACACAAATAAAGGGGCTTAGACGAAAACATAAAATCTCTGCCGTCTTCAAAAGTTTTTACTCAGTACAGGAACTGGTTTTCCTGGTCCCATTAGCTGGTTTCTTTAATTTACCACACTGCTTAGCAGCATTAGAGCACATTCGTCGAGATTTGCTAGTGAAGCTTTTTGCCTTTTCCAAAATCAGATTTGTTTCATTTTAAAAGCCACGTGTTTAAAACGCGGCACGCAAAGACATTTCCGCGATGCGTAGCTGCGGTTCCATAAAATTAAAACGGCCAGAAGCGACCGCTGCTCATAAAATCTCTCTGTCTCGCTAGCTGGTAGCACTGGAGTGGAATCGCCAGTTACTCATAGCCAAGGGATGCTGTAAGTCACTTTAAAACATAAACTATGGGTGCGTTACAACTGGAAAGTGCATATTATGTTTTGTTGGTATGTTTGCTGGTTCCTCTTATTTTATCCGTTGGTTTTTATCTGTTGGATCTCATAAAAGTCAGCATTCATAGTCCTGTCACAGAATCTGAGCGATCTGAGCATTTACAGACAGATACCCTGCAACCACAGACTTTTCCACCCAAGCCCCAGTTCCTGAATAACGACTCAGTCTTATACATTTATTAATAAATGTCTAGGCCTTATGTTAGGCTTGTTCTCCAGCTAGCTTATAACTCAGTTATCCTGTTTATCCTAGTCTACGTCTGCCACATGGCTGGTTCCTCAATTTCGTAGGCCCAACTTCCTCTGAGTTCAGGTGGCAAAAACTCCCGTGTCTGTCTGACTAGTCCAAGAATTTCTCTGTCTCTCTCTCTCTCTCTCTCTTTCTCTCTCTCTCTCTCTCTCTCTCTCTCCCTTATGTCTTCTAATCCTGCCTCAGCATATTGGCCCTAAGGTTTTTAGTGACTAGTGATGCTTCTGCACAGTATACAAGAGATTATTCCTATAATACCCTCCCTCCAACATAACACTCTGAGCCTCACTGCCAGTTGACAGTGCACGAAGAAGACCATTCAGGGAGACAAATGGTTAAAGTCTCCTCTGCCAAGGCTCTGGGGGGGACAGCACTTTGCTAGGAAGCATCTGCAGTCCCCTGGCTTTATTCCTTCTTGGACCCTGTCTGACCTCTGAGCAAGCCGAGGGCTGTAGACAGACAGACGCCCTTGAATGCACAGCAGAACAGGGGTCCCTCGACCTCATTTTGAAATACAGAGAGTGAGGAATGAAATAGGGAATCGCTTGATGTAAAACATCATCTTAGATTTCAATCCAAGCACTTCCTGCTGCTACCATCGCAAGAATCTGGGATGCTTGGCATAAGCACACTTCTAAGTTAGAGTTTGTAGGAGGTCCTTGGCACTGAGGGGCATTGCTCCCCCAAATATGTATATGTATATGTATATGTATATGTATATGTATATGTATATGTATATGTATATATATACATTAAAAACTCCACTCAAAACTTAGCCCGGAATAATATAAATATACTTTTCTGCAAAGCTTTAAATATTTTAGTTCTTTTTCCTCCTGTGTACTACACTCCCTTATGATCAAAAAAGGAAAACTGTGACCTCTGGCTACACCATCCTCTCCACAGTGACCTTCTATCCAAGCAAGTTTCTAAGTATGAATCTATAAGCATCTTTTAGAAAGATTTTTGAAGGAGCCTGTGCTTCCTTGCCACCTAGAAGGAACCTGAGCTCCTTGGCTGCAGCTCCTTGGGCCTCTAGCTGGCCTTCCTCCATGCCTGGAGGCAGGTTGGGAGGCAGGTTAGCAGACACCTGTGTTCCCAGGCACACCTCAGAGGGAGCTCAAGTACAGAGACCCCTTGGTGACAGATAACTAACTGAATGAATAAATCAATGGATGACTACAGCTGTAGTACCTAACCCTATACGGTTTTTTGTTTCCAATTAATGCAAAGTGATTATCACACCCTGTTTATGGCCTTGAAGTCTGACAGCCAGTGGCACTGGGATTACTTCTCCATCCATGCCTTCCTTCTATTGTGGGGGGATTAAGCACACACACTAATTCTTCCGAGGAGGAGGTTGGCTTCTCCAGTTTCCCTGGACTCCCTATTGTGCAGGGACTACCTGGCTGCTTTGCAGCTGTGCCAGAGATTAGAAAGTGGGAATCGGGGAAATTTTGTTAAAACATGTTTATATCCAGAGCTGAGAACTTGATGAAAGATGGAGATCGGAGCATGGAGGGAAATGAAGGGGGGGGCAGGGGATTATCTAGATTTAATTGCCCGTGATCCTTGTTTGCATTACTAGAGATAAATGAGCGGCTTGTATCTAAAAATGTAATGGCAATGATCTCACGAGGTTGCTGTGAGATTAATATAAGTTCTTAAACGCAATGAGTTCTCACCCGCATCCAGGCCTTACATGCAAAGCATGCAATGTATATAACATAGACATTCAACATATTAACTCCCCCCCCCAATCTGACAATATTACTTTGAAGTGTCATCATTTAAAAGCTACTATGCCACCTCTTCACTGCACTTGTATGGTCTAATCATCTCTTTATTTAAAACGGTTTCAAGGTGTGGCCAAGCATATTGGCAACACCTATAACACCAGCAACAAGAAGCCTGAGACAAGAGGATCATTGAGTTCAAGGGCAGCCTGAGCTGCACATCAAAACTGATTCTCAAAAACAGAGTAGATGGTATCGGTGGGTAAACCTGCCTGCTACGCAAGCATGGGGACCTGAGTGTGGATTTGTTCACTTAGGGATCTGCCACAGCAACATCTATAACGCCAGTGCTGCGGCCATGGAGACAGGTAGATCTGCAAAGCTCATTGGCCAACCAGTCTAGCCAATCAGTGTGCTACAGACTCAGGGAGAGACCCTGCCTCAAAAACCAGAGCGCCATAGCGAAGACATCCAGCCTACATAAGCATGCATCTGCACACAGACAAGTCTACATAGGAACACATATACTGCATATTCAAATTCAGAAGACAAAAAAAAAAATGAAATTTTAACCCAGTAGACTCTTTGTTAGGCGTACTACACGCTTTGATCTAGGTACCCTCTGAAACCAATGGACTTTGACTTTCAAGATTCGGGGGAGCAGGAGGCTGTGTTTTCTAGAAAGAGACCAGGCTTATGCTGGCAATCATGTGTCACTTTAAGCTTTGACTTCATCTGCTTTGTAGTCTGCCCAAACAGCTTTGCCGAGGCTTCTGATCCCTTACATCATTCTGATTGATTAGTGATGTCTGTCGTCACAGGAGGAGTGGGGCAATGTCCCGGCCTCGGCCGTGCTTTACGATGTAGTTTTACCGTGCCAACATTGGTTTTCTTAAACTCCTCTAGCAATGAGAGTTTAATGTGGGAAAACATTCAGGAGGTCAGCGTTTGATCAACAGACCTGACTTTCAACTCCTCTCTAAATACCGAATGCGCCGAGTCCCTTGCCAGAAAGCTGTTAGAATTATGACTTCGTGCAAACTTAACTAAACAAACATGACTATAGCATACATCTCGTCTAATGTGGGCTGTCAAGACATCAAAATCAAAGGTTCCCATAGCTTAGCAAAGAAAGTGATTTACATCTGCTACAAGCCAGGGCGAAGAGAGGAAGAGACTGATCCCCCCTAATGTGCTCACTAACTACACTGCTTTAAGTTTATGCTTGGGAAGTACACTTCAGTTTGACTCGGTCAGAGTGGATAAACTTCTTGACATAAACATTCTAAAGCAAACTCTGTAACACGGGTACAATTTAAACTATCTGCCCAGCCCTTTCATCTGCTATACACTTATTTCTTTATTAAATCACCATCAATGGTCCAAGTTTTGAAATGTCAGCTGTTGTGAGGCTAACAGGCCAGGATCCTCTTGTAATTAAAAGTTAGTTTATTAATGAGGAGGTTGAAGTAGGAGATCTCCCAGTTCAAGCCCAGCCAGGGCAGCATAATGGGATGTTGTGGGAAATAAGCAAAGATCATTTATATTTACAGTTCACAAAAGGAGCCATACTACAGGAAGAGCCAAGTCAGCCCCTGGGCCCAATAAGGAATCTGTGACTAGAACCCAGTATTATAATTTCTATCGGAAGGATGGTAATAGAATCAGCCAACTGATGGGTGGGCCCATTTGATGATTCAGGGGGTTCCTAAGTACAGGGCTTGTCCCTACTTTTCAGTACCTGGCTCAGGGACCATGAAGACAAGTAAGCAGGTGGTCTGTCGGAGTGACAGCCCAGTAGAGAACGAGGCAGGAGCTCTGGGTTGCTTGGGTTGCTTGTGAAAAGCATGCTTGCAGGCAGTTTGAGATCTCTAGGTATGGCTGAGCCTAGGAAGGTCAGTCTCTCCATGGCCACAAGACCTCAGATGCCAAAGAAGCAGAAACATGGAAAATAAAAGGTGTATTTAGCACACTCTGCACACCAAACACTCCACTGAAGCCCAGTGAATATGTCTAAAAGACCGAGTCAAAAACCAGGAAGAAACTTACATTTACTAGGAAAGGAAAACACAGGAAGAACTGATTTCAATATAATATGGACAGCTGAGTAGGAGGTCACATGTCCATGGTACCCACACTTGGGAAGCAGATGCAGGAAGATCATGAGTTCATGACCAACCTTGGGAGATAGTAACTTGTCACAGTGAGTTGAGACCAGCCTGGTATGAAAGATCTCACCTCCTAAAAACTTGTGCATGTATGTAAATGTGTGCAGTTGTGTGTGTGTGTGTGTGTGTGTGTGTGTGTGTGTGTGTATGTATGTATGTATTAAGTCCATTGTTGCAAAGAAAGCACTTATCTTGCCCTTTCTGGTGTATGAAATATATACTCTTTAAGGTATATTTTAGGTCTTGCCGGGTGGTGGTGGTGCACGCCTTTAATCCCAGCACTTGGGAGGCAAAGGCAGGCAGATTTCTGAGTTTGAGGCCAGCCTGGTCTACAGAGTGAGTTCCAGGACAGCCAGGACTACACAGAGAAACCCTGTCTCGAAACACCCCCCCCCAAAAAAAAACAGGTATATTTTAGGTCTTATATATTATGCTTAGAGGTTTTATTTTCTTTTAGTCATAAACTTATCTTTACTATACCATAATTAGTCTTTTAGAAATACAAGTTCTATAGAATTAATATTCTAGAAAAGCATCTCATAATGTGCACATAGGATTTTAGTAGGTGCCTAATAAGAATCCCATGATCAGGGGCTGGTGAGATGTCTCAGCAGTTAAGAGCATTGACTGCTCTCCCGAAGGTCCTAAGTTCAAATCCCAGCAACAACATGGTGGCTCATAACCATCTGTAATGAGATCTGATGCCCTCTTCTGGTGTGTCTGAAGACAGCTACAGTGTACTTACATATAATAATAAATAAATCTTTTTAAAAAAATCCCATAATCTATTAAGTTTGGCAACTGCTGGATCAGGAAAAAAAACCTGTATTTTCTGTAGGCCTTCCCAGAATATTTGATAAGGAAAGTGAATCGTAGCCCTCGAAGGCTGTATATGGAGTAATGTGTGCCAGATATGCACCTGCTCAGTGCTCCACATAGACGATCAATAAGAAATTGTTAGAAATGCATTATTTGCAATCAAGAAGTAGTTCATATTCAAAAAGTATATAAGTATGGGGAGGGAAAGAAAATCCAGTCCTGGTTAGTTGGACCTACAACCCTAGCATACTCAGGAGGCTTAGGCAGGAGGAACACTGTAAGTTCTAAGCTAGCCTAGACTATAGAGTGAGACCCTATCTTAAAAAAGAATCAGAAAGCGAAAGCAAGGAGGGGCATATGGAAGAATTTTAGGGGAAGGTGGAAATGTAATCAAAATCTGTTATGGTGTATATATGAAGTTATCTCAATAAAACACATCATTTTGTACTAATAAGTAATCCATTTGCTAAGTCGGAAAGTAAGATATAAATATATTAGACATTGAGTCATGCTAGAAGATAATAGTACAGAAATATAAAAACTTAGCTGTAAGTAGGGCTAGAGAGATGGCTCAGCACCCAGGGGATGAGATTTGAGATCTTCTTCTGGCCACCATATGCATCAAGCATGCTCATGGTACGCATACATAGAAACAGGCAAAACGCCAGTACATACAAAATAAACAAATCATTTTAAAAAGTAGTAAGTGATCAATTGTCAAATAAGTGAAGTGATAGTAGAAGTTTTTAGTATCAGTGGGCAAGACAAAAGAACTGTGTCTCAATGTGTCTTAATACAAGAGACCACAGATCTGACGAACCATGGCCTTGGAATGAAGACTCATGGGTTGTTGATAAGGGTTAGCTTAGGGCATATTAGATCTGGACTTGGGGACTGGAGAGATGGTTCAGCGGTTAAGAGCTCTGACTGCTCTTCCAGAGGTCCTGAATTTAAATCCCAGCAACAACATGGTGGCTCACAACCATCCGTAACGAGGTCTGATGCCCTCTTCTGGAGTGGCTGAAGACACCTACAGTGTACTTACATATAATAAATATATAAATCTTAAAAAAAAAAAAAGATCTGGACTTAAGGGATCTGCAATGATGGTGTAGACATAGAATGAGACTCAGGATTCTGTATGTCTAAGAACCCCAGTGGTGCGGAGTCAGCTGTCCCAAGGCCTACAGTTTGAGCAACCAAAATACAGGCTTCGGAGAACTTTACCTCTAAACTGGGTTTCAGCGAGTGATGGTGTATTTAAACTCTTTCCCTGCCCCTCCACCATAAGCTAAAAGCAATCACAGGAGATAAGATATATAAATGAATGAATGTGGTTATATTTTTTTTAAAAAAAGAAGCCTTATTAACTCCAAAGTTTGAGGTTATTATAATTATCAGTGTCCCAAAATATTACTCTTCTCTTGATTTCTCCCCTCTCAGCCATTCAGAAGTATATCCAGCAGGGTTTGCTGGCAACCATGTTAAGCCAGGCTGCAGACTCTGCATTGGCTGAGTTAGAGGGTGCGATCCTGCGCATACTCACGTATAGCTGACAAAGACCTCCCTTTGAGGTACATCCACCCCGTGGACATCCTCTTCTTAAACCTCCCCGAACGGTTTTCATGAATCATTTTCCCTTAAGAGCGTGTTTAGATCTTCTTTTATTCCTGGAAGACAAAACTATCTACTGCCAGAACAGATGCACAAACTCCACGTTCGATTCAGAGTTTACCAAGCACTGTTCGGTCCCTTTGTTTAGACGGCACTCAGCGGTTGCGTGGTCAGTGGAGTGGGTCCGGTGAGCAAGCCTTTGGCTTGGCCTGGGAGAAGACGTTTGTAATGAGGATTGATACCGAGGATCGGAAGAGAATTGCAAAGAAGGGAAGGGGTGGGTAAGAAGGGTAGGAGAGTAACCCTTGACGCAACGTAACAGTGTAGAGCCCCTGGAGTATTTGACCGAAGCAGAAGTTTATCATAAAAAGAAGAATAGAAAATAAAGCTAAGATGAAGTCACTGGGAAGCCATCAATGACAGACCTGGAGTTTAAGGAGTGACGGGTGGAAGAAATTCAAGACCTTGAGTCTGATGATGGACACGGACTTTATCATATTTCAGAGACAGGGGATCACCTAAGGCCAATATGGCTGCTTAGTGGTAGTGGGTAGCAAGCTGGACTGCGGCTGCGTGAGGAGAGAAGGAAGGGACTGAGACATGGGCCAACGCGGAAAGGATCTCTAGGACTCTATGCAAGCAAGACTACTCACACTGTACCCCAGGATGAAGAAAGACTGCCCCTTTCTGTCCCCACCCCCAAATGATATGAGCCACTTTGTATAAAATGATTCATGGTATTGGCCGACTATGTTATATTCGTCAATTCCTGAAGTCATGGCTGATCTCTTTGTTAAGTATCTGCGAGTGGGTTTTAATGTGGCTTCTGGGGTTAGCGCTCTGAGAATCAGCGAGTACCTTTGTTTCACTAACTTTCTTTTCAGATGAAATATAGACCTACATCCCATGACTCCAATAAAAAAAATTAGTCCCCCGGTGTCATCATCTTTCCACAAAAGGGTGCCAGTCCCATAGAATCTTACAGACTATTGGACACAGAGCCGATTTCTTAGTGGCATTAAGAGCTGAATGGAAAAAAAAATGGATTGAGAATCTCTGGGATTCTTAGTTTAAACTAGCACGATCCTCTGTGTTTCTTAGAAAACACTTCACACTAGCAAGTTTGAGGGGAAGGTTTGTTTTGTTTTGTTCTGTTTTGCTTTGCTTTGCTTTGTTTTATGTAAAAGCAGCAGCCGTTGAGTTGAGGAGCTGGGGAAATCAGAGGTCTGTGGGAGGGACCCTCTGTCAATCTCTTCTCTCCCACTGTTCAGGAAAAGAAAGCGCCGACTAGCAAGCATAAAGTACAGTCCAGCTGCCCCTTCTCTCTCCACCTTGGAGAGTCAAGCAACTCGAAACTGTTGTGAATATCGGAAATGCAAAGGCATTCGACCCTGACCTTCTCAGTGCTCACAGTCTTGCTGGTCAGTAGAAACTGCGTTAATGACCGTGTTTCCTGAGCACTGCGGATAGTTTGAGCATGGAGTTTATATTTTTTTATGTGCTTCCACACATAAGACTAATAGGTTAAAATTATAACGATCACGGGGACTCTTTCATTCTAAAACATATTGTTAAGACACTTTGATGTTTTAGTCCCTTAATTTTGTAACCCAACGGTCTTCACGAGTTCAACGAGGTCGCTTAATTTAAGGTTACTAAAATGTGCAAGATGCTTTACAGGGAAATCCTTTGCGGGCTAAATATGTCTAGTCATTAATTTCACAGTCTGGGCTCAGTGTCCGTGAGTAGCACTGACACAGATCTTTTATCAAGCGTCTTCTAGCACAGTATGAGCCTTGCTCGGCATCCAGACCGTACCTCACCCATCCCTCAGTCATCCCTGCCCTCCGCTTGTCCCCGCAGATGGTTCTGTGAGGGGAAGGAGCTGTACGACAGTCCCGACATCCAGATCCACTGCGAGCGTGGGGAGCTGCACACCCTGGTCATTGCTGAGGCCTTTGAGGACGACACGGGTCGCTACACGTGTCTGGCTACAAACCCCAGCGGCTCAGACAGCACGTCCGCAGAGGTGTTCATTGAAGGTAAGGAAGGCGTGGAGAGGGGAAGGGTGGATGGTCTTCTGGCTGCTTTCTTCAAGCATCCTTGCAGCCTGTGTATACAGTTTTCCAAAGCAAATGGCACTCTTGTCACAGGGGGTTAAGCCTTATTTATCCTAAAAAAAAGCCACCCACAAAACCAACAAAACCTCTTGGAGTACCTTCAGGTCTTCCTTAAACAGTCTGACAGTCAAGCAGGCACCAACTGTGCCTAATGCCAACACGCTTTTCTTTTAGTTCCTTAATCCTTTTTTACTGTCCAGTCGTTATCCCCTTCCCGGTCTGCCCTCTGACTGCCTCATCCCATTCCTCTCTGCACCCCAGTCTCCAAGAGGGTGTCTTCACCCTCCCCACCCCACCAAACCTCCCTACTCCCTAGGGTCTCAAGGCTCTTGAAGGCTAGGCGCATCTTCTCCCACTGAGGCCAGACCAGGCAGTCCTCTGCTGTATATGTGTCAGGGGCCTCAGACCAGCTGATATATGCTGCTTGAATGCATTGGTAGGGATGACTTAAAACCCCAGTGCTGTGTGAGCAGTTTGAGAGACTGGAATTCTTCTATTGGCCAGTCATTAATCATTTTTTTTAACATGACCACGCCTTGTGAAATCGGAAAGCTTGATCACTGAAGTACCATTGAGGTAGTATAACTATTTTTGTGTCTGTACCAGTATTTTTAAATAATTGGAAAGGTTTTAGCCACACTTCTTAGATTGCCTTTAAATCCACAACTCAGTGACTAAGTCAATTGCTTCTTAAAATAAGAGTTAAACTTTTGAATAAGCATGAAAATACTTGAGGCCCCTCTACTAGGTTGATCTTCAGTTCTCAGCTGTTTTGGCTAATTATATTATACTACTCTATAGAAAAGCAAAAGAAAATAAGGTCCCAAACCCTTGTCTAGAGCTCCTTCAAGAACTGACAAAAAGAGTTTTAAAAGTAACAAGTACTGTTGACTCAAAACAGGTACCTTTGCTTTTGAAAGGATTTTTTTCTACTTTGCATTAAGTATTTCCAGGGATCTCAAGCAACCTTCTCTTCTTAGGAAAAGCAAACAGCTCTTGGGTGATACCTACTACCCACACGGCACTTGGAAAGCACATGCAAAGGCATGCAGATAAACTTACTTAAGCTTCACTCTCAGTCCTTTGAGGCATTTCTCTGATTTCCATTTTGCCGAGGAGAAGCAGACCCGGACAGGTTGAGAGGGCCTCTCCCACGTTAAAGCCCATGTTCTTAGGCACACCATCACAATGGTGAATATTTTAAAGTGCTCCATAAGTGAAACATTGATGGCAGAAGACTTCTGATGCTATAACGAGTTCTTAGTAAATGCCACTCACTAATGGACAGCGGGCTCCATAGTGGCCCTCGTGTGACATTGCAGAACACAGGGGAGGGGACTGAAGGAAACCTGCTTGCGCGTTATGATCTCATGCCCGTTCATTTAGAACACTTTACAACGCAATACCTTGTTTGCTTGGAGGCTTGGTTTCTACCGAGCATGGATTGAATTTTTCTTTCCCAGTGCATAGTTTTCCCATGATGCTCAGTGAACTGGAGCCCCTGGTCATAAGTTTTTGTGAATTTAGATAATTTCTATAACCTTATATAGATTGAAGGGAGGATAAAGGAGCTGGGTCAGTAAGGAGCCAATAAGAAGCATCTTCCCAGGAATAACATAAATTACTATAGACACTGGGTAACTCTGACCTCGTTAAATACGGATGAACATGTAAGTTTTAAGTGAAAATTCTAAATGTGTATTTATCCCCGAGAACAGTGACGTGAATGGGAGTGAAGCTCAGCTTCATTCTTCGTCCCACTGAGTCCAAGGAAGAAATGCTTGCATGCACTGATTCCAGCGCTGCTTAGATGCAGGCAGGCCTTGCTCAAGCACGTTGCTAATTCTGCATCAGCAAGGAGGCACTGGAGGGATACCAGAAGCGGAGAAGTGGCCAAGTTTTAAGTAGCAGCAAAAAGAAAAACCTTTTCTGAATGTTTCGAAACCTATTGATTATTAGTTGGAAATTATCTAAATTCCATTGTTTAGGCCCATGAGACAGCACCGAGGGTAGGGCCTCTTGCTGTCAAGCCTGCCACTGTGAATCTGGGACCCAGATGGCAGAAGAGAAGAGACTCCTGAGAGTTTCCCCTGACCCCTGACCTCCGTACTTGCTGTGGTAAATATGTGCCACACGAGTGTGCACATTACACACAATAGTAGTAACAATATCATTAACAGGATAATAAATAAAACAATGGCTGGATATCCTCTGCCGTGTGTGTGTGTGTGTGTGTGTGTGTGTGTGTGTGCTTCCATGCTCACCTAAATCAAAGATTCAAACCCAGACAACTCTTCTACTTCTTGGCTGCCTCAGAATAAGAGGAAGGTCTTCCTATCCTTAGGGTTGCTATTACCCTTGCCCTGCTCTGGTTTGGTAGCATTTTCCAGGGCACAGTAAAGTTTTGTTTTGTTTTGTTTTTGCCATCCTCATATGCTCGTTTGATAACTGCTGTGAAATGGGCACTGGTCCAAACCCAAAGCTCCCACTAGCGAATACATAACTATCGTGGAGCTCACAGTCCAGAAGAAAAAGCCCAGGAAAATCCTTAAAAGTCAAGAAATCCCGGCGAGCCTATGAAGGACATAAAGGCAGTTGATGGGTTGGGTCTGTGGAAAGCCACTTTGAAAAGGTGACATTTGATCTAAAAGGAAGGAGAAGCTGGGGAAGGAGAAGCTGGGGAAGGAGAAGCTGGGGAGGGGGCTCTAGGCAGAGGGACCACATGCAAAGGCCTGGGTGGGGAAGCCTAGAGGGTAGAAGGGACCAAAGGGTTCCAAGGTACCTGGACCTCTTCAGCCAGGTGACAGGGACGAAAGCAACCGCAGGTCACATGATATCCATAGTCGAGAACAAAGAGAACTCATTGCTCGCCATCTTCATAGTGCTTAATTTGGTCTTTACCTCTAGCCTAAGATCCCTGGCCTGGGAATAGCGCTGTCCACAGTGGGCTGGGGCCTTGTCATGTCCATTAGCACAATCAAGACAATCTATCACAGACGTGCTCATGGATCAACCAAAAACCTAATCAAAACAATGTCTCACATCTTCCAGACGATACATTGTATCGAGTAGTTACAACTAGACATTACGGGAGGAACAGGAAGCGGTTTCAGGAAGGAGGGGCTTGATAGCAGTGTCCATTCTACTGAGAAGTCCGATGAGGTCAAAGAGCAAGCCACTGCCTTTGGCGATGCTGGGCCTTGTTGGTGATTTTTAGCAAGCAGGAGTTCGAGGACAGGGTGTCACTAGATGGGAAAAGTCTGCAAACTTAGAAGCAGTAGCAGATGTCAGACAGTCGTCCAGGAAGCTTGGCCAAGTCACCAGCAGAAACCGTGGCAGTATCTGGAAAAGAGTATGAGGCCGATGAGGTCATAAAGTGTAGTTTATTTTCAGGCAGGAGTTACTGGAATACGTTTATATGCTGATGAAAAGACATAACAAGGGAGAAAATTAGATTGAGCAGAAGAGAGAAGGGAGTAAGATACAAAGTCTTTAAGGAGACAGAAGATCTTGGCTCATGTAGGTATAGGATGGGGAACAAAGGTGCCCCTTCTGGGCTACCCAGTAAAGGGATAGCCTCAAGAATATGTAAATAGGAAAGAGGAACAGCATGTGAAATAAATCCATTCCAGCTTTCTTACCACTCCCTCCTCTTACCTTTGTAAAATTAATTATAGGGATGGGTATAGCTTCAAGAACCCTGAAGAGAGTAGGGTGGCGGCCCTGCAATGTGGCGCGAACAAAGCTGGATGGAACTAGACCTGGTGGGCATGGAGAATGTGGATCTGGAGGAAAGGACTGGATGCCAGCGTCGGAAGCTAGGCAGGTTGGGCAGGAATGCAGAAGAGAGACGCGAGGAGGCAGGCACTGCTTGGCGTTGGTTTGTATTTGCTCGGTGCTAAGTAGGGAGATTTGGAAGGGTGCCGTGACTTTGCATGGGTAAATGTTCCTTCTGCACCCGTGAGGTTGAGCCCCAAATGCCAGACCACCATAGCGCACCAGTGTCCGATATAAACGGATACCCGAGCACATATTCCTTTGGTTGGATTTGAAAATGCATATAGAAGACCGAAGGATATTTAGGCTGGTTTTCGTATTACATATTTTAAAATAATTTTCCTAATATTTTTATGGATTACTCTACGATCTTTAACAATGGCTCTGTGCTTTGAAATCAGATCGTTGTCAGCATCTACGGAGTTGATCCTAGAGTGGTGCTGGCTATTCTAAAGATCATGAAAATAGTTATTTTCTTTAAAAAAAAAATCTATATATGCACACACACACAAAAGATATAAAACCATCATAGCCTGACTGCTCTGTGATCCTGTGTGTGTGTGTGTGTGTGTGTGTGTGTGTGTATGTGTGTGTGTGTGTGTTGCTGGGAACTGACGTTAGGGCTTCAAACATGCTAAGCATACACCACTGCGCCACCAAGTCATAGTCCAGCCCAAGTCACTTTTAGGATGTTACCATGTCTTATCTTTCTCCTGGGCACCCTTGCCTTCAAATAGTATTTTGTTGCACCTGGTTTGTGTGTTTGTTTGTTTTTGGTTTAAGTTATTGTCTCTGAAGCATCTACCCATGTCATAAGCATTTCTGAGCAATGGTTAACCCACAAGGGCAGACTTGCTGGGGCAGAGAGGAATTGCTATCTGAGGGAAAGGACTTGCGGGCACTGTAAGGATTTGATCTGGTCCGCCCTACCTCCGCTGTTCGGACACCTGAGAAATAAGGTGACACTGGCATTCCACAAGGGCTGGGCAGGTGCAGAAAACACCCCAGGGACACTAAGGCTTTTCACTATCTTTCTCAGATGACCAGTTGCAAAAAGCAAGAAAGAAAACTTCTTTTCATTTTTTATTTTTATTTTTTTTTAAACTTGTCTATGTAAGGACCAAACCCGGGATTGTCCAAGTGCTAGTCAGGAGCTCCGCCTCTGTGCTGTAGGTATGGTCCAAGAAAGTCTGTCTGTCTGTCTGACTGGCTGGTTTTGTTCTGTTTAAGACAAGAGTTCCTTTTGTAGTACGGCTAGCCATGAACTCACAAGAATCTTCCTGTATTAGGATTCAAGTCTTGTCCTGCATCACAATGCCTGACTCCTGGAATAAATCCCGCTGTATGGTTTTGTTGTTATTGTTATTGTTGCTATTGCTGAAGTTGAGACAGGGTCAGACTAGTCAAAGCTAGTCTGGGACTCAACTGCTTAAGTAGTCCAGATTCACCTTCAATTCAAGGCTAGCCTTCTGCCTCAGTCTCTCCAGTGCTGGAAACAGAAGTATAAACCACGTACCCTGCAAGAATGATCTTTCAGTAGGGCCATCAAGATGGCCCAGCAGGTAAAGGCACTTGCCACTAAAGACTGGCAGCATAAGTTTGATCCTGGGAACCTACATAAAAGAGTAGATGGAGAAACCTGACTCTATAGAGACTGTCCTCCGACTCACACGTGTGTACTGCGATGTGTGTGCTCCCTCACACTAAGTTTTTTAGACAAACCAAAAAAAAAAAATGACTTTGAAAATTCAAATCATAACAGGAAAATTATTTTTAACCTGCTAGAAATGTTTGGAGTCAGGTGAGCATAGCTGCTTTTCTCCTGCGTTTTTGACCTCTCTGTGACCAAAGTAGGACTTTGCTCCCTTGAAACTCCATTTTATGATTCCAATTAAGCTGTTATCTCAGAATAGTCCAGCCCACACAGATAACAGGCTTTCTTAGTAGCTCCTGAGGCTTTCCCTGCCTGGCCCCTCCCACCTCTTCATCACAGTGTAAGCCTCCTCCTCCTCCCCTCTAAAGTCTGCTTCTACTGCTTCCAGGTCTTTGGCCTGTTTTTTCTATGTACCCCCTCCCCCGGCTAACCTGTGGTTCAGTCCAGCTCACCATCACCCCCAAGGCCCTGCCAATCAACTCCAGGCCTTTGGGCTCCAGCACACCAGGCCTGCCCTGTGTGTCTACCCGGCCTCAAACGTGGCCTCTCCAGCTTCCTGCTAGTTTTCTGCTGCACAGTCACCCCACTCCCTGTCCCCAGATAAGTCTTGCAATGCTCTGAGCACAGGCATCCAGCAAAGGATGAAGGCCAGCTCCTGCAAGCGTGGAACTAAGCACTCTGAGGAATCCAGGTGCGCATAGCCTGGAAGGGTCCTGGGGGAGGGGAGGGGGAAGAGGACAAATCAGGAACAGAGTGTAGCCTGCCACCACCGGCAAAATTACCCATGCAGCTTGGCTCTTCCATTTTCCTGCCTATAAAGTGGGCGCATCACTTACTTCTTGGCCAGGTTATAACAGGCTATCATAATCCAAAACGCAAGGTCAGGCAAGGAGCCAAGCTGACCACTGAGCACGTATTAACCGTTCACGGTTCGGTAATTCCTTTTTCAACCTTCCCTTAAATTCTCAGGGGACTGATAATGTTTCTGCAGAGATGACAGGTGACATGCGTGGTGTAAACAAGGAGCCCTCAGGATCCAGAGAAGACAGACAAGGGATGCCCTGAGTAAGCAGAGTAGCAGGAGTGTGTCCTAGGAAGTGAGTAGCTGCAGGTACAGAGGGGGAAGCTGGGACAGAGGCACGGAGCCCGCCCTCCCCCTCCCTTCATCCTCTGTGAGCCTTCTGTGCTCCCTACCTACACCTGCAGGCTCACACCATTCCTCTGCTCGCCCACACCCTCTCTCGGTATGACTTTTCCCTGTTTTACCATATAAGGCATTGAGTTCTGGCTCCTCTATCTGTGCGCTCCCGAGGACAGGACTCTGCAAGGGTTCCTGCATAGGTTGAATGTCTTCGGGACCACATCCCAGCTCCCTAAGCCGTGGCTGCCAGCGAGCGCATTCACCTCTGTGGATCGGGATCACGCGGCTCGCAAATGCTGGAAGCGTGACGAACAGATCACGCGAAGTCTGCGGGATGTCGGGTCTGAGGAGTTCTTTTAAAACCAGACATCTTTTCGTGCCTTCATAGGAAAGGTGTATGATGCTAGGAAAGAGTTAATCGGACACTAGAGGAGGACAGCTCTGGGAGGGACAGAAATGGAAGGACCGGAGCCTTCTTGGTACTACAGGATCCAGGTGAAGAACACCCACGCTGGAAGAAGTGGGAAGGGACACAGCAAACATTCCAACCAAGTTACCTCAGTGTGACTGTTTTCAGGGTCAACAAAAGACCCGCGGGACTTTACTGCCGCCTAGGCACGATCACAGTCAGATGAAGAGTCTGGATGAGCTTCCGATGAACCTTAGTGAAGACATCAGCAGCCCACCCCGCGTGATCTCCCAGGGTTAAAATTTAAAACCAGGGGCATTTTTCCACAGAGACATTCACCTTTGTCTCATAGTTGTCTAGCCTTGTAAAAAGACTAGCCGAGATGGCCAAAGAGATTAAAAAAGGAAACGAATAATAAATTGTAAGCACGGTGGCCTAAAGGAAGCTATTAATAGTACCGTTAAGGGACTATTTTCGGAAGAAACAGCAATAAAAATGGATTCAACACTGAATCATCCTCAATTCTGATGTGTATTTATAGCACAAGTAAGACTTTGCAGGTTGCTGTTTACAAACGAAGACTATTGTGTTCTTTGGAAGTCGTGGAGATGCTGGTACTGCTCATGTCCTAACTGTCTCACGATCGTTAATGTCTTCCAGGGGCCAGTTCAACCGACTCCGACAGCGAAAACTTATCCTTCTCATCAAAAGCTGGAGCTATGCCACAGTGAGTTGTCCTTGAGTCCCCTGATGGCCCTGGTGACAAAGAGGGGTAACAGAGCCACTCGGTTTTTGAAGCCAGGTGTGCTGGGCTGCGAATGGTCAAGCCGTGTCCATCAGAGAGGGAGTGTTTGGAATTGGGACACAATGTTTTGCTTCGTATGACTTTAAGCTGGGGGGGGGACCTGTGTTTCATCGCCAAGTGCTATGTTAGCTGCAAAGACACCCTTTGAGCTGATTAAGGAAATGGCAGGACAAGTCACAGTGAGAGAAAAATCGGTTAGGTCCAAAGGAGAATCAAATGTCTAATTGAGCCAGAAATGGATTTTCTTTTCATTGGATAAATATTTTTATTTTATTTCATTGCTAGTTAGGCCTTATATTTGAAAAGACCGGACTTTGCTTATCCCTACAGAGAGAGATATACATTACTTAAAAAAAAAAAAAAGAAAAAAAAGAAAGAAAGAAAGAAAGAAAGAAAGAAAGAAAAAATGTTACTGTCTCCTCTATAATACAAAAGTATAGCCAAATCTACCTGAGTTTGGTAGAAAATTCCATTAATGATGAGATGTGCTAACAAATTTTTTAGTTGCTAGTAAATACAGAATGGTTATATCTATTTAAAGATGCTAATTTCCCTGATTTGATCCTTACACATTAATATAAGTACTGTATTGTAAGACTACTACAATAATAAAATAATAGTATATTCTTTGAAAAATCATGTCCATGCAACATCAGATAACCACCATGGCTAAAGAAGAGATTATATATACACTTGTACATCTTTCCTGATTTAAGTTAGAATTCAAATTCAGAGATTTCATACCGTTTGGGCCACATTGCGCCTGGCAATGGACTCCCCTGGGTCTTTCTCTTCTACAACACTAAAGTCTCAGCACTAAGAGAAGACAGAAATTCCAAGCCACTCTCAACAAATTTAGAAGCCAGCAAAAGCGACAGCTGTTAGCCCTAAAATAAACACTAAAACTGAGTTAAATATAGGATCCTCACCGTAAAGATGTCAAATATTTGCTAACTGATAAAGACTGAAGCTTTCCAAGTTCTTATTTTCTCTTGGGATTTAAAAAATAATAATACCTTAAAAAATCTTTATCAGTGCGAGTTGCCTCTGGCCCATTTTCTTTCTTCTGTGTGTTTATTAAAGTCTGTTCTATCCGCGCCCTTGTGGCAATTTGTTTTGATAAGTTCCAACTTTTGAAACAAATTTTAATGGAAGTAGACTGGGTCTACAAAAGAAGCCCGGGGCTTCTGCAAAAATATTTTAAAGAACAATTGCTGATTTTAAAACACACACACACAACAGCAACAATAACAACAAACAACAAGCTTCTAACACTCGCTTCCCTATTTTCCAGAGCTCAGAAGAAGACAACCTCTGTTTCCTTAACGATAGGATCCTCATCTCCGAAGGCAGGAGTGACCACAGCTGTGATTCAGCCCTTGTCTGTGCCTGTCCAACAGGTAATCACACACCTCTGGCCTTCAAGGAGCTGAGTTCAGGAGCAAGCAGGCGGCCGTTCTGTTTTATGAATAGGAGTTTGATTCTAACTGACACATTCCCATGCAATATCTTCTGAGAGGAAAAAAAAAAAAAACAACCACAATTGAAGGAAGAAAAACTAGTGGTTAGCGTTCTCATTTTTGCTCATTAAGGATAATCTGTAATCACAGCCACACTACCAGTAAGTCGCCAACCTGTTCAAATAGAAAGCCTTAGCTCTGACTGTCCCCTCTGTCCCTTCTTCCCTATCTCATTAGCTTATTTAAAGAGACCAGTGACGTTTGCACACCAACAGGAAACTTTTCTCATCTCAGAAGGCCGAACAGTATGGCTTAGAAAAAAAAAAATCAATTAAAATTCTTTGCTTTCACTATACTGTTTTAAAATATTGGTTTGAGGTCCGTGCGAGACTGCTTTATCAAAGAAACAGCAAATCCTGGGAAGGGACTGGAGTGGGTTTTCTTTCCAAACACAAAGAGTCAGCATTACTCCCTAAGTAAAAGACAAAATCAAATGTCTGTAAAGAACTGATATGATGTAAATCTTTAAGTCCAGCAGTAGCAGAAGGTTTCCAGGACACTCCCCATGCCTTCCATGAGTTTTTATTAGCCACGATATCATCAGAATCATAACAACTACCACATGCTATGCGTAGTAACATGTAAAAGATGACCTCAGTAGAGAGAAGACAATTGTGTTCATAAACTTGAGAGGAATTAACAAGAATAAGTGACCCAGAAACGGCAGCCATGATAGATATTTCCTTTAAACTTCTAGATTAGAGTTTTCATTCAAAACCAAGGGTAGTTTTAACTCAAGAGCTTGGCCTTTAGTTGTCAACTAGAATTTAATTGGATGTTAACCACTATGCTAAATATTTAATAGCAGAAAGCCGGTCATCAGTGCCCACTCCTTCCCAGTCTATAGACAAGGCCGGGCAAAACTTCTTAATATGGCCAAATTTATTGTGAGATTCAGGTGAGAAAGACATACGTTGATGTGTAGATGCAAACACTACCATGATATATGCAGAGCACATCGTCAATGGCTTCATTTACAGGAACTCTGAGTAATGCATCCGAGTTTACAGATGTGAGGTGGAAGTGCTCATCATTTCTTCCCTACAGCCAATGAGAAGAAAAGTTTAATCTATGGGAGCCAGAGTTCCTGGGTTCGAATCCCAGCTCTACCCATTTACTGAAGGGACTTCTGAGAAAACAGCATAACCTCTCCGCAAACTGGAGTTGATAATACCGGCAGTCCCTTGGGGACGCTGTGAAGTTTCTTAGTTGGTTTTTATATGATGTTTCAAACAATGTCTGACCCGAGGCAATACCATAAAAGCGTTCATGTACTCTTTGGATGTCAATGATAGTGAAACACAGGCCTCCTGAAACATAAGTCAGTAAAATGTATTCCTGGGACAGTGACTAAGATCTGTCATTACCATAGAATCTCCACAGCACTCTGGTGTCCCATAGTGTATTCAGACAAATGTTATCAGATGGCTATGGATTTATAAGTAAGTCCAGATTACTTGAAAATAAACAATTTCACACACACACACACACACACACACAC